>CM059796.1:6220000-7420000 GCA_030435695.1 Brachymystax lenok tsinlingensis | reverse complement strand
TCAATACCCCAGAATGACTAAGCAAAAACAGGTCTTGCAAATATTACAAATAAAAAATGGAAATATCACATTTACATAAGTAATTCAGACCCTTTAATCTTCGGTATGATGCTACAAGCTCACATCTGTATTTGGGGAGTTTCTCCCATTCTTCTCTGCAGATCCTCTCAGGCTCTGTCAGGTTGGATAGGGAGCGTCACTGCACAGCTATTTTCAGGTCTCGTCAGAAATGTTAGATTGGGTTCAAGTCGGGATCTGTCTGGGCCACTCAAGGACATTCAGAGACTTGTTCCGAAGTCACTCCTGCGTTGTTTTGGCTGTGTGCTTAAGGTTCTTGTCATGTTGGAAGGTGAACCTTCACCCCAGTCTGAAGTCCTGAACGCTCTGGAGCAGGTTTTCATCAAGGATCTCTCTCTCTGTACATCTTTCCCCCAATCCTGACTAGTCTCGTAGTCCCTGCCGCTGACAAAAATCCCCACAGCATGATGCTGCCACCACCATGCTTCACCGTAGGGATGGTGCCAGGTTTCCTCCAGACGTGACGCTTAGTATTCAGGCCAAAGAGTTCAATCTAGGTTTCACCAGACCCGAGAATCTTGTTTCTCATGATCTGAGCGTCTTTAGGTGCCTTTCGGCAAACTACAAGCGGGCTGTCGTGTGCCTTTTACTGAGGAGTGGCTTCTATCTGCCCACTTTACCATAAATGCCTGATTGGTGGAGTGCTGGGGGAGATGGTTGTCCTTCTGGAAGGTTCTCCCATCTCCACAGAGGAACTCTGCAGCTCTGTCAGAGTGACCATCGGGTTCTTGGTCACCTCCTTGACCAAGGCCCTTCTCCCCCGATTGCTCAGTTTGGCCGGGCGGCCAGTTCTAGATAGAGTCTTGGTGGTTCCAAACTTCTTCCATTTAAGAATGATGGAGGCCACTGTGTTCTTAGGGACCTTCAATGCTGCAGAAATGTGTTGGTACCCTTCCCCAGATCTGTGCCTCAACACAATCCTGTCTCTGAGCTCTACGGACAATTCCTTCGGCCTCGTGGCTTGGTTTTTGCTCTGACACTGTCAACTGTGGGACATTATATAGACAGGTGTGTGCCTTTCCAAATCATGTTCAATCAATTGTATTTACCACAGGTGGACTCCAATCAAGTTGTAGAAACATCTCAAGAATGATCAATGGAAACAGGATGCACCAGAGCTACATTTTGAGTCTCATAGCAAAGGGTCTGATTACTTATGTCAATAAGGTATTTCAGTTTTTTGATTTGAGTAAATTAGCAAACATTTCTAAAAACCTGTTTTCGCTTTGTCATTATGGGGTATTGTGTGTAGATTGATAAGGGAAAAACACAATTAAATCAATTTTAAAATAAGGCTGTAACGTAACAAAATGTGGACAAAGGGAAGGGGTCTGAATACTTTCCGAATGCACTGTATATTCTGGGCTATAAGGGGGTAAGACAGTTATATTATACTAAGCTCATTAGGTACTATAAGTTATATTCTTCAAGAATCAACGGGTATACATCATTCATTGAATATCAATATATATTGCCGATTGCACTTCTGAGTGTCTGCTCTCCATTCTTTTCTTCATTTTAGTCAATTTGCAGACACTCGTATCCAGAGAGACTTACAATTAGGTCATTCATGTGAACCCTTTGTATGTTTTGAACAGGTATGTTGATTCAGTTGATCCATGGCCAATTGTTACGAACGTTTTTATCATTCATTCAAAGTGTTCTGTTTCTGTGATACTCAGAGGCCGAGAAATTGATGATTGAGCTAATCAGATATACCGGTAGGACCTACCGTAAGATGGCCACCAATATGGGTGTAATAGGTGATATGGGCTCCGGTCCCATCAGACGTTTATCTCTAACGTTGGAACGCAGTGGGCTATCAACTCAGTTCCAATTGGATCTGGAAGGTGAGACTCTCAACTTGGTATGGAGACATTGACTGAAATCTAAACATGTATTCACATTTTTCAGTTATTTTTTAGTAATGGTGTCTGACATGCTCCCCAGGGGCCAAATCTGGGGTGGGTCCATATCTATATATTTCCAGTATACATACAACTACCTTTGTGCTTTTATCACAACGTTTACTATTATGTCCACATTTTTCAACTTAGTCGTAAACCACTGGTATACAAAATTATTAACACAGAACCCTTGGGGTCAAAATTGACCCTTGTTGGGGCTTTTATGGTTAAGATATCTAGATATCTAGATATCTAACCACATATCACAGTCTTAGTAAGTACATTTTCCCTCAGTGCTAGTAGGAAAAGACAAATGCAGGTAATTTTTTGGGGGGACCAGGAGGCGCCGTGAGGTTTATTTAAGATACTGTACTCTTTGAAGAGGTATGGTTTCTGAGGTTTTTCGGAAGATGGGAACGGACTCCGCTGTCCTGACGTTAGGGGGAAGCTTTTTCCGCCATTGAGTTGCCGGGACAGAGAAGAGCTTTGACTGGGCTGAGAGAGAGCTGCTTGTCATATTATCGATTGCTGCTGCCCTCGTCTCTCTCTGTCACTGATCATATGACTGTTTCCATTTGTGGAAATAAAAGTATCCGACAACGTCATTCATTCTAAACTTGTGACAGTAATACTCCGACTGTCTGGGAGGGGAGGCGGGTCACACACACACACACACTCATGCCCTCTGCATCAAACGCCCTACAGCAACGGAAGTGAGAAGCGCCAAACCAGAATCTATCTATCCATCCCATCAATCCAGGTCAGCTTACTGTTCTGTGTCTCCTGGTGTGGTGCAGTGTGAGGGCTGGGTTGGGTTTCCATCAGCGTGTGTTGTGTGTGTGTGTGTGCCTATGCGTGCCTCTCTCTGTGTGTGTGTGTGTGAGTGCGTGTGTGCGTGTGCGTGTTAGGCCGAGTTGGATTGGGTTCCGATCAGAGTGATCACCTGCTGTGTAGAGAGACCAAGGTCCTGCAGACTACTGCATGGTGCTGTGTGGGGTGGGGGTGATGTCACTACGAGCCTTTCATTAGAAACCAAGGCCGGTTGCCAACGCACAGTGCCATTTATCTCTTTTCAGTTACAGTATTGTGATGTACTGCACTGTGTATTGTATGCCAGTGATGTACCGAGTTTCAGATGTACTCATGTGTAAACTTTTTATACTAAAAAGATTGACAGTGTTGACCAAATCCTCCTCCTCATCTTCCTCTTCCTTTTCTACCCTCGTCCACCACCCCCCTCCACCTACTCCTCATCTTCCTCCTCCCCAGCAGCATACCACCCTGCACCCCACTGCTGGCTTGCCTCTGAAGCTAAGCAGGGTTGGTTCTGGTTGGTCCTTGGATAGGAAACCAGATGCTGTTGGAAGTGGTGTTGGAGTGTCAGTAGGAGGCACTCTTTCCTCTGGTCTGACAACATCCCAGTGCAACAGGGCAGTGATTGGGGACATTGCACTGTGCATGGTGCTGTCTTTCGGATGGGATGTTAAATGGGTGTCCTTACTCTCTTTGGTCACTAAAGATCCCATGGCACTTATTATAAGAGTAGCAGTGCTAACCCCGGTGTCCTGGCTAACTTCTCAATCTGGCCCTCATACCATCAAGGTTCAAATTGGCTCATTCATCTCCCCTGTAACTATTCCCCAGGTTGTTGCTGTAAATGAGAATATGTTCTCAGTCAACTTACCTGGTAAAATAAGGGTAAAATAAAAAATCCTCGTCATTAGAATACAGCACCAAGTGCACATTTGCTCCCCTTAGGCTAATTACAGTGTGAAGGCTGTATTCAGCAGGAACCATACATTAAGTCCATTACTCTGCTGTTCATTACTGATGACTCGGCTACATCTACATCATCACAACAAGACCAAACACACACTGGCAACCCAGTCACTTTCCTGACACCACTATCATTACCCCGGAACCTAGGTATGAGTCAAAATACCCATAAAACCTAGTGGTCAAACAAGGAAACGGTTCCAATCGTTTTTCCCACAGGGGATTTTAGAAACACTTAAAATAAGGGCTGTGTTTCGTGTAGGCGTATCCTGGTGTGACGTTTTGATAACCATGTAAATCTCTCTTGGACAAGGTGACTGTTATCTATTTATTTAGCTAAAATGCTCAAATTGTGCACAACACGACTTGAACTTATCTAGCTACAACCAGGCCTGCCCTGAGAATAGTCTTGGTTTCCACTAATGCAATTCTTCATGCAGAGTGGGGGACAGACAGACTAGCAACTAATGGAGGAAGTTATTTCTGATTTCTGCACATAAAAATTGGCACGGAACGGAAGTGATTTTTATCAGGATCGGACAGGATAAATCCGGGGTTATAAAACTGTTGCGTGAATCAGAAAATACAGAAAATATTTGACAGGACAAGACGGGACAGGAATGAATTTTCACTCCTGTGGCAACCTCTGGTGAGGACCGTTGCACAACGTGGTAAGAAAATGCATGACGTATTCTGCTATTCTTTCGGGCGTGCAATGAGGGAAAAAAACTGTGTTGGTTGTTTGCAGTAACTTCTTTGCTTTTGTAATATCGCAAACAAATGCAAGCTTCACCATTAAGGATTCCATCTTTAACATGTGATGACAATACAACAGAACAGAATAACAAGAATGACATTTACTGTCTCGTGTGGCCAAAAACAGCTATCTGAAAGCCACGCTCCGACTAAACCACGCCTGCAGTTTTCTGATCTGATCCGCTGGGTCATATCTTAATAACCCAACATCAATAACCCAGCATCAACAACCCTACCTGGCTCTTTTTAAGAAAACAACCCAACTAAGTGACCCAATGCAGTTGGGTCATCCAAACAACTCAGCATTTTCAAGAGTGTAATCTAGGTTAAAGATACTGTAGTTAGCTAGCAACATAAGCGACCTCATCGCCATACTAGATTTATATATTTATCTTGCTCCTTTGCACCCCAGTGTCTCTACTTGCACATTCATCTTCTGCACACCTACCATTCCAGTGTTTAATTGCCATATTGTAATTACTTCGCCACCATGGCCTATTTATTGCCTTACCTCCCTTATCCTACCTCATTTGCGCATACTGTATGTTTACTTTTTCTACTGTATTATTGACTGTATGTTTGTTTATTCCATGTGTAACTCTGTGTTGTTGTATGTGTCGAACTGCTTTGCTTTATCTTGGCCAGGTCGCAGTTGCAAATGAGAACTTGTTCTCAACTAGCCTACCTGGTTAAATAAAGGTGAAATAAATAAATAAGCGAACAACTAATAATTATCATCATAAACAAACTCATTACCATCACAAAAACTAAACTAAACTAAGCTACAGTAATATAAGATTATGTAATTGGCTTGACAGCCAATATTGTATTATTCAACATTGCTATTAAAATACAGTGCATTCGGAAAGTATTCAGACCCCTTCTCTTTTTCCACATTTTGTTACGTTTCAGCCTTATTCTAAAATGGATTAAATAAAAAAAATAGTCAACAATGTACACACAATACCCCATAATGCCAAAGCAAAAACAGGCTTTTAGACATTTTTGCAAATGTATAATTTTTATTTTATTTACATTAGTATTCAGACCCTTTGCTATGAGACTCGAAAATGAGCTCAGGTGCATCCTGTTTCCGT
This sequence comes from Brachymystax lenok tsinlingensis, assembly GCA_030435695.1. Classification (NCBI taxonomy): domain Eukaryota; kingdom Metazoa; phylum Chordata; class Actinopteri; order Salmoniformes; family Salmonidae; genus Brachymystax; species Brachymystax lenok. Next base: position 7,414,386 of record CM059796.1, on the reverse strand, counting down.
TGATCCTTCTTGAAATGTTTCTACAACTTGATTGGAGTCCACCTGCGGTAAATTCAATTGATTGGACATGATTTGGAAAGGCACACGCCTGTCTATACAAGGTCCAACAGTTAATAGTGCATGTCAGAACACAGTGGCTTCTATCATTCTTAAATGGAAGAAGTTTGGAACCACCAAGACTTTTTCTAGAGCTGGCCGGCGGGCCAAACGGAGCAATCGGCCTTGGTCAGGGAGGTGACCAACAACCCGATGTTCAATCTGACAGAGCTCAACAGTTCCTCTGTGGAGATGGGAGAATCTTCCAGAAGGACAACCATCTCTGCAGTACTCCACCAATCAGGCCTTTACGGTAGAGTGGCCAGACGGAAGCCACTCCTCAGTAAAGGGCACATGACAGCCCGCTTGGAGTTTGCCAAAAGGCACCTAAAAGATTCTCAGACCATGAGAAACAAGATTCTCGGGTCTGATGAAACAAAGATAGACTCTTTGGCCTGAATGCCAAGTGTCACGTCTGGAGGAAACCTGGCACCATCCCTACAGTGAAGCATGGTGGTGGCAGCATCATGCTGTGGGGATGTATATCAGTGGCAGGGATTGGGAGACTAGTCAGGATTGAGGGAGAGATGAACAAAGCGAAGTACAGAGAGATCCTTGATGAAAACCTGCTCCAGAGCGCTAAGGACTTCAGGCTGGGGTGAAGGTTCACCTTCCAACAGGACAACGACCCTAAGCACACAGCCAAGACAACACAGAAATGGCTTCGGGACAAGTGCTTTGAATGTCCTTGAGTGGCCCAGCCAGAGCCCGGACTTGATCCCTATTGAACATCTCAGGAGAGACCTGAAAATATCTGTGCAGCGGCGCTCCACATCAACCTGACAGAGCTTGAGAGGATCTGCAGAGAAGAATGGGAGAAATTCCCCATATACAGGTGTGCCAAGCTTGTAGCATCATACCCAAGAAGATTTTAGGCTGTACTCGCTGCCAAATGTGCTTCAACAAAGTACTGAGTAAAGGGTCTGAATACTTATGTAAATGTGATATTTATGTTGTTTTTTAAATCATTTTGCAAAACAAATTCTAAACCTGTTTTTATTTTGTCATTTTGGGGTATTGTGTGTAGATTGATGAGGGGGAAAAAAACAATTAAATCAATTGTAGAATAAGGATGTAACGTAACAAAATGTGGAAAAAGTCATTAGCTTATGTTGAAAACAAACATGCTAGGAGTTCATTATGTCCACAATGACGCATCTCATCTTTACAGCTGATCGACTTCTGCGTTCGGTCTGGAAAACTATTACTGGAAATCATTGGTACGCAGCTGCGCATGCAAACAGAGACAACAGAGAGGATCAAAATAGAATCTACCACCACAGAGGCAAAAAAGAAAGAAAAAAAAAAAACAAAGCTATACCTTCAGCATGTACTGATATTGTGCTCACCCAAAAAAGGTTCACTCCCTTGATTCCTACAAAAGGATTGCCACTACAAATACAGTTGAAATGAAAAAGGAGTGATTGAAAAGAAAGATTGACTGTAGTTTTAACTTAGCCTATTTGAGCACACTGGGACTCCAGAGAGTTGACAATAGAAGTAGAGATACTTCAGTATTTCGCAGAGTGACAGAAATGGCATCTGGACAGTTGTCTCAGGTGGATGGTTTGTGAACCATTAAAAAGCATTATGTCATGGCCGACTGCCCCTATCCCCCTCCCCACCCCCTCTCTCTCACAATCACTGAACATACACTACCCTACATATTTACTTGGACGGTGATGCTAAAATGTGTACATTTGGCTCTATACTTCAGCATTTCATGAGGCTACAGAACAGAATGTCACCTTTTATTTGAGGGTATTTTCATACCTACAGTGTGGTCCAAAATTATTGGATCCCTTGAAAAATATTATATAAAATAAATAACACATTGTATGCTAAAAATTATATTATTTTATACTAACACAATTGCTCAGAGAAAGAGATGTTGATTAACAAGTATTTATTTATTTATTGGATCCCCTGTTATCAATACTCCGGTACCCTCCCCTTGTGAGGATAACGACACTGAGCCTTTTTCTAAAATGTTTTATGAGATCGTATAACACATGGGAGGGATCTTATACCATTCCCACTGGGCACTGACATCAATTCAACACATATTCCACGTTGGTTCAACGTTGATTCAACCAGTCTGTGCCAAGTGGGCTCCTCCATACTAAATATTTCCTGATCCTTGATATCCTTCATCTGTGCTTATGGACTGCCCTCTTTAATTCAAACCACAGGTTTTCAATGAGGTTCAAGTCCAGAGACTGAGATGGCCATTGCAATATGTTGATTTTGAGGTCAATTAGCCATTTCTTTGAGGATTTTGATGTGTGATTGGGGCGATTGTCTTGCTGGAAGATTCACTTTCAGCCAAGTTTTAGCCTGCTGGCAGAGGCAAGACGATTTTTGACTAAAATGGCCTTCAGCCATTCATGAAGCTGTTGACCCTACCAAGGGCTTGAAGATCAATGGAAGACAAATAGTCAAATAACATCAAAGAGCCAACACCATATTTTACAGTAGGGATGAGATATTTTCTGCATGAGCATTGTTCCTTCGAAGGCCAAACCCACCGCTGTTGTGAGTGGCCAAAGACCTCTATTTTCGTATCATATGATAATAATTATGCAAAATCATGAAGAAATCGTGAATAATGATGAGTGATAAAGTTACAGACGAACAAAGATCATACCCAACCAAGAAATGCTAACCTCCCCTGTAATTGGTAATGGTGAAAGTTTAGCATGTTTTGGGGGTATGATCTTTGTGCATCTGTAACATTAATGTAGAAGTGTTCAAAAACATATTCTATTCTTAATTATAATAAAAGTGACTCCAAAATGACACAATACATTATTTACCATTCATTTCTATTGGGCACAACATAATCAAAACACAACCAAAACGAAAAACAAATGCATCCAACAAGTTTGTTGCGTCACAAGCTAGATGTAAAACAGATTTTTAGAAAATTTAGCAAATTTATTCAAAACAAAAAACAGAAATACCTTATTTATATAAGTATTCAGACCCTTTGCTATTAGATTCGAAATTGAGCTCAGGTGCACCCTGTTTCCATTGATCCTCCTTGAAATGTTTCTACAACTTTATTGGAGTGGTTTTGGCAACATCATGCTGTGGGGATGTTTTTCAGCAGCAGGGATTGGGAAACTAGTCAGGATCAAGGTAAAGTTGAACGGAGCAAAGTACAGCGAGATCGTTGATGCAAACCTGCTCCAGAGCGCTCAGGACCTCAGACTGGGGCGAAGGTTCACCTTCCAACAGGACAACAACCCTAAGCACACAGCCAAGAAAACGCAAGAGTGGCTTCGGGACAAGTCTTCTGAATGTCCTTGAGGGGCCCAGCCCGGACTTGAACCCGATCGAACATCTCTGGAGAAACTTGAAAATAGCTGTGCAGCAGCTCCCCAAATACAGATGTTCCAAGCTTGTAGCGTCATACCCAAGAGGACTCGAGACTCTAATCGCTTCAAATGGTGCTTCAACAAAGTACTGAGTAAAGGGTCTGAATACTTAAGTAAATGTTTTATTTCAGTTTTCTAGAAAACATTTCTAGAAAACAATTTTTGCTTTGTCATTATGGGGTATTGTGTGTTGATTGATGAAGGAAAAAAAGGATTTAATAAATTTTAGAATAAGGCTGTAACCTAACAAAATATGGAAAAAGTCGAGGGGTATGAATACTTTCTGAAAGCACTGTATGTATGTAAAAGGTGACATTGTACTTTCTCCTCATATAAAACATTTGATCTAACATCCAAAATGGAAGAGTGTAGAGACAAATTAAATGTTTTTGATTATCTGTCCAAATAAATACATAGGGGAGTGTATGTAAGTAACATTGAACATACCTTCACACACACACCATTGGGACACACACACACGTGAGCGCTCGCACGCATTTGCACAAACACACCGTCCCTTTTTACAGGAACAGTCTGTCCAGCTAATGTGACATCATCCATTTTCTCACTATCTGAGCCTTTGGATTTAAATATAACCTTATCACTGATATCCTGTTGCCTGGAAACAAAATAGAGTGCCACAACAAAAGGTTAACACATGTCAGCAGGCATCAGCCTTTAAAACATCTGTGGCACGCCAATCTGTAGTCTGTATGGTACATAATGTTCACCCACAGTGCACTCAATGCACTGATTGTGTATTACAGTAAAATGTTCTCCAAAGTGTCGGAGTACAAAACCCTCTCAGCCTGTCACACAGAACCCCAATTTACGCTAAGAGGGTGTACAAAAGATTGATCTTATATGAATATCTAACATGCAATTTGCAATTTGGGCATCACCAGCTAGAAAACATCTTTGTGTAGAGCTTTTTATAACGGGCTTGAACTGAGTTACTGCGGGTGGCATTATATTTCTGCATGTACAGTTGAAGTCAGAAGTTTACATACACTTAGGTTGGAGTAATTAAAACTTGTTTTTCAACCAATCCACACATTTCTTGTTAACAAACTATAGTTTTGGCAAGTCGGTTAGGACATCTACTTCATGCATGACGCAACTGCACATGGGGACAAAGATCATACTTTTTTGAAAAATATCTTATTTTCTGATGAAACAAAAATATAACTATTTGGCCATAATGACCATTGCTATGTTTGGAGGAAACAGGGGGAGGCTTGCAAGCCGAAGAACACCATCCCAACCGTGAAGCACGGGGGTAGCAGCATCATGTTGTGGTGGTGCTTTGCTGCAGGAGGGACTGGTGCACTTCACAAAATAGATGGCATCATGAGGAATGAAAATTAGGTGGATATATTGAAGCAAAATCTCAAGACATCTCTCAGTCAGGAAGTTAAAGCTTCATCGCAAATGGGTCTTCCAAATGGACAATGACTGCAAGCATACTTACAAAATTGTGGCAAAATGGCTTAAGGACAACAAAGTCAAAGTATTGGAGTGGCCATCACAAAGCACTGACCTCAATCCTATAGAAAATATGTGGGCAGAACTGAAAAAGTGTGTGTGAGCAGTTAGGCCTACAAACCTGACTCAGTTACACTAGCTCTGTCAGGAGAAATGGGCCAAAATTGACCCAACTTATTGTGGGAAGCTTGTGGAAGGCCACCCAAAATGTTTGACCCAAGTTAAACAATTTAAAGGCAATGCTACCAAATACAGTGAGGGAAAAAAGTATTTGATCCCCTGCTGATTTTGTACGTTTGCCCACTGACAAAGAAACGATCAGTCTATAATTTGAATGGTAGGTTTATTTGAACAGTGAGAGACAGAATAACAACAAAAAGATCCAGAAAAACGCACATGAAAAATGTTATAAATTGATTTGCATTTTAATGAGGGAAATAAGTATTTGACCACCTCTCAATCAGAAAGATTTCTGGCTCCTAGGTGTCTTTTATACAGGTAACGAGCTGAGATTAGGAGCACACTCTTAAATGGAGTGCTCCTAATCTCAGTTTGTTACCTGTATAAAAGACACCTGTCCACAGAAGAAATCAATTAATCAGATGCCAAATTGTCCACCATGGCCAAGACCAAAGAGCTCTCCAAGGATGTCAGGGACAAGATTGTAGAACTACACAAGGCTGGAATGGGCTACAAGACCATCGCCAAGCAGCTTGGTGAGAAGGTGACAACAGTTGGTGCGATTATTTGCAAATGGAAGAAACACAAAAGAACTGTCAATCTCCCTCGGCCTGGGGCTCCATGCAAGATCTCACATCGTGGAGTTGCAATGATCATGAGAACGGTGAGGAATCAGCCCAGAACTACACAGGAGGATCTTGTCAATGATCTCAAGGCAGCTGGGACCATAGTCACCAAGAAAACAATTGGTAACACACTACGCCGTGAAGGACTGAAATCCTGCAGCGGCCCGCAAGGTCCCCTGCTCAAGAAAGCACATATACATTCCCGTCTGAAGTTTGCCAATGAACATCTGAATGATTCAGAGGACAACTGGGTGAAAGTGTTGTGGTCAGATGAGACCAAAATGGAGCTCTTTGGCATCAACTCAACTCACTGTGTTTGGAGGAGGAGGAATGCTGCTTATGACCCCAAGAACACCATCTCCACCGTCAAACATGGAGGTGGAAACATTATGCTTTGGGGGTGTTTTTCCTCTAAGGGGACAGGACAACTTCGCCGCATCAAAGGGACGATGGACGGGGCCATGTACCGTCAAATCTTGGGTGAGAACCTCCTTCCCTCAGCCAGGGCATTGAAAATGGGTCGTGGATGGGTATTCCAGCATGACAATGACCCAAAACACACGGCCAAGGCAACAGAGGAGTGGCTCAAGAAGAAGCACATTAATGTCCTGGAGTGGCCTAGCCAGTCTCCAGACCTTAATCCCATAGAAAATCTGTGGAGGGAGCTGAAGGTTCGAGTTGCCAAACGTCAGCCTCGAAACCTTAATGACTTGGAGAAGATCTGCAAAGAGGAGTGGGACAAAATCCCTCCTGAGATGTGTGCAAACCTGGTGGCCAACTACAAGAAACGTCTGACCTCTGTGATTGCCAACAAGGGTTTTGCCACCAAGTACTAAGTCATGTTTTGCAGAGGGGTCAAATACTTATTTCCCTCATTAAAATGCAAATCAATTTATAAAATGTTTCACATGTGTTTTTCTGGATCTTTTTGTTGTTATTCTGTCTCTCACTGTTCAAGTAAACCTACCATTAAAATTATAGACTGATCATTTCTTTGTCAGTGGGCAAACGTACAAAATCAGCAGGGGATCAAACACTTTTTTCCCTCACTGTACTAATTGACCCACTGGGAATGTGATGAAAGAAATAAAAGCTGAAATAAATAATTCTCTCTACTATTATTCTGAGGTTTCACATTCTTAAAAAAGACAGGGAATTTTTACTAGGATTAAATGTCAGGAATTGTGAAAAACTGAGTTTAAATGTATTTGGCTAAGGTGTATGTAAACTTCCGACTTCAGCTGTATATTTGAATGTGTGTTTATGTATTGTAGCGTGTTCTAAAGCCTCCGCTAAAGCAGACTAGGGGTGCATCCCTATTCCCTTTATAGTGCACTACTTTTGACCTGGACCAATAGGGCTCTGGTTAAAAGTCGTGCACTATCTAGGGAATTGGGTGCCATTTGGGAAACAATCTAGAGCAGTGTTGATATTTCGAGCTGTGCCATTAGAACTCTGTAACATGGCTAATGTAATGGTCTTTCATTACGGGACATTTCCTGAGAGGACTGACCAGGGTAATGATGTAAGTGACTATATATCCACTAACCATAAATCTACCCTCCAGTACACATGACACAGTACACATGGTCAATATTCATACAGCATAGCATACAAAGTGGTCTAAGGATATAAGACCTTATTGTTCTTATTTCGATTCATTAAATAGAAGATTATAAAGATTTAACAAAGCTATATAACATTTCATTAAAACTATCTAATGTATTAAGAACTAAAACATTTATAATTCATGGGTTCTAATTTAATTAATTTAATTTTTTCAAGACTTTTCCCAGAGTAATAATATTAAAGGAGATTTTAATCAATGTGCTCAGTTTGCTGCCCAGGTACAAGAGGGAATGAATAACATAACAGATACAGCTGAGGGAACGAATAGGAGAGGAGTATGATATCGCGTACTGTAATGTTCTCGTTACTCATTACAGTACTTTCATTGAGCTTGCCATAGTATCATGTTGGTTCGATTGCTCTGCCACTGCGATGACATATGCTTCTGTTATCCTTACAAACCACCAAAACCTTTGCATTTCTGATAGTTCTCAAAATGTCTGTAGAGTATTGAGTTGTATGGTTTTAGAACACATGGACTTGTGAAACCATGTAGCACTGTGCTTCTCTTCTCTTCCCCACTCCTCTACTCTACTCTACTATATAGAAACACTGCTGATAAAAGTGTCTGTGTCTATGCAGATGTTGGCAAAGGGACAGTGATCGTGTGCATCCCAAATGGCACCCTTATTCCCAATATAGTGCACTACCTTTGACCAGAGCCTGATGGGATCTCGTGAAAAGTAGTGCACTTTATAGGTAATAGGGTGCAGTCAGATGTGGACAGAGTGACAGTGTTCTGTAGCTACCTTCACATAGAGTTGTTGGAACTCGTCCAGATTGAGTCGTCCACTGGGGCAGTCTTTCAGGAAGCCTTTGTACCACTGTTTCAGCTCGTGCTCGTTAAATTCCGTGCTCTTCACCAGATCCTCCATCACCTCCGGGGTCAGCTTGCTGTTTTTTGCTCCCATTTTGTCTGGAAAAAATATCAGAATAATTATTTTAGAATGTCGGCGGGGAAAAAATGATGGGACGGTCACAGTGTTCTTTTTGAATGTCTGGATGGAAAGAATGACGCTGAACTATTTTGGAAAGTCTGCAAAGAATGAACGCCACATATTTTTCTTTCCATTGCGTTTCTACCAGAGCAGGTTAAATACCTGGGACAGTCTGGACAAACAATGACAGAAATCAGCAGTCATCAATCAGGCCTGCTTTGAACGAGGGAGAATATTCTAGAGCGGCAAATTCTATTTTACACACCTACTCCTAGAAATGGCTGTAATGTGGCTAGAAATGGCTGTAATGTGTCCACAACACCTGTGAAACTAAAACATCACCCCAGTCCAATACACTATGTGATATTTAGGGCAACGTAATGATGTTGAACACTATGTGTGGATTTATATACCATGTCTATGTTTAGCTGCACCAGGGACGATAAAACACAGATGATCAATAGACCAAAGAATATTCTTGGATAGCTTCGATGATTGTCTTATTTTTAACCCAACAGGTTTGATGCATTGATAGAGCTGAGGCCTGCATACACTAGGGAGTAGCCTACCTACTCGTAGCTGGCTACTACATCAAAGCATGCTGTATAATGCAAACAACAATGCAATCCATCACTTCTGCTCTGCCTAAGTACCTAAAATCACTCAACACACATGCACCAGGTCAGACCACTGGAGATTGGAGCAAATTAGTCTGTATCCAACAGCAATCCCTTGAGATTATTAGGCTGAGTGGACCCGAGTCGCTCGTTTGAATGTGATGCCATAATTGTGACTTGGTTCGTATTTTTGTTGTGTCTAATTTCCCCATCGGCCCACGTTGCTTAGCCTTAGCCCTATCTCCACAGCCTGCAGCTGTTTGCACCTCAGTCTCTGTATCAGCCCAGCTCACACTGCTTCACACACACACACACACACACACACACACACACACACACACACACACACTCACACATGCATGCACACAGCGCATCACACTGATTCTAATTCAGCCAGATTAGTTAATTAAGCACCATGTACTTAGAATAATTAGCAAATACATTTTAAAGTAAAACATCTGAATCTCAGCATCAGAGTTGGGCTCAATTTGAATTGAAGGCAATCAATTCAGGAAGTAATTTGAATGATAAATTCTGAAATCTTTAAATAAATAGCTTCTACTTTTCAGTTTATAGAGAAGTCATTGAAAATAAACGTCATTTTTTCGATTATTGAAGTGTAATTTTAGTTTACTTCCTGAATTGACTGCCTTCAATTCGAACTGAGCCCAACCCTGCTCAGCATCACTCTGTTAGCGTGGAAGTGCCCAGATGTTATTGTTGTGTATTGGTTGTGTAATTCTTAGCGCGCTAGATTAATGTAAAATGGGGAAAGTACTCAATGTCGCAATTGCATAAAACAATGAGAAATTATAGGATACCATCGGAAAGGCCATATCAATTAATTAATTTCCTCCTGTAGCAAACAAAGAGCAGCACTTTAAAGGATAAATTATATTATTTCTGATTGAATTATCACAGATATGACAGAGTATTCTCTAGAAGATAACAAATTGCAAATTATGATTTAATTACATGAAGTATTTTAACGTTGCCTCGGGGTTAAGGGGTTAACAACCACAGAAAAAGTGATTATTCATCCAACACCAACCGAATAATAATAACACAAGGAATCCATAACTAAAAAAAAAAAAAATTCATTTCATGGCTTAGAGGTGAAACCGAATGCATGACAAGCGGGACTCACAATCAAATTGCTATGCCAAAAAAAATAATTAATAGGGATTGTGAGCTGGCCACAGAACAGAACTGAATAACAATGGCAGGACATCACCAATAGAATACCTAACCTAGCGCAAGGCGAGGCCTCAGAATGCCTGATAAATTAAATGGATGTCAGCCTCTCTGATCTATGGAGTGAAGTGGATAGATGCTCTCTGTCCTTAGTGATTACCACCGTTTAGAATGGCCTATTCCCCTGAGACATAGAGTGTACACTCACTATCATCTGCGCCTTAGCTCGCACTGCAGGGTAGGGCAAAACAACCCTGATGCCAAGTCAAGTCTCAAATCCTTTAATTGTACTGAGTGAGGTAGCTATGGTACAAATACTCTGTCCCATACTCTTTCATTGGACTGAAGTAGCAGCATGAGCCAACAATGTCTCCTTCTTGATACAGAGTGCTTCTTGATATCCCAGAATGAGACAGCTGTTGATATACAGTGCCTTCGGAAAGTACTTAGACCCAATGACTTTTTCCATATTTTGTTACGCTAAAGCTTTATTCGAAAATGTATTGAAAAAATAGAAAATCTCAACAATCTACACACAATACCTCAAAATGACAAAGCAAAAGCATGTTTGTAGAAATTTGTGCTAAATTAAAAAAAATAAAACAAATGAAATATTACATTTACATAAGTATTCTGACCCTTTACTCAGTACTTTGTTGAAGCACCTTTGGCAACGATTACAGCATCTTCTTCGGTATGATGCTACAAGCTTGGCAAACCTGTATTTGGGGAGTTTCTCCCCATTCTTCTCCGCAGATCCCCTCCCGCTCTGTCAGGTTGGATGGGGAGTGTTGCTGCACAGCTACTTTCAGGCGTCTCCAGAGATGTTCAATCGGGTTCAAGTCCGGGCTCTGGCTGGGCCACTCAAGGACATTCAAAAAACTTGTCCCGAAGCCATTCCTGTTTTGTCTTGGCTGTGTGCTTAGGGTTGTTGTCCTGTTGGAAGGTGAACCTTCGCCCCAGTCTAAAGTCCTGAGCGCTCTGGAGCAGGTTTGCATCAAAGGTCTCTCTATACTTTGCTCCGTTCATCTTTCCTCCGATCCTGACTAGTCTCCCAGTCCCTGCTGCTGAAAAACATCCCCACAGCATGATGCTGCCACCACCATGATTCACCGTAGGGATGGTGCCAGGTTTCCTCCAGACGTGACGCTTGGCATTCAGACCAAAGAGTTCAATCTTGGTTTCATCAGACCAGCAAATCTTGTTTCCCATGGTCTGAGAGTCTTTAGGTGCCTTTTGGCAAACTCCAAACGGGCTGTCATGTGCCTTTTACTGAGGAATGGCCTCCGTCTGGCCACTCTACCATAAAGGCCTGATTGGTGGAGGACTGCAGAGATGGTTGTCCTTCTGGAAGTTTGGCCCGGTGGCCATCTCTACGAAGAGTCTTGGTGGTTCCAAACTTCTTCCATTTAAGAATGAAGGAGGCCACTGTGTTCTTGGGGACCTTCAATGCTGCAGGCATTTTTTGGTACCCTTCCCCAGGTCTGTGCCTCAATACAATCCTGTCTCGGAGCTATATGGATAATTCCTTCAACCTCATGGCTTGATTTTTGCTCTAACATGCACTGTCAACTGTGGGACCTTATATAGACAGGTGTGTTCCTTTCTAAATCATGTACAATCAATTGAATTTACCGCAGGTGGACTCCAATCAAGTTGTAGAAACATCTCAAGGATGATCAACGGAAACAGGAATCACCTGAGCTCAATTTTGAGTCTCATAGCAAAGGGTCTGAATACTTGTGTAAATAAGGTATTTCAGTTTTTTATTTTCAATACATTTGCAAAAAATTCTAAAAACCTGTCTTCGCTTTGTCATTATGGGGTATTGTGTGTAGATTTCTGAGGACATTTTAATATTTATTCCATTTTAGAATAAGGCTGTAATGTATCAAAATGTGGAAAAAGTCAAGGGGTCTGAATATTTTCTGAAGGCACTGCAAAGTGAATAAATTATAAATATATTACATTTAACGTTGACCCAAGTGACTCTTAGTCTCAACAGACAGGGCTTGAGTGAAGGCGACTGTTAGGCTACATCGAAGGAACATCACCAGGCCCCTTGCCATATTAATGTTATGGACACATTTGCAGTTCCGACAAGCATATACTAATTGCCTTCCTCACAAAACAACTCTATCATGTTAATCTTAGGGATCTTAGAACAACTGAAGAGGACACTCCACTTAAACTATTTCCGGAACTTTCATGTCATTCCATGAAATGGAATTAGATTGTACTCTAATTACAAATCATCTAAGGGAACATATACCAAAGTGGTGGAGGTAGTTTGGAGAACATTGCTTACGTCACGAGTAACCATAGCTATGCTTTAGCTCAGTGGGCTATCAATCTGACCATGGCACAGGCCTAGTAAAGGCCATGATACTGTAACTATCTCCATACCTCTGATATTATTGTTGTTGGCTCCTTCTTAACTAAAGCGCAAGAGGACTGAATACACCCACAATAGGACCATGCTATGAACCCACAAAGGTAGTGGCCTAGCAGTGTATGACGCCAACATCGGACTATTGTTCTCCTGACCCAGAAATGCAGCAACCAGTTTGATAGTGAAAGTCAAAGCACATCTCCAGAAGAAGCTGTGTTGTTGTTGTGACAAACATCAGGCGATGGATGGGGCTGTATTGTCGAAGCAAGCAGTACGTTCTGACACAAATTTAAGGGAGACCCCAATGAAGTAGACCCCAAAACAGCAGTAGCAGCAGCACCAGACCGATCTGTCCCATTAGAGCAATGATGAGCATGCATGGTCCACTACCGGGCTACTACCCATCCACTCTGAGAGGTGTGACACTTTAAAAGCTCCATTCCATTCACACCCTGCGAGCACATCAAGTCTGATAATGGGTACATTCTTTGCAAAGCTCTCAAACACAGCACCGTTGCCAAGAGCCGTAGGCGGCGAACTAGGCTATCCGCTGATGATGAAACTGTACATATTTCTGAAGTACAAGTTCAGTTCAGAGCAGAGCGTCAGCATCAGCTATTCACAGTGAGGGACTAGATGTGACATGCAGGGATGTAGTGCTGCCGTAGCACCCTTTTCAATTTGAGAATACATGGCAAGTTTAAGATGAGGGACGACATTTTGTCAGCCGGTGATTGTCAAGCAAATAACTGCCGGTCTCACTGTAGTTGACCGTTAATTAACATAAACACATTTAGCATCTCCTGGCTTCCACGCATAGCCTACAAGCCACTGATGCAGACCTTTGGAACATCTACATTTTAAAAAGTATAATAAATCCATTTAATATAGCCTACACCATCACAATAAATCCATTACTTATTTTAGACAGGTCTAAAGAAACATGATATAAAGAAAATGTAGTCTATTTCAGAAGAACAGAATAGCATACTCTGAGTTGTCCATATGTTAGGCCCTGATCTGGCTATACCATATCATATGAATGTGGGCTACACTAGTTCATTTAGCAGACAAGATTTGCTTAGAATTCCATGGCATTATTTTATACTATTTTATAGTATAAAGAATGCAATAGCTGAATAAAATAGAAAGTATATTTTCTCCAAATGATTTGAGGGAGTGAGCAAATGCTCACTATTCTGTGATTAACGGTTAACAAAGAAACAGGTACTCCTATATGCTTAGTTTAGAGTTATTTATGTAACTTTAGTTGTGATACAAACGTTGGGCTTCATGTTTTGATTTTTAATACATTCTAAGGCTGCGTGATGTGACTCTAATGAGCTCTAAAGTCGCATCAAAGGCATGAGCTCTGCTTACTTTCTTTGCGCAGGCTGAACACACTTCATCAGTCTTTCATTCACAATTTGACAAGCACTTGATAATGCCTTGAATTTCCCAGCGGCATCCCCTTTGTGTCGCCCTATAAAAATTCCATGCCTTTTGCGGCCTGTGGCCGTTGTGCCCTTGGGCTGAATATAATCATCATAATTCCCTTCTCTCAGCTGCATGCTCCAAAGCACTTCTCACTCACATGGCACTTGGTCGCCTGATCCAGTCATTCTCACAGGCTACAGGTGAATACAGACACGTCAGGACGCAACTGTGCTTGTCGCTTGTCCTTATCCAATTCCGAGCTGCATATTGAAGATATTGGAATAACTGTCCACATTTACCTTTCATCAGCCAACAAGATGAGTAGGCCTAACGAACAGCAAAAGCACTAGCCTATGTCAATGTACTATCCCCTATAGTACAAATGTTGACCTATTCTATTCTGTGCGAGAAATAAATATTCCGAACATAGTCTGGGACAGTTGTGGGATGCGATAGATCCCAAATTAATACAACCACTACCATAAAAAAAAAGTGAAGTAATGACACAACAGATCAGAACGTTTAGCTTAAAATGTTGATAAACTTTTAGGCTATTTCTTCACATTATAAGCGCAGCAATGCGCACACGGCAGTAGGCTACAAGCTCGAATGTTCAATTAGCAGGAAAACACCATTCTCAATAGTGACTGCAAATGCAATTATGCATGTATTGCTTATATTAGAAAGCTGCACTTTTATGTTTAAAATTATATTCCACAAATTTGAAACTCAAGCGCTGTAAATGTATGCCAGTTAGGCTCTACACCTGTTGTAATGCTGATCAATGTGCCTAATTTTAAGTTATTAAGTTAAGTTATTTGGCCACTAGTTGTGATACAAACCTTATCAAAAAATATAGGCCTATGGGCTAGGCTACATTAGGTGTGCGACTATAATTTGAAAAAGTCACAGAAAAAGGCCTGCTCTGTTTCTTTTCTTAAGCTGGGCGTCATTCAGAAGTGATAATATATCATTCACAAGTGATAGACAAGTGATCAGACACACCCATCAGACTATTCTTGATTTAATCTTGTCTTTACATATACTAAATATTACATGCGAAATTTGTTTTGATTTAGAATGGATCATTATCATGCACCTGTCTCAAAACAGGGGGGAAAATACATGTCATCTATGCACTTAAATGGCGAAAGGAGGACGCTATTCCTGTGGTTCATTTTCATGCTAGCCAGGGAGGCTATACACCTGTTGTAAAGAGAAGCAATGTGCTTCAACTTAGGAAAGTTGAGAAATACATGTATTTGGCCTAGCATATAGAAAGCTGATGAGAACCTCCTCTTTTTAATAGAGGCCATCACTCTGATTTCTCACACAATTGCATAGCCTATAGAAATGTTGCTACAACCTAGCCTATGAATGAAATTTTACAACGTAGATGCACAGGTCGAGAGAAATTTGAGTAATCAAGGTGACAGACAGTGACACATTCAATACCGCCTTTTACAATCTTGCCTGCATCTAGCTGATCTAGTGTGTAATCATTAGTACAACAGTTGCAAACAAGTGTTTCTATTGGACAAATTCAGCTGTGTTTATCCCCTTTTTGCTCCGTTTGCTTCGTTTAAAAAAAAATTCTCAACAGGATCGGAATACCGTCGTGATCACACACAAACACAGTTTACCTTCATAGCAGCCACATACAAACAGCGTGATCCCTGATCGTTGGATAATTCCTTCTCTCATCTACGCGCTCTCCTCCTTTCACCTTTTCCCTTCGCTTGTGGACTTCAGTGCACAACACATCAGCTGTCTGTGACAAGTCGAAATAACCTTCCCAAGACAAACCTTTACATCATAACCGTCATAACCACACAGCCTACATCGTTGTCACATATTAGCGAACGTCAAGTTAACATAGCTACTAGAACTAATGCGTTAGTAAACCCGGTACAATCATGCAGTACAGTGTATAGTTGGAAAGCAGTTTAGCAGTGGCAATAAATTAATAAAGCCAAAATCTTACCTTGACTTGGAAGAATTCCAACGTTGGATAGCCATAACCAGATAGGTAACATAGATCCCTCTCTGTTTGAGCTGGGTGTTTGAGTAGGCTAAACTAGTTAGCGGCATTGGCTACCTAAGTAAGTGAAAATATTAATATTTTTTATGTACAGTATATAGCTCTCTCTCTCTCTCTCTCTCTCTCTCTCTCTCTCTCTCTCTCTCTCTCTCTCTCTCTCTCTCTTTCTCCATCATTTTTTAAGAAAATGTATTTGTTCAACTATTGTCTTTCTCTCTCTTTGAGTCAACTACTCACCACATTTTATGCACTGCAGTGCTAGCTAGCTGTACCTTATGCTTTCAGTACTAGATTAATTTGTTGGTCCTTCGATTGGGTGAACAACATGTCAGTTCATGCTGCAAGCGCTTTGATAGGTTGGAGGACGTCCTCTGGAAGTTGTCATAATTACTGTGTAAGTCTATGGAAGGGGGTGTTCAACCACGAACCTCCTAGGTTTTGTATTGAAGTCAATGTATCCATAGGAGGACAGAAACTAGCTGATCTCCAGCTACACCGTGGTGTCACCCTACAGAGTGCTTTTGAGGCTACTGTAGACCTTCATTGCATAACAGTGTGTTTTAATCAATTCTTTGGTGAAATGTGAATATATTTAGTATAGTTTTATCTAAATAGTTTTCACTATTTTTATTTGTATGAAATTCTCTGAGGAGGATGGTCCTCCCCTTCCTCCTCTGAGGAGCCTCCGCCTTGATCACACACAAACACAAAGATACAGATATCCTTATTAACTCAGTTGCCGGAAAGGAAAGAAACTGCTCAGGGATTTCACCATGAGGCCAAAGTAATACTGCAAAACATTTGGCAAAGAAATTAACCTTAAGTTCTGAATAAAAATCGTTATCTTTGGGGCAAATCCAACACAACACATCACTGAGTACCACTCTACATATTTTTAAGCATGGTGGTGGCTGTATCATGTTATGGGTATGCTTGTCATTGGCAAGGACTAGGACGTTTTTTAGGATAAGAAGAAACAGAATAAAGCTAAGCACAGGCAAAATCCTAGAGGAAAACCTGGTTCAGTCTGCTTTCCAAAAGACACTGTGAGACAAATTCACCTTTCAGCAGGACAATAACCTTAAACAGAAGGCCAAATACACACTTGAGTTGGTTACCAAGACGACATTGAATGTTCATGAGAGGCCTAGTTACAGTTTTGACTTAAATCGGCTTGAAAATCTATGGAAAGACTTGAAAAATGGCGGTCTAGCAATGATCAGCAACCAACTTGACAGAGCATAAAGAATTTAAAAAAAGAATAATGTGAAAACTCTACCGGGGGTTGCGAAAACGGCTTTCCTCAAAACAGTTTGTTATCGACTTGGGGCTCATGTACGACGCACTTGAACTCGCTCTCCTGCCCGAGTGCTTATTGCGTATGCAGACAAACTGATCCACCGCATTAACCTCATCATCACTCCAACGAGATCTAGGATCCAAATTCACAGCGTGTCTGCCTGATGTTCATAAACCACTTGGTTAGGGTGCTGTCCTTTCAGAACCACGATTCAAATTGTGCTCAAATTGCTTAAAATAACCCTCATCAAGATCCACTTATTATTATTATTATGACAAATACAAGATTATCACTTCTCACAATGGTGCTTGTTTAGTAAAGTTAGATCAAAGCTGAATCAATGTCTTGCAAGATCACATAATGATTCATTTGTATTTTACATAACAGAACCAAATAATAGCATATATTGTTGCTTAGTAGGCCTATAATATGTTACACCAAAAACACCTCTTTAGCAGGGCTGATCTATGCTGTTCTGCCGCCCTAGTTGGTTCTGAATGAAAGTAGAAAATAAGTAATTTATAAACGTCTATGTTGGACCAAATCAAGGCTGGTCCAGACCGGACAAAATCTGAACCAAAATTAGAAGTCTATGATTGGTTCAAATTTGGTCCGTACCGGACCAAAAATCAATGTCCGTGGACGTTGAAATCAAGGCCTGTCTGGACCGCACCAAATCTGAACCAAACATGACATACAGTTACAGTCAAAAGTTTGGACACACCTTTCAAGGGGTTTTTCTTTATTTGTACTGTTTTCTACATTGTAGAATAATGGAGAAGATATCAACACTATGAAATAACACATAAAGGCAAAGGGTGGCTACTTTGAAAAATCTAAAATCTAAAATCTATTTTTATTTGTTCAGCACTTTTTTGGTTCCTACATTATTCCATATACTGTATATTATTTAATAGTTTTGATGTCTTCACTATTATTCTACAATGTAGAAAATAGTAAAAATAAAGAAAAACCCTTGAATGATTAGGTGTGTCCAAACTTTTGACTGGTACTGTATATGATTGGCTCAGAGATGGTCCGAACCAGACCAAATACCAATGTCCGTGGATGTGGAAACCAAGGTTCGGTCTGTACTGCACCAAAAAATGAAGTCCAAAAGGCGTCGCCGTCAGTCCGTGCTTACTGAGGTGTAGCCTACGGTGTTGCCTGAAATTTAACCTAACCTCGTTTAGAGCCACCAATAGGCTCGAGGCGGCACTGGAGGGAGGAGAAGAGAAGATTGAAACTGAACTTTCCAAACTGGAAGGCATCTAACGAATGTATTAGCCAGTGCTTTAACTTTATGACTTGTTCCAGTTTATCAAATAATTCCCTGGAATCATTGTCTGAATCTACTGCTGTAGCATTAGCTGTGTTATTACAAAAGACCCAGATAGTGCAACTCTGCCACATGAGGTCTGTCTGCAGGTCATTGCAGAGAGAGAAGCATGTTGACTTATTAAAACCTCTTGTCAGTACATTGAGACAGTACCGAATTGCATACAGTACATTTCTAAGGATCTGGGGCAGCCTATTGGCTGATTCTCTTACAGTATATGAACTAGCAGACCTCTCTCTGTACATTGGCCAGGCGCATTATGTAACAGCATGTCCCTTTTCCATCATTTTCCAATAGGGAATGACCTTGAGTTAAAACCCAGAACAATACCAATAGCCATATATACATGAATAAATGCTTAGTAGTAGTACTATAGGCACTATCTGTGACATGTTTCATATGCACTGCAGGTCTTGCAATCATGACCTCTTAGCACCACCACAAACAAGAGCATGGTTTCAAGAAAAATATAGCCATTTCAAATGTTTAAACAACATAATATGATATAAACACATTGTACAAAAAAATCTAAATTTACAAAACCTGTTTTCATTGTTTGTATTGTTTCTATCGTTATTTCACCCTGTCACACATGCTTTGTTTCTAAACTATTATCATCCGCCAAATGGTTCCCTGCGTGCAGCCCAGCAAGCGCAAGCGCATACCGACCTGCCAGTCGCAAGGCAGCATCTCCTAAACCCATCAGAACCACAGTGGAGGAAAGCTGAGAGGAAAATGCTATATTACAGCTGCATTTAAAAATGTAATATATTGCGTTTGACAAATGAATGAAAACAACACCACACACACCTCTAACTGGGTACTATTGACATGTAGCCTTTTTCTTGTTGGACTCCTAATACTTTTGTTGTTGAAATATCCACCAGCGGACTAAGCTAACCCACTCCCTTCCCATACAGTATCAGGCTATTTGTTTGGGTCACAAAGTGCCATAACTGACATAATTGTTTTCTGTAGCCTAAATTACTAAATTATGATTTGTAGTCGTTCTGATGATCCATTCTGATTTAGCATCTTCAGAAGATGGGGCATGCTTCCCCAATGTTAATGCTGCAAACGTCTTTATTTATTTCCAACTTTTTTTTAAAGACAACTAACCTAATTGTTTCATACATTATACTGCATACTATGCAGTTTTATCTAGCAATGAATGACTTATCTATACAAATCATAATGGAATAGAGGGAGGGTTTCCCTAATTCATTTGACAATTATCCACCACAAAGAAAACATATTTACCTTGAAAGAGTGCGAAGTTAATGGCGCTTTGCGCTCTTCTTCAGAGTGGGTTACGAGCGGACAGAGACGCTATTAGTCAAACGTTTACTTTTCTGTCGACCCCTGTGGTGAGGTTTCCTTGGGAAGAAATGAGCCTAGTCGAAATTCACTGATGCAGTTCCGAGGATGCTACAAGCAAGCAGGACCGTCTACACACACTAATACACTCGCTGAGGATACAATGAAAGCGCAGCGTCAGACCGTGTGCATCACGACTCTCTCTCTCTCTCTCTCTCTCTCTCTCTCTCTCTCCTCTCTCTTTGTTTCTCTCTCTCTCCCTCTGCCTGTCTCCCTCACACAGGGTGGTTGATGCATGCAGGAGACGACTTTTTTTTGAGTTTGTGCAAGATGAGGAAAGAAATAAGCCTTCTGCTGCACCTATGTTATGCAGAACTATGAAGTAGAATGAGCAGGTGGATTTGGATGTGGATTAAATGTGCAGTCTCATGAGAGTCATTGTCAACAGATATAGGCTATGCTGTGAATATAAAATGCAGAATATATTAAAATAAAAGTTACATTCCCCCAAATCCTGCAACCTGGGGGAACAGTGGGTTAACTGCCTTGCTCAGGGGCCGAAAAACATATTTTTACCTTGGAAGTGATAATGTAACTAAGCATTTCTTTATGCTTTTCTTTTTTAAAGGCTACCAAAATTTGGGCTGCTTATCTATCCTATTCTCATAGCATATCTGGTGTAACCGAGTGCCTAGTTTCACTCACCCATGCTTGTTTCGCACCAAACAGCTGGTGGCAGCAGCATCAGCACCTCACAGACAGTGTTCAGTTTAACTGAAAATCTACTCATACTGTATCTAGCTAGCTAGCTATATTGTCTTGATTTTGAATATTGATTGTTTAAAACCTTTCTCTTGTAAGTCATCAATAGGTGGCCAGTTGTGATAACTTATGTTATTGTAGGTAAGTAACCATTTGTAGGCCTATTTGACAAAGCTAGCTAAAGTTAGCTTGCTAGGCTAGCTAGTACTTTCTCAAAGTTGTCTGAGAAGCCAGGTGACCTTGCTAGAGAATCTGTCTAAAACGGCTCATAAATATGGCACCATCCCAACTAACAAAAAATGTTCCCACAATTTTTGAGAACACTCCCTTAAGAGGTTTAATAGGAATGTTCCCGGGATGTGCAAGAAATGTTTCCAAGAGACCATCTCCTTAATGTCAAATAGAACTTACCCAGAACATGGTAACCATGTTCTCAGAACTAACAATATTATTGTCCTAGACACGTTTCATGGGAACGCTGCAAGAACATTAATGTGTCCAGTTTTCTGTGGCTTAGGAGAATATTCCATCAACGTCCCACCAAACATACACAGAACAATTGATGTTACTATCAATGTTCCCGAACAGATTTCACTCGGTTTCCCAAACTAAACACTGGGTAGCTGCAGGAAAAAGGTTTGAGAGCCCATGGCATACAGAGTTTGGGTGGAATATCACCTGTCGGGCAGCGAGAGCATGCTCCTCAAACAGTGTTTGATGTGTGGAGTGAAATAAGTGTTTTGGTATTCATTTCTCAGCTGCTCATAAACCCGATGTAGCCTACAATAGAAGTTCAATGTCTTACCTGTGATGAAATGTTTTCCAAACACATAGCTATGTGTAGCCTACTTGGGCACCGCGTCCCACTCTCGACACCAAATAGCCTGAAGCCACAGGGCTGTTCTCGCAGGCTCTAATTCCCTATGTGGGAGCATTGCGAACCATAAGTCAGGGTTTTTGACCTGGCTACATGTACATTGAATAACACAGCAGCTTTTTGGCATGTTTTGTTATTTTGGTATAACAAAAACTCTACGACAAAGTTGCCTCTTTTACAATGGGGGTGAATAGGAAATAATGTCGTTTTTCCCCAATTTGTGGGGGTGGTCGAGGGGAATTTATTATTATTACGTGAATATCGACCTGGACTATGTTCTGGGTAAGTTCTGTCTGACATCAAGGGATTGGTCTCTTGGAAACAGTCGTAGCACGTCACTGGAACATTCCTATGAAAACACGAGGTAATGACATAAAGAGACTCTTAAGGGAACGTTCTCTAAATTTGTGTGAACGTTTGTTGTTAGCTGGGTATGTCTTTGGTTCTATACTATTAGCTATCTCCTAGCAGCACTGAACAAAAATATATATTCTACATGCCACAATTTAAAAGACTTTACTGAGTTACAGTTCATATAAAGAAATTAGTAAATTGAAATAAATTCATTAGGCCCTAATCGATGGATTTCAAATGCCTGAGAATACAGATATGTATCTATTGGTCACAGATACCTTTAAAAAAAAAGGTAGAGGCCTGGATCAGAAAACCAGTCAGTATCTGGTGTGACCACCATTTGCCTCATGCAGCGCGACATCTCCTTTGCATAGAGTTGATCAGGCTGTTGATTGTGGCCTGTGGAATGTTGTCCCACTCCTCTTCAATGGCTGTGTGCAGTTGCTGGATATTGATGGATTATCTTGGCAAAGGAGAAATGCTCCCTAACAGGGATGTAAACACATTTGTGCACAACATTTGAGAGAAATACACTTTTTGTGCGTATGGGACAATTCTGGGACCTCCTGAAACATGGGACCACACTTTACATGTTGCGTTTATATTTTTGTTCAGTTGACGTTTTAGGAGCCAAGTTGAGTGGATTCTAGATAGCTCTTGCACCTCATTAAAACAAGCATCAATGGAAAGCATTGTCAAACTGTTCCTCACCTGCTGTAAGGTTATGTAAACATTATATTATGCATATGAACCGTTTGTCAATTCAGTGTTACAGTTTTACATCCACTAACTGAAGAGGATGTATGTTTTTACTTTGAAGGTTTATGGTTGGATTACCTTTCATCTGTTCGAGATTTTGTGCCAGTGAAAGGTTAGAAACAAGAATGAATACCTGCTTTGATGGATATACAGGGTGCATACAGACTCAGCAGGCGCTTGAAAATGCTGAAAGTATAGAATTGCTATCAAAGCATACAGTAATGTAGAATTCAATTTTACTGGCCTACTCTATTGCATTTGCTGTAAGCCTATAGCTGTGTTCGAATACCCATCACTTCACGTCACTGCAGAATAGACCTATTCTTCAGGACGATAAAACATATGGAGTTGAATACGTCAAACACACAGATATGTCAAATACACATTGACAGGATTTAATTGGGAAGAAATGGGAACAGAGGAGAGTAAAGCTCTCAGAGATAATCAGGCAAGTGCAGGATTGTGTGTAGTCCGTCCTCACGTTACCGAAGTAGACGCTCAAGGCCTACGTCAAGAAGAGCAGCATCCATTTAGTCAAACAGGCACGTCTTCTTACAGCGTTCACCCTAGAGACGAAGCAGGGTGTGCGTCAGAAATGTCGCACACTTCTGATGACACAACAGCTGATACATCCTCAAGTCATGGTTTCAATCAGTCTGGGAAATCACTTGAATGCACTGTCACTGGTGCTAGTCCCTCAGCAGATAAAGCAGCAGTGACAGAACAAAGTGGTGACAGCCACATCCCAGCAACCAACCACAGCTCAAGTGTGAGTGACGGCTCTGAAGAACCTGACAACACCTGTGAAAGCCTGCCTCTGATTTCCGCCATTTACAGCATAGCTTCAGTATACGTAGTCTCTGCTGAAAGTGAAAACAATCATCAGATTAAAAAAGAACATGGATTTAATCAAAGTATCAGCAATGAGAAAGATGCCAGGAATTACTCATTACCCAGTGATTAGAGAGATGTCTTTACAGGAGGGGGAATGAGGGAAATGTAGCCAGATTGGAGAAGTGATAGAAAATGCAAATGTTTGTGATAGAGAAGGAAACGTCCAAGTTAACAAGGAGGACTTCATGCATAATGACAGCTCTGCCACAGCTGAGACTGTAGTTGAATATGTAGACTTGTTATGCGGTATTAGACAGTACTATGCTGAGTGATGGGGCTGCGATCAATATGGTTATTAAGCACAATGATCTCTGTGAAGCGATGTGGGGGCACACTGTTGGCACGGTGACAGCTGAAACTTTGTGTGAACTGGGTGATTATTACAACACAACACAGAGACTGCCAGTGTCAACGGTCCTCAGTCAAGAGCCAGCTGATGTTGATAGCAACGAGTGTAGCCGAACAGAAACTTCTGATAGGACTGCAGATATTGGATCATCTCAACCAGTTGCAAAATATTTCCAAAATTACTTACTGCTATGGCATTCAACACTGTCATAGAAATATTTTTTGTGGCGACAGTAATAGTCTATCTCAGGAATGGGAAACTGGCGCCATGCAGCCCCCTTTTGAAGGCCCTCAGATCAATCCCCCCTCCCAATTAGTATTATTATTTTTCAGAACTCAGTCGGGGTATCAACTTACTGTTGCAGGTTCGAATAGTAGAATACACAAGGTGCACTTTCAAAATGTGGTTGTGCATCAGCAGTTTTTCTCCTGTTATGTCAGTCACTCATTTAAATGGTGTTGAAATAGTGGAGGTAAATAGAAATAGTGGAGGCAGCTCCTGTTATCTTTTCTACTTGCGGTATCTCTCCGTGGTTCTAAATCAATGGTTGTTTAGTTGTAGAAAAATGTAATTAACTTGCTTGACCATGTTGCTCTCTGGTTTTGTGATGAAACAAAGGTGTGGTTGAATTTATTCTGCCACTGTGTCTTGTTATTGTCTCGGCCTTTAGGCCTATATATCACGTTGGCAAGGCAGATGAACTAACAGGTTATAGAGCAAACAAAGCAATTATCACAACACATGCCTTTGTAAAATGCCTTTTTTTATTGGTTGGCTTCCCCAGTGATTATACCCACACACCGCTAATGTTAGTCAGTCTCACTCAGATATTTTATTAAAACCTACAAACATTTCTCTCCACCCTATGGAACATTTTGTAGAATTGCAGGAAATTAGCTGTAAAACACATTTTCTGAAATGAATTGTAAAATTGCTAAATCTTCTCTCCACCCCATGGCAAAATGTGTAGAATTGCAGCAAAGTTGCTTTAAAGCTGCAAAATTTAACTTTGTTGGCATCCTGACCAAATTCCCATAGAAATTTCTATGCATCCCTTTCTTAAGTTTTGTTTTTGCTCTTTTACTTTCGGTTTTGTACACAAGCTTCAAACAGCTGAAAATACAATATTTTAGCTTATGGAAAATACATTTCACAGCGGTTTAGATAGTACAATGATTCTCTACATTATACTATACATGCTTGTTTTGTCACCTTAACTGAAATCCGGCGAACTATTAGAATTTTAGCAACCAGGAAATTGCGGAGCGATTTCTGCATAGTGCATCATTAGGGTACGCAGACCCACGAGCAACTGCGGCCCCTCATGATAAGTTCAGATTGTTTTTGTGGCCCCCATCCTATCAAAGTTGCCCTTCCCTGGTCTATCTTATCTTTACATGAACGCCTTAACATGATGGAATTGCTTTTGGATTGTCAATGTTTGTGTCTACCCCAGAGAGCAGGGAGCAGGCAAGAGATGCAATATGTGGTGTCCTGCCTTCATGTTTCTCCCATGCCTGGACCAGTTAAACCGAAGTAGGTAACACACACACACACACACTATGGACATGAGAGTGTAATAAGTCCTGTGTGAAGCTGGTGAAGAGGAGTCAGGCGCAGGACAGCAGAATTGAGCAATAAACGTATTTACTCAAATATTCACAAACAATACAACTCTTAAATAGCGAGCCCACAAACAAAGGACCGTATTACATACAAACAAACAATCACTCGCAAACAAACATGGGGGAACAGAGGGTTAAATAATGAACAAGTAATTGTGGGATTGAAACCAGATGTGTAAAACAAGACAAAAACAATGGAACATGAAAAGTGGATCGGCAATGGCTAGAAAACCAGTGACGTCGACCACCGAAGCAAGGAGAGGGACCGACTTTGGCGGAAGTCGTGACAGTACCCCCTTGAGGCGCGGTTCCAGCAGCACACCGACACCGGCCTCTGGGACGACCCGGAGGACGAGGCGCAGGGCAATCCGGATGGAGACGGTGGAACACCCGCAGCAACGAAGGGTCCAGAACGTCCTCCACCTGCACCCAGCATCTCTCCTCCGGACCGTACCCCTCTGACGCCTCGAGTCCAGGATGGCTCGAACAGTATACGCCGGGCCCCCTCGATGCCCAGAGCGGGCGGAGGAACCTCCCGCACCTCAGACTCCTGGAGTGGACCAGCCACCACCGGCCTGAGGAGAGACACATGGAACAAGGGATTAATACGGTAATCTGAGGGAAGCTGTAACCTGTAGCATACCTCGTTCAGACTCCTCAGGAATTTGAATGGCCCCACAAACCGCGGACCCAGCTTCCGGCAGGGCAGGCGGAGGGGCAGGTTTCGGGTCGAGAGCCAGGCGCTCGACTTCTGCCGCCTCACGGCCCGTTGCAGTTGCACATGGGCGGCGTCCCAGGTCTCCTCCAAGCGCTTAACTTCTTAGGGAGCGGAAGGTAAGGTGACGGTTTTGGAGAGTCTGGCGTGCTCAAAGCAAAATGCCTGCCACTAGGATATGCACATAATTAGTACTATTGGATAGGAAACACTCTGAGGTTTCTGAAACATAATGTCTGTGAGTATAACAGAACTCATTTAGCAAGCGAAAACCCGAGAAAAATCTATCCGGAAATCAGTTTCTGGTGACCTATTGCTCTGTTTGACACACTCCCTATTGAATCCATTTGTAACCAGGACTGAGACTGCAGTACCTATGGCTTCCACTAGATGTCAACAGTCTATATACAAAGACTCAGAGAGATTGGAGTAAACAGAACGAATAGTTACAGGAAATGGTCAAGGTAGCTCAGATGTCAACAAGTTTTCTCGGGCGCTAGTCTGGCTGCGCGCCCCACTTTATTTTACTTATATAAGGTATAGGTGACCATCCGAGTGAAATATTATCGCTAATATTCATAATAGGATAGCTAAGGATGCATTTTAACTGGTATTTGATTTGTTTAGGAAAAGTTTATAGGTATATTTGAACACGTTCTCTTCACGTTTCAATGGGCGATTCAACGTTGGATTTTCTGAACGTAACGCGCCAACCAAACAGAGATTTATGGATATAATAAATTACTTTTTCTAACAAAAGAACCATTGGATGTCTTCGTTGGACACTTGGGAAGCCCTCAGCAGAAGTTCTTCAAAAGGTAAGGGATTTGTTTTCGCTGTGAAATGTGTTTTGTGTCAACCACGATGGTTTATGAATTTATGCTAATGTAAAATATTGGAGGTGCTACCCTCAAACAATCAAATGTTGTGCTTTCGCCGTAAAGCCTTTTTAAATCTGACAACGCTGTGATATTGCCAAGAAGCAGAGTTTTTGATGACTATGCAACACTTGTATATTGATGAATGTTTAATAATTCAACTTTTGGATTTTGAATTTGGCGCCTTGCATTTCACCGGGTAGTGAAGCGCCCCACCACTCCGTAAGTAGTTAAACAATTCATCCACTGCAGGAGCCTCGATCTGGCTCTGATGCCAAGGTGCCAGAACCGGCTGATACCCCAGTACACACTGAAAGGGAGAGAGGTTAGTGGAGGAGTGGCGGAGTGAGTTTTGGGCCATCTCTCCCCATGGGATGAACGCCGCCCACTCCCCTGACCGGTCCTGGCAATATGACCGCAGAAACCTACCCACATCCAGGTTTACTCTCTCCACCTGCCCGTTACTCTCGGGGTGAAAACCTGAGGTGAGGCTGACCGAGACCCCCAGATGCCCCATAAAAGCCCTCCATACCCTGGACGTGAACCCCGATCAGAGACTATATCCTCAGGCACCCCGTAGTGCCGGAAGACATGTGTGAACAGGGCCTCCACAGTCTGTAGGGCCGTAGGGAGACCGGGCAAAGGGAGGAGACGGCAGGACCACCCTGTGAGGGAGGAAGATCAGTCAGGAAGTCCACTGACAGGTGCGACCCCCGGCTGTTGTGGAACGGGTAGGGGTTGTAACTTCCCTCTGGGCAGGTGCCTAGGAGCCTTGCACTGGGCGCACACCGAGCAGGAGGAAACATAAACCCTCACGTCCTTTGCCAAGGTGGACCACCAGTACTTCCTACTAAGACAGCTCACTGTCCGACCGATGCCAGGATGACCAGGTGGCGTGTGGGCCCAATAGATCAACCGGTCGCGGACAGCAGACGGAACGTACAGACGCCCAGCTGGACACTGAGAGTGAGTGGGCTCTGTACGTAACACCCGCTCGATGTCCGCGTCCAGCTCCCACACTACCGGTGCCAAAAGGCAAGAGGCCGGGAGTATGGGAGTGTGATCTATGGACCGCTCCTCCGTGTCATACATCCTGGACAGTGCATCTGCGTTAGCGTTCTGGGAACCTGGTCTGTAGGACAGGGTGAAAACAAAAAACGGGTAAAGAACTTGGCCCACCTTGCCTGGCGAGGGTTCAGTCTCTTCGCTGCCCGGATGTACTCCAGATTACGGTGGTCAGTCCAGATGAGAAAATGGTGTTTAGCCCCCTCAAGCGAATGTCTCCACGCCTTCAGAGCCTTGACTACAGCCAACAACTCCCGGTCCCCCACATCATAGTTTCGCCCCCCCTCCCTTCTTTGAAAAAAAAGCACAGGGGCCGAACTTTGGTGGCGTACCGAGCGCTGAGAGAGCACAGCTCCTATCCCAGCCTCGGACGCGTCCACCTCTTCTATGAGGGATCTGGATGAGCCAGCACGGGAGCCGAGGTAAACAGAGCCATCAGGTGACCAAAAGCCCTGTCCGCCTCAGCCGACCACTGCAGTCGCACCGGTCGCCCCTTCAGCAGTGAGGTAATGGGAGCCGCTACCTGACCAAAGCCTCGGATAAACCTCCGGTAGTAGTTGACAAACCCAAGAAACCGCTACACTTCCTTTACCGTGGTGGGAGTCGGCCAATTATGCACGGCTGAAATGCGGTCACTCTCCATCTCCACCCCTGAAGTGGAAATGCGGTACCCTAGGAAGGAGACAGACTGCTGGAAGAACAGACATTTCTCAGCCTTGACGTACAGGTCATGCTCCAACAGTCGACCAAGCACCCTGCGCACCAGGGACACTTGCTCTGTGCGTGTAGCCGAGTATATCAGAATGTCATCAATATACACCACTACACCCTGCCCATGCAGGTCCCTGAAAATCTTGTCTACAAAAGCCTGGAAGACTGATGGAGCATTCATCAACCCATATGGCATGACGAGGTACTCATAGTGCCCTGAGGTGGTACTAAATGCCGTCTTCCACTCGTCCCCCTCCTGGATACGCACCAGGTAATAAGCGCTCCTGAGATCCAATTTTGTTGTGACAGAGAGTTAAAAGCAAGCCACTCTCAGGGAGTCTTTTGTAAAAAAATATACAGTTGAAGTCGGACGTTTACATACACCTTAGCCAAATACATTTAAAAATTCCCTGTCTTAGGTCAGTTAGGATCACCACTTTATTTTAGAATGTGAAATGTCAGAATAATAGTAGAGAGAATGATTTATTTCAGCTTTTATTTCTTTCATCACATTCCCAGTGGGTCAGAAGTTTACATACATTCAATTAGCATTTGGTAGCATTGCCTTTACATTGTTTAATTAACTTGTGTCAAACGTTTCGGGTAGCCTTCCACAAGCTTCCCACAATAAGTTGGGTGAATTTTGGCCCATTCCTCCTGACAGAGCTGGTGTAACTGAGTCAGGTTTGTAGGCCTCCTTGCTCGCACATGCTTTTTCAGTTCTGCCCACACATTTTCTATGCTTGGGGTCATTGTCCATTTGGAAGACCCATTTGCGGGTGGGGACAAAGTACGATCTTTGTCCCCATGTGCAGTTTCAAACCATAGTCTGGCTTTTTTTATGGCGGTTTTGGAGCAGTGGCTTCTTCCTTGCCGAGCGGCCTTTCAGGCTATGTTGATATAGGACTTGTTTTACTGCGCCTATAGATACTTTTGTACCTGTTTTTTCCAGCATCTTCACAAGGTTCTTTGCTGTTGTTCTGGGATTGATTTGCACTTTTCGCACCAAAGTATATTCATCTCTAGGAGACAGAACGCGTCTCCTTCCTGAGCGGTATGACGGCTGAGTGGTCCCATGGTGTTTATACTTGCGTACTATTGTTTGTACAACGTGGTACCTTCAGCCTTTTGGAAATTGCTCCCAAGGATGAACCAGACTTCTGCCAGGTCCTGGCTGATTTCTTTTTGATTTTCCCATGATGTCAAGCAAAGAGGCACTGAGTTTGAAGGTAGGCCTTGAAGTACATCCACAGGTACAGCTCCAATTGACTCAAATTATGTCAATTATCATATCAGAAGCTTCTAAAGCCATGACAGAGCTGTTTAAAGGCACAGTCAACTTAGTGTATGCAAACTTCTGGCCCACTGGAATTGTGATACAGTGAATTATAAGTGAAATAATCTGTCTGTAAACAATTGTTGGAAAAATTACTTGTGTCATGCACAAAGTAGATGTTCTAACCTACTTGCCAAAACTATAGTTTGTTAAGGGTTATGTACCAACTGCCATGTCATCTCTGCCTTTTAATGAATGGTTTAACCTCTCACGGACTGCATGTTCTAATCTGCCCCCGGTGATACAGAGAGAGGCGGAGTGAGTCTGACAAAGGGAATAGACACCCGCTATAGTCCAGGGGGTGTGTCTGATAGAGAGAACAGCCTTTGAAATGGACCCTGCTACCCGCTATAATCCAACCAGCCTTCAGCCTGTGAGAGCTCGACTGTCAGCTCATTGAGAAGGAGACAGCCTGAGCAGCAGTAGTCCAAGAGGTTGGAGCCTCTAAAAATGGACACACATCCCATCAGTGTTGGACTCTCCTAGAAGTCTAAGACTAAACCACTTCACCACTACTCCAAGTGAGCACTTGATGACATGTATTTATGATGGATATGATGCCTCATTAAATTGTATTTAAACTTCAGTTATACAGGAACATTCACATTGAGACCCAGGTCTCTTTCACAAGTGAGCCCTCAACACATGAAATACCTTCATGTTTATAGTATAGTATTTCTGGGTTTAACTACAACGCCATGCTATTTATTGAAAGTATAAAATAGCATTTATTGTTTTACTTCAAATGAGCAATTCATATAATGTATTTATGTAGTATTTTATGAATAGTGTATGTCACCATTTGTTTCAATTCTCAGAGTACTAATCACATTTGACTTTTAGCCGACACTCTTATCCAGAGTGCCTTTCAGTAGTGAGTTGAGTTTTGAAAATACATGTTCACCAGAGGATATTTATGTACATTTCAAATAGAGAGAGTACTTAATACCCATGCAATTTAGGTACTTGATATATCCCTAGGTTAAGCTCTTCTCTCTTACATATTGATTGTTGTCACATACTGACAACATGTCTCATTCTGTTAACATTACCCGAGAACAAGCAAATCATTTTTAAAACAAACCACCATCTCGAATCAATGTTTTAATTTGTCTGTTTTCGGGTAATGCTCCACAGGCTCCACTATAATACAGATTTGGTGGATTTTCTAGTGTTAGTCTGGGTTAGGCCCCACAGGTGATGAGGCTGGCAATGAAAGATGTCTGTGGGGAAATGTAATGGTGGTAACAATAATAGTCAAGTACGCCTCAGGGGCTGGAAGTCGTTCCTTCCAGGCGCCACTGCCTGCCCTCTGCTCCTGAAAAACCAAGACAGACTGTGCATGACGGTGCAAAATGAGTTTGGTATGGATTTAGCAACAAAAGTTCAAATATTGAATAATGTTTAATCAGGAACATTCCAAACCGTCAGGGAACAGAACACCCTATGGTCATTTTAAATCAAATTACTTTCCCGATATGTATCTATCGGTGTAGCTATAGATTACATGTGCATCGGTGAGATGTTGTTGGTTGATTACTTTGTCACCTTTAAGGTACTGTAGCTGGAGAGATATCTGGTTGCATAATTTGTTCAGCATCTATGTAAAGTAATCTCCATGGCGATATAAGTATACTCTTTCACCAGACTCTCTCTCTCTCTAACTCTCTCTGAAACATCTAATGACAGCTTTTCATATTCTTCCAAAGCATAAATACAAGAAAAGTAGAATTCATCTGACAAGCTATCCCACTTCCATACAGAGACTCTGTGGGTTATGTAACATGTGATATACAGGGGTGGCAGGTAGCCTAGTGGTTAGAGCGTTGGGGTAGTAACCAAAAGGTTGCTGGATTGAATCCCTGAGCTGACAAGGTA
Organism: Brachymystax lenok tsinlingensis; assembly: GCA_030435695.1. Lineage (NCBI taxonomy): Eukaryota > Metazoa > Chordata > Actinopteri > Salmoniformes > Salmonidae > Brachymystax > Brachymystax lenok. The sequence continues at coordinate 7,382,212 of CM059796.1, read as the reverse complement.
AGAAATAACTGACTTACGTAGTTATATAAAGGTTACATACAGGCCTAAAACTGTCTGTTTCTGGTCAGTACTCTGCCATGTTTTCTGATTATGTGAATGGTCAGGTTTGTGCATAGTTAAAGCTGCTGAGTCTAGTGCCTCTGACTGTGACATGAAAGAGATATTAAGACTCTGGATGGGAGTGAGAAACACTTCAAAGACTCACACAGAGCCAGAATGTTTCTCTCTCTTTTGAAGTTCTTCAAAAATGACTCCTCTGAAACCTGAGAAGATGCTCCCCCCATGTAATTAATTTACTGCAATTATGAGCTCCAATAGTTATGTAACCCAGGATCCAAGATCTTAATACTGACAATGGAACTTGGCAGGCGGTATTATGTTCTTTCGGGCCAAAAATGTAAGGATTAGACACACTTAGATTTGTTTGTTTTAATTCAAATGGATATGGGGCATTCAAGGCACCAGTAGACTAGAAACTGCAACATGCAGATAGAGACTTGCAAATGCCGTATAACAGTCTAGAAGTTCTTTCCTGCAATATTTATTTTCGTAATTGATAATGTAGTGGTAATCGCCGCGAAGTAATTCAAACGAAGACGTCATCTTACATGTTCCCTATTTCCATAGTTTTGAATTTCAAGGGAAAGCAGACATTACATAGATTCCATTTTACACTTGAAAAGGATCTATTTACCCCCATATCCGGACCCCTTGCAGATAGATGTCAACTGTATCATAAAAATCGGACCACAGTTCTTTAATGAGTATAGAAAGGCCTAGTGAAGACTGATAGATCACAGCTTGTTTCTTAAAATGGAAGAATAACGATTGCATCATCCGCTTTATCTCTTCTTTCAACCAGCAAAACAACTACAGTATCAATCGCGCACAAATCTAAAACATCAGGTATCTGTCATCATTAAATGGCCGTTGACATGGTGGACAGTGTTTACAATAGTTGATGCATCTCATATGTCATATATAACAATTTTAACTGTACCTTAGTGAGGTTAACAGTGAGTTTCTGACCATGATGCGTCTTATTTAGGATATGTAACAAAACAGCAACTGTATTGACTAGTACGCTATCATGCCGTCTCTGACCATGAGAATAAGAGAATTTGTGCCAAACTCTGATCTATAGTGATGGAGCGGAATCATACAATTCATATGAATCACATGACATATGAAACATAACAATATACTGTGTGATCATTGATCACATAATATAGATGAAACAAAACAGTGACAGTACTGCATTGTTATCGAAGTTTCTAGCCCATGAGAATCACAGTGTAGTTCATGTGGAATAGCTGTACAGTACAGTGGTGTTAATAGGCATAGCCTTTGGCCCAATAACAATTTGTGTTCCACAGTCACCGAATCAGATCATCGACTCTACATCAAGAAATACACATTGGGTTTCCCTCAGCGCACAAGTTGATTCTCTGGGCAATTTAGCCATGCAACTGAAGAACAACCTGAATGAATGAATGAATGATACTGAATCTCGTCCAGCTGCGTAATGTTGGCTGTAGAGAGAAACCTAAGTATGGAACAATAATAACCCCCATCATATTACTGTGTGATATTATGATATTCAGCATTATGTGCTCTTTAAAAAGCACCAGGTTGGTAAGAGGATTTGAACAGAGCATTATACAGTATGATAGTATTATATTGCATTCAGAGTTGGCTTTGATTCCAAAAGCCCTGACTAGTATGGGGGAAGGACATTGGTCATTCAAAAACCAAAAAATCTGCACTATCCATAAGCACTCATATTAGCATATACAATTAAAAAGGTTATTGTGTTCAGGGCAGATTCTAACCTCAATTCTACATTCTAAATTCTAATTCTGTATGGATTGTACAATGTGTTCAATAAGCCCCAGCTGCCAGCCAAATAGCTGACTACTAACCCTTATGTGACCGGCAACTTAATTGACTTTAACAAATTGGGGTGCATCAGATGCCACCAAATTCGATTTTGTATAGGGCAAAACATATCCTGGGGGGGGGCATTCCCCCACGTGCCCCTACTCCCCCCTAGCTGGTAACTTTTTTCATTACACTGGCTACTTCCAATTTGCGGGAACAAACTGATTGTAGTTTCAGTGAGGCAAGAGGCCAGATGAGGTGCATTCAATCTGAATTAGGGATGTTACCGATTAACCGTTAATGGTTAGCCGCTGGAAATGCATTTGACCGGTGTTGGTTATCGGTCTATAGGTTCATTTCCATAATGTTGAGGAATTAAATTGGCGCTTGTGTGTTTTTCATTAGTCGTCATGTATTTTGTTTATCACACATGCACAGCATGCAGAGCCTATTTTGAGCGTAAATATCACCCATCCGACAGCAATACAGCTGGATGTTGCTGGAGTGAAACATGTGCACAGTCATTGCGCAACAGTTCTTAAAGAAATCCGCGCGTTAAAAACCTGGTTTTGATGGCCACGATTAAAAAGAGGAGGATCCCAGCTTTCTATTGCCTATGCATTCGCCATTCCAGTGCATAGGCAAGGTAGGCAGGCTATCAGCGCCTCCCCACCACTTTGCAATATGAGCTGGATGCTACAAGCCTATGTATTTTGAAAACATATACTTAATAGTTTGAAACCTGAAAGCGTAACTTCATATTATGAGGCATGTCTTACCTTCAAAGTAGCCTAGCCAAAATCCCACCATAGAAACATGGAGGCAATTATTTTATCATTGAAACCACTTTCCAGTTCTATTGGTTTTCATATCAACTTTCTTTCATTGTTGAGAATAAAAGGAGCAAGTCGCATCAGGTGCGCTGTTTAAAGTGATGTTTTCCTATGGATTGCGTTTTGGCAAATGTTTGAAAATGACGTTTTACATTGGCTGCTTCATTACAGGAGTTACATGTTCAATAATATAGCCTTTTGGCTGTGAGATGATAGACTTGCTGTTGTTGCATGTTTCAATTAAACTCTCAATGAAAAATTTAAAATGTAAGTATGTATGTATGTAATTATAGTATATTCTGTTGGTCATGTCATTTTACTGTTTGACACAAATGTAACTGTTTGTTAACCGGTTAATGTGGGTCGGTTAGTCAGCAGCAAAATTGACCGAAATTTGCATCCCTAGTCTGAATCAAGGGAAGGAGCGTGGGTTTGGTAATTTAGCACTGGCCTGGGTGATATGTGTAAAATCACCTATTAAGCCACTGTAATTGTTTAGTACAGATGGTTGTATTCTTTTGTATGCCACCCACCCACACATTGTGCATCATTATCATTTATACATTTTGTATTCAAGCTGTGCTGAATGATTCATATCTGCATTGGAAGATGGATTTCAGATCAACATGCTAAGTATCTTATGTACTGTAAGCGTTACCTGTTAAAATCATTAAAATATGTGACCTCATGTAGCTAAGAGGTCCATGTTACATCCATAAAGCATGATGTTTTAATGTGTATGACCAATAGTTAGTACTTAGAATGGGACACATAACTCTCAACGCAAGTAAACAGTCACATGCTATTATTGATGATGCATTATAGCCGACCGCAATAAACTTGATTTAGTCATACATTTAGCCTGGAGTAAAAACTTAAAAGAACTTGAGAGGCAGGAATGGAGCACTAATCTGTAGATGACTGGTGGTAGAGGGAAATGACATTAGGAACCCCTGCTCTTTCCATGACAGATTGACCAGATGAATCCAGGTGAAAGCTACAGTATGATCCCACACCTGTAAATCCACAATCAGTGTAGATGAAGGGGAGGAGACAGGTTAAGGAAGGATTTTTAGGCCTTGTGACAAATTGAGACATGGATTGTGTACGTGTGCCATTCAGAGAGTGAATGAGCAAGACAAAAGACTTAAGTACTTTTGAACGGGGTGTGATAGTAGGAGCCAGGTGCACCGGTTTGAGTGTGTCAAGAACTGCAATGCTGCTCGGTTTTTCACGCATCAACAGTTTCCTGTGTGCATCAAGAATGACCCACCACCCAAAGGACATCCAGCCAATTTGACACAACTGTGGGAAGCATTAGAGTCAACATGGGCCAGCATCCCTGCGGAACACTTTTGACACCTTGAGTCCATGCCCCGACTAATTGAGTCAGTTCTGAGGGCAATAAGGGGTGCAACTCAATATTAGGAAGGTGTTCCTAATGCTTTGTACACTCAGTGTAGCTAGATTAGTTTAATTTGTAATCTATTTCAACAGCATATGACAGAGAGAGAGAGCGCAAACTATATTAATGAGCTGGCTACATTATGTGTCACCTCAGGGGATTATGTCTGGATTCACGCCGGGCCAAGACTGCAGGGCTGCAGGCTACAGCTAGCTACACTATCAGCTAGAATAACATAGCCAAGACGGTAAGTTGAGTAACAAAGTGTCCAGCCAGAAGCACTATGCCAAATGGGGATATCGTGCAAAGTAGCCCACATGATGTATTAGGTTGCCCGCCAGTGTGGGGGCAATGCCCCCCGGAAAATGTTTTCCCTACAAAATCGATGCACCCCAATTTGATAAACTCAATTAAGTAGCCGGCCACATTAGGGTTAGGCCCTAGTAGTTAGCTATTTGGCTGGCAGATTACACTTACCGAACACACTGAATAATATTGGACAAAGTCCTTAAAAATAAAACACTTTCATTTCAACTCTGAATGAATCATTAGGGTTACTGTGAGATTCTACTTACCCAGAGAGATGAACTCGTGGATGGCATTTTTATGGCTCTGCGTCCAGTATGACGGAAGTTCGAGGTAGTTTCGCGAGCCAACGCTAACTAGCGTTAGTGCAATGACTGGAAGTCCACAGGTACAGTAGCATACGCTAGCATACATGTAGACTTCCAGTCACAACTGCCAGAATCTCGCAGTATCCCTTTAATATTGGCTTATATTATTTCATTCTCTTTGGTGCTTCCTGACTCTGTTTCTTAACCCGGAATACAGTGGCTCATGCATGGCTACATTTTGTCCATTGTTATTTTGCAAATGACAGAGATACACCTTGAGGTTACACGAGATTCAAGTCAAGCCATTTTTCTCTAAGCATTTTTAGGGCATTCAGGCTGTTTTAGTTGTGACAGTTGTCTGACATGCTGGGAATTTTGATTGTGTTAGGAGAACTCATCTCTGAGTTCTTGGCTGTTCTATGGTAGACATCTAGAAAATGTTATAGTGTAAACGTTAGGTTTTAATTATTGAGCCAAATCAATATGATCATCTGATTTGTAAATCATATCATCATTATTTCATACAGTATGGTTGATAGGGATCTCCGAGCAGATAGAATGGCTAGGATGAAGCAAACTAGACTTTATTAGGTATATTCATTTCAGTGCTGCTTAATAGGCCAGCGGAAGGTTGGTGTCAGTGAGTTTGTGTATAGTATATTGATCTAAGACTCTAGATACTAATTCACATTCCACACAAACCCCTGATACCAACATTCATCTTCAAGGTGCCACTCAACCTGCTGTCGGGGAGATGCTGCTCATTGGCGCTGCTCATTGGGGATTTTATAATATTGTTTTAGCCTGTTAGACTGCATTGTATTGTCTTTTGTTTTGGATATAAACAAACAGCCACACCTTGTAAACTGTTGTTAGTGTTGTTTGTATCACTTAATCACACTTGGTTTTTGATGGCATTGTAATAAACAATGCTAGGACCCATCAAGTCATCCATCCCCTTAATTCTTAGTTGGTGACAGAATTGCACAGCCTCTTAAGCGATGGAGGGGCCAGGATTAAAACGCCACACTCTACGTTCCAACTGGCACCCTCCCTATTCCCTATATAGTGCACTACTTAGGGAATAGGGTGTAAGTTGGACTCTTATATTATCTATCTCAGTGTTTCTCTGCCTTAATTGCCTCAGATAAATCTCTGTCTCTCTGTCTGCTTTCGATTTGTATTGAATGCTGCTGTACGTGATGCAAATGGACCCTCCTTTTTCTGCAGACTATGGTGAAGCTCAGGGAATAATTTTGCAACATTCATTTGGGTTTTTTCTTTACTTTGATTAAAGTGGATTTTCTTTTGACCTTCCTTGCATATTCAGAAATTCTGTGAAATCAAATATGGTCATTATTATGTATTTGGCTACAGTATTATTATTTTTTAACCATTGAATATTTTCAAATAAGTTATTTGCTTGATCGGAATAATGCAGCAAATGATTAAAAGATGAACAAATGTCTATACCTTGTCTACACACAGTCAGGTCAAAAATGATTGTCATTCTTGATAAACATGAGCAAAAAAGACTGTATAAAATATATCATACTAATATTGAGCTATATTGTATGACCTGTTGCACCCTCTACAACCACTGTAATTATTATTATCTGACCCTGCTGGTCATCTATGAACATTTTAACATCTTGGCCATGTTCTGTTATAATCTCCACCCGGCACAGCCAGAAGAGGATTGGCCACCCCTCATAGCCTGGTTCCTCTCTAGGTTTCTTCCTAGGTTCCGGCCTTTCTAGGGAGTTTTTCCTAGCCACCGCGCTTCTTCACCTGCATTGCTTGCTGTTTAGGGTATTAGGCTGGGTTTCCGTACAGCACTTTGTGACATCAGCTGATGTAGGAAGGGCTTTATAAATAAATGTGATTGATAATAGCAATAAGCATCTCAGGGGGTTGTGACACATGGTTAGCAGATGTTAATGCGAGTGTAGCGAAATTCTTGTGCTTCTAGTTCCGACAATACAGTAATATTTTCAGCAAACTTAATGTGTAAATATTTGAATGAACATAACAAGATTCAACAACTGAGACATAAACTGAACAAGTTTCACAGACATGTGACTAACAGAAATTGAATAATGTGTCTCTGAACAAGGGGGGGGGGTCAAAATCTAAAGTAACAGTCAGTATCTGGTGTGGCCACCAGCTGCATTAAGTACTGCAGTGCATCTCCTCCTCATGGACTGCACCAGATTTCCTCACCCTCCGATCCAACAGGGCCCAGACGTGCTCAATGGTATTGAGATCCGGGCTCTTCGCTGGCCATGGCAGAACACTGACATTCCTGTCTTGCAGGAAATCCTGCAAAGAACGAGCAGTATATCTGGTGGCATTGTCATGCTGGAGGATCATGTCAGGATGAGCCTGCAGGAAGGGTACCACATGAGGGAGGAGGATATCTTCACTGTAACGCACAGCATTGAGATTGCCTGCAATGACAACAAGCTCAGTCCGATGATGCTGTGAAACCGCCCCCGACCATGACGGACCCTCCACCCCCAAATCGATCCCGCTCCAGAGTACAGGCCTCGGTGTAACGCTCATTCCTTCGACAGTAAACACGAATCCAACCATCACCCCTGGTGAGACAAAACCGCGACTCGTCAGTGAAGAGCACTTTTTGCAAGTCCTGTCTGGTCAAGCGAAAGTGGGTTTGTGCCCATAGGCTATGTTGTTGCCGGTGATGTCTGGTGAGGAACTGCTTACCTACCAGCCCTCAGTCCAGCCTCTCTCAGCCTAGTCTGCTACGATGTCAAGCATATTTGTTGTGTGAGTCAGATCCCACTTGTACTGCATACAACATTAATCAACCTTTATGTTGAATTAAGACTATTTTATCTATAGGAACTCACTTATTTTGTGTTCAGCATCATGTCACGGTAATGGCAACCCTCACAATGTTGTATTTTCCATACCTGTACGAATATTGATTAGAGAGAAGGTTAGATATAATTTTTTACAGTTATCTCACCATCCCTACCAGCACAAATTCAATCATGTTGCTTAGTTTGTGATTGTTACTGTACAGTATTATTTCATTCCTCTCCAGATAGCTTCAGGCCTCCGAGAGCATTCAAGCAAGAGGAATATTGACTATCTCAGCATGGCACATATAGGCACGCAGCGGCCTCAGCCCACTGAGATCAAGGAAAGAGCAATTGATTTCAAACCCGGCCTTAATTCTCCCCTGAAATATCATGCTCTACTAAGCAGTGTTCTTTGTTTCAAATCATTAGCAACCATGATAAGCAGTTTATTCTGGGTGTAAACTGTGAAGATAAACCCATTGTCATTTTGTTTCTGGCAGATTGGTCATTTTTCATCTGGTCTGTGAGTGCTTTGTATAATATTTCTCTGTATAAGGGAACACCCCAGATTAATATTGGTTATTATACCGACCAACACATGAAGAACTTGCGAAATATCTGACATGTGATATAGCCAATGTGATACAACTGTTTTGAACATGTTTTCTGTTATTGATGGAGTTCCTGTTTTTCATAGTTTCTGGATAAAGGCTGTAGACTAAATAGACTAAATAGGCAACTAACGGAAATTCATGTAAAACATTGCAAAATACATACAACATCATTGGGTGCTTTTCAACCCATTAATCAAATATACGCTATTTTCCTGAATATAAATAAAAATGAGTAATGATTGACTCCTTTCATCTCATGTCATTAACGTTCAGGTTGACCACATGCAGAGCTAGTCAGACTGGAAACATACCAAGGGCTCTCGTTGCAATCAGGACCACTTAACTGATACTCACAATATATTTTGCTGCATTGCAGTATTCGTTCCCACCAAACCCTCTCCCTCGATGGGAGTGGGGAAGAATAATACATGACTGTCCAACACAGACAAACCAGAAACACACACACACACCTCTCCATCTAATGACTGGCAATCATTTTGCAACATCCTCATCATGTATAAAGCCTTATAGGAAGTGCAGGAGAGACAGTTCGTCCCTGGTTTCATTAACTCTCTAGTCCACAATATCGGCGCTATAACTATCCACTCATTAATAACGCTGATTACATTTTCCTCCAATATTTCCTCCCACTGAAGCGATCAGGAGGGATGAAGCCCTATTTGAAGAAGATGAAAGTGAACAGACAGTTGGAGATACATCAATATTAACTTGAAGCACATCCCATCTGACCTCCACCTTTCTTTTCTTTGCAGCAATTAGAGCACTACTTTTTACTAGTACCCATAAGGCTGTGGTCAAAAGTAGTGCACTAAATGGAAGGGTCCAAACCGTGTCAATAGCCCTGGTGGGAGATAGTTGACCAGGGAAGTGTGGCCTGGCCGGGGTCAGAGGAGTGACAATCCCTCACAGAGGACATATAGCTTTGCCTGGAGAAAGGGGAGTACATTATGATACAACATGAAGGTAGTCCGTTCCAAACATTTTTGCAACCTTGATAAAGAGGAGCAAAAAAGACTGCATTAAAATACATCACGCAAAAAAATAGCTATATTGCATGCTCAAAGAAATTGACAAAGTTTATTATCTTATACTAATACAATTGCTCAGAGAAATTGATTTTGTGATAACAGGTAATATTTTTTTTTCTCAAAAAGGTCAAAATGATTGGCACCCGTTTTCAATACCTCTCAATACTTAACCTTGTGAGAATATTGGCATTGAGCCTTTTTTCTAAAATGCAAACAGCATTGGCATTGGCTAAACGGTATTGGCACTTGAGTTGGAACCGGTGCTATGGCCAGATGACATGAAAATTGACCGTTTTTCTAAAATGAGCTCTTTGTCATTATCCTTGCAAGGTGAAGTATTTAAGCGGTAAGGCCCGAGGGGGTGTGGAATATGACAAAGATACCATGGCTAAGGGTTGTTCTTAATTACGCAACGCGTAATGGTTGGACACAGCCCTTAGCCGTGGTATATTGGCCATATTGGCCTACAAGATGGCGCCGACAGAGATGGTCGCCTCGCTTCAGGTCCTTAAAAAACTAATAACTGCATAGTTTCCTATGTATTATTTATTACATTGTTAACGCCCATGCTCAGGTCTATCCAATGCTGGTCTGACCAATCGGAATCCACGCTTCAAGATTGCTTCGATCACGTGGACTGGGATACGTTCCGTATAGCCTCAGACAATAACATTGATGTATACGCTGACTCGGTGAGCGAGTCTATTAGCAAGTGCATCAGAGATGTCGTACCCACTGTGACTATTAAAACCTTTCCTAACCAGAAACCGTGGATTGATGGCAGCATCCGTGCACAACTGAAAGCGCGAACCACCGCTTTTAATCATGGCAAGGCGACTGGAAACATGACCGAATACAAACAGTGCAGCTATTCCCTCCGCAAGGCAATCAAACAAGCAAAGCTTCAGTATAGAGACAAAGTAGTTGCAGTTCAACGGCTTAAACACGAGACGTATGTGGCAGGGTCTACAGTTAATCAAGGATTACAAAAAGAAAACCAGCCCCCTCTCGGACATCGACGTCTTGCTCCCAGACAAATTAAACAACTTCTTTGCTTGCTTTGAGGACAATACAGTGCCACTGACACGGTCCGCTACCAAAGCCTGTGGGCTCTCCTTCTTCGTGGCCAACGTGAGTAAAACATTTAAACGTGTTAACCCTCGCAAGGTTGCCGGCCCAGACGGCATCCCTAGCCGCGTCCTCAGAGCTTACACAGACCAGCTGGTGTGTTTACTGACATATTCAATCAATCCATATCCCAGTCTGCTGTCCCCACATGCTTCAAGATGGCCACCATTGTTCCTGTTCCCAAGAAAGCTTAGGTAACTGAACTGAATGACTATCACCCATTGCACACACTTCTGTCATCTTGAAGTGCTTTGAGAGACTAGTCAAGGATCATATCACCTCCACCCTAACTGATACCCTGGACCCCTCCAATTTGCTTACCGCCCCAATAGGTCCACTGACGATGCAATCACCATCACACTACACATTGCCCTATCCCATCTGGACAAGAGGAATACCTATGTAAGAATGCTGTTCGTTGACTACAGCTCAGCATTTAACACCATAGTACCCTCCAAACGTGTCATTAGCTCGAGACCCTTGGTCTCGACCCCGCCCTGCGCAACTGGGTCCTGGACTTTCTGACGGGCCGCCCCCAGGTGGTGAAAGTAGGAAAAAACACCCCACTGATCCTCTACACTGGGGCCCCACAAGGGTGCGGTCTCAGCCCTCTCCTGTCCTCCCTGTTCACCCAAGACTGCGTGGCCATGCACGCTTCCAACTCAGTCATCAAGTTTGCAGACGACACTAGGCTTGATTACCAACAACGACGAGACGGCCTACAGGTAGGAGGTGAGGGCCCTCGGAGTGTTGTGTCAGGAAAACAACCTCTCACTCAATGTCAACAAAACAAAGGATCCACTTCAACGGGACAGTAGTGGAGAAGGTGGAAAATTTTAAGTTAATCGGTGTACACATCACGGACAAACTGAAATGGTCCACCCCCACAGATAGCGTGGTGAAGAAGGCGCAACAGCGCCTCTTCAACCTCTGGAGGCTGAAGAAATTTGGCTTCTCACCTAAAACACTCACTAACTTTTACAGATGCACAATTGAGTGCATCATGTTGGGCTGTATCACCGCCTGGTACGGCAACTGCACCGCCCTCAACCGCAAGGCTCTCCAGAGGGTAGTGCGGTCTGCACAACGCATCACCGGGGGCAAACTACCCACCCTAAAGAACACCTACAGCACCCAATGTCACAGGAAGGCCAAAAAGATCATCAAGGACAACAACCACCCGAGCCACTGCCTGTTCACCCCGCTGTCATCCAGAAGGCGAGGTCTGTACAGTGGCATCAAAGCTGGGACCGAGAGACTGAAAAACAGCTTCTATCTCAAGGCCATCAGACTGTTAAAGAGCCATCACTAACATAGAGAGGCTGCTGCCAACATACTGACTCAATTCTCTGGCCACTTTGATAAGTGATAAAATCACTAGTCACTTTAAATGACGCCACTTAATTTTGTTTTACATATCCTACACTACTCATCTCATATGTATATACTGTATTCTATACCATCTGCTGCATCTTGCCTATGCCGCACGGCCATCACACATCCATAAATTTATGAACTCAGCAAAAAAAGAAACGTCCCTTTTTCAGGACCCTGTCTTTCAAAGATAATTCGTATAAATACTAATAACTTCACAGATCTTCATTGTAAAGGGTTTCAACACTATTTCCCATGCTTGTTCAATTAACCATAAACAATTAATGAACATGCACCTGTGGAATGGTCGTGAAGACACTAACAGCTTACAGACGGTAGGCAATTAAGGTCACAGTTATGAAAACTTAGGACACTGAAGAGGCCTTTCTATTGACTCTGAAAAACACCAGAAGAAAGATGCCCAGGGTCCCTGCTCATCTGCGTGAACGTGCCTTAGGCATGCTTCAAGGAGGCATGACGACTGCAGATGTGGCCAGGGCAATAAATTGCAATGTCCGTAATGTGAGACGCCTAAGACAGCGCTACAGGGAGACAGGACGGACAGCTGATCGTCCTCGCTGTGGCAGACCACGTGTAACAACAGTCGGTGTGTCACAGCATCATCGGACTGAGCTTGTTGTCATTGCAGGCAATCTCAACACTGTGCGTTACAGGGAAGACATCCTCCTCCCTCATGTGGTACCCTTCCTGCAGGCTCATCCTGACATGATCCTCCAGCATGACAATGCCACCAGCCATACTGCTCATTCTGTGCGTGATTTCCTGCAAGACAGGAATGTCAGTGTTCTGCCATGGCCAGCGAAGAGCCCGGATCTCAATCCCATTGAGTATGTCTGGGACCTGTTGGATCGGAGGGTGAGGGCTAGGGCTATTCCGCCCAGAAATGTCAGAGAACTTGCAGGTGCCTTGGTGGAGGAGTGGGGTAACATCTCACAGCAAGAACTGGCAAATCTGGTGCAGTCCATGAGGAGGAGATGCACTGCAGTACTTAATGCAGCTGGTGGCCACACCAGATACTGACTGTTACTTTTGATTTTGACCCTCAGTTGCTGAATCTTGTTATGTTCATACAAATATTTACACATGTTAAGTTTGCTGAAAATTCACGCTGTTGACAGTGAGAGGACGTTTCTTTTTTTGCTGAGTTTACATCACTAAGCCTATATCATGAATCACAAATTAAGAATCTTGTCAAACATCATTCACAACATCTTATGTAACTATGGAAATTACTATCCTGTCATCTTCATACTAAAAAGTGTTGAGTGGATTGACAGTGGAGACCTATCGCTAGGGTAACATGCCATGCAGCACACCACCTCCCTCCACCTCCCTCCACCCTCATCAAACTGTCGTAACATGTACATGCTCTCCAGGTTCAACCAAAAAATGGCTACCTGTTTCCCCAACACTGTCTTGTTTCCCGACACTGTCTTGTTTCCCCGACACTGTCTTGTTTCCCGACACTGTCTTGTTTCCCCGACACGCATAATTGAACAATCACAGTGCAGTCGTTTTGTTGATCGCTTTCTCTGTTTGTTTTTGGAAACACATTCTGATTTGATTGGAACCTAGTTACTTGCCTGAGGGGCGTGTGCCACTCATTTAAATAGGGAGACCCTTTACTTCGCTAGCTAAAAGGAATGAGTAAATTAAGTTAAAAAAATGTTTTATTAACTGTCACATTCAATCAGCCAAGGCAGGTAATGGATGTGTGTAAGCATAATACCATGTCTATAGGTGAGATTCCAAGCAGTGAGTTTTGCACTGCAAGCCAAGGCTTTGTTGTGGAGGCTTCATTCAGCCGAGTCACTCTTTCTGTGGTTACCGACTTAACCAAATACTTGATCCTCTTATTGCAGCAAATGCTCAAAGAGAGAGAGATATATTGGACAAACAGAGAGTTCATACGGTATTTATTGGACAGTTCCCTATCCCTTTGCTTGCTCAGCTTCGACTTTTCACTATAGACTGGTGCCATTTCTTTCTAAGGGTACCTCGGAGAATATTCCTGTGAAGTGAGTGCGGTTCGGTTGCCCAACTTTGGCTGAGGATCAGAATAGAGAGCGAGTTTCAAGGCGGTTATATTTCTTTATGTTGTCTTGAGTTGCGAACTGAGTGGGAATATTTGACTGTAGAAGAGCCTCAGGGAGAGAGCGCCAGAAAGAGAGAGAAAGAGATGGAAGGAGGAAGGCAGGAAGGCAGGGATCGATAGCTGGTAGCTGCACTGAGAACAAATCCTGACCTTTGAGGACACAAAGCTGAGCGGTTGGTTGAGGACAAAAATGGCTGCTCAATCCGCAGAGGCAGACGGCGACACGGCTCTTAAGACCTTTGGTGTATCCAAAATGGCCGCCTATTCTGTATACAGTGTCGTGCACTGCTTTGAAAGGGCCAAATAAGTAGTGCACTATACAGGGAACAGGGTGCAAGATCTAGTCAAAAGTAGAGGAGAAGGTATAAGTAACCCCAGCTCAGTACCGCTAGCTGTTTCACCTCTGAAAAGGGACAGGAAAGATACAAAATGATACATGCTGTGAGTAGAGTGAGAGAGAGGCTCATTTATCAGAGCTGGAGTGGCTCTAGCTTTAACCCTATGGACACAGATGACTTTGTCATTAAAACACCAGACCAGACCTGGGTCAAATACATGTTTGAAATATTCAGAACACTTTTGAGGTGTGCTTGATTTAGCTTCTCAGGCACAACAGAACTAATGCGAACTCTGTATGTCAGGCAAGCTACGTCAAACGTTTCTCGAGTATATGGAATAGGTATTCAAGCCTGGTCTGATGTATGATACTATACAGGTAGGTCACAACCCTCTCCCCCACTAAGACTTAGAGCTGCACTGCAGTGGGGTAACATAAGCTGTATACTAAGGCAGAGGTTAACCGTACGATGCCCTCTCCTCTCCTCCCCCCTACTCCACTATAATGTGAATTATTTATCCAACAAACTGGCAGAGTCTTTCATCTTATCAGGAAGGGAACCATTCGGCCATGGCACCTTTGGTCAACGGCTCTGCTACCTGGAAACTAAGCATCATTACGGCCTGGACTGTTGCGTGGCTAGGGTACTGTATGTGTGGGTTTTTCTCTCGCTTTCAGTTGAGTGATAGTTGAAAAATGCACCCCCGGGCCCATTCCAACCAATCCCCTTCTCTCTGGCCCTGGAGAATTCACATTACCATGCTGCAGTGTAACTTCATTAAACTTTCATCACCATCTTGGAGCGGAGCACACTGACTGGTCTCAAATGGGTCTCTCTCTAACCGTTTCTCTCTACTCTCTTTTCCTCTCCCTGTGTCTTCTTCCTCCCCTCCCCATCTCTCTCCCTGTCTCTCTGTTCCTTACCTTCTCTCCCTGTCTCTCTCTCTCCCTGTCTCTCCCCTGCTCCTCCTCTCTCTCCCTGTGTCTCTCTCTCTCTCCCTTTCTCTCTCTCCCGCTCTCTTCCTGTCTCTCTCCCTGTCTTTATACCCCTTTCTCTCTGTTGCTCTCTCTCTCCATGCATGATGCAGGCTTCCACAATCTCAGAAAAAAAGGGTTCCAGAAGGTTTATTCGGCAATCCCCACAGGAGAACCCTTTTTGGTTCCAGGTAGAACCCTTTTGGGTTCCATTTAGAAACCTGTGTGGAAAGGGTTCTAAACTTTGACACCGGTCCACGCTAATGGCTGTTAAATAACAAGCATCCCCCAGAGCCTGTCTAACTTATTAGGGGGCTGGGGCTGGCAGGTTGAGGCTGAGGACTTACTTACTTACTTATAGCCTCGTGTCCTCTGGTATTTGCAGTGCCATCAGGACTCTGAGGAGAAAATAGAGAAAAGGCAATTGCCTCCGTGTGGGTGGGATAAAGGGATGAAAAAAGGGAGTAGAGTGGGGGTGTGAGAAGAGAAGGAGGTATAAGCGGCAGCACCTCTTTCACCTTGACTCGGACACATTCCCACAATGCCTGCCTCAGTTTTTCAACGTGTGGCTGTCTCTTTGAGGATTCCACAGCAGCTCAGGGTGAAAAATGAAGAGTGTGGGAGAGCGAGAGAGGGAGAAAGAGAGGCGGAGATAGAAGATCTGACAGTATTGCTTGCTTGCAGTCATCAAGCCTTATTGCCTGACTGTATGTGTTTCCTAGTAGTTAGTAGGCTACACTCTTAGAAAAAAGGTGCTATCTAGAACCTAAAAGGGTTCTTCGGCTGTTCCCATAGGAGAACCCTTTGAAGAAATCCTTTTGGTTCCAGGTAGATTCCATTTGAGTTCCATGTAGATCTATATGGAACCCAAAATAGTTGTACCTGGAACCAAAAGGGGTTCTCCTGTGGTGACAGAGTGTATACTGCACAGTAAAGCACTTGGAGATGTATCGGTTGACTCGAAAAGAGCCTTTGTAGATGTGATCTGAAATCAATGAACTCAGCTTGTGGCTGGATTTGTACTTTAGACTCATTTATACTTGTTGGTTTCCTCTTTTTACTGTAAATTGTGTGCAATGTTATCCTCTTGTTAGCCTCTCCTGTGTTGTGACGTGATAGATAAATGTATTCTCTTTTTTATATTCTAGGTACAGACAATGTTCAAATTAGTTCTATGATGTTACCTTCTCCTTTCCTTAAATTACAGTGTACTGAGGATCTGTTCCTGAAATACAAGAGAAATGTTTTGATTTATTTAACTTTCAATTATCTGGTCATTCAATACAAACAAGATGAACGGGGATGTCTCCAGACTCTCCGTACAGTTTCCACTGTATCCACGGCAACTAAATACTCAATGTTCTGCACTGTGGATACGAATGTCTCTTTCCCAATGAGCTGACAGTCGAGCTCTCACAGGCTGAAGGCTGGTTGGATTATAGCGGGTAGCAGGGTCCATTTCAAAGGCTGTTCTCTCTATCAGACACACCCCCTGGACTATAGCGGGTGTCTATTCCCTTTGTCAGACTCACTCCGCCTCTCTCTGTATCACCGGGGGCAGATTAGAACATGCAGTCCGTGAGAGGTTAAACCATTCATTAAAAGGCAGAGATGACATTGGCAGTTCGTACATAACCCTTAAAAGTAGAAAAATACATATCTTAATATGAAATGATGACTAAAGGTAATCGGCTACACCTACGCAGCTACTTTCTACTCAAGACACTCCACCCAAGGGACCTACGTAATTCTGAATGATACAGTTGAAGTCGGAAATTTACATACACTTAGGTTGGAGTCATTAAAACTTGTTTTTGAACCACTACTCAAATTTCTTGTTAACAAACTATAGTTTTGGCAAGTCGGTTAGAACATCTACTTTGTGCATGACACAAGTCATTTTTCCAAACAATTATTTACAGACAGATTGTTTCACTTATAATTCACTGTATCACAATTCCAGTGGTCAGAAGTTTACATACACTAAGTTGACTGTGCCTTTAAACAGCTTGGAAAATTCCAGAAAATGATGTCATGGCTTTAGAAGCTTCTGATAGGCTAATTGACATAATTTGAGTCAATTGCAGGTGTACCTGTGGATGTATTTCAAGGCCTACCTTCAAACTCAGTGCCTCTTTGCTTGACATCATGGAAAAATCTAAAGAAATCAACCAAGACCTCAGAAAGAAATTGTAGACCTCCACAAGTCTGGTTCATCCTTGGGAGCAATTTCCAAACACCTGAAGGTACCACGTTCATCTGTACAAACAATAGTACACAAGTATAAACACCATGGGACCACGCAGCCGTCATACTGCTCAGTAAGGAGACATGTTCTGTCTCCTAGAGATGAACGTACTTTGGTGCAAAAAGTGCAAATCAATCCCAGAACAACAGCAAAGGACCTTGTGAAGATGCTGGAGGAAACAGGTACAAAAGTATCTATACCCACAGTAAAACGAGTCCTATATCGACATATATTGCTCAGCAAGGAAGAAGCCACTGTTCCAAAACCACCATAAAAAAGCCAGACTACGGTTTGCAACTGCACATGGGGACAAAGATTGTACTTTTTGGAGAAATGTCCTCTGGTCTGATGAAACAAAAATAGAACTGTTTGGCCATAATGACCATTGTTATGTTTGAAGGAAAAAGGGGGGAGGCTTGCAAGCCGAAGAACACCATCCATACTGTGAAGCACGGGGGTGGCAGCATCATGTGGGGGTGCTTTGCTACAGGAGGGACTGGTGCACTTCACAAAATAGATGGTATCATGAGGAGGGAAAATTATGTGGATATATTGAAGCAGCATCTCAAGACATCAGTCAGGAAGTTAAAGCTTGGTCGCAAATGTGTCTTCCAAATGGACAATGACCCCAAGCATACTTCCAAAGTTGTGGCAAAATGGCGTAAGGACAACAAAGTCAAGGTATTGGAGTGGCCATCAAAGCCCTGACCTCAATTCCATAGGAAATTTGGGGGCAGAACTAAAAAAGTGTGTGCGAGCAAGGAGGCCTACAAACCTGACTCAGTTACACCAGCTCTGTCAGGAGGAATGGGCCAAAATTCACCCAACTTGTTGTGGGTAGCTTGTGGAAGGCTACCCGAAACGTTTGACCCAGGTTAAACAATTTAACGGCAATGCTATCAAATACTAATTGAGTGTATGTAAACTTCTGAACCACTGGGAATGTGATGAAAGAAATAAAAGCTGAATTAAATCATTCTCTCTACTATTATTCTGACATTTCACATTCTTAAAATAAATTGGTGATCCTAACTGACCTAAGACAGGGAGTTTTAACTAGGATTAAATGTCAGGAACTGTGAAAAACTGTATGTAAACTTCTGACTTCAACTGTATCTCCTTGAGCTTTTAAATGCTGCTTAATCATATAGAGAGTATATGTAATACATATGATATTACTTAGTGCTATGGGGTGATTACCCAGTAGTCTCAGACACTTACTTGACTACATAAGGGGTTGTGTAAATAAACCCTGACGTGTTGGTACCCAACCATTTCACTTCTCAAGAGTGTTTTTTGAAGTCAGCTAGGGAAGTCAGCTAGGGAAGTCGCAGTGACGACGCTGTCAGAGATTGCACTAAGTAGATTTGTCCACAGCCATGGTTTGGGAAGGTTGCTCTTGTCAAACATGGTCCTTAGGGCCTCTCTTACGCAACTGAAGATGAAAGACGCATGGAAATATGCTGAGGACAGTGCTGCTTTTATCCCTGCTTGTAAAAGTTTCAAAAGACACGTTGAGACAAGCAGTGAAACTTAAAATGAACCACTAAGACACTGGAGTTAGTCAACTATTTTTTTTACAGAGAAAGATCAAAACATATATAGTACAAAGACGTCTCACATAAAGGTGTCAAAGGTCAAATCAGAGTTACAGACAATATTAGCATGCTATATCGTAGTCCATTTGGTTGGATCACAATCACATTTATTTCCAATCACAAGACAGTCATGTCAGCCCCACCATTTACTCAAGTGCAAGGCTTATGTTGTAAGAAGTTACTTTTTCAAAAAATGGGAGACGCAGAGAGGTGTGCATCGTTTAGGGATCAGCCAATCACTTTGTTCCAGCAGCAGTCATTAGAATAAGGTGGGAGGTTGATGCCATGGCATCGTGAACATTATGGGAAAGGCTATCATTCATCCTGGATGGTTGACAGTTAATTTATTACCCTAGCTTTTGGGAAGAGAAACAGGAGTGCAGATTGAAGATACAACTTGGCATCCGTTGTGATATTTTATTTGGTCTCCCTCCACCATATGTTGTAAACAAAATAATTTTAGGTGAAGACACTCAATGTGGCCAGTCTACCCATCGCATAAATGGAGGGCCCAAAAACACCAAACATGGTTCAGACAATGGAGGGCCCAAAAGCAAGTAATGATTCTGCTATGACATGGCCTGGCTCTGTGGCTCACCGAGATTGTGAATATTAAAACAACGAGAGAAAAAACCTTTGAAAAGAAAATACCTCAGTTCTTCTTTTTCTTCCTTACTCCGTTTTTTGGGGGGGTTGTCAGGAGGAGTGTGTCAGTGATTCTACTGACTGACTGTAGGCCTACAGTGAATATGAATGTACCCGGATGGTTGTCATATTGTAAGGGTCAGCAGTTCCCTTAGTGGGGGTTCAGAAATCACACTTACTGTATTACATGTTGAGTCTCATTTTGCTTGGCCCCGAGTCAGGGAAGAGCACAGGAGGGAGAGAGAGAGAGAGAGAGAGAGACAAAGAGAGGTCTGTCTGTCTCACTCAGAAAGAACCAAAATGTATCAATGGCAGTAGACATGCATCACATTGAAATATGCATCGCCTCCACACCCACCCCCGCACCAGATGAGCACGCCTCTGAATCCAAAAGTCTCTCCAGTAAAAAAAGGTGTAAATGATCATCATTAAGCACAATCGCCACGTGTGAGGAATCGATCATTGATCAGTGACTGCTAACAGGGCCAGATGCGTTCTCCATCAACAGCTTATCTATACATGGCAGCCACACCGAGAATGGATGTATGGATACATCATTACACACATACACACATCCACTAATTTGTCATAGACAGCCATACATTTCCTATTACTTATGGTCACTATACTGTAATACGATTTGAATCATTTCTAATGAAACTCTTAATGCTGGCTAAACAAATGGAGCCAAACACCATGTTCATGTCGGAGGCTAATAAACTAAAACTCATATTAGCTGCATCTGATTTGCCCTGCAGTTGATGAGCTTCGTATGCCAAGGAACATCCCTAACAAACAAAGTGATGTCCCTCCCTCTCTGATTCCCCTAGTTTCCCTCCCAGCCAATGTTGTGACTGTTGCATTTTGATAGCTACAGCGTCTGTGGTGTCTCATCATAATCTTTTCCTTGAAATATTGACCTAATGTAGCAAAGCTTGGCTATAAAATAACAAAATCAAATCAAATTGTATTTGTCACATACACATGGTTAGCAGATGTTTATGCGAGTGTAGCGAAATGCTTGTGCTTCTAGTTCCGACCATGCAGTAGTATCTAAAAAGTAATCTAACAAATTCACAACAACTTCCTTATACACACAAGAGTAAAGGAATGAATACAAGTATGTACATATAAATATATGGATGAACGATGGCTGACCGGCATAGGCAAGATGCAGTAGATGGTATGGAGTACAGTATATACACATATAAATATGAGATGAGTAATGTAGGATATGTAAACATTATATAAATGGCATTGTTTAAAGTGGCTAGTGATACATTATTTCATCCAATTATAATTATTAGTGGCTAGAGATTTGGGTCGATGGCCAAACGGCATAGGCAAGATTCAGTAGATGGTTTAGAGTACAGTGTATACATTTGATATGAGTATGTCGGATATGTAAACATTATATACAAAATTGTTTAAAGTGGCTAGTGATACATTTGTTACATCCAATTTTCTATTATTTAAAGTGGCTAGAGATTTAAGTCAGTATGTTGGCAGCAGCCACTCAATGTTAGTGATGGCTGTTTAACAGTCTGATGGCCTTGAGGTAGAAGCTGTTTTTCAGTCTCTCGGTCCCAGCTTTGATGCACCTGTACTGACCTCGCCTTCTGGATGATAGCGGGGTGAACAGGCAGTGGCTCGGGTGGTTGTTGTCCTTGATGATCTTTGGCCTTCCTGTGACATCGGGTGGTGTAGGTGTCCTGAAGGGCAGGTAGTTTACCCCCGGTGATGCGTTGTGCAGTCCTCACTACCCTCTGGAGAGCCTTACGGTTGGGGGCGGAGCAGTTGCCGTACCAGGCGGTGATACAGCCCGACAGGATGCTCTCGATTGTGCATCTGTAGAAGTTTGTGAGTGATTTTGGTGACAAGCCGAATTTCTTCAGCCTCCTGAGGTTGAAGAGGCGCTGTTGCGCCTTCTTCACCACGCTGTCTGTGTGGGTGGACCATTTCAGTTTGTCCGAGATGTGTACGCCGAGGAACTTAAAACTCTCCACCATCTCCACTACTGTCCTCTCGATGTGGAAAGGAGGGTGCTCCCTCTCCTGTTTCCTGAAGTCCACGATCATCTCCTTTGTTTTGTTGACATTGAGTGAGAGGTTATTTTCCTGACACCACACTCCGAGGGCCCTCACCTCCTCCCTGTAGGCCGTCTCGTCGTTGTTGGTAATCAAGCCTACCACTGTAGTGTCGTCAGCAAACTTGATGATTGAGTTGGATGCGTGCTTGGCCACGCAGTCATGGGTAAACAGGGAGTACAGGAGAGGGCTGAGAACGCACCCTTGTGGGGCCCCAGTGTTGAGGATCAGCGGGGTGGAGATGTTGTTTCCTACCCTCACCACCTGGGGCCGGCCCGTCAGGAAGTCCAGGACCCAGGACTTGGGTCCTGGGTCAATAACATTATGTAATGAAAACATTGCTTACATCTCCCCTTCTTATACATCTCCCCATCTCCCTTTGTCAGAAACCAAGCTGAAACAGCCAACTGACTGTCCCCATATAACAGTTAGTGTTTGTTCTCTTGGTGCCTTTGTGTTCGAGTACTCTGTCAACTGCTACTGTAGAGAAGAATGGAATGCAAGGAGGCGGCGGTAACGGCTGGGCAACCCCCTGACGGCGGATTGGTCCCTTCCTCCGCCTGCAGTGTGAGCATCATGGCCTTCTCTCACACTCTTTTTGTTCCCGTCGCTCTCCCTCCCTCTGCCCGTCGCTCTCCCTCTGCCCGTCGCTCTCCCTCTCCCTCCCTCTGCCTGTCTCCCTCCCTCTGCCCGTCTCTCTCTCTCTCTCTCTCTCTCTCTCTCTCTCTCTCTCTCTCTCTCTCTCTCTCTCTCTCTCTCAAGCCTGTCTCTGTGAGACCCCAACACATAAAGACCTTCTGCAGACTGCAGTGGTGTGGAGTGGTGGAGGAGAGGAGAGAATCCCCCAGATAATCAAGGCAGATAAAACAACCATACACGCAAAGGCAGAAACATTCACATACAGTGTACACACACACACACACACACATGCATGAAACGCATTCAGCAATAATTTTCACAGTATACATACACAGGCATCCCCCATCCCCTACGCACACATGTGCACATGCTTACACACACACACTTCGCTGCTCTGTGGGCCCGTCTTCGCCTGATAAGGCACCATACCAGCATGTGGAGTGCTGGAATGAGAGGACATGGCTTTCAAGTCTTATCTCTCTGGGTAGTTGGGGTTGGGGGTCTACTGCTACATGCCTCCAGAACATTAACATTGAGGGAGAGAGAGAGAGAGAGAGAGAGAGAGAGAGAGAGAGAGAGAGAGAGAGAGAGAGAGAGATACACCCAGAGATATGATAATCTGGAGCCTCTCTCTTCAAAACACCACTGCGCTGTTTTTAGTGGAATTATGTGAAAGTGAAAGGACTGCATTCAGTGTGTTTCTGGTGCTTGATGGTCGTACTCTCTGCTTAATTCAAGCTGTGTTCCCCATCTGAATGTGAAATGACTCGAGGGCTTTGGTCAAGTGTAATTGCTGTACAATAACAGATCACGACACACTCTGAAAGAATTGGATTTTTGTTGGATGTCAGCTGCTACCATCACATAGTAATTGCTAGGAAAGGAGAGCAGCCGTGTATGGACGGGTAGGGACCCAGGACTTGTTCCAATTAAACGTCTGAAGTAGGGTTGTAGCAAGATCTGTCATGAGTAGTTATTAAACGCGTAAAAGCCCCCATTAATGACATGAGAATAAATTGCAGGGGAATGTATTACAGCCTTTTTGTTTTAATGAGGCACAGTTAAAAGTGATTCAGTTAGAATTCAGACCTGGGACTGGTCAATATGAGGCTAGACAATGAATACCTTTGATTTTATATAGCCACCAAGACACACACACAGACACCACCACCACACCCCCACCCCTCACACACATGAATTTCAGAAATGCTCATTAGCATTACATACACTTAAGCCTCTGATGTACACTGAGTATACGAAACATTAAGAATACCTGCTCTTTCCATGACATAAACTGACCAGGTGAATCCAGGTGAAAGCTATGATCCCTTATTGATGTCACTTGTTAAATCCACTTCAATCAGTGTAGATGAAGGGGAGGAGACAGGTTAAAGAAGGATTTTTAAGCCTTGAGACAATTGAGACATGGATTGTGTATGTGTGCCAATCAGAGTGTCACGATCTCCGTGAGGGACAGACCAAGGCGCAGCGAGGTATCCAGTATAAATCCTTTAATGAACGAACGTAACTGGGTCAAAACAACAAAACGTATGCCAATCGTAACAATGACCGTAACAACAAAGCTATGTACAAACAATAACCCACAAATCCCTAATGAAAACTACAAACATATATATGGTTCCCAATTAGAGGTAACGACACTCAGCTGCCTCTAATTGGGAACCATTACCCCAACATAGAAATATATAACCTAGAACAGAAAAAACCCTACACCAAAACAAAACTAAACACTCCAGCCTGTCTTCTCAGGCCTGGACGTGACACAGAGGGGGAATGGGCAAGACAAAAAATGTAAGTGCCTTTGAACGGGGTATGGTAGTAGGTGCCAGGCGCACCGGTTTGTGTCATGAACAACGCTGCTGGGTTTTTCACACTCAACAGTTTCCTGTGTGTATCAAGAATGGTCCACCATACAAAGGACATCCAGACAACTTTACGCAACTGTGGGATGCATTGGAGTCAACATGGGCCAGAATCCCTGTGGAAGGCTTTTGACACCTTGTAGAGTCTATGCCTCGACAAGTTGAGGCTGTTCTGAGGGCAAAGGGCAGTGCAACTCAATATTAGGAAGATGTTCCTAATGTTTGGTATACTCACTGTATATTTCTAATATACTGAAATGCTATGCTGAAATCTCTCTAGCAGCTTCCTTCCACAAACACACACACACACGCACACTCCCGTGAACACAAACACACACACAGTATTGATGGCAATAGCTGCCCCATGATTTACTGTTCTGACCAGCACTAATCAGAATACACAACAATTACACAGCTAGATTTAACTGCCGTGTAAATCAGTCCCTCGGTGAGTAAATATCAACCGTACTAAATACATAGCTAACGGTAAGCCTGTTCTGACTGGCATCTCTCTCATCCCCTTTTCTCTCGCTCTCTCTTTTTGTCTGTCTCTCTCTCTCTTTCTTTCTTTCTTTGGTCCACAGTGAAGGAGTTTTATCTTTCAGATGAAATACATCTGTGCAGCCCTGGTCGCTATCATAACTAATACCACACATCTAATGGCTCCAGATTGTGCTATCGTGTTTGACCGTGTAATTTGTGAATAGGAAAACCACAGCTCGGGCACTCCTTCTTGCTGAGATGCCTTTGTGTTTGTTGGGGTCTGCGTTGTTCGATGAATATTGATGAGGTCCCTCTGGATTTCCGATCGCTGTTGTTGTTATGAAAGGTAATTTCCATCCGCTGCCACCTCAACAACAGACCTCTCTCTCTCTCTCTCTCTCTCTCTCTCTCTCTCTCTCTCTCTCTCTCTCTCTCTCTCAAGCTTCATCTCTAGCTACCCCCCACACACACACACAACTCTGTCCACTCACCACCCACTGTCCCATTAGGGCTTCTAGGAAAAACTCTCACTGCTGCCTACTACATACAATACAAGGACATCTGAGAGAATAGAAGGGCATACTTAACCATAAAAGTGTTCTTTAGAATTAATACACTTCCTGAAAGATACATAATGCAGGATACATTAGGGGCCACATTGAACGCACATCAAAAATACAAACCTTTATTTTAGGCAAATGGGAAGGTGAAAGCCCTCACGAAAGTGCTTTTGTTTGTGTGTGTGTGTGCATTTGCGTGTGCGTTTGTATGTGCATGTGTGTATGTGCGTGTGAGAGAGAGAGAGAGAGAGAGAGAGAGAGAGAGAGAGAGAGAGTGTGGGCGTATGCTGATGCTTGAGTGTGTTTGTGTGTTTGTTCAAAGTTTATGCTGCCTTAATTCAAAGTCCATTAGAAAGTGCTGCATGGTGAATATTCAGCAATTTGGGAAGTGTGTCCGTGGGGAGAGTCCAGAGCTGTAACAGCTGCTGTGGGTCATAATAACCTTTTGGAGAGGACTGAGCCTGAAGCACTGAACCACACAGAACACTTGGATAGTACTTGGATAATACTTGGATAGTTACAGAGGTCTTCTGGGGTCACAAAATACACTCAATCGTATGGTAAATGCGTGGCTTGTTCACATACTGTAAAGATAATTATTATTGTTGATGGAACATTTTTTTTACTTAAGTTAAGGAAATGAACGAAATTAAGATGGAGGAAAACAAGTGTTTTCCATGTGATGCATATATGACTGTCTTCTCTCACTTTGGTCTTGGTCCATCATCGAAACGAGCGCCGCGGTCTCATTTGGTTCATCAGACCCGCTTGGAAATTAGACAGTGACATCTGGAAAGTACTGTGACCGTCACACACAGCAGCACACATCCCACATCTGCTCCTGGCTGTTTCCACAGCCAATCATTATGAAACATGGTAACATCATCAACAGTGTTCTGTTGGGCACTAGGGAGAGGAGGGAGGCATAGGGAAAGTGGTGGGATGATCCATATTGGAGAAGCCACCAATCACTGTACACCACACATATTACACACACACGCACACACATTCACGCACGCGTGCACACTTAGATAAGCACAACTGTGCTTATCTGTCCTACTGCATAAGCTCACTAAAGCACAACAAGGAGTTTACTGTCGGCTCATCTGCTTTATCTGCTGATTTCATACTGAGCTGCATCAGTCGTTTTTTTCCTCCAGACTTTCTGTCTCTTAAGATGCTCGCTTAACTTCCCAAGTGGATCCCAAAGCAGACTTTAAAATGAAAGATGTGGGGATTGTTAAAGGAATAGAATCGATACAACCAATTCGGTCGTGCTTTGTCTGCACCGCACAAGGCTTTAAATAGATGTTGCTGCAACAGCACTGTACCGAGCTGAGCTCTCCCAGAGTCCTGGGTTACTATTTGAGGTTATTTCTGGACGGATGTGTGTGATGGGAAATTGATTGGGAGCTGAGAGGAATTCATTGTTCATTAATCCTTTTGGTTTGCTTTTTTTGGGACTAGGGTTCTGGGCCTAATTCGATGGCTGTTTGAGTTTCACAAACCTCTAAAGACATTAAAGACCTTATTATCGCCTGGTTGACTGAACAAAATGCACATCTCCAGGTATGACATGACACGGCACAAGTGGGAGAAAGGCTTTCCTCTTTTGCCCTCTATTGTTCCCGCAAGCAAGGGGGGAGACCGATGACATCAGAGCGCGCGCATCAGACCAACTCCTTGACTGGCCAACTCTTGGAATGTCTAAAAAAATAACATTTTTTTTTTTTTTGTTTTTAAATACCATTAAGTGTGTGTGCATTTCTATATTTATACTTGGGATATTGTTTTTCAATATGAAATGTTTGCTGGTGCGTACTTGATGTAACAGTAACAGGGAAAGAACGTCAAAGAACTCAAAGCAGTAGCAGACAAGAGTACTGCATAGTTTTACATAGAGTCCTGCAGCACACACATATAGACACACACACACAAACCCACACCTGCGTTACGGACCCTTCTGTGTATGGACCATGGTTGAACAGGGGGGGGGGCGAGCCTCACACTGACTGGACGTGACAGGCGTAGTGAGGAGAGTTACCCTGATAGTGTGTCAGATATCATTACTGAGGCTGCTAATTTGATGAGGAGACGAGGAGAGCTCTCTGGAGAGTAGGCCCAGTCCTAACCCTGTGTGTTAGTGTCTGTGTGCGCGCGGCCCTCCGTGTATACATGCACGTGAGCGCGTGTGTGTTTGTGGAATGTGGAGAGAAGAGCCAGTTCTAACTGGGCTTGTCTGGAAAACACAGCAGCTTAATTACCACAGCCTGGATTCCCCCTCGAACACCACAACAAATGGAGTACATTGAGTTTTACTAAGGGAGAAAAAAAAATCGGAAATCAAGTTATTAAATGACATCAACCCAAGCTGCTCCCCTGCTGATTTTTAAAGGGGAAACAAACAGAAGGAATTGGGCTGTTTCGATTTTCCGGGGAAATTATACTTGAACTGTTTGGTAAATATTTAATAGAAAATGACGGCATAATTTCTTTGACATTTCAGAATGAATCGTTGTTTTGCACGTAGAGGAAATCCTCTGCCAATGATTGATAATGTCAAATTACATTGTGGTTTCAATGGCAGGAGGCTTTTCCATAAGGAGCACTCAGCAGTATAGGATCACCCTCAAAGAGGCAGCCAGCTAATCCCTTCTCCTCACGCTGACTGGACGCTTGGAGAAGGTCATCTCAACCACTATATTAGTTCTAACAACACTGACAAGGCCTCTGGTCGTAAAACAAGGATAAGGCTGCCATGCCCCAGAAAGAAACAAATGAGGTTGAAGTGCACCGTACTGAGAAGCTGGTCCCTCTACCCTCCATATAAGTGGAGTCATAATTCTATCCCATGTACAGTATTAGAGAACTCTGGCCCTCATTGACTTTGTCTTGATTATCTCAATAATACACAACAACAACAAGCCATAGACTCAGTCGTCCCATTAAAAAAATGTCACTCCATGTTCAATATTTGAGAACACAAATCTAATGGACCCCTGAATATCCTAATCATATAATCCTAAAAAGGCCCCCTATGGGACCTAGTCAAAAGCAGTGCACTACATCGGGAATAGGGTGCCATTTGGGATGCAGTTCATTGCCTCTTGGTTTGTCCTAATAATGTACCTACAACAGAATGAGTACACAACAGGGATAGCAGACTAATTCATTATAATTCACTATGGGCCAGAAACAACAGATTTGTCCTACAGCTACAGTTGGACCTTCTCTCTCCTCCTCCTACTGCTCACTGGTTTTCCATATTAGATCACACACGCAGGCCTCTGGTGGTCTAGAAAGAAATACAGCAGGCCAGAGATTATCTCTATGAACGAAAAAGGGCAGCCAAATCACTCAAGGATTCTCAGTCCCTTCGGTGAGGTAGCAATTATGTTGTATGTCTGTAATATAGCCTTAGTCCCTGTCTGATTACAATGTAGCTAGAGCGGCTGATTGCAGAAAGAGTGTAGTACACGTCTGCTAATGTCTGCATGGCATCTATATTCCAATGGCATCTAGTATATTCAATGTATGCTCTGGCGCTGTGTCTATTGTTCACAGCACTGTATGTGTAATGCATTCTTTTCAGCACTTGAGGCAAGAAGCTACTGTTCTCGCTCTGTTAAAACGGAATGTTCTCGTCTGCACGTAGTTCTTATTAGAGTCGATATCTATGCTCGCGTTTAAATTGAATTAGCGTACTAATCCTTCTTTTTAAGCTAAAGACTTCTGTTTTTTGCATGGGCTGCGTCTCAGTCAACCGCGTCCACCACTGTCGACCTTCCGCCTCTGCAGCGGAAAGTGGCAGAGCTACAGCGGTGTTTGTCAGACCAGGAGACATCCCAAAAATCGGTGTCCGGACGGTTTGGGCTATTTGGACTCAGTTCTATACTGAACAAAAATATAAATGCAGCATGCAACAATTTCAATGATTTTACAGTTCATATAATGAAATCAGTCAATTTCAATACATTTGTTAGGCACTGATCTATGGATTTCACATGATTGGGCAGGAGCACAGCCATGGGTGGGCCACCCACTTGGGAGTCAGGCCCAGCCAATCAGAATTAGTTTTCCCCCCGCAAAAGGGCTTTATTACAGACAGAAATACTCTTCAGTTTCATTAGCTGTACGGGTGTCTGGTCTCAGACAATCCTGCAGGTGAAGAAGCCGGTTGTGGAGGTCCTGGGCTGGTGTGGTTACATGTGGTCTGCTGTTGGGAGGCCGGTTGGACGTACTGCCAAATTTTGTAAAACGACGTTGGAGGTGGCTTATGGTAGAGAAATAAACATTCAATTCTCTGGCAACAGCTCTGATGGACATTCCTGCAGTCAGCATACCTATTGCACCCTCCCTCAAAACTTGAGACATCTGTAGCATTGTGTTATGTGACAAAACTACACATTTGTATTGTCTCCAGCACAAGGTGCACATGTGTAATCATGCTGTTTAATCAGCTTCTTGATATATCACACTTGTCAGGTGGATTCATTATCTTGGCAAAGGAGAAATGCTCACTAACAGGCATGCAAAATAATTTGTGCACAAAATAGAGAGAAATACGCTTTTGGGTGTATGGAACAATTCTGGGATCTTTCATTCCAGCTCATGAAACACTTTACATGTTGTGTTTATATTTTTGTTCAGACCGGTAAAAAAATCTATGAAAATGAATAGACTTGGGCCTGTTGTGTTTATATTCTAAGGCACTGCATCACAGCGCTAGCTGTGCCACTAGAGACTCTGGGTTCAAGTCCAGGCTCTGTCGCAGTCGGCCGCGACCGGAAGCCACCAGGGGCAGGGCAGAATTGGCTCAGTGTCGTCCGGGTTAGGGGAGGGTTTGGCCCGGCAGGGATGTCCTAGACCCATCGCGCACTAGTGACTCCTGTGGCGGGCCGGTCGCTGTACACGCTGACACGGTTGCCAGGAGTACGGTGTTTCCTCTGACACATCGGTGCGCCTGGTTTCCGGGTTAAGAAGCAGTGAGGCTTGATTGGGTTGTGTTACGGAGGACGCACGGCTCTCGACCTTCGCCTCTCCGAGTCTGTACGGGAGTTGCAGCGATGAGACAAGACTGAAACTACCAATTGGATACCAAGAAATTGGGGAGAAAAAGGGCAACAACAAAAAAATCGAAAAGAAAAAATAAGAAAAGAAATAAGAAAATGATTAGGCTTTTTTAGAACCAGGGTTACACATGTAACTTTTTTTTTGTTTATGTATGCTTTCCTATATTTTGCAGATGCATTTCAGACACTTCAAACCATACCTTCTTTTGATATATTTTTTGACTATCTGTTTTTTTGTAAGAATATGTTGTTCAATGTGTTTCTTCTGGCTCATAGCAGAAAGGACAAATTCCAAGTTTCATCAAGTATTACAATGTTTTACCTATAAGGGTCCTAAAATTCCAAGGAGAACCCAGTGTTGTGTTAGAGACCACCTAAAGCAAAACCGATTCAAGACCAGACCAAATTTAGTCTAAGTCAAAAACAAGACCGAAGGGGGGCATTTTTCTTTGCTGGTCATTGGGGAGATAAATCTAGCTAGCTACTGTAAGTCAGCCATTGGCTAGACCATCAGAAGCTAGATAAAGGCATCTGCCCTTCATTATGGCAAAGTTTTGCAGTGACAGTGGAATCAACCAATCACATTTTGACTTAATGGGTGTGATCGTTTTTACAAAAATGTATGGAAACTTCTGCCTTCTTGAAAGCCAACAGGTCACTGCGCAATAGCGAGCAGTAGTTTTCCCATGGTGTTGCTAGCTAGCTTTTGTTGTTGGCTAGTTTGAAGCGGCTGCAGCAGGTGTTATCAAAGAGGATGCTGTTGCTAATTTGTTAGCTTCTCCCTTTTCAAGAATAACTTTCAACAAGAATTTAAGTTTCAAATGATAGTCATATGGGGTGAGAGGAACTGTTATTTATTGCAGCGAGCTTGCTGATGTTAGCCATCTTGTTGAAAAGAACTTGTGTGTGAAACATCGTTGCATTTACAGTGGAACTGACCGCATTTTAGCAACATGAATTCTTATTCAAATCTGTTCATATACATCCCCAGGAAGAAAATGACGCTTTTTAAAACATTTTCTGACAAGCGACCACTTAGATACAGTATGGTCATTTTCACGTTTTCATATATTCTTAGAATTTTGGGGAATTACATATACTAAGGAATTTGTGAAAATTCTATAGCAATATAGAATGGGAAAGTGGCCATGCGTTTGGACAATTAATAGACACTGCAGTAAATAAAAACATCTGTGTTGTCAAGGCCCGGAGTCTACACAGACCGGTGTGCTATAGCCAATCAGAGCTACAGTAAACCTTTATGCAAACAAGCCATTTGCCACACAGGGCTGCCAGCATCCACTTTGAACTGGGCAGTGTGTTTACAGGCGGTTGCAACAGCGTGACTTTAGATCATTATAACTAATTCGCCAAAAGCCACAAAATACACCTGAATGGATTTCTGCAAATATGTGAACACCACGGGAGTCCTCTTAAATTTGGGAACTTTACAGTCCTATTGATCAAACAGCAATTAAGATAGGCTCTCTCTCCCACAGTTAAGCACATCAACAACAAGATAAACAACTAATGCTAGCCAGAGGAAGATGCGCTAGAAGCTAACGAAGGAACATTAGAAAAACCCTCTCAAACTTTTTCAGCTAGTTGGCCATCAAAATTGCACTGATAAGCGATGAGGAATTGTAGCCTCTATGTCCTTCTGCACCTTCATATCAAATCAAATTGTATTAGTCACATGCACCGAATACAACAGGTGTAGACCTTACAGTGAAATGCTTATTTACGAGCCCCTAACCAACAATGCAGGTAATTAACGAGCATCAGCAAAATAACAATAGCAAGACTATATACAGGGGGGTACCGGTACAGAGTCAATGTGCAGGGGCACCGGTTAGTTGAGGTAATATGTACATGAAGGTAGAGTTATTAAAGTGACTATGCATAGATGATAACAACAGAGAGTAGCAGCGGTGTAAAAGAGCGGGAGGCAATGCAAATAGTCTGGGTAGTCATTTGATTAGGTGTTCAGGAGTCTTATGGCTTGGGGGTAGAAGCTGTTTAGAAGCCTCTTGGACCTAGACTTGGCACTCCGCTACCGCTTGCTGTGCGGTAGCAGAGTGAACAGTCTATGACTAGGGTGGCTGGAGTCTTTTGACAATTTTAGGGCATTCCTGACACCGCCTGTTATAGAGGTTCTGGATGGCAGGAAGCTTAGCCCCAGTGATGTACTTGGCCGTTCACACTATCTTCTGTAGTGTCTTGCGGTTGGAGGCCGAGCAGATGCCATACAAGGCAGTGATGCAACCAGTCAGGATGCTCTCAATGGTGCAGCTGTAGAACCTTTTGAGGATATGAGTACACATGCCAAATCTTTCCAGTCTCCTGAGAGGGAATAGGTTTTGTCGTGCACTCTTCACGACTATCTTGGTGTGCTTGGACCATGTTAGTTTGTTGGACACCAAGGAACTTGAAGCTCTCAACCTGCTCCACTGCAGCCCCGTTGATGAGAATGGGGGCGTGCTCTTTTTCCTGGAGTCCACAATCATCTCCTTTGTCTTGATCATGTTGAGGGAAAGGTTGTTGTCCTGGCACCACACGGCCAGGTCTCTGACCTCCTCCCTATAGGCTGTCTCATCGTTGTCGGTGATCAGGCCTACCACTGTTGTGTCATCAGCAAACTTAATGATGGTGTTGGAGTCAGTGACACGAGCCTAAAGGACGAGCTAAATCACTTCTATGCTCACTTCGAGGCAAGCAACACTGAGGCATGCATGAGAGCATCAGCTGTTCCGGATGACTGTGTGATCATGCTTTCCGTAGCCGACGTGAGTAAGACATTTAAACAGGTCAAAATACACAAGGCTGCGGGGCCAGACGGATTAGAGGGACGTGTGCTCCGGGCATGTGCTGACCAACTGGCAGGTGTCTTCACTGACATTTTCAACATGTCTCTGATTGAGTCTGTAATACCAACATGTTTTAAGCAGACCACGATAGTCCCTGTGCCCAAGAACACAAAGGCAACCTGCCTAAATGACTACAGACCCGTAGCACTCACATCCGTAGCCATGAAGTGCTTTGAAAGGCTGGTCATGGCTCACATCAACACCATTATCCCAGAAACCCTAGACCCACAATTTGTATACCACCCAAACAGATCTACAGATGATGCAATCTCTATTGCACTCCACACTGCCCTTTCCCACCGGTGAGAATGCTATTCATTCTCATTGACGGGGCTATAGTGGAGCAGGTTGAGAGCTTCAAGTTTCTTGGTGTCCACATCACCAACAAACTAGAATGGTCCAAACACACCAAGACAGTCGTGAAGAGGGCACGACAAAGCCTATTCCCCCTCAGGAAACTAAAAAGATTTGGCATGGGCCCTGAGATCCTCAAAAGGTTCTACAGCTGCAACATCGAGAGCATCCTGACTGGTTGCATCACTGCCTGGTACGGCAATTGCTCGGCCGGGCTTGAAAACTATTACGGACTACAAAAGGAAACCCAGATGCCAGCTGCCCAGTGACACAAGTCTACAAGACAAGCTAAAGGCCTTTTATGCTTGCTTCAAGGCAAGCAACACTGAAGCATGCACAAGAGCACCAGCTGTGCTGGATGACTGTGTGATAACGCTCTCTGTAGCCGATGTGAGCAAGACCTTTAAACTGATCAACATTCACAAAGCCGTGGGGCCAGACGGATTACCAGGACGTGTACTCAAAGCATGCACGGAACAACTGGCAAGAGTCTTCACTGACATTTTCAACCTCTCCCTGGCCGAGTCTGTAATACCCACAGTACATGTTTCAAGTAGTCCCTGTGCCCAAGGAAGCGAAGGTAACCTGCCTAAATGATTACCGCCCCGTAGCACTCACGTCGGTAGCCATGAAGTGCTTTGAAAGGCTGGTCATGGCTCACATCAACAGCATCCTCCCGGTGTCCACATCACCAACGGACTATCATGGTCCAAACACACCAATACTGTCGTGAAGAGGGCACCACAACACCTTTTCCCCCTCAGGAGACTGAAAATATTTGGCATGGGTGCCCAGATCCTCAAAAGGTTCTACAGCTGCACCATCAAGAGCATCCTGACCGGTTGCATCACCGCCTGGTATGGCAACTGCTCGGCATCTGACCGCAAGGCGCTACAGAGGGTAGTGCGTACAGCCCAGTACAAAACGGATGTCAAGGATCTGTGCGGCGCGTAAAAGAATATATTTCACTTGCTTTGCAATTGTGTAGGCTACTTTAATTGATAAATTGTATGCCTCAACTACACTAGTTTCTTACGCATCAGTAGGGATTAGGAAGGGAGTACACGCAATGCCACTGAAAAAAAAGTGGGTATACAGTTTATACCTGCATATAGCCTCCACTACACCACTTGACCTTTGTGTTATACCAAAAGTGCATTATCCTACATGAGTGCGTTGGTATTACGGTTGCTGTCCTTTCAGAATCACCAACCTGTCACACACTGAAGGCCTATAGGTTCACCACTGTACTAACCTGTCACATACTGAAGGCCTATAGGTTCACCACTGTACTAACCTGTCACACACTGAAGGCCTATAGGTTCACCACTGTACTAACCTGTCACACACTGAAGACCTATAGGTTCACCACTGTACTAACCTGTCACACACTGAAGACCTATAGGTTCACCACTGAAGACCTATAGGTTCACTACTGTACTAACCTGTCACACACACTGAAGACCTATAGGTTCACCACTGTACTAACCTGTCACACACTGAAGACCTATAGGTTCACCACTGTACTAACCTGTCACACACTGAAGACCTATAGGTTCACTACTGTACTAACCTGTCACACACTGAAGGTCTATAGGTTCACCACTGTACTAACCTGTCACACACTGAAGGCCTATAGATTCACCACTATACTAACCTGTCACACACTGAAGGCCTATAGATTCACCACTATACTAACCTGTCACACACTGAAGACCTATAGGTTCACCACTATACTAACCTGTCACACACTGAAGGCCTATAGGTTCACCACTGTACTAACCTGTCACACACTGAAGACCTATAGGTTCACCACTGTACAAACCTGTCACACACTGGAAGACCTATAGGTTCACCACTGAAGACCTATAGGTTCACTACTGTACTAACCTGTCACACACACTGAAGACCTATAGGTTCACCACTGTACTAACCTGTCACACACTGAAGACCTATAGGTTCACCACTGAAGACCTATAGGTTCACTACTGTACTAACCTGTCACACACACTGAAGACCTATAGGTTCACCACTGTACTAACCTGTCACACACTGAAGGCCTATAGGTTCACCACTGTACTAACCTGTCACACAATGAAGACCTATGGGTTCACCACTGTACTAACCTGTCACACAATGAAGACCTATAGGTTCACCACTGTACTAACCTGTCACACACTGAAGACCTATAGGTTCACCACTGTACTAACCTGTCACACACTGAAGACCTATAGGTTCACCACTGTACTAACCTGTCACACACTGAAGACCTATAGGTTCACCACTGTACTAACCTGTCACACACTGAAGACCTATAGGTTCACCACTGTACTAACCTGTCACACACACTGAAGACCTATAGGTTCACCACTGTACTAACCTGTCACACACTGAAGACCTATAGGTTCACCACTGTACTAACCTGTCACACACTGAAGACCTATAGATTCACCACTATACTAACCTGTCACACACTGAAGGCCTATAGATTCACCACTATACTAACCTGTCACACACTGAAGACCTATAGGTTCACCACTATACTAACCTGTCACACACTGAAGGCCTATAGGTTCACCACTGTACTAACCTGTCACACACTGAAGACCTATAGGTTCACCACTGTACAAACCTGTCACACACTGAAGACCTATAGGTTCACCACTGAAGACCTATAGGTTCACTACTGTACTAACCTGTCACACACACACACTGAAGACCTATAGGTTCACCACTGTACAAACCTGTCACACACTGAAGACCTATAGGTTCACCACTGAAGACCTATAGGTTCACTACTGTACTAACCTGTCACACACACTGAAGACCTATAGGTTCACCACTGTACTAACCTGTCACATACTGAAGACCTATAGGCTCACCACTGAAGACCTATAGGTTCACTACTGTACTAACCTGTCACACACACTGAAGACCTATAGGTTCACCACTGTACTAACCTGTCACACACTGAAGGCCTATAGGTTCACCACTGTACTAACCTGTCACATACTGAAGACCTATAGGTTCACCACTGTACTAACCTGTCACACACTGAAGACCTATAGGTTCACCACTGTACTAACCTGTCACACAATGAAGACCTATAGGTTCACCACTGTACAAACCTGTCACACACTGAAGACCCATATAGGTTCACCACTGAAGACCTATAGGTTCACTACTATACTAACCTGTCACACACACTGAAGACCTATAGGTTCACCACTGTACAAACCTGTCACACACTGAAGACCTATAGGTTCACCACTGAAGACCTATAGGTTCACTACTGTACTAACCTGTCACACACACTGAAGACCTATAGGTTCACCACTGTACTAACCTGTCACATACTGAAGACCTATAGGCTCACCACTGAAGACCTATAGGTTCACTACTGTACTAACCTGTCACACACACTGAAGACCTATAGGTTCACCACTGTACTAACCTGTCACACACTGAAGGCCTATAGGTTCACCACTGTACTAACCTGTCACATACTGAAGACCTATAGGTTCACCACTGTACTAACCTGTCACACACTGAAGACCTATAGGTTCACCACTGTACTAACCTGTCACACAATGAAGACCTATAGGTTCACCACTGTACTAACCTGTCACACATTGAAGACCTATAGGTTCACCACTGTACTAACCTGTCACACACTGAAGGTCTATAGGTTCACCACTGTACTAAACTGTCACACACTGAAGGCCTATAGATTCACCACTATACTAACCTGTCACACACTGAAGGCCTATAGATTCACCACTATACTAACCTGTCACACACTGAAGACCTATAGGTTCACCACTATACTAACCTGTCACACACTGAAGGCCTATAGGTTCACCACTGTACTAACCTGTCACACACTGAAGACCTATAGGTTCACCACTGTACAAACCTGTCACACACTGAAGACCTATAGGTTCACCACTGAAGACCTATAGGTTCACTACTGTACTAACCTGTCACACACACTGAAGACCTATAGGTTCACCACTGTACTAACCTGTCACACACTGAAGACCTATAGGTTCACCACTGAAGACCTATAGGTTCACTACTGTACTAACCTGTCACACACACTGAAGACCTATAGGTTCACCACTGTACTAACCTGTCACACACTGAAGGCCTATAGGTTCACCACTGTACTAACCTGTCACACAATGAAGACCTATGGGTTCACCACTGTACTAACCTGTCACACAATGAAGACCTATAGGTTCACCACTGTACTAACCTGTCACACACACTGAAGACCTATAGGTTCACCACTGTACTAACCTGTCACACACTGAAGACCTATAGGTTCACCACTGTACTAACCTGTCACACACTGAAGACCTATAGGTTCACCACTGTACTAACCTGTCACACACTGAAGACCTATAGGTTCACCACTGTACTAACCTGTCACACACACTGAAGACCTATAGGTTCACCACTGTACTAACCTGTCACACACTGAAGACCTATAGGTTCACCACTGTACTAACCTGTCACACACTGGAAGACCTATAGATTCACCACTATACTAACCTGTCACACACTGAAGGCCTATAGATTCACCACTATACTAACCTGTCACACACTGAAGACCTATAGGTTCACCACTATACTAACCTGTCACACACTGAAGGCCTATAGGTTCACCACTGTACTAACCTGTCACACACTGAAGACCTATAGGTTCACCACTGTACAAACCTGTCACACACTGAAGACCTATAGGTTCACCACTGAAGACCTATAGGTTCACTACTGTACTAACCTGTCACACACACTGAAGACCTATAGGTTCACCACTGTACAAACCTGTCACACACTGAAGACCTATAGGTTCACCACTGAAGACCTATAGGTTCACTACTGTACTAACCTGTCACACACACTGAAGACCTATAGGTTCACCACTGTACTAACCTGTCACATACTGAAGACCTATAGGCTCACCACTGAAGACCTATAGGTTCACTACTGTACTAACCTGTCACACACACTGAAGACCTATAGGTTCACCACTGTACTAACCTGTCACACACTGAAGGCCTATAGGTTCACCACTGTACTAACCTGTCACATACTGAAGACCTATAGGTTCACCACTGTACTAACCTGTCACACAATGAAGACCTATAGGTTCACCACTGTACAAACCTGTCACACACTGAAGACCTATAGGTTCACCACTGAAGACCTATAGGTTCACTACTGTACTAACCTGTCACACACACTGAAGACCTATAGGTTCACCACTGTACAAACCTGTCACACACTGAAGACCTATAGGTTCACCACTGAAGACCTATAGGTTCACTACTGTACTAACCTGTCACACACACTGAAGACCTATAGGTTCACCACTGTACTAACCTGTCACATACTGAAGACCTATAGGCTCACCACTGAAGACCTATAGGTTCACTACTGTACTAACCTGTCACACACACTGAAGACCTATAGGTTCACCACTGTACTAACCTGTCACACACTGGAAGGCCTATAGGTTCACCACTGTACTAACCTGTCACATACTGAAGACCTATAGGTTCACCACTGTACTAACCTGTCACACACTGAAGACCTATAGGTTCACCACTGTACTAACCTGTCACACAATGAAGACCTATAGGTTCACCACTGTACTAACCTGTCACACATTGAAGACCTATAGGTTCACCACTGTACTAACCTGTCACACACTGAAGGTCTATAGGTTCACCACTGTACTAACCTGTCACACACTGAAGGCCTATAGATTCACCACTATACTAACCTGTCACACACTGAAGGCCTATAGATTCACCACTATACTAACCTGTCACACACTGAAGACCTATAGGTTCACCACTATACTAACCTGTCACACACTGAAGGCCTATAGGTTCACCACTGTACTAACCTGTCACACACTGAAGACCTATAGGTTCACCACTGTACAAACCTGTCACACACTGAAGACCTATAGGTTCACCACTGAAGACCTATAGGTTCACTACTGTACTAACCTGTCACACACACTGAAGACCTATAGGTTCACCACTGTACTAACCTGTCACACACTGAAGACCTATAGGTTCACCACTGAAGACCTATAGGTTCACTACTGTACTAACCTGTCACACACACTGAAGACCTATAGGTTCACCACTGTACTAACCTGTCACACACTGAAGGCCTATAGGTTCACCACTGTACTAACCTGTCACACAATGAAGACCTATGGGTTCACCACTGTACTAACCTGTCACACAATGAAGACCTATAGGTTCACCACTGTACTAACCTGTCACACACTGAAGACCTATAGGTTCACCACTGTACTAACCTGTCACACACTGAAGACCTATAGGTTCACCACTGTACTAACCTGTCACACACTGAAGACCTATAGGTTCACCACTGTACTAACCTGTCACACACTGAAGACCTATAGGTTCACCACTGTACTAACCTGTCACACACACTGAAGACCTATAGGTTCACCACTGTACTAACCTGTCACACACTGAAGACCTATAGGTTCACCACT
Source organism: Brachymystax lenok tsinlingensis (assembly GCA_030435695.1). Taxonomy (NCBI): domain Eukaryota; kingdom Metazoa; phylum Chordata; class Actinopteri; order Salmoniformes; family Salmonidae; genus Brachymystax; species Brachymystax lenok. The sequence goes on along the minus strand of CM059796.1, from coordinate 7,342,072 downwards.
GTACTAACCTGTCACACACTGAAGACCTATAGATTCACCACTATACTAACCTGTCACACACTGAAGGCCTATAGATTCACCACTATACTAACCTGTCACACACTGAAGACCTATAGGTTCACCACTATACTAACCTGTCACACACTGAAGGCCTATAGGTTCACCACTGTACTAACCTGTCACACACTGAAGACCTATAGGTTCACCACTGTACAAACCTGTCACACACTGAAGACCTATAGGTTCACCACTGAAGACCTATAGGTTCACTACTGTACTAACCTGTCACACACACTGAAGACCTATAGGTTCACCACTGTACAAACCTGTCACACACTGAAGACCTATAGGTTCACCACTGAAGACCTATAGGTTCACTACTGTACTAACCTGTCACACACACTGAAGACCTATAGGTTCACCACTGTACTAACCTGTCACATACTGAAGACCTATAGGCTCACCACTGAAGACCTATAGGTTCACTACTGTACTAACCTGTCACACACACTGAAGACCTATAGGTTCACCACTGTACTAACCTGTCACACACTGAAGGCCTATAGGTTCACCACTGTACTAACCTGTCACATACTGAAGACCTATAGGTTCACCACTGTACTAACCTGTCACACACTGAAGACCTATAGGTTCACCACTGTACTAACCTGTCACACAATGAAGACCTATAGGTTCACCACTGTACAAACCTGTCACACACTGAAGACCTATAGGTTCACCACTGAAGACCTATAGGTTCACTACTGTACTAACCTGTCACACACACTGAAGACCTATAGGTTCACCACTGTACAAACCTGTCACACACTGAAGACCTATAGGTTCACCACTGAAGACCTATAGGTTCACTACTGTACTAACCTGTCACACACACTGAAGACCTATAGGTTCACCACTGTACTAACCTGTCACATACTGAAGACCTATAGGCTCACCACTGAAGACCTATAGGTTCACTACTGTACTAACCTGTCACACACACTGAAGACCTATAGGTTCACCACTGTACTAACCTGTCACACACTGAAGGCCTATAGGTTCACCACTGTACTAACCTGTCACATACTGGAAGACCTATAGGTTCACCACTGTACTAACCTGTCACACACTGAAGACCTATAGGTTCACCACTGTACTAACCTGTCACACAATGAAGACCTATAGGTTCACCACTGTACTAACCTGTCACACATTGAAGACCTATAGGTTCACCACTGTACTAACCTGTCACACACTGAAGACTACAAGTACTACAACACTGGTAGAACCCCCCCCACAAAAAAAAGGCTTAGACTCTTAAGGGTTAAATTACCTGGTTTCTCTATAGTCTAAACCCACCTGCTGCTAGCTTCCAGGGTTTCTGCTATTATGCTAATGTATGCATTGACTGTGTGCGTGTAGGAGTGTGTAACACAATTGGTGCACTGTACCGCTTCTAATTACCAGTGTGACTCACTGCTGACATTCCAGCACAGAGGACTGTGGTGCCTCATAACCATGGTCACTTTCCCCCTGTGTTGTGTGTCAAATACCTTGACATCAAATTAGAGTTGGAGGATTTCCCAGGAAAACCAGAATTGTTCAACTCTACATCAAATAGAACTTCAGATCATGACAGTCAGTGTGAGAGAATCATAGCCCTGATAGTATCATGATTTTGGTTTGTGCTCTCCTCCTTGACATCTAACAGCGATATGTCAGAATATTATTGAACACCAGCCCGTTCCAATATCCCTTCACCATTGTACAGTTCGGTATCTCCTATAAATCTTTGGTCTCTATATGCAACAATTACCACACGTTTCAATGTCCTTCCTCTTCAGTTCCTGTTTGACTTTGAGCCTCCGTGGTGCCCAACACGTTTACTGCAAGATGTGGAATATAAAGGAGGGTGAGATTCATGCATTTTGTCACTAGGGGGTTGTTTTCTACAGTGATTAATATGACTGTGACTGGAATTCAATTGAATCCACATACATTAATCTCCTACCACTCACACACATACACACACACTGTTTACCTCTTCGACAGCTGAAATTTATTGAACACACACACACACACGCAAACAGGTAAACTAACAAACAAACACACTAGGCTAGACAAGACGTGTAATGTGACTGGATGTTGAAATCGATAGCTGTGGCTACTGTCACTGTCAGCACAAAACACCCCAAGATCCCAGGCTGCACCACTCCACATCTCCATCTCTTAACAAACCTACTGAGCTGATCTTTACTTCATGGTTGTCCGTTACTGTTGAGGTCTTACTGATTCAGAAAGGATTAGCTTGGAATAAAAGGCAGACTCAACTCAATTGGCTGCCTAAACTTCTTTATGTGGATTTCATTCAAAGTGAACTGCCACAATGGCCAGCCAAGGCCCGTGAGATGGCTCTAGTCTCTCTCTCTCTCTCTCTCTCTCTCTCTCTCTCTCTCTCTCTCTCTCTCTCTCTCTCTCTCTCTCTCTCTCTCTCTCTCTGCTCCTCTCTGCTCCTCTCTGCTCCTCTCAGGGTCTCTGCAGGACGGACAGATGGGTGTGTGGCGCGGTGCGGGCCTAAAGCCAACTGCACTGAAATTAATGGAGCCGTAAACTGAAGGGAACAGGTTGTGTCTCGAGATTAAGGTTGGTGTATGACCGTGTGTGTGCGTGTGTGTGTGTGTTTCAGCACCATATGCATCAGTTGCTAAGCAATGCCACCACTGACAGCGTTGATTCCTCTAAGCTCTTTATGACGTTCAGATCTATTCATGTAGCATCTGATTAATTGACGTATGCAACGTGACATGCAATGTGTGCATTTGCTGGCACAAGCAGCCACATTTTGCTCATGAGTGGCGCAGCGGTCTAAGGCACTGCATCTCAGTGCTAGAGGCGTCACTACAGACCCTGGCTCGATCCCGGGCTGTATGACAACCGGTCGTGATCGGGAGTTCCATAGGGCAGGCACACAATTGGCCCAGCGTCATCCGGGATAGGGGAGGGTTTGGCCGGGGTAGGCCTTCATTGTAAAATAAGAATTTGTTCTTAACTGACTAAATAAAAAATTATATTTCTTAAAATACTTTTGTGTATCCACCACCAAATGTGAAATATGGCAACAATACGTCTTATTGTAGTACATGATTTGATTAACATAATCAAAATGTGATTTTTTGTTTTGAGAAGTAACTGATACATTGAAATGTGATAAAGAGAAACACAGACTGACATTACTGTAGTCTGGTGGTAAAGAGAAAAAACACAATATAAGAAAGTGGGTATATTTGATTTTAAGTGGATTTAGAACCTGCCAGTTATACCTGAACAACAGACCTGAACTATGCCCCAATATTAGCTAACGTAGGAGTTTGTATGATATAGTGGCTGTAAACATGAATAATTCTTAAAACAAAGGTTGCTCCTTTGAGCTAATGTACTTTGTACTCCTCTTACGAAAAGGGTGATTACCTTGGTCTTTCTCTCCCTTGACAGGAACCAGCGCCAGGGATAATGATTACTTTTTCTATTTGTAGTACCAGTCTACCACGCAAACTTTCTTTAGTCCACAGTTAGAAGTCCTTTCATAACAAGTGTCATTACAGCAGAGAAACATACGCACGCACACACAGACACTCAGTTTGGCTTTTAGTGAAGACGTGTGTCTTTTACATAACGTCGCTTTAGCGCAGACCGATCGCCGAGGAGGATCCTCCAGCTAGCCAACCATTACAGCTCTAAAAGCCACAATCTGCGATTAGTTTTTCAGCCACATGATTTTCAATTTCTTCCTTATATTGGGGTTATGATGGGCTAAGACAGTTGTACAAGTTGTACAGTTGTACAAAAGTGTAACTATTCAAGAATCTATGCTTAGGCTGTAGCATGAATTGATATGACCAGTGAACAGCAGTACAGCAACATCACAGATTGTACCTTTAAATTCCAGGCAACATACTGTAACAGTGCAGATACAGCAACACATCAATTACCCAGAGCTCTTAGTCATACATGACTAGTTGAACCTGGCTGTATCAGTCTAGCATGGAGGAGGGAGCCCTTCCTGTGTTCTTAACGTGTAATGAATGAATCCTCATCAAGAGAGGGTCGATATTAACATGACTTAGGCCTCACGAGCTAATGAGACCAAGACAGTTAGAGAAAGTTACAGGCTTTGCCTGTGTCCCAAATAGCACCCTATTCCCTATATCATGCACTACTTTTGACGAGAGCCCTGATCAAAAGAAGTGCACTATAGGGAATAGGGTATAACTGAGTGTGTGTGATTAAATATTCTACCCCCCTCTTATGTTGTTGCATAATAGCGTTTCTATTACATAATGTGCTACAGTGGACTGCTATACTGCATGTTCCCTCGCCTATCAACTGTGTGTGTGCGTGCATATGAGTGTGTGTGTGTACACCTCCATTCCCACTCCTCCCTCCAGCCGTTCTATCAACTGTCCTCCAGAAATGCAGATCGGTAGTCTGACTTGTTGTCAGACTGCTAATCAGTTTATGGTAATACGTTAAAGCAGCCAATTTGGCCACTTGAGGCATTCACAACACATCAGCATAAGTATCTCATTTCAAAAAACCAACTAAGTGTTATGAATTTCATTTGTTTATAAAGAGATAGATCGACAGAGTGCTGCATTGCTGTAAATTAAGTATATCTATTGTACTCAGCTAGCACATTTGGTTCCTTGGAAGTTGTGGGAACGTATGTTTTTGGTTTCACATTGGTTGTAGGAATGAAGCCATATGTTTCCTGACTGGCAAAACGTAATGTTTTTAAATGTTCTGATAAAAAACGTGAGACATTTTGCCTGTTCTGGGAACATTTATTTTTAGGTTGCAGGGAGGTTCTGAGTTAACTCTGGTTCCTTAAAAGTTTTCCAGGAGATTTTATTAACACTCTGACAACAGAAATTATTGGTTATTTGGAGGTTTTTGAATAACCTTCTTCAAAAGTTCACTAAGTGTTTCATTAAGACTTTTAATAACACTGCTAGCTGATTTTTGGGTTAACTTGTTTTAACTACAAGCACAGGTGGGACACAAATTCATTTCCTTAGACATTAATCATGCAAACAAATGTATTTTTTTATTGTGACACAGCATCAGTGAGATTTGAACCTATAATCTTCTATTATGTATATATTTAGGATTAGTCTACTGCACCACCAGGATGGAGCTAGCATGCCATTTGATTTTACGCATACAAAGCTGTTAATTTTTGTCAATTCAAACAGACCCCATTTAAAAGGAAACAAGCACTCATTAAGATCAGGTGTGGCCAATTAGTGGCAGTGGCCAACACACCTGAACACACTTACCAAGATAGAGGATTACTGTTAGATTATTTGTTAGATACTACTGCATGGTCGGAACTAGAAGCACAAGCATTTCGCTACACTCACATTAACATCTGCTAACCATGGGAATGTGACAAATAAAATGGTATTATATTTTATTTGATAGAGAGAGTTTCGTTGATGCTGAGAACGTAATGTTTTTAAACGACATTGCAAGTTTTCTTGTGTTTTATGGTAACATTTCTTTACGTTCTGAGAAAGGAATATATGTTTTTAAATAACATTGCTTAGAACGTTATCTAAACGTTACTAAAGTTTATTTTCTTTTTTTTTATGGAATGTTTTCTTAACGTTCTCTGGAACAATTTGAGAACGTGAATTTAAATAGAACCAAGAGGAAACCTGTAGGAAAAGTTATGCTGAAGAACTTAAATTCCCACAGAAGAACGTTGTTTCTTAACGTTCTCTGAACTATTTGAGAACATTCCCAATGTCAAACCAGTTGGAGAATGTTCCTAGAACATTACAGTACCAAAAGTGAAATTAAATGTAAGCATGTTTGAACTTTTACAAAACGTTCTGTTAAAGTAATGAAAGAGCAAAATAAATATGTTTTTTTGTCAAGTTCCTTAAATGTACTGAGAATTTCCCAAGGCCAAGCAACTATCCTGCACCCTTCCCAGAAAGTTGTGGGAAGGTTGTATGCAAAATAACCATAGGACAACCACGCTCTCACTAAACTCTAAGAAACATATGGTTCTCAGAATGTTAGGTGCTAGCTGGAAAGTGTATTTAAGTAGGCAGTGGGCACTATTGTTTCGTTAGTCATGACCAAAGAGATCCTATTAAATTACTAGAGATGCCATGTCATCAACCCTCAAAGTTCCAGAATGGGATGATAATGGCAACCATCCAAACCAGTCTAATTGGAATTAATGAATATGTGCGTGTGTGCGTGTGTGTGTGTGTGTGTGTGTGTGTACACATTTCGGAGATACTGCAGTGCCACAGGTTTCTCTGTGCTGTCTCTTCATAGCATTCCTTAGTGAATAGATAGCCGGTTGTCTTGGCATTTCACCCTGTTTACCATCAGGTTCCACAGCGCCGGCCCTGGAGCGACGCAGAGAACAACACAACACTACGGGACACACACAGTGAACAAGACTTCACACGCACGCACGCATGCGGCATAAACACAGGACATGTGCCTGGACCATCTGTCTCTCTGTCTCGCTCTTTCTCTCTCTCACACACACACACATACACACATACTACCACACACAAATACACTACCAAGTTCATAATCACAACTCACAGCCTATTCTGCCATGCCGGTCAGCAACAGCAAGATAATACAGTAAATGTATTTCAGAGCTCTTTAATATACTCATGGTGTGCTGCTTTCTTTACAGTCATACAGCGTCACACAGCTGAGGCAGCAACAGGTTGACTTAGATATGAAGCTTTTCCTGGATAATTGGCATAACCCAACGGCCCAGTCAAATGTGGAACAGTGACTGTTTATTGCCTATTTCTGGGGCTCAGAACTCAGGGCTGCTGCTGTCATAACTGGTGTTTAATTCAGTATTTTGTATGACAACACTTTGAAGTGCGGTTGTGGCAACTAGAGACTTACTTCCTGGCAACGGTAGCTAGCTGTTTTCATGCCGTGAAAGGACATAAGCCAATGGAGAGGGACTACTTCCTTGAATGCGCTGTTTGGTTGCAAATCAAACGTTTAGTCTTGGTTGTTGCTCTCTGTGCGTGATTGTGGGATGTTATTCAACCACTGACCTTTTGGAGAATGGTTTGAGGCGAGGCGTCGTTGTCAGCAGAGGCCATATACAATGTTGAATACAGGAGCCACACATGAACACACACACACACAAGCACACCAGCCTAAACTCCAGTGGATTATGTGTTGTCCAGACATATTTTACACCCACTCCGATTCATCGTAAGACTCTGGGGTGATGACGAAGGCTCTGAAATTTAAGATTAAAAAACAAAATGTTTCTCCCACGCACTTGACAAGATAAACTGAATATTGGATTATTTCCTTCGTAGGAGGGCTTTTGATAATACAACAGAGCGCTAAACCGAAGAACATGACTGACAGATGAAAACAAAGTGTTCCGTTCCTGACTCTCTGTTTAGTGGAGGGATACACACACACACACACACACACACACACATACATACATACATACACGCATAAACACACACGCACGCAGACAGACACACACACACACACACACACACACACACACAAAGAGCTGCAGACCGAACTGAAGTGTGCACTGAATTATTCAACCCAGCTGATAAAAATAGGTGTTCAAAAGAGGCCCTATTAAATACGCAGGGGTTAGTGCAGCTGGGTTCACATTTAGTTTGTTGCCCTAACACTACACAGCTGATTCAAATCATCAAAGCTTGATGATTAGTTGATTATTTGAATCAGTTGTGTAGTGATAGGGCAAAAACCAAAACGGGTACCTCTTGGGGTCCCGATGACCGAGTTTGGGACACCCTGGGTTAGTGAGTCTCCATGTTGAGGAGAAGGAGAAGATGGTGATGGTGGTGCAGCTCATAACAACTAGTAATCTCTGACATTAGGCTCTCAGGCTGTGCCTCTGATGAGGCATCCCTTTGACAAATACAATTTACAGCATAAATAGTGTCTCATGGTGATACTGTTGGTATCATTACTGTTGGTTATATTACATGTTGTTGAGCTAGCACATAATATTCTGAGAAGGATATGTTTCTTAGAGCTTGGTGAGAGCGTGGTTGTTTTGCATACAACATTCCCACAACTTTCTGGGAACGGTGCATGATAGTTGCTTGGCTTTGAAACATTCTCAGCGCAATTAAGGAAATTAACCAACAACACAAAAAGTGCTGTTAATTACTTTAACAGAATGTTTCCTAAAAGTTAAAACAAGTTACATTTAACATAATTTTCGTAATATTCTAGGAATGTTCTCCAGCTGTTTTGACATTGGGAAGGTTCTCAAATAGTTCTGAGAATGTTAAGAAGCAATCTTCTCCTGTGGGAATTTCAGTACTTCAGCATAACATTAAGAACAGTTTACATGAAAAACACAAGAAAACTTTAGCAATGTTCAAAGAACGGTCTAAGAATGTTATTTAGAAACGTACATTCCGTTCTCAGAACTTTAACAAAACTTTCCGGAAAAACCACAAGAACTAAGAATGTTACTTAAAAACACATACATTTCATTCTCAGCATCAACAAAACTCTCTCTGTCCTCTATCTTGTTAAGTGTGTTCAGGTGTGTTGGCCGCGCCCACTAATTGTGTGATGTCTGTGGTAAGTAGCAGGAGTCAGGCGCAGGAGGTAGGTTGTATGAAATGAGTAATTTAATAATGTCGCCAGGAAAACACCAAAACCACACTGGCAATGACAAAATACTCATACAAACAATAAACCAAAGTATCGGGCAAAAAAACACAAACCACCTGGTACCGAAAACCAAAATCAAATACTCGTAGAGCAAAACTGGGAATAAAGCAAAATACACTGGTGATAACAAACACAATCACGCACAAAGGAAAGACGGGAAAAGGGAGGAATATAACAGGGGTGTGATTGGGAGAAAGTACCAAAAGGTGTGTATAATCAAAACCAAAACCAATAGACACACAGAAAGGGAATCGGTGATGGTTAGAAAACCGGTGACGACCAACGCCGAACACCGCCCAAACAGGAAGAGGGACCGACTTCGGCTGAAGTCGTGACAGTACCCTCCGACGCCGCTCCAGCAGTGCGCCGACACCGCTCGGGACGGCCCGGAGGGCGAGGAGCAGGACGATCCGGCCGGGCGATTTATGAAACTCCCTTAGCATTTCAGGATCCAATATATCCTCCACCGAACCCAGCACCTCTCCTCCGGTCCGTACCCCCCCACTCCACAAGGTACTGAAGGCCCCCACCCCCACCCGGAGTCTAGCATGCAGCGGAGAGTACGCAGCGGACGGAGTACGCAGCGGACGGAATTGGCCACACCTGATCATAATGAGCGCTTGGGGTCTGTTTGAATCAACCAAAATGAACAGCTTTGTATGAATAAAAAAACATGGCATGCTAGGTCTTTCCTGGTGGCACAGTGGAATAATTCCATGGATAGAGAACAGAAGATCATAGGTTTGAGTCTCACTGATTCCATGCCACAATAACAAATACATGTTTGAATGATTAATGCCTAACCAAATGAATTCCATCTGTGCCTGGATTCCAGCAAAGCCACAATACTTAACAATACATTAATTGCACTATAACGGTGACAAACGGGGCCCACTGTACATAAAGCTGTCCAAACAGCAGTCCCAACACCTTACCACTGCTACACTTGGCTATCAGCAGAGCCTTGTCTGGCAGCGAAACAGTTCACTCAGCCTCATTTACTGCCTTTTAAAAAAACATAGCTGATATGGCTGGCTTGCTTAAACATGCAGTGGGGCAAAAAAGTATTTAGTCAGCCACCAATTGTGCAAGTTCTCTCACTTAAAAAGATGAGAGAGGCCTGTAATTTTCATCATAGGTACACTTCAACTATGACAGACAAAATGAGGAAAAAATCCAGAAAATCACTTTGTAGGATTTTTCATGAATTTATTTGCAAATTGTGGTGGAAAATAAGTATTTGGTCACATACAAACAAGCAAGATTTCTGGCTCTCACAGACCTGTAACTTCTTCTTTAAGAGGCTCCTCTGTCCTCCACTCGTTACCTGTATTAATGGCACCTGTTTGAACTTGTTATCAGTATAAAAGACACCTGTCCACAACCTCAAACAGTCACACTCCAAACTCCACTATGGCCAAGACCAAAGAGCTGTCAAAGGACACCAGAAACAAAATTGTAGACCTGCACCAGGTTGGGAAGACTGAATCTGCAATAGGTAAGCAGCTTGGTTTGAAGAAATCAACTGTGGGAGCAATTATTAGGAAATGGAAGACATACAAGACCACTGATAATCTTCCTCGATCTGGGGCTCCACGCAAGATCTCACCCCGTGGGGTCAAAATGATCACAAGAACGGTGAGCAAAAATCCCAGAACCACACGGGGACCTAGTGAATGACCTGCAGAGAGCTGGGACCAAAGTAACAAAGCCTACCATCAGTAACACACTACGCCGCCAGGGACTCAAATCCTGCAGTGCCAGACGTGTCCCCTGCAACGAAGGAGTGGCGTCAGAAGAAGCATTTCAAGGTCCTGGAGTGGCCTAGCCAGTCTCCAGATCTCAACCCCATAGAAAATCTTTGGAGGGAGTTGAAAGTCCGTGGTTGCCCAGCGACAGCCCCAAAACATCACTGCTCTAGAGGAGATCTGCATGGAGGAATGGGCCAAAATACCAGCAACAGTGTGTGAAAACCTTGTGAAGACTTACAGAAAACATTTGACCTCTGTCATTGCCAACAAAGGGTATATAACAAAGTATTGAGATAAACTTTTGTTATTGACCAAATACTTATTTTCCACCATAATTTGCAAATAAATAAATAAAAAATCCTACAATGTGATTTTCTGGATTTCTTTTTCTCATTTCGTCTGTCATAGTTGAAGTGTACCTATGATGAAAATTACAGGCCTCTCTCATCTTTTTAAGTTGGAGAACTTGCACAATTGGTGGCTGACTAAATACTTTTTTGCCCCACTGTATGTAGTTTCTACTGACAACTGAGATGTACAAACTATGGCATAAGGGACGACGAGCGGATAAGAGGCAATCCGTAATTTCGATTAAGACGTCAATGAGCAAGCTAGGACGGACGTAATCAATATAACTATTTGTTTAGCACTTTTGAAATGTACAGTGACAGAATTCTTATACTGTTCTCCCTGTACGCCAAGTCAGAACTGTAGGATAAATAAAGGGGGCATATAAGCAGACAATGAAAGATCTTACAATATTCGATGATTACATTTCTCTAAAATAAGTCCGAACAGTGGGCAAAATTAAGAGGGGTAAATATGGGCTACTAACATCTTACTACACAACATACACTTAGTATTACTTTCTTAGCTACATTATGCATATCTCCCTGGCATATTACGCCATTGATGCAGCAGCATACAGTACATTTTTGGACTCACCTTGTTGTGCTGTGCTCACTTGAACAGGAAGGTGGCGCAGCGGTCCTTCATGGGCAAATGTTGTCATCGAAGTCTGGCGTTCTCTGGATTTATGGTGCTTCAAAACAACTTGGAACTCGAAAAAAAAACTAGTTCGAATCATGATGACGTCATTGAGCCAGTAGATTGTTGACTTGATTCATGATGATGGCTGCTAGCTAAGATTTTGAAAGTAAGATGTTGACATTATCATTCCAATCAAAGCTACTGTAGATATAATGTGATTTGACATAATTTTATCTGTGGCCACCTGCCCTGAATGACGGGTCGCTACTGAATGAGAGACAGAGGTGATAGCATCTGTCAAGTGAAGAGGTCATCATGTCCAGAGAATGGCTGCCCTCAGGACACACAGACAGACAGACAGATCTTCTGGTTAATAGTTAATATGTCTTGATGTGCCTGTTCTGTTCCCACAGGTGGTTACTGTTAAACAGCCCGTCAGAGGGAGAGACTGGGAGAGGGCAAGGAGCTGAATGTGCCACAGCTCAATGGGAAAAGACTGCCCCCAGTGGAATGCTGAGAAAGAGTGGGGGTGAGAGAGAGAAAGCGGGGAGGGGAGGGGTTGGAAAGGAGAGAGAGGGGGGGTGACAGAGGGCTACTGAGAGGGTGGGATAAGAAAGGGGGAAGGGAGAGCGGCGATGGGGAGGAGGAAGAAAGGAAGCGAGAGAGAGATGAAGGTCATGTGGAGAGTGCTAGAACAAGAGAGCAAGAGAAAAAGAGAACAAGCAAGCGTGCGCAAGAGACAGTCAGAGAGTGAGTGAGAGAAAGAGAGAAAGCAAGGAAAGGATAAGAGAGAGAGAGAGAGAGAGAGAGAGAGAGAGAGAGAGAGAGAGAGAGAGAGAGAGAGAGAGAGAGAGAGAGAGAGAGAGAGAGAGAGCAAGGAGAGGATAAGAGAGGTCTGGAAGGGAAATTGCATTGGTAAGGATTTATTGCTTCAAGTGTAATTGGGTTCAACCAACGCTCAGAGAAAATCCATTGAAGTCTTCCCCAGTCCCCCTGTAACGTATTCTTGGGAACAGGCTGTTCGTTCTGTGGCTTGCGGGTGCCTGCAGTGCGGGGAAAATACAATGGAAATAGCCCTATTTTCATTATTATTCTGTATTTATTCATGGAAACCAATTGAGACCATGGTCTCAATCCCAAGGGTGGCCTGATCACAACCATAAAACAACCAATACAATGTAAAACAAACAGCCATTAATACAAAACACAAAATGTATGAAAAACAGTTAGTCCTCATCTACTTGGTCCTCAATTTACACCATAAACTGCCTGAGCGGCACCAGAGCATCTAATTGCAATGAGTTCTGCAAATTGTTCCAGCGGTGAGGTGCATTAAAACTAAAAGTGGGTTAACCTAATTCGGTGGATGCCCGTGGAACCTCAAGAGTTAACCAACCCTGTCAACGGCTTTTGTAACTCAGGTTTTGATACTTCAACAACAACGTTAGGTGAGTCAGAGTCTTGTAAACAAAAAGGGAATAGTGAAGTGATCTACAGGACCTCATTGGAGGACCAACCAACCTGTGATACAGGATGCAGTGCTGCGTATTAAAACTGTCGCCTGTGTTAAGCCAAGGTTCAAGAGTAGTGGCTGCTGCATTCTGGTTAAACCACAGGAATGAACAAGCCAAGCTAATAATGGGACATCGGTACAACACTGCTGCAATCACCATGTAAATTTGTACTCATTAAAAACCTACAGACTCTTCAGAATTAGGCTACAGCAATGTACTGTACAGTATATCCAGGCTGTATCATATCCGGCTGGGATTGGGAGTCCCATAGGTTGGCACACAATTGGCCCAGCGCTGTCCATGTTTAGCCGGGTAGGCCGACATTGTAAATAAGAATTTGTTCTTGATATTCTTAACTGACTTGCCTAGTTAAATAAAGGTTAAGTAAAAAAAAAAGCTCTGTCAGGTTTATTTTTCATGGTATCCAATTGGTAGTCACAGTCTTGTCCCATCGCTGCAACTCCCGTACGGACTCGGGAGAGGCGAAGGTCGAGAGCCGTGCGTCCTCCAAAACACAACCCAGCCAAGCCGCACTACTTCTTGACCCAATGCCCGCTTAAACCGGAAGCCAGCTGCACCAATGTGTCGGAGGAAACACCGTACACCTGGCGACCATGTCAGCATGCACAACAGCCCGCCACAGGAGTCGGTAGTGCACGATGGGACAAGAACATCCCTGCCGACCAAACCCTCCCCTAACCCGGACGACGCTGGACCAATTGTGCACCGACCCCATGGGTCTCCCGGTCGCTGCCGGCTGCAACAGAGCCTGGACTCGAACTAGGATCTCTAGTGGCACAGCAAGCACTGCAATGCAGTGCCTTAGACCACTGCGCCACTCAGGAGTACTGTACAGTATATCAACGCCAATTTTTAGCAGGTGTAACTACTATATACCAAGTTATATATCAGAGATTTGCCATTTAAAGCATTTCAATGCATCAATAACTTCTGAATGGCATTCTGTTTACCAGCAATTTTTCTCACCGATCAAAGTCATGTCTCAAGGCTACCATGTACCATACTATTCTATCAGTGTCATTTCACAACACTGAGACAAGGCAAAGAGCCTTCTAAAACAATGTGTTTTTTGGGGACATTCGATCTCATTGTATCAGAAAACAGATAGCATATCAGCTCGTGGTTTATGGAATTTCTACATGAATCACAGATCTACGCCGCCTGTCAAATAAAAACATGACATAGTCCTTCCAGAGAGGGTTTCCTGGCACAGCACCGTGCGTGCATGTATACCCCCAGTCCCCCGCCTGCCACTGAAGTGCGATTCCCCTCTCCTCTCTCGACGTGCACGAGCATTCACAAACCCACACTGCAGAACAGGCCCACTGCTCCAGAATACCAATCAGAGAGAAAGAGAGAGAGAGCGAGGGAGACAGAAAGAGAGACTGAGAGAGGGGAAGAGAGAGGAAGAGGTAGAGAGAGAATGTAAGGGTCCACCCCTCTCCCCGCCACTGCAGACAGTCAGCCAGCCAGCCAGTCAACCTATTACAGAAAAAAAAACACAGCAGTTCAGAAAAAGGGATTCTCCCTCTCTCCCTTTGGTAAAAGGATGGAGGGAGAGATGGAGGGGTGGGGGAAGGTACGGATAGAGGGGAGGCGGGGTGCAATAGACACTAGGCTGTCTGTTCAGACCGTGGAGCTGGGGCTGCATGGGACTGCCTGCCACACCCACTCTAGTCAAGTGCAGATCTTTCTGTGTGTCTTGATAAGGTTATTGACTGCTTCCATATATGGGATGGGGACATTAATTGGGAATGGGGACATCGGCACGATCTTCTGTTCCGCTCCATTTCCATAAAGATAGGTGTGGCCGCATCAAAGCAAACAAGAAGCCTTGTTTGCCGTCCTGGGCCAATCGCACGGAGCACGGCTGTCCTTGAGATGATCCGGGAAACATCTTGGGATATCCTCTCTTTAATATATTATGCCGTTTCCAGTCCGTTTGCCCTGCTGGTACTTAGAGACATACGGTAAATATTTGATGAAGCTCGATTGTGTTGAAATGGCAGTATTTGATTTGAATTACCTTCACATGCTCAAAACATGCTCAATTTTGGAAATAAGGGTGGTTGTCATATTTTAGCATGGGTGAAATATTATGACAGTGGAGACACTGTGTGCAGGCTGGTATAATATCATTTTTATCAGAGATGGAGGAGGAAAGTCTAGGTACCAGTCTGTTTAGCTATCATTCCACTCCTTGGCACTCTTTGTTATGCTAAACAGACTGGCCTCTCTGCAGTCTTTTACAACCCACTGGGCACACACTGGTTGAATAAATGTTGATTCCACGTAATTACATTGAACCAACATGGAATAGACGTTGAATTGACATCTGTGCCCAGTGGGAAGGAATGGAATGTTAGCGAAACAGACTGGAACCCAGGCTAGGATGAGGGGGGCTTTGGGAAAACATAGAAATGCATGCACATTATGTTTAAGAAATGCCTACCTTTTTGGAGCCAACCAAGCGTTAAGGGATAGGTGATTCTTTGCATCTACATAAATGTACTGTCCAAAACCGCACTCATCTCTAATGCTCGATCATAATGCAATCATCTCTTGATACATTGTTCACCCACCCACCTGACAAAGGGGCTACCCACTAGGCACAAACTGGTTGAATCAATAGTTTCCACGTAATTTGTCAACATATTGTGACGTGGAATCTACTTGGAAAATACATTGGATTTGAAGAAAGTCATCAACTGTTATTTTGAGGGTGAAATTTGGTCATCATGGTGACCAAATTTCAACATCGACAAACGTCTGTTACAACAACGTCAGATCTTCAACGTTATGTCCACTGTCAGAAAAACTATAGGCTGGGCTGCCCCTCCTACTGGAGAATTGATCTATATATCTACAGCTACCCTTTGTTCGCCCATACAGGGTTTTAACCAAGCCCAACTTAGCTACTGTATGATATTTGTCACTGACTATTACCAATGTGCTATCATGAGAATAATTGTTGAGAGATCTCCACTTAAAAATTAAATAGATTCCCTGTTGCTTTCAAGGTCATTCCAAAGTGTACGTTTAACAGAGGAAATGAAATGCGACCATACCTTATCACTCATATATTATCATTGAAACTATATAGCATTTGCAAAGTAATCAACAGCTATTCTTTCAATTAAAACCAGAATTCAACAAAAACTATTAAATACAATAGGCCTAGGGTTTCAAGCTCTGGTTGTTTTCAAATTTAAATGATATTTAGTGATATTGAATTGTGTTTGGTTGTCAACGCAACCAAATATCAACATTTGAAGGAGATGTATCTTCTGCTTGGATAGTTCCATCAGTGCCCCTGCCTTAGTCTGGCTTCAATTCCAGTTTGTCAACAAATGAATCATTCATATGTTAGATTCACGTCTCCATCTCAAGTTAAAGAATAGGACTCAAACTTGGTTAACAGTGCATTTGGAGTTTGATTTGATTTAGTCCTATTCTTTGATTTTGGGCTGAGATGGAGACGTGAATCCAACATATTAATTTGTAAACAAATTGGAATTAAAGCCAGGCCAAATCAGTGGCACAGGTGTAACTGTCCCATCAGAAGATACACTGTATCTCCTTCAATATAACTTTTGAAATACAAAACATTGCCTATTAACATGTCGACAAGTTAACAATTGATATGTTCAATTCACGTTTCCAATTCAACCAAAAACAAAAGTTAAAGAATGGGATTAAGCTAGTTGCTCAACTGGAACTGTCGCGGTGTGCGCTACTGGGGTGAAATCAGGTGCAGGAGAGCGGAAGGTGTCGTAAAGGCGCACACTTTAATGGCATGAGAAAACAAAAAGTAAGGAACGCAACAATGCGTCAACTATCCTAGGCCACTACATAAAGTGTCTAGCGCTACGACTAAACACAGTCCAACAAAAGTAAGAAAATACAAATACGGGTGAACAAACGTTACCCGGTGAAACGAGCGTGGTTCTACACACACATGTAACAACGAATAATTCCGCACAACGACATGATATAATTGACAGGAATAAATACCAGGCGAAATTACTGGTATGCAAACCAGGTGTGAGGTGAACAAGACAAAAGCAAAGGAACAATAATATAACTGAGCGGCGATGGCTAGAAAGCCGGTGACGTCGACGCCGAAAGCCGCTCGAACAAGGAGAGGAGGCGACTTCGGTGGAAGTCGTGACAGGAACTATACAAGCAGTAGATACATCTCCTTTAAATATTGATGTTTGGTTGTGTTGTCAACCTAACACAATTCAATATTACTTTTGTAATACACTAAATAGCCTAAAGTTAAGGTAATCTTACAAACTAATGTAACATTCAACCTTAATTCATTATTTACACATCCATGGCCACATTGAGGTTACTGTAACTATAAATGTATTTTTATGTAATCATATAAAGCATGTATGTTCAAGATAGCATGCGTAGGTCGTCACAGGTCTGTGGAGATATTCACATTTGCTGTAATATTCTTTACAGAATCTCAAAACGGCATTGATCACTTGCACCATGTACTTCTAATATAATCTCAACTGAAATCCAGGTCATTTGGTTCCGCTATTAGATGAAGCACAGTGATAACACATTCATCTGTTGTATAAATAAACAAAATATCATCGGGAAGGAAGTACATGGAGTGAATTTAATAAACAAATGAACATGAAACAGAGTCAAAAACGCCTGGGGATAGAAACAAAGGGAGTGACAGATAATCAGGGAGGTAATCAGGAAGGTGATGGAGTCCAGGAGAGTCTCATGAGGCACAGGTGTGCGTAACGATGGTGGCAGGTGTGCGTAGTAATGAATAAACTGGCGACAACGAGTGCCAGAGAGGGGCAGTGGGAGTCGATGTGACAGTACCCCCTCCCTGACGCGTAGCTTCAGCCACAGGATGCCGACCAGAGGGACGGTCCCGAGGACCAGGAGCGGGCCGGTCGTTTCTGCTGAGGCATGGGAGCCAGACGAGCCGGCTGAGGCATGGAAGCCTGACAAACCAACCGAGGCTTGAGAACCTGTCGAGCCAGCTGAGGCATGGAGGCCTGATGAGCTAGCTGAGGTGCGGGAACCTGTCGAACCGGCTGAGGCATGGGAGCCGGACGAGCCGGCTGAGGCATGGAAGCCTGACAAGCCAACCAAGGCTTGAGAACCTGTCGAGCCAGCTGAGGCATGGAGGCCTGATGAGCTAGCTGAGGTGCGGGAACCTGTCGAACCGGCTGAGCATGGGAGCCTGACAAGACGGCTGAGGCGTGGGAGCCTGACGAGCTGGCTGAGGCGTGGGAGCCTGACGAGCCAGCTGAGGCGTGGGAGCCTGACGAGCCAGCCTGACGAGCCAGCTGAGGCATGAGAGCCTGACGAGCCAGCTGAGGCGTGGGAGCCTGACGAGCTGGCTGAGGCATGGAAGCCTGACAAGCCAACCGAGGCTTGAGAACCTGCCAAGCCAGCTGAGGCATGGAAGCCTGACGAGCCAGCTGAGGCATCCCTGGTTGTTCAGCATCTGCCCTTGGTGAGGCGTTATTCTGTAACGTGTACGCTAATAATCAAGAAGCAAGTACAGGGAGTGAATTTAATTTAAAAAAAAACATGTAACAAAATAAGAAGCACGAGTAGCGTAAAGAAATATTGCCTATAACGCCTGGAGAAAGAAGCAAAGGGAGTGACAGATATATCAGGGCGGAAGGTATCCTAGTGGTTAGAGCATTGGATCAGCAACCAAAAGGTTTTTAGATTGAATCCCGAGCTGACAAGGTAATAATCTGTCATTCTGCCCCTAGGCCATCATTGTAAATAAGAATTTGTTCTTAACTGACTTGAAACACTCTGAAGTTTCTAAAAGTGTTAAAATAATGTATCTGAGTATAACAGAACTGATATAGCAGGCGAAAACCAGAGGAAAATCCATCCAGATGTGCAGTTATTTTTGTACATGACCTTCTTCTCCAGGGTGCCTATTCATTTGTATTTTACCTAGGACTGAGACTGTAGTACCTATAGCTTCCACTAGATGTCAACAGTCTTTATACAGAGTTTGGAAGCTGTAGCCCTGAGCAGAACGGATAGGAACAGGAAATAGTCGAGGTAGCTCAGATGTCAACAAGATTTTACAGGCGCGAGACTGTATGCGCGCCCCACTGTATTTTCCTTTCATAACGTTTAGGTTACCAGCCGAGTTAAATATTATCGCTAATATTCATAAAAGGATAGTGAAGGATGCATTATAAATGATCCATGATTTGTTTAGGAAAAGTTGATAGGTATATTTGAACGCGTTCTCTTCATGGTTCAATGGGCGATTCGACGTTGGATTTTCTGATCATAACGCGCCAACCAAACGGAGATTTATGGATATAATAAATGACTTTTTCTAACGTTGGACACTTGGGAAGCCCTCAGCAGAAGTTCTTCGAAAGGTAAGAGATTTATTTTAGCTGTGATATGGGTTTTGTGTGATCCGCGCTGAATATTAATTTATGCTAATGTGGAAAATATGTGGGGTGCTATCCTCGAACAATCAAATGTTGTGCTTTCGCCGTGAAGCCTTTTTGAAATCTGACAACGCTGTGATATTGCCAAGAATCAGAGCTATTGATGACTATGCAACACTTGTTGACTGAACACAAATGGCCTATTTGCGTTGACCCCCCCACCTACATGTTAAAATTACCTCGCTAAACCTTTACCACCGTACATTGACGGCTCTTAACCTGTACCCCCTGTATATAGCCTCATTATTGTTATTTTATAGTGTTACTTTCTTTATATATATATATATATATATATATATATATATATATATATATATATATATATACTACCGTTCAAAAGTTTGGTGTCACTTAGAATTTTTATGTCCATTAAAATAGCATCAAATTGATCAGAAATACAGTGTAGACATTGTTAATGTTGTAAATGACTATTGTAGCTGGAAATGGCAGATTTTTTATGGAATATCTACATAGGCGTACAGAGGCCCATTAGCAGCAACCATCACTCCTGTGTTCCAATGGCACGTTGTGTTAGCTAATCCAAGTTTATCATATTAAAAGGCTAATTGATCATTAGAAAACCCTTTTTCAATTATCTTAGCACAGCTGAAAACTGTCGTTCTGATTAAAGAAGCATTAAAATAGGCCTTCTTTAGACTAGTTGAGTATCTGGGGCATCAGCATTTGTGGGTTCAATTACAGGCTCAAAATGGCCAGAAACAAATAACTTTCTTCTGAAACTCGTCAGTCTATTCTTGTTCTGAGAAATGAAGGCTTTTCCGTGTGAGCAATTGCCAAGAAACTGAAGATCTCGTACAACGCTGTGTACTACTCCCTTCACAGAACAGCGCAAACTGGCTCTAACCAGAACAGAAAGAGGAGTGGGAGGCCCCGGGGCACAACTGAGCAAGAGGACAAGTACATTAGAGTGTCATTAGAGTGTCTATTTACAGGCCATAAATAGCAAATAGAAGTTCAAAACGTATAATGTTCACAAGAACTTAAGTTGATAAAAAGATCTAACACAATATTAGGTGATAATATGTGTATTATTATGGATTTATAATCAGCAATAGGGTGGTCGTTTTGGACCGGGAACACAGAATTGATTTACTTGAAACGAACACAACAGGAGGGTTAAGGGCTTGTAGTAAGAATTTAACATGGTGTGCCCAGTAGGAATCTTACCCAGCGGTTTCTGCACTTCACCATTTAGCATCCATTTGCATTCCTACTTGTTTTCTAAATTATGCATTACTGTCTGAGCCAGTCAGACGTTGACAAACAGGCATAAACAAATATTCACTCTCCGGCATAATTTAGAGAAGCACCTTAGGACTCCACATCTTCCCCCAGAGTCACACACACGCACCAATCCAACCTAACAAAGACAATCACGGAGGGACTGGCTCTGTCTTGTCGAACAGTGAGCGAAAGAGAAAATAAATATGGCAATTATGGGGCTTAATGTAACAGTTAACTGCATCGTGACGTAAACGGCCCGTCAATGCCTAACAATACGGTGGATCTCCATGAGGAAAAAGCTGTTTGCTTTCATCAAAACAGCGATAGGGGCCCCACTGGTCTCCTTGCTCCTTCTTCGTCTTAAGGATTATGCAGCACAAAACACCGGATGGAATTGGATATGTTTCATTCATCAACGGATCCACAGGTTACATAATAATGCACAGTAGTTATCTGGAAAGATGACTTAAAACGTTCATGTATATTTCAGTGAAAAGAGCCATGTATTATTGAATAAAAAGGAGAGTATGCATGTGTTGTCCGGTGTCATCTGCCACGCTATGTTTCATGCTGTTATGGAGATAGTTTTGTGTTTCATAGTTTCGAATAGATGAGCAGAAGTACTATGACCTCGCAAGCTAAGAAATAATATAATATATTATCTGTTCTGAAAGTCATGACTGTGTTTCAAAACAGAAATAGTCGTTTTTGTCAAACTAATATTCAACAATAGTAGTTCATGTTTCCTACTCAAACAAACACCTAATCATCAATACAAACATATTTCTCTCCACTCTACAGAATACTGATGTAACTGTGATTTAGCCCTGATAACTGAATGGGACAAGTGCTGTGAAGAGCCTGGGAGGGGAGGAAGCATATACCTTAACTCTTAATAGGCTGGAACCAAAGATTACAAATAAAACAAAGTCAATACTCTCTCTCCCTCTCTCTTTATCTCCTTCTCTCTCCACCTCTCTCTCGCTCTTCCTCTAGCTCTCCTCTCTCTCTGTCTCTCTACCTCTTGCTCTACCTTTCAGGCTTAAATTACACGGTACATCCAAGCGAAGGCAATAGATGAAGCAATAGCACACTTTTGGTCATTTCCGACTTACTTCACACAGTGCCTTCAGACCCCTTGACTTTTTATGCATTTTGTTACTTTACAGCCAGCCTTATTCTACAATGTATTAAATCAATCACACAAAACCCCATCATGTAAAAGCAAAAACGTTTTTTTAGACATTTTTGCTGATTTATAAAAATTAAAAAACTGAAATATCATAAGTATTCAGACCCTTTACTCAGTATTTTGTTGAAGCACCATTGGCAGCAATTACAGCATTGAGTCTTCTTGGGAATGACGCTACAAGCTTGGCACACCTGTATTTGGGGAGTTTCTCCCATTCTTCTCTGCAGATCCTCTCAAGCTCTGTCAGGTTTTTTTAAATATTTTATTTTTATTCAACCTTTATTTAACTAGGCAAGTCAGTTAAGAACAAAATCTTATTTACAGTGACGGCCTACCAGGTTGGATGGGGAGCGTTGCTGCACAGCTATTTTCAGGTGTCTCCAGAGATGTTCGATCAGGTTCAAGTCCGGGCTCCGGCTGGGCCACTCATGGACATTCAGAGACTTGTCCCGAAGCCACTCCTGCGTTGTCTTGGCTGTGTGCTTAGGGCTGTTGTCCTGTTGGAAGGTGAACCTTCACCCCAGTCTGAGCGCTGTGGAGTAGGTTTTCATGAAGGATCTCTCTGTACTTTGTTCCGTTCATCCTTCCCTCAATTCTGACTAGTGTCCCAGTCCCTGCCACTGAAAAACATCCCCACAGCATGATGCTGCCACCACCATGCTTCACCGTAGGGATGGTGCCAGGTTTCCTCCAGACGTGACGCTTGGCATTCAGGCCAAAGAGTTCAATATTGGTTTCATCAGACCAGAGAATCTTGTTTCTCATGGTCTGAGAGTCTTTTTTTGTGCCTTTTGGCAAACTCATAGCAGACTGTCGTGCCTTTTACTGAGGGGTGGCTTCCATCTGGCCACTCTATCATACTGTGACAAAAACAAAATGTGACAAATTGTGGAAAAAGTCAACAGTGTGAATACTTTCCGAAGGCACTGTATGCTGCACTTCCATCTAAGATTTACCCTACACAGTGTGTCGCCAGTGTTTTATGTTAATGTATTCTCTAATTTAATTGTGTTTCCATCAGGAGTGTGACACTAAAGACTTGGGGCGAGCAGATTCAACAACCTCTGCATCATTCAAGACAGTTGATTTGTAAGAAGGTGTTGAAGTTCACAATTAGCCATTGTTATGTAAATGAAGCTGAAAAGTAGCAGTGGCCTGGCATTGGCCTCAAGTCAGAGCAGGTCTGCCGGAGCCATGGCTGGGACATGGGTGCCAGTCCACATAGATGGAAACAGAAAAGCCTTTTGGGTAAAACACTGGGGTAAATCTCAGATATAAACTTTAACAATAGGGATTTTCTGGACACACCAGGAAAAGGAATAGGCTTACAAACACATTGAGATGCGTTTCATCCCCTATAGTTACAGTAGGTGTACGTTTCACACATCGCTCTACTCCAATCTGTCTCTGCTCTCTCTACCTCTCTCTCTCTCTCTATACCTCTCTCTCTCTCTCTCTCTACCTCTCTCTCTCTCTACCTCTCTCTCTCTCTCTCTCTCTACCTCTCTCTCTGCTCTCTCTACCTCTCTCTGTAGTTTCCAACAAGAGATAAAAGTATAAATAGACACAGTAAATGTACAGTACAGTAATCACCAGTCTATACAGGGTGGAAACCCCCCCAGACAATCAACATACAGTACACAACAACCTGTAACTAAAAACTTCAGTTTATCTCTGCCTTTTTCTTTTATTCTATATTTTATCCTGGAATATAATTTAACAGTAGCCATTTAGACTTGTGTGAGAAACACATCAGCGGCAGTTACAGTAGCAAGAGGCCATGTTTGATCACGAAAACCTTATCAAACCATTGTAGCCTACTAGCTGACTACTGTGTGCTGCTGAATAAAGCAGGACAGATCACACTGGCTGGAGCAGTGCCGCAGAGTAGCTGTGTTGTGCTGGGCCGGCTGGGGTGGATGCGTAGGCCCGGAGTAGGACCGTGCCAGGTGTCCCAAATTACACTATTCCCTGGACAAAAGTAGTGCGCTACACAGGGAATATTAGGGTGCCATTTGGGATGCAGACCTTCTCTCTGTGAGTGCTGGGGTTACTAAGAGACACTGAAGGGAGATGCTAGCGGTATGGGCTGGCACTTGACACTCATTTTCTCCCTCCACGCTCAAATGCCTCGCCTGATTGCATAAGAACATGGCGTCAGCGGCCACTCCGTCACCGTCACCACCGGTGGGAAGCACCACGACAACAACAAGGCTACAAGACAGCATTGGACAAGAGTCTCCGCTGCACACCTATGAAAGCTTGGTTTCAATCACATCAATCAATCCCATTTTTATTTGAAGTGTTATATTTTACAATGGATTGATCTGCCGTCCTCTCCATTTTCTTCCCCGACACAGATCTCTGCTTATTGATGTGGATCAATTATGACTGTGTAGACCGCTTGCTAGTAAATTCAACTTGATAATCCTGATAAATATCATTTGATTATTGTTTTACTCTGATATGACAGTCATTTTGATGTGCAAATTATATCCAAGCCTCACAACAGATAATCAGCTATTAAAAACTGGGTTGTTAAAACCCTGAATGCTGATTGGCTGACAGCCGTGGTATATCAGACCGTATACCACGGGTATGACAAAACGTTTATTTTTACTGCTCTAACTACATTGGTAACCAGTTTATAATAACAATAAGGCACCTCGGGAGTTTGTGGCATATGGCCAATATATTATTGACTTGGCCAAAGCTTTTGATACGGTAGACCATTCCATTCCTGTGGGCCGGCTAAGGAGTACTGGTGTCTCTGAGGGGTCTTTGGCCTGGTTTGCTAACTCCCTCTCTCAAAGACTGCAGAAAATCTGCTGTCTCATCCACTGCCTGTCACCAAGGGAGTACCCCAAGGCTCGATCCTAGGCCCCAAACTCTTCTCAATTTACATCAACAACATAGCTCAGGAGGGTAGGAAGCTCTCTCATCCATTTATTTGCAGATGATACAGTCTTATACTCAGCTGGCCCCTCCCCAGATGTTGTGTTAAACGCTCTACAACAAAGATTTCTTAGTGTCCAACAAGCTTTCTCTACCCTTAACCTTGTTCTGAACACCTCCAAAACAAAGGGCACGTGGTTTGGTAAGAAGAATGCCTCACAGGTGTGATTACTACCTCTGAGGGTTTAGAGCTTGAGGTAGTCACCTCATACAAGTACTTGGGAGTATGGCTAGACGGTACACTGTCCTTCTCTCAGCACATATTAAAGCTGCAGGCTAAAGTTAAATCTAGACTTGGTTTCCTCTATCGCAATCGCTCCTCTTTCACCCCAACTGCCAAACTAACCCTGATTCATTACGGAGACATAGTTTATAGATCAAACGGTAAGGGTGCTCTCGAGCAGCTATATGTTCTTTACCATTCGGCCATCAGATTTGCCACCAATGCTCCTTATAGGACACATCACTGCACTCTATACTCCTCTGTAAACTGGTCATCTCTGTATACCCGTCGCAAGATCCACTGTTTGATGCTTATATATAAAACCCTCTTATGCCTCACTCCTCCCTATCTGAGATATCCACTGCAGCCCTCATCGTCCAGATACAACACCCGTTCTGCCAGTCACATTCAGTTAAAGGTCCCCAAAGCACACACATCACTGGGTCGCTCCTCTTTTCAGTTCGCTGCAGCTAGCGACTGGAACGAGCTGCAACAAACACTCAAATTGGACAGTTTTATCTCAATCGCTTCATTCAAAGACTCAATCATGAACACTCTTACTGACAGTTGTGGCTGCTTTGCGTGATGTATTGTTGTCTCTACCTTCTTGCCCTTTGTGCTGTTGTCTGTGCCCAATAATGTTTGTACCATTTTTTGTGCTGCTACCATGTTGTGTTGCTACCATGTTGTTGTCATGTTGTGTTCCTGCCATGATGTGTTGTTGTCTTAGGTCTCTCTTTATGTAGTGTTGTGTTGTCTCTCTTGTCATGATGTGTGTTTTGTCCTGTATTCATATAGATTTTTTAAATCTCGCCCCTGTCCCAGCAAGAGGCCTTTTGGTAGGCCATCATTGTAAATAAGAATTTGTTCATAACTGACTTGCCTAGTTAAATAAAGGTTAAATAAAAATAAAATATACCACGGCTAAGGGCTGTATCCAGGCACTTTGCTTTGCGTCGTGCCATCAGGGATATATTTATTTAGGGATTCATTTCCAACATAAGATTGAAAAGCTTCACCATATTAAACAAATATACCAAGCCTTTCTATATCTTATTAAAGTCAATAATGTTTTCTGTAATGTTTGACACTAATCTGATTAGAGATTACCAGAGGATTAAGGGTGCAGTCAGATTATATTCAGGGTGGTGAAAATGCAGAGCCATTTCAACCTCCGTCCCTACACTATTTCTCTCTCTCCCTCTCCCTCTCTCTCCTTACACTATTCCTTCACCACAGATATGTCAGACAGTTCCATGGCTAAAGCTATTCTCATCTCTAACAGAGCACCATGCCAATCTCTGACAGAGCACCATGCCAATAATTCCGCTGTGGCCCAGCCATTGATCAAAACACAAAAGGAGATTGTGTTGCCGTCAATAACCTAGGAATCCTTTACAGCCACACACACACGCATGCATACACACTGCTGGCTTTCCCATTTTTATGTGTGTAGAATCCAGCCGCACTGCAGCCAATCTGAGGGTTGTTCTTTACCAGGAAAGTCTGGGTAATGAAGTAGCAAAGGCAATGACAATGTTAGTGAGATCAGATGCCCAGACCTAACGTGCTTTCTCAAATGCTTGGCAGATCTGAGCACGCCTGTCTTCTGTCAAGGAGAGCAGAGCATGGCTGCTTTTACCCAATTAGTTTGACAACAGTGTGTGTGTGTGTGTGTGTGTGTGTGTGTGTGTGTGTGTGTGTGTGTGTGTGTGTGTGTGTGTGTGTGTGTGTGTGTGTGTGTGTGTGTGTGTGTGTGTGTGTGTGTGTGTGTGTGTGTTTGTGTGTGTATAAGACAAGCTACCCACTGGGAAAAATTGGTTGAGTCAACGTTTCCACATCATTTCAACCAAAAATTGCAATGTGATGATGTTGAAAACTAATTGGATTTGCAAAAAGTTATAAACGTAAGGGAATTTTGTCTTTTTTTCACCTAACTTTGAACCTAAATCCAATTACATGGTGAAATATTTTATTGATTTCACATTGAATTCACATTAGTTGACAACTCAACCAAATGTAAATCAAAACGAGACGGCGAAATGACATCTGTGCCCAGTGGGTAAAGCCTGGTGTTTCTGAGTGGATACGTTCACACAATATTTCAGGAAATGCAATTTTCATAGAGCAGCAAACATACAGTAAGCCTTTACTGTTAGTGTTACATCATCCTACCCATCGGTGTGAGACTGTCTGCTTGCTTGTCTCTTGGTTGCATTACAGCAGCAACTTACCCAAACGGATGACCCAGTAGATCCATCTGGGCCAAGTGAACAGGCTTTATTTTGGGACTCTTTCTCTCATTTCTTAATGTGCAATGTGTCCTCCCTCTGACGGTGCCGTCGTCTGCCAAGATGTTGAGAGGCGAGACACCTGTGCTGTGAATTCAGCTTTCAACACAAGTCTTTTCATCTAATGCCGCAGTTGACATTTAGATCATTGCGTACATTTATATTACTCAGTTGGATCCAGGAATGTATATTCTGACCCACAAAATGGAAACGTCAACATCATTTAACATTTCTTCCGTACAGCATGAAACTATGATGAAAGGGATAGGAAAAACGCTCCCATAATTCAAAGTGAAAAACATTGAACCATTTGAATGACTGTTCTATTTTGCAAGGTTTTCCAGGACACCACTGGCTCCACTTCTTCCTAAGGGTCCAAAACACAAGAGGAATGTGGCAGGGTCTACAGTCAATCACGGACTACAAAAAGAAAACCAGCCCCGTCGCGGATGATGACGTCCTGCTCCCAGACAAAAACTAAACAACTTCTTTGCTCGCTTTGAGGACAATACAGTGCCACCGACACGGCCCGCTACCAAAACCTGCGGGCTCACCTTCACCGCAGCCAATGTGAGAAAAACATTTAAATGTGTTAACCCTCGCAAGGCTGCCGGCCCAGATGGCATCCCTGGCCGTGTCCTCAGAGAATGCGCAGACCAGCTGGCTGGTGTGTTTACGGACATATTCAAT
Source organism: Brachymystax lenok tsinlingensis (assembly GCA_030435695.1). Lineage (NCBI taxonomy): Eukaryota > Metazoa > Chordata > Actinopteri > Salmoniformes > Salmonidae > Brachymystax > Brachymystax lenok. The sequence goes on along the minus strand of CM059796.1, from coordinate 7,313,982 downwards.
CAGTCCCTATCCCAGTCTGCTGTTCCCACATGCTTCAAGAGGGCCACCATTGTTCCTGTTCCCAAGAAAGCTAAGGTGACTGAGCTAAATGACTATCGCCCCATAGCACTCACTTCCGTCATCATGAAGTGCTTTGAGAGATTAGTCAAGGATCATATCACCTCCATCCTGCCAGACACCCTGGACCCACTCCAATTTGCTTACCGTCCCAATAGGTCCACAGACGACGCAATCGCAATCACACTGCATACTGCCCTAACCCATCTGGACAAGAGGAATACTTATGTAAGAATGCTGTTCATCGACTACAGCTCAGCATTTAACACCATAGTTCCCTCCAAGCTCGTCATTAAGCTCGAGACCCTAGGTCTCGACTCCAGCCCTGTGCAACTGGGTCCTGGACTTCCTGACGGGCCGGTCCCAGGTGGTGAGGGTAGGAAACAACATCTCCACCCCGCTGATCCTCAACACTGGGGCCCCACAAGGGTGCGTTCTCAGCCCTCTCCTGTACTCCCTGTTTACCCATGACTGCGTGGCCAAGCACGCATCCAACTCAATCATCAAGTTTGCTGACGACACTACAGTGGTAGGCTTGATTACCAACAACGACGAGACGGCCTACAGAGAGGAGGTGAGGGCCCTCGGAGTGTGGTGTCAGGAAAATAACCTCTCACTCAATGTCAGCAAAACAAAGGAGATGATCGTGGACTTCAGGAAACAGGAGAGGGAGCACCCCCCTATCCACATCGAGGGGACAGTAGTGGAGAAGGTGGAAAGTTTTAAGTTCCTCGGCGTACACATCACGGACAAACTGAATTGGTCCACCCACACAGACAGCATGGTGAAGAAGGCGCAACAGCGCCTCTTCAACCTCAGGAGGCTGAAGAAATTCGGCTTGTCACCAAAATCACTCACAAACTTTTACAGATGCACAATCGAGAGCATCCTGTCGGGCTGTATCACCGCCTGGTACGGCAACTGCTCCGCCCACAACCGTAAGGCTCTCCAGAGGGTAGTGAGGACTGCACAGCGCATCACCGGGGTAAACTACCTGCCCTCCAGGACACCTACACCACCCGATGTCACAGGAAGGCCAAAAAGATCATCAAGGACAACAACCACCCGAGCCACTGCCTGTTCACCCGCTATCATCCAGAAGGCGAGGTCAGTACAGGTGCATCAAAGCTGGGACCGAGAGACTGAAAAACAGCTTCTACCTCAAGGCCATCAGACTGTTAAACAGCCATCACTAACATTGAGTGGCTGCTGCCAACATACTGACTTAAATCTCTAGCCACTTTAAACATAGGAATTGGATGTAACAAATGTATCACTAGCCACTTTAAACAATTTTGTATATAATGTTTACGTATCCGACATACTCATATCAAATGTATACACTGTACTCTAAACCATCTACTGTATCTTACCTATGCCGTTCGGCCATCGACCCAAATCTCTAGCCAATAATTATAATTGGATGAAATAATGTATCACTAGCCACTTTAAACAATGCCATTTATATAATGTTTACATATCCTACATTACTCATCTCATATATATGTGTATATACTGTACTCCATACCATCTACTGCATCTTGCCTATGCCGGTCAGCCATCGCTCATCCATATATTTATATGTACATACTCGTATTCATTCCTTTACTCTTGTGTGTATAAGGTAGTTGTTGTGAATTTGTTAGATTACTTGTTAGATACTACTGCATGGTCGGAACTAGAAGCACAAGCATTTCGCTACACTCGCATTAACATCTGCTAACCATGTGTATGTGACAAATAAAATTTGATTTGATTTGATTTGAAACATCTAAACGTCAAGTCTTTATGACAAAGTCTGCTGCATTGAGACTTTCTTGATGCGCTACTGTTGAAGCCCTCAATGATGCTTCATGATATTGTGCTGACTGCTAAGCACCCCAGAGGAAGCAACCCAAGTGGCTTCCACTTGAAATGGAAAAGTATATTTGAATTTCCTCATAACCTGATGTTATTATCGTGAGACATTGACAACAAATTCCAAAGGATTATTGACATAATCAAAGTAGATGATGTAAGTATACTATGATACTGTAAGAGTACTGATGATTAGGGATAACATTAGTATAGATCGAGTATGCTGTGCCTCATAGTAACCTCCCAGGGGTCAGAATGTAGTGAATGACTGCCCTCTGGTGGAATTTATCTCAAACTGGCCATTGTCTGATCCACTGGTGATCATTATCCACAGTCACCACAAGGTGTCACTTGTAATACACTTGCAGTAAAACACAGAGTGAACAAAGGTTTGTATAACTAAACCAAGATAGACCAGAGCCTGTCTTTTAAAACGGGAACACATTAGTCATAGTGGGAAGAACAAGCAATGAGTTGGGCTGAGCCAAGCACGAGCTAGCGAGATCCTATTGGCGTATTTTAGCAAATATTTCCGTTAGGGAACGCCTACTCTGCGAGGTGTGCATGTGCAATAACTCGATTCTCCTTTTCACTCCTTCTAAAGAATGCAATTTCTTCTACTTTAGAAAAGGGTAAAGTCTAGAAAACATAGACAACTGTTTATAGTTTTACGAACAGAAAACTGTATTGAGATCAAAGGCTTCATCAAATTAGAAAATTAGCAGAATGTCGGCCAAAATCCATCTCGTTCCATCTTCTCCCGGCCACTGGGCTTCCTCTCCATATTTGCAAGTGAGTGGAAACGCCAAGAGAATGCTTCACATTTATACATACAATGAAATACCTGTCTCATTGTTCTATCTGTGGTGTGAGTATGCAGCTATGCACAGGTGACACTACAGTAGTGGCCAAAAGTTTTGAGAATGACACAAATATAAATTTTCACAAAGTCTGCTGCCTCAGTTTGTATGATGTCAATTTGCATATACTCCAGAATGTCATGAAGAGTGACCAGATGAATTGCAATTAATTGCAAAGTCCCTCTTTGCCATGCAAATGAACTGAATCCCCCCAAAACATTTCCACTGCATTTCAGCCCTGCCACAAAAGGACCAGCTGACATCATGTCAGTGATTCTCTTGTTAACACAGGTGTGAGTGTTGACGAGGACAAGTCTCCTGAAGTTGATTCAGCTGCGGGATTGGGGCACCACCAGTACAGAGCTTGCTCAGGAATGGCAGCAGGCTGGTGTGAGTGCATCTGCAAGCACAGTGAGGCGAAGACTTTTGGAGGATGGCCTGGTGTCAAGAAGGGCAGCAAAGAAGCCACTTCTGTCCAGGAAAAACATCAGGGACAGACTGATATTCTGCAAAAGTTACAGGGATTGGACTGCTGAGGACTGGGGTAAAGTCATTTTCTCTGATGAATCCCCTTTCCAATTGTTTGGGGCATCCGGATAAAATCTTGTCCGGAGAAGACAAGGTGAGCACTACCATCAGTCTTGTGTCATGCCAACAGTAAAGCATCCTGAGACCATTCATGTGTGGGGTTGCTTCTCAGCCAAGGGAGTGGGCTCACTCACAATTTTGCCTAAGAACACAGCCATGAATAAAGAATGGTACCAACACATCCTTCGAGAGCAACTTCTCCCAACCATCCAGGAACAGTTTGGTGACGAACAATGCCTTTCCCAGTATGATGGAGCACCTTGCCAAAAGGCAAAAGTGATAACTAAGTGGCCCGGGGAACAAAACATTGCCATTTTGGGTCCATGGCCAGGAAACTCCCCAGACCTTAATCCCATTGTGGCCAATCCTCAAGAGGCGGGTGGACAAACAAAACCCCACAAATTCTGACAAACTCCAAGCATTGATTATGCAAGAATGGGCTGGAGACTCATATCTCCCTCACTAGCTTGAAGCACCAGCTGTCAGAGCAGCTCACAGATCACTGCACCTGTACATAGCCCATCTGTAAATAGCCCATCCAACTACCTCATCCCCATACTGTTATTATTATTTATTTTTTATCCTTTGCACCCCAGTATCTCTACTCGCACACTCATCTTCTGCACATCTATCACTCCAGTGTTTAATTGCTATATTGTAATTATTTCGCCACTATGGCCTTTTTATTGCCTTACCTCCCTTATCCTACCTCATTTGCACACACTGTATATATACTTTTTTCTATTGTATTATTGACTGTATGTTTGTTTATTCCATGTGTAACTCTGTGTTGTTGTTTGTGTCGCACTGCTTTGCTTTATCTTGGCCAGGTCGCAGTTGTAAATGAGATCCTGTTCTCAACTAGCCTACCTGGTTAAATAAAGGTGAAATAAATAAAATAAAAAATAAAAATACAGTATATACATGTGATATGAGTAATGTAAGATATGTAAACAATATTAAAGTGGCATTATTTAAAATGTCATTGTTCAAAGTGACTAATGTAGACAGCAGCCTCTCTATGTTAGTGATGGCTGTTTAGCAGTCTAATGGCCTTGAGATAGAAGCTGTTTTTCTATCTCTCGGTCCCAGCTTTGATGCACCCTGGAGGTCAGGGCCCCTGGGCACATGCCCGGTCGCTATTCCGCCATGACTACTTAGGATAGCTGGCTAGACTAACTTACCGATCTAAAGATTGTTAGCTGACATGGCTAATTGAGTGACTGTCATTGACTTTCATAACAAGATCCATTTTTTTTCTCTCTTGTTATGTCAGTCAATTAATCTAACAATTTTTAGATTGGTAAATTAGCCTCGCCAGCTATCTAAACAACCAAATTTCAACTTGCACCACGTGTTTCCTACCGTTCTAACTCACAAAAGTAAGTTGAGACCCCGACTGAGTTCCTAAAACAATCATATTTACCTTTATTTAACTAGGCAAGACAGTTAAGAACAAATTCTTATTTTCAATGACAGCCTAGGAACAGTGGGTTAACTGCCTTGTTCAGGGGCAGAACGACAGATTTTAACCTTGTCAGCTTGGGTATTCAATCTTGCAACCTTTCGGTTACTAGTCCAACGCTCTTCCCACTAGGCTACTTGCCCGCCCCATATAAAAAAAATCCTGCAATTCTACAGTTTGAAAACAGCATAAGTGGAAGAATAAATTACAGTATATATATATATAGAGTCCTTATATTCAGTTTAACCCCCTAGAGTCGATTGAGGCACCGGTGCGTCAATCTAAATACTATAATACAAAGATCCCTATCAAAATCTGTCAATTTAAGCTAGAGATATCTGTTTTGACCTACACACTATCTGGGCCTCGTCTGAAGGTAACCGGTACCAGTTTAAAAAAATTAATGGAAGTAGAAGGTAGTTTTGTGCCTACCCCAAAAAGAGTTAAATATGTGTAAAAAAATATGTATAAATATAAGAAGGCTCAGGGGAAAATTCAGAGTGTTTAAATGTCAGCTGAAAGCTACTCTTTCAGCTGACATTTAATCAATGCAGGCAAACGTTTAGCAAGCTATTCATACTAAATCAGTTGTCCCTGCAGCTGCCTGGTGCCAGGCCCAACAGATGCAGTTTCAGGCTCAGCAGCCCTGTCTCCCCATCCCCATACCCCTGAACCAGCCCTACTCCCAACTGAAGAAGGAGGTGAGAAGCATTGTGTTGAATGACGTGTCAGTTGGCATATTTGCAGGTACTGCAATGCATTGAGGACAGGAATGTTATTCTCCAGTCAGGAAAAATCTCACTTGACACAGAGGCAGCCAATATCAGAGCCTTAAAGGAAGAGATGCAGGCTCTTAGAGATGGATGGGAGTCTCTCCTGTCTGAAGCAACACTGATTGCTACGCAAATGGATGTTGCACCTCAATTTAGCAAGGAACACAGCCGCCAGAGGAAAAGGAAATGATTCTGTGATGAGACCTCTCAAGAGGAAACAGCTCAGGAAAGTGCAGCAATGGTGTTTCGGAACACAGTGTTTTCTACTGCTATGGACAACATCATAAGTGACTTGGACACTAGGTTCCACACCACTGCAAAAATTGTAGAAGAATTTTCTGCTGTTCTGAAAGTTGGGAAGATTAATGAGAATGAAGTCCCTTCTGCGTGCCAACCACTGATAATAAAGTATTCCAGAGATCTTACACCTGAGTTTCAAAATGAAGTAAGACACCTGAACACTGTACATGCTGCCACTTTCCCCCCTAACTTGTCCCCTCTTGGTCTCCTGAATGCAATTTGTAAGATGCAGCTGCAAAGCATTTTTGGAGAAGTGTGCATTGCTTTACATATATTTTGCACACTGCCTGTGACAGTGGCTGGTGGCGAGAGAGCTTTCAGTAAGCTAAAACTGATTAAAAAAAACTATTTGAGGTCCACTGGACAGGCTTTGCAATCTTGCTATGCTGTCCATTGAAAGTCAGTTAGCTAGAAAGCTGGACTTGATCAGTGACTTTGTTAGCAAGAAGGCTCGGCGCTGGGTTCTTGGTGAGTAAGGCTGAGCAAGGGCCAGGGATAATTGTTCAATGGCATGGCTATGGATATTGGATCACTACACACATGATGCCCACAGGCTGAGAACAAGACTGAGAATAGACTGAGAACAAGATATATCTCAAAGTAATGGCTGGATTGCCATAACATTTGTTGTGCACAATCAAGACCCCAAGTGGAGGAAACCTATTGATTTGGTGGCCACTTGACCTTTCCTCTAGCGCCACCATCAGGCCTTTTAATTTGCATTTTATTTTCCATTTTCCATTTCCACTTTTACAGCTGCTCATTATCTAGTTGGTATGTATACTTAGTTCAAAAATCTGCTGCTGATTTGATTATGTTGTTTGTTATATCATTCTATAGATTATCATGTTAATATATTTTAATTTAAGAGGTTAATGTATATTTAAGTTATATTTATTTTAAGTTATTCATAAATGTTAACAGAATTTTCCATTCAAGAATTTTACCATTAAAACTACATTTAGACTGTAAAAGATGGCCTTTAGCACATTTCTTATAGACAGTATCAGTCTTACATCAAATAGTGAATTCCACTGTATGCAGAATGCTGCATGCATGTCTGCACAGTGTTATATTATCGTACAGAAAATGTTGGACTACAAGAGCGTTGCAAGCCTTTAAAGGTAGAGTTATTGAAAGCTTTTAATGGATTAATTGGGTTCTGGAGGTGTGTGGTTACTGTCACGACTTCAGCCGAAGTCGGTCCCTCTCCTTGTTCGGGCGGCGTTCGGCGGTCGACGTCACCGGTCTACTAGCCATTGCCGATCCATTTTTCATTTTCCATTTGTTTTGTCTTTGTTTTTTTCACACCTGGTTTCAATCCCCCAGTTACTTGTTCATTATTTAACCCTCTGTTTCCCCATGTTTGTGTGCGTGATTGTTTTTTGTATTGCTGGTTAGTAGTGTGAGCTCGGGTAATTCCGTCTTGGAATTTGTAGGTGCTATTTTTGAGTAAAGTTACGTGTTTACTCGTCTCTGTTGTCCTGCGCCTGACTCCGATTACCTGCTACTCTAAGAACATTGACAGTTACAGAAATTGCGCAGGGTTGGTGTGGCCTGTGGTGGTGGGCCCAATGTGATATATTTTCATGGAGCCCAAAGTCCCTGGCAGCACCCCTGCCTCCCCACACACACACAATTAGCATTTGGAAACAGTCCCAGGTTAATAAACCAAATCAAATTGTATTTGTCACATGTGCCGAATAAAAAAACAGGTGTATCCTTACCGTGAAATGCTTACTTACGAGCCCTTAACCAACAATGCAGAGTTTTATTTTTGCTAAATAAACTAAAGGAATTATTAACACAATAAAATAACAATAACGAGGCTATATACAAGGGGTACCGGTACTGAGTCAATGTGCAGGGGTACGGGTTAGTCGAGGTAATTGAGGTAATATGTACAGTACATGTAGGTTGCGCATGTGTGTGTGTCCATGTGTGTGTTGGAGTATCAGTGTAGTATGTGTGAGTGTGTAGTGAGTATACATCAAGCCTGTGCAAGAGAGTCAATTAATAAAATAATAGTAATATAATGGGGTCAATGTAAATAGTCCAGGTAGCCATTTGATTAACTGTTCAGCTGTCTTATGGCTTGAAGGTAGCAGCTGTTAAGGAGCCTTGACTGCTGTCATACCATGTCCATAGACTGCTTACAGGGTAAGGGAACCAATGTTGTAATTTGGGTGAACTATCCCTTTAATATTAAATAAGTATGGTCTCTGGCACTGGGACACCTCAGGGTTGAATGTGGTATGAGTTAAACTAAGGACTGACTGAATGCCTGTTGGACAGAGAGAGAGAAAGAGAGTCAGAGGAGAGTCTCCGTTGAAACTGTAAATTAGTCCTGGAGTAATATTTGACTTACTTGTACTGAAGATTAAGGCTTGATGTAACTGGTTCAAGGCTGGGCTTTAAAGGTGGCAAACATACACACATGTGAATATTCTAGCCATAAATTGTCTTTGTACCATGTGGCATTAAAAGTCCTCTTCCTGTTATCTTGTCCTTGCTGTGCTCTGGGGAACACCTACCTCCAGGTAGCCACACAACCCACCCACCCCATATTTTTTTTGTTGGAACTTCCTGCATTTCAACACATGTTGCCATGGGGCAGAGAGATACATGTTGAGTTTTATAATTCTATTTACACATTTTGTCATGAGGCTGAGAAAGAATGTTGCCATTTTAAAAGTACAGTGCAGTTAAAAACACGATTTTCCTGTGGTTTATATATATATCTCCACACTATGAGGTTGGAATAATACTCTGAAACTGTGAAAATTATGATAGTACCCTTTTAGTGTAAGAGCTGTTTGAAAAGACAGTGTGAAATTTCAGCCTGTTTTGGTGGGAGGGAGTTTTGGACTGCCTGGTGACATCACTAGGCGGTGAATTATTTAATAGATCAATAAGAAAGAGAGTTGCAAACCTCTCTGCCAATAACAGCTAATTTTCAGTTTTCCCCTCCCACCTGGACCACTCCCAGACAGTCCCAGCAAAATTCTTGCTTGAGAAATTGCTCTTTGCCTAGAAGCAAGTTTTATGTATTTTTTTTACCATTTATATTGAAAACAATCACAGTAAGGTACTTAATTGTTACACAGAAATTAACCTTTAAAAGGCTAATTTCCAGCAATTCTACACATTTTGCTGTTTTATAGCTCATCTCATACTATTCTTCACATTTTACCAATGAGGATGAGAGAAAGAAAAACCGTTTTAAAGCAACTTTCCTGCTATTCGACACGTTGCCATTGCGCATGACATGTTCTTATGCTATCTGGGGGCCCCTGACCTGTTTTGTTTTTTATTGATTTCAAAAAAATTATTGTGGGAGATGAATTTACCTGTTCTGAATATCGGGGGGAACATGTCCCCCCATGGCAATTTCATCAATGCAGTGAGCACATCAATCAATCTTTATAAAGCCTTGATGATAGAGCTGGCATTGCACAAAGGAAAACATTACTGCTCTACACAGTGGATTCCAATTTACCCAGAGGTATCTGAATAGTCTATGACAACTGATGGCAATGTGCTGTATTTTAAAACTGGGTAGGGATACAACAGATGCTAATATTGAAAATATACTTTGCAACTTCGCATAGGTCGACATCTTGCCACTTTGTGAGCAGTACCTTCATCACATAGACAGCAAGGCAATATGGATACATTAAAAGTCTAGATTTCCAAACAAATTAGAAAAGATTCATTCATATCTACTGCATCCCAGTCTCATTTCATTATTTTTCAGCCATAGAGCGAGACACAACCGCTATACGTTTTCAACGTCACTATTGGCCAAAGAGGTAAGCTAATTTCCGTTTTATTGGTCGATATCGGACGGCGCCTATATACTAACCAATGACATGTTGGTATGGGCGGGGCTTAGAGACACGCTTTATAACGGTGTTGGAGGGAGGGGTCCGTGGAAAAAACAGCGTTGTTGTAAGGTTGAAAGTAGGGGGTGAAAGTGGGCTATCGGGGTGCAGAGACATCGGATCTCCCATTCGAAAGTAGTATTTTAAGAAATCACCGGTAAGTGTAATTGAGCGAGCAACTTTAAGAACCGTTAAGATAAATTAAGATAAACCGTAGCGACGCAGAATCCGTTCACATGGATAGAAGAAGCCGCAGGAAGTGAGATTGCTAACGTAGCTAGCCTACTCGTGTGTTTTCCAAAATACGAATGCATACATGGTGAGTTCGGTAGGTAGCTAAATCCATTAGCTAACAATTGCCTATATATTTTTTTAATCTAAATCATACTTTCTATAAACGTAGTAAAACTTCCAAATACGGAGTTGTTTTCTGGTCATGAGCTTGACAGTAGTGCTACTAGTCTAGTGAGCCAACTAGCTAGCTAAAGTGTGCTGCTCGCTGCTGCCTTGCATGTTCATATTGTTACACGACTTTAAAATAACGACATCCTACTTTTGAAATGGTAACCAGCTTTTGAATATCAACAGCTCTGTATAGTCCAGTTGAGCATGGCCATGGGGGCATTGCACAGTATCTTTGCACATACTTTAACGTTAGCTAGCTTGCCATGTTAGTAATAGCTACAACATCACTAGCCCCAGGCCAGTGTCTCAGGCATTCAGGTGAATGCCTAGAAGCAAAATCAAAACTGTAAAATACTTCCTAGCTCAGGGCACCCAGCCCATACAATTGGGAATAGGATCTCTATGTTCCAACCTGCCAAACCGGCAATGGAGTCTAGTGATTTTGGGCTTCTGGTTGCTGCTGCCAGTATCGGACCTCAACAGCTGTTTCTCACTTGACAACCAACTAACTGCCAATTAATGACTCTGCTGCTAGCTCCTGAGAAAGTGATTGCAGTGTTGGACAGAGCAGCTTCAACAGATTCCTCGTAGGCACACAAACAAGTCAGCAGCAGGCAGGAAAATGGACCTTCATTGGTTAGACATGGGAACATAGCTAGCTGACTGGACCACCCAAATACTTGGGGTTTTTATGTTTCTGTCTGTGTGCCCAAACCAGCCTGCGCTATTCCTTCACCACCCAGAGCATTCCCTGATTTATTATTGTGCCTGATCCATTGTGAAGCGCTGCCTGTTGTTGGACGTACAGCGACAGCTGCACTTCTCAACGCTGAGTTGGGAGCGGGGCCAATTGGTGTGTTTCGTTTCGGTTGGAACGCCAGGTATCTTGTTGCAGCATTTCTTCAGTCAGTGTTGTCACTGTTACGGCAGATGGGTTTTGTGAATATGGATCATTTGACCTGGAAATGATTGAACTGTGTAAGTAGGCTAAACTTCCTATTGGCCCTTGTTTTTGCCACGGTGTCATACCTCCAATACTGTACCTACTGTAACCTAATTGGAGCAGTTGAAGATATTGTGGGTTTTTTTTCCCCCTGTTGAGAGGTTTCTGAACCTTGACTTTTCAATTACTGCACAGTTTTTGTGAGGACTTTGTCAGACATTTATAGACACCAGATATCATGTTGAGTGACGTGTTGGAACATATGAACGTGTTATAGGGACTAAGTGCGAAATAACTTGAAGTAAACTATTATATCTTGGCAAGCATGGGCGGCAGGTAGCCTAGTGGTTAGAGCGTTGGGCCAGTAACCGAAAGGTTGGTGGATCGAATCTCCGAGCTGTCGTTCTGCCCCTGAACAAGGCAGTTAACCCACTGTTCCCCGGTAGGCCATCATTGTAAATAAGAATTTGTTCTTAACTGACTTGCCTAGTTAAATAAATAAAATAAAATATCAGTGTAGTTTGCCCGCCCAAAATTCTCCACTTGCTGGCAGAGAAGCGAGTGTAATATCTTAGTTAATCCACAAATGTCCTTTGCTCAGTTTTGTGCACCTGACTGTGACTGAAAAACAGGATGCGCTTGCTTGCCACTTTCACAACCAGTCATAGGGTTGTTGTTTATTGTGGTGTTATAGTGGTTTTGAGCTGCTGCTGCAGTGTCCTATCCCCAGTAGCAGACACATACCATAGACATTGTCTGATTTGATATTTTGCACGAATGTACTTTTTGCATTTTAACCTGAACTTTGCCAGAATTGTTGTATCATATAAGGCTAAATCGAGCTTTGTGTCAATCTTATTTTGGGGCATAACGTTTATTATCCCACTGGATTTCCTCCAATAGCCTAATATCTGATTTTGGTATTAGCCTAAGCCTAGCTAACCAAGTAATTCCGCTGAGCTTTATTCAAGACATACGCCTTAGGGTCAGACGATCAGATATTTCAACGCCTTGTTTAACGTAAACATCTCAGGGACAGAATAATACACCATTAGGCCTAGCCTATATATAGCAATCTTATGATAAAGTCTAGGGTCTGCCGTCTGTTATTGGCTACAGTTAGACTTCCATAATGACAGACTGGAACCCCCCCACACACACACACACACACACACACAGTTTCCTCCTCTCAGATGCCCTCTACAGATTATAAGGAAGTTTACCATGGTCCATCAGGGTGCTGAATCGGCTAAAGGGCCATCTGGACTGGATTCAGACAGCAGCAGCACAGACCTGAGCCTCATTGCTCCGACTCCGCCATGATGATCAGATTGGGATGCATCTGGATAGGCCTAGATGGGTTGGTTGTCTGACTTCACCCCTTCATCTCTGAACCAGCCTTTAGGCTACCTCAGAACCATCATATGACCAATAAAGTGATCTTAATCAAATATAAATCTGATCTTTATGGCTCTGGGCTGTATTGTTCAATGCCATAATCTGAAATGAAGTGATGAATGTTGGTAATGTTAGAACGTACGTGTCCATAGCCTTAGCCTACATGCCGTAGCAGTATTTTCATGTAGCCTATGCATGGTCCATGCAGTGAGAGTGTGTGAAACCGGGAACTGTCCCTTATTTGTGTAGTGCTAAAACATTCTAATTTGTCCATGCGCAGAGCTTATGCTCCCTCTCCCCACGTGATAATATGAAGCATTGCCAAGTTTACTTTGCCCGGAGAGCCTAGCTCATGCATAAATGGTTAACTTGGGCCTAACCGGAGAAATAAAACTAAAAGATTCTGATCAGGGAATAGGCTACAACACCATCGTAGAAACAGGTGCTGCGTGAGTGAAATCACAAGTTTGGAAGGACAACAACACGGTAGCCCATTTTGTGTTCAATTATTCTGTTAATTATTATATTAATTCAGGCTTTCGTTCATTAGACCATTCGCAGGCCATATAAAGTGTAAACCGGTGCGGCCGGTAAATGTTTGCAAAGCTTACTAAACAATAGCCTTTTTGCAGGCTGTATTCGATTCTGTGCCTCGAGGGGAATATATCTCGCATAGAACACACAGATAAACTGTTCTACTAGGGTGTTTCTGATTTTATTTATAAAAAAAAAAATCTATTCATTACTTGTTATGTTTGCAGAGGAAAAGTAAATGTGGACTGTTCCAGCATCTTCAAAGTGCACCTCAGCAGAAATATTTTTTGGGGAGGCAATGATTTTGCCGCGCCACAGCTAAATAATTGCAGCGGAAACATTGCCATAGTAGCCATTTTTCAGATGTTTTGTTTCTGTTCAATATTGGGCTTCCAGGATTAACATTTTCCGCTTAGTTTTTTTTCCCCAGACAGGAAAGGAGTTATTTGTATATGGCCGTGCCTGCCTTGTGCTGCTCTGAAATGCTCTGCAAATCATCATCTGGTAGTTTGAGTTCCTGTTTCACCCAACCTGTCTGTCTGGGGAAATAAGTGTTTGAACTGGACTGCCCCGGTTCTATGGCTGCGCACTCTCAGTAAACAAACGTCCTGCTCACATTTCACTTTTCTCATTCATATCCGGAGAGTCTGAGACTAGCACTTTGTGATGAAATCTAAGAGCGAGGTTACAGTCAAATTTTATTTGTCACATGCGCCGAATACAACAGGTGTAGACCTTACAGTGAAATGCTTAATTACAAGCCCTTAACCAACAATGCAGTTTTAAGAAAAAGACAAAAAAAAAGAAATAAAAGTAACAAGTAATTAAAGAGCAGCAGTAAAATAACAAGGCTGTATACAGGGGGTACTGGTACAGAGTAAATGTGCGGGGGCACCGGTTAGTTGAGGTAATTGAGGTAATATGTAGGTAGAGTTATTAGTGACTATGCATAGATAATAACAGAGTAGCAGCATTGTTTTTTATTTGACCTTTATTTAACCAGGTAGGCAAGTTGAGAACAAGTTCTCATTTACAACTGCGACCTGGCCAAGATAAAGCAAAGCAGTTCGACACATACAACAACACAGAGTTACACATGGAGTGAAACAAACATACAGTAGGAAAAAAAACAAATCTATATACAATGTGTACAAATGAGGTAGGAACATAAGGCAATAAATAGGCCATGGTGGCAAACTAACTACAGTATAGCAATGTAACACTGGAATGGTAAATGTGCAGTAGATGAATGTGCAAAGTAAAAATACTGGGGTGCAAAGGAGCAAGATAAATAAATGACTATGGTAGGGGATGAGGTAGTTGGTTGGGCTATGTACAGGTGCAGTGATCTGTGAGCTGCTCTGACAGCTGGTGCTTGAAACTAGTGAGGGAGATAAGTCTCCAGTTTCAACGATTTTTGTAGTTCGTTCCAGTCATTGGCAGCAGAGAACTGGAAGGAAAGGCGGCCAAAAGAGGAATTGGCTTTGGGGGTGGCCAGTGAGATATACCTGCTGGAGCGAGTGCTACGGGTGGGTGCTGCTATGGTTACCAGTGAGCTGTAAAAGAGAGGGGGACAATGCAAATAGTCTGGGTAGCCATTTAATTAGATATTCATGAGTCTTATGGCTTGGAGTGTAGAAGCCTCTTGGACGTAGACTTGGCGCTTTGCTACCGCTTGCCGTGCGGTAGCAGAGAGAACAGCCTATGACTAGGGTGGCTTTTAGGGCTTTCCTCTGACACCGCCTGGTATAGAGGTCCTAGATGGCAGGAAGCTTGGCCCCAGTGATGTACTGGGCCGTACGCACTACCCTCTGTAGTACCTTGCGGTCAGAGGCCGAGCAGTTGCCATACCAGGCGGTGATGCAAACCCTATCAGGGTTTTCAGTCTCCTGAGGGGAAATAGGTTTTGTCGTGTCCTCTTCACAACTGTCTTGGTGTGCTTGGACCATGTTAGTTTGTTGGTGATGTGGACGCCAAGGAACTTGAAGCTCTCAACCTGCTCCACTACGGCCCCGTCGATGAGAATGGGGGCATGCTCGGTCCTCCTTTTCCTGTAGTCCACAATCATCTCCTTTGTCTTGATCACGTTGAGGGAGAGATTGTTGTTCTTGCATCACACGGTCAGGTCTCTGACCACCTCCCTATAGGCTGTCTCGTCGTTGTTGGTGATCAGCCTACTACTGTTGTCATCAGCAAACTTACTGATTGTGTTTGAGTCGATCCTGGCTGTGCAGTCATGAGTGAACAGGGAGTACAGGAGGGGACTGAGCACGCACCCCTGTGGTGCTCCCATGTTGAGGATCAGCATGGCGGCTGTGTTACCTAGTCCCAGGGTCCTTAGCTTAGTGATGAGTTGAGAGGACACTGGTGTTGGACGCTGAGCTGTAGTCAATGAATAGCATTCTCACATAGGTGTTCCTTTTGTCCAGGTGGGAAAGGGCAGTGTGGAGTGCAATAGAGATATGCATGATCTGTGGATCTGTTGGGGCGGAATGCAAATTGAGTGGGTTTCTGGGATAGTGGCGTTGATGTGACCCATGACCAGCCTTTCAAAGCACTTTGTGTGTCGTGTAGAAGGAAATTGGCCTATAAATGTTGAAAAATGGACTAACATTAAGCCTACTCGCACTCATTTGAAATGAAGTCAAACGCACTGTAACCTCATTTTTTAGTTGGCTACATTGACATCGTAAACAGTTATGCCTTGTTTAGGCTATAGCCTAATGACCATCAGATGGACACAAGCAATGTTGTTGAAGGGTGCATGCATCATAATGTAGGTAAAAAGGCCTATATTCCACTCCCTCTTATCGATCTGTTAATCTCTGTAGTTGGAAACGCCTCAACAGTCTTTGTCATAGGGCAAAAATAAGCTATATGAAATAGGCCTAAGTACAGTTCTTTGTACGCCACCTAATGCTTTGGAAACACCAGTTTCCTTATCCTAGTCATTGACGTGATTGACTTTCATCCCATGTTACCTGCCCAAAAATGACACAGCTACACAGTAACTGTTCAGTCATTAGTCCCTACTAGTTTAGTTGACGACCGGTCAATGATGGCCCTCAAACCTGGTTTATTCAGGAGTGACAGTTAGCCATGCACTCAGACAAAAAATGCCATACACTTCAGTTGTTAGTCTCCTTATGACTTGAATAGACTGGCCAGTGATATAGGCCTAATCCTGGAGAGTTACCTTGCTAGATACGCATTCATACCGCTCTTTTACAGAGTTCTCTAGCTGGTATCTGATCTTGACTGTAACCTTGACCCCATGCATGGCTGCCTGTCTGTTCTCAGCTCCTCAGCGTGCTCATTGATTTCAGCAGCTGCTCGGACAGGAGGGAGATTTATGCTGTTTTGGTAATGGTAACAGTCTGAAAGTACTGGGAATATTGTTCATGCAAAAAGAAGCGCAGTCACCCATCTCTGGGCAGTATATAATAACCGAATGCGCCAAAAAAAGACAACGGGTCAAGTGCAATATTCAGGAATGTAATCAGGTTGAGCGAGCATGCTTCGACAGTAGTGTGAAAGAGGTCCTGAAACTACAGAAGAACAAATCATAACATGGCCACGTTAATTCATTTAGCTTCGTTGTTCAACTCTCTTCCTCTTTTTTCAAATTCCTTGATTATGTTTTGAGGTTTTAGTTATTCGCACCAAAGAAAATAAGACAAAACAGTCCAGATAAAAAAAAAACTGGTTAAAACGGTGTGGAGGTGAGGTTGGAAGCCCAAACCACTCTTCCTTTATAGGTGGTCTTTCTTTCTATAACTTCTTAGCTATGTAACTCTGTGTTGCCGACGACAACCTGCTGGCCAGCAGCTGCAGTGCGACGGTGGGGAATTTGGACCGTGTTGAGGAGGAAGTAGCGAGGTGGGGTGGCTTAGATCTGTTTGACAGCCTGATCTGGACCACAGCCAAATCGGCAGGTTCAACACCTCTCCTCTATAACCACGTGTCACTGAATCACAAGCGGGCCGGCCGGAGTAATGACCTCTGGCTTCAGGCCTAGGCTATATCTCGCTCAGACAACACCCTATAATGGTTATTATCCTCAGACTGTACTAATCTACAGTGTAATGTGCTTCTAATCGCTCAGTCAGTGCTTGTTATGCCAGAGTGCATTTGATTCTTTCATTATCTACTGAATAGCAGTTGCTTTAGGATAGAAGCGTCCCGTCGAAGTCTTACGACAAATAGGCTTAACATTTCTGTGCTTACATGTAGGGCCTAGCTAGCTTAGCATAGCCGTAGCAGTCTCCACCCCAGGGAAAAGGCCTGTAGTGAATATATCTCGTTTCTCTCTCTCACACACACTGAGAAATGGCTCCTTTGTATCTCAGTGCTATTGACATGCAGAACCCACCAGAACAGAAGTGCTATTCAGGCCGAAGAGGTCGACGTAGGAGGATTTTTACGCCTGGAGTCCCACGCGGTAATAAACTGGTTGTAAGGGCAGGCAGAGCAGGGCACTCCTCTGGCTCTGAATACCACAGCAACCCTCAGTCTCAGTGCCACTGACTGACTGGCTGACTGGCTGGGCTGACTGATTAAAGAGCTCTTGTTGTTTACATCTGTTTCCTCTGTCTCTCTCTCCACGGGTTTCTTTAATTGAAGGTCTACACTGCTTTGCTAAACAAAAAGCCAGACGAGTGAGGCGACGTCCAAATTGAAAATGTTGCTTTGATGCCGTGACCCTTCACCTCTGTACAGTGTTCGTCAGACGTCGTAATCTCTCTCCCTCTCTTACTACGAAACTGCAGTGCATTTGTCTGAGTTCAGCCCCAGCCTTTAGCCAAACCGTGCTAACGGGAGTGAGCAGCTGAGTGCCCTTCAGAGGAGGGCTAGTCCATGTGGCAGTCGGTCAGAGGAAGCAAGGCAACCATGGTGGGTGGGTAGGCAGGTTCCCCTCCACACCCAACCCCCATGCCCTCTGCCCATATAAGGGCAAAACTCAGCCAGCCTCCCTGAAGCTGAGCTCAGCTGCCTGACGCATTACTGGAGCTCCTAACCAAAGTTTAAGCCTGTTTTTCTCGCCAGTCAAAACAGTGTAGCGAGTAAGGTCTTTTAAGAATGGATATGAGTGCGCCACAACCACATGGTAGTGGTTGTGGAGCATGCCGTTCAACGTGGGCTAAGGCTATAGTTGGAAATGCTTCAGCCTGAGCTTAATGCATTGTAGGTTTGGTGGCTTGCCTGTGACAAATGATTTTATATGGTAGCCTAAATCAAGTCCTATGATGTTTTGTCCCAAAGGTTACTGTAATGGAGGATGTCGGCTAGGCATTGTCACACAAAACACACTGCCTTGCTACAGAATAACATCCAGGCTACAGTGCTCCACTACTACTGTGCTGTACTACAGTGGGTATTTGCCGCTGTCCTCGCGTAACACTCACCTCTGAGGTTACAGACATGTAAGCCAAGGCCAGATGCTAGCCTTACGTAGTCACAAAATACATATTCTGAAGGGCTTTTATGTTTCTTTTGTTGTTATGAAGCTAAAATGACCAAGAACTCTATGACATGTTACTCTAATTGAGGGATTTGGCTTGACTGTTGTTTTTTACTTTTTGGTTCGTATTCTTATAATGCGTGGGGAGGTTGAGCTATTGGGGAGGTTTTGGGACAAATTTGGTGGCTGTCAAAAGACAAGCTTGTTAAATTTGGTACTACTGTACTGAATAGTAGTAGTTGTACTTGCCTCCTCCGAACAGAAGTTAATTTCAAACTCTAGTGTTTATTTGATGTGCTCTGCCTTGGCCCTACAGCAAGTTCTGCAGTCTTGGTTCGAAAAGCTGAAAATAAGACTTGGAAATCAGCTGTTGGTGTTACTTCCATTTCTTCAGTAGTTGGGGAATATACTGTGTTTCATAACCGCAGTGGACTGCAGCCAGGGAGATTACGCTGGCCACGTTCTGTCGTTTATGAGTCGTCCTCCCCTGACCTCTTCCTCTTTCATCCGTTCAGTGGTCTCTCTCCTCCTGAAACACAATCTAAAGAGAGTCTGTTCGCCGATTCATGCCATGCTATCGCAAGCTCGTCATTACTCCCGAGTGTTTGTCTGGCGTTTTGAACCTGCGATTGACGAGTCGGATTCCAAAAGTCATTTCATCTTCCGTCAACTGGTAACGATAACTAACATTTTGATAGGCTGTATAACTATAGCTAGATGTTAAAGCAGAGGTTCAAACTGACTGTTGAATTAGTGGTTTTCTAAGACTCGAGAGTTGCGTGGTGTTTACAGACAATGGAGACAGACAGGAAATTCATCTTTGTCTTATCTGGGTTTTTTTTCATGTTCAGCTCAGCAGCAGTCTGTCTCAGAGTAGTACACTGATTTGAAATAGTCACCTGGATGAGAGAACTTTCTCCCACGCGTTTCAGGTCGAGTTCAGCTAGTTAGCTGGGTTTGTGCAGAGGGAGAACAAGAACAGCATTTCCTGCTGTCTTCGGTATTGATTGTGTTTAGGCTACTCTTGTCTCCAGGCACAGTGCAATAGCAGGTTGTATGTGTCCTTGTCCAATGTAGGACAAGCGGTGACATCAGTTTAGCATGATAGTTATAGACAAAATTATGTGATGTGTAGGCTAGATTTTTATTAACTTAAGTTAGGCTAATTTGCTAACACAAACCTCTAAAGATGATATGTAATTGATTAATAGCAATAGCTCCTAATATTTATTGGCTGATATAAAAATATACAGAGATGAAGGAAATTGTATTTCAACTATCGGGTAAGGTCAGAATTGCTAATATGAAATCAGACTTTGACCTGGAGTCTACGTCTCAAATGAGACTGATTGTGACGATAACACTGAACCTTGTCCCTTTTTGCCCGTCAACACATCTTGGTGCCCTAGTCCAAGCAAGGGATTGGTGGAAATAAGCGTATTAGTGTTGGGGCGTTGGGCTCAGTGCTGGTTTTGGGTCAGTTCTGTTTTGGCCGTTCAATTGAAGTGAATGAATGAAGGTGATTTTTCTTATCCGGAACGAACAGGAATTGACCCTTACACTTCTAAGCCCCAGCTTCCGAATGGCTCCGAATGTGTTCTGTCAACGTGTCTGGTAAAAACAGTGGTTAAATAAAATGATCATATTCCTAAAAGGATGTGCTCTTAACTAAATCATTTCCACTGCTTCGGTGGACAGAGAGGGGACAGGCTAGACTGCCGTGCTGTTGCCGTGCAGAGTTCAGATGGCCTGGTGTTTTGACACGCTGAGTCGTTTACTCATGGGACGCCGTGGATCTTCCGGCCCATTGAACCTCCATCACTAACCCTGGGTTGACCCTGGAGAGAGTGTGCCTGTCTGTCGGTTAAGAGCTGCTCACACTAAGCTCGGGCAGATGTCTCGCCACAGGAAAAACACTTTGCCAAGAGCCGAAGAGTGCTTTTGCTACACTGTACACACATGCACGCGCACACACAGGGAAAGAGAGGGACGTCTAGGAATCCTGAGGTGGCAGCATGGAGAGAGCACCACCTGGGTTTTGCCAGACTCCCATTGGCTCCCCTAGGGTGACCTCCATTCTGAGCATAGTCTATTGCTCTCCTACTGGAGATGGAGAACATTCTAGTGAATAATGTATTCCCAGGTGAAATCGGGGATCTGTTAGCTCGTCAACAACAGACCTTCTGACTGACACTATCCAGGCCGTGACTATGGCCAACATTTGTATTTTCACATTTGCCTGTAGCTATGATAATAAATTCATGCCATACAAAGAGTTCTGTTGACTCTGACGGAGCCATTTAGTAGCCTACTTACTAGGCCTAGACGTCTCTCGCTCTCTCTCTGACTCAGAGAATTGTTTGTCTCACTCATTCACTCTCGAGCGTCACTGAAAGTGTCTGTGAAAGATGTTCCTCAAATGTCTGCTTCTGGGATGACTGAAGGGAAGTAGTCGTCATCGGACCCCCCCGGTCTGAATGAGAAGCAAGATGAGAGGGGTTTTCTCTGGTTGGCTTGGAAAACCTTCAGTAGAATCAGAATTGAGTAGAATGTCTGACTGAGTGTTCCGGTTCACTGTGTCAGTGAGGAACCAAGAGCTGGTGAGGTGTGTGTGTGTGTGTGTCCCCGTGGGGTTCCGCTACAGAAATGTCATCTGCCTGTGCTCCCCACCCCATCCAATGGCCCCTGGTAACCATGGCAACCGTTTAGCACCTAGACAGGAGGCTGCAGGCTCTCCGCAAGGTGTGCGAAGGTGGATCACGTTTTCCAGAATTCCTGACAGGAGAGGAGACCTAGAGGTCAGAGGGGAACACCCATTATCCATGACACTACTACTAGTCTGACAGATCAATCAGCATTTGATTATCACCACACACACACTGGAAGTCTTTGGTCGTGTTACACTAGATAGTTAGCCATTGTGATGTAGCCTTAGCATACGTCTTAAGCTCATTAGCAGCACGTGTGTGTGTGTCTAAGCAGTAAGCAGGCTTTTCCTGTAGACGACTCTTCGTCATAGCCTGGTCCCAGATCTGTTTGTGCTTTTGTCTATTCCATTGTCGTTAGCATGGCAATTCCGTAAGGAGTTGGCAAGAGAGCAGAAACAGCCTGGCACCCAGGCTAACTTCATCATGCTAAGGAGCAACACGGCATCACTGTTCAAGAGACTGGCAATGATTCAGCCTCCACCATTGAATGTCCAAAGCCTTTCACACTCTGCTAGAGATGCACGCCATCCTATCTCTTCTGACCTAGGTTCAACACTGGTGCTTGTGTTATTACTGTGGTAGGGTCACCGGGCTGGAAAATTCCACTCTGCTGAAAAACCTGTTTTATTTTCTTGTATTCTCCCTCTATCCCAAAGGGCACTATTCTTTTATTTTTAGTGCACTACTACTTTTTGACCAGAGTGCTATGGGCCCTTGTGAAAAGGAGTGCACTAAATAGTTAATAGGATGCCATTTGGGACGTAGATAGTCTCGCTTCCTGATTCCAGTACCTGCTGTGTCTCTTCCAGGGGAAACGCTGAAAGAGGGAGGAAGAGAGGCTGTTCAGTCTAAAATGTGTGTTGGATGGAGTGGTCTGTGCTGTACACATGGCGCGTTGGCTGCCTAGGTGTGTGTGGCGCCCATGGCGTGTGTAGGTGTGTGTTGCGTGTGGTGAGTAATGGAGTATCTAGCGTGTCGAGGACAAGACCCCTCGTGTGTTGAACCACGGGGATCCTCCTGCTCGCCGCTATGCCCATATAAGGACTGCTGCTCCACCACTACAACAGGCCCCATGGGACCAGCCCAGCCCTCTTTATCTATTCCCTCGCTCCACAGCCAGCCAGGTTGGATGGAGGTGTGGGGGAGGAGGACTATGTGCTGTGACCGATGAGAAGTGAGGTAGAAGGAGCAGATCTGTCTCTCCGTCCACTCCAGAGTGTGCTTTCTGTGACCCACCAGAGCACGAGGCTAAGGGACTGTCGTCAGGACCAGAGGCCCTGAAGCAGAGCTATGAGCTTGGGCCTTAGGTCACGCGCTGTCGCTAGAACCGAAGCCTGAGTCTAAGTGAAACCCAGTAGAGTGAGTAGTGTGTGTGTGTGCGCTCGTGTATCTGTGGTAGCAACATGCAAGTGTCTTCGCTGAAGTTTTCAACCCCTCCCTTGACCGAGTCCGTAATACTTACATGTTTCAAGCAGACCACCATAGTCCCTGTGCCCAAGAAAGCAAAGGTAACCTGCCTGAATAACTACCACCCTGTAGCACTCGCGTTGGTAGCCATGAATTGCTTTGAAAGGCTGGTCATGGCTCACATCAACACCATCATCCCGGAAACCCTAGACCCTCTCCAACTCGCATACCGCCCCAACAGATCCACAGATGACGCAATCTCAATCGCACTCCTCACTGCCCTTTCTCATCTGGACAAAAGGAACACCTATGTGAGAATGCTGTTCATTGACTACAGCTCAGCGTTCAACACCATAATGCCCACAAAGCTCATCACTAAGGACCCTGGGACTAAACCCTTCCCTCTGCTACTGGATCCTGGATTTCCTGGCGGGCTGCCCCCAGGTGGTACGGGTAGGCAACAACCCATCTGCCACCCTGATCGTCGACACTGGGGCCCCTCAGGGGTGCGTGCTTAGTCCCCTCCTGTACTCCCTGTTCACCCACGACTGTGTGGCAAAGCACAACTCCAACACCATCATTAAGTTTGTGGGTGAGACGAGTGGTAGGCCTGATCACCGACAACGATGAGACCGCCTATAGGGAGGATGTCAGAGACCTGGCAGTGTGGTGCAAGGACAACAACCTCTCTCTGCGTGAGTAAGACCAAGGAGCTGATCGTGAACTATAAGAAAAGGAGGGCCGGACAGGCCCCCCATTAACATCGACGGGGCTGTAGTGGAGCGGGTCGAGAGCTTGGAGTCCACATCACCAATTAACTAAAATGGTCCAAACACACCAAGACAGTCATGAAGAGGGCACGACAACACCTTTTCCCTCTCAGGAGACTGAAAAGATTTGGCATGGGTCCCCAGATCCTCTAAGTTCTACAGCTGCACCACCGAGAGCATCCTGACCGGTTGCATCACCGCCTGGTATGGCAACTGCTAGGTATCTGACCGTAAGGCGCTACAGAGGGTAGTGTGTACGGCCCAGTACATCACTGGAGCCAAGCTTCCTGTCATCCTGGACCTATATACTAGGCAGGGTCAGAGGAAGATCAGAGGAACCCCATGTACATAGCCTCGTTATTGTTATTTTGTTGTCTATTTAGTCAATATTTTCTTTACCAACAATGCAGTTCAAGGAAGAGTTTAGTGCTTGTAAGTAAGCGTTTCACGGTAAGGTCTACACCTGTTGTTTTCGGCGCATGTGACAAAATTTGATTGTGTGAGTGTACTTTAGTCCTGTTTGTGCAACTGCTGCTAACGTGACAAATCAAGAAACGGGGATTGGTGTTTTCTCTCGTCTCAGTGAAACCAGCTCGGCACGTGTTGCCTCTGCCTCTTCCCTTGGCTGGGTAGTGTAAGGTATTCCCGGGTTGTTGATTTCATTTCCCTGCCTACATGTTGGCACGCAGTGGTGGGAGAAAAGGGTTGCTTGTTTCGCTTCTTTTCAGGGTTGTTGACAGATACTTAAGTTGGCCTATATGGGTATTTTAATGATTTGTTAGCATGTTGTACTTTTACATTAACCTACTCTTGCACATTTGTATTTGAATAAAGGGCCATTACACGGTAACAGAGTGATGCTGAGACTCTGATTCTTTCACTTTAAAAGTATGCCAAACAAAAAACGAGTCAAACAAACCAAACAATTCTATACACACGGGCTGCTTTTAACGAGTTCTACAGAACATTTTACAAAACCACATTTACTTGAAGAACAGGACAGATGCAAAGTTTGGACAGTTTTTTGCCGTCATTCTGTTAACAAAGTTTGCATCCGCGCTGCCCTACAGCTTAATTTCCATTCCGATTCCTCGATATTAGATGTGGGAGATCTGATGGTGAACCGACAGTGATGGAATTCTGACGTCCCAGTAAGCCGTACAGTCTGTGAGACAAATACGGAACGTGACATATTTTTGCTCTACATAGCTTGACTCATTACACGGGGCCAAGCTGTGGCATCTCGCACGTGCTCTGTGGCAGTCACTGTAGTTGGTGTGCGTGCTCCTTACCCTGCAGACTAGGTCTGGGTCTTCAGTGGGCTAGGAGGATGTTAACCAGGGACAGCTGAGGGATGCGTTTTAGTCATCGAGCCTCCGCCTGCCTGCCGTTGTTTTTAGAACGGCACTTTCATTCCTTAGTAATTTAGTCGTGTTTAACCCAGGAGAAAGAAGTTGATCAACGGAAACCGAATATTGTTTGTTGGGCGCCACGCACACGCGTACCTAGTCTAAGATGCGTAACAAGACGTCTACACTTCGCTGTTGATTTGACACTCATTGGCGATGCTTGCTTTTAGATGTTCAATGCACTATGTTATGCAAGACGGTTATTGACAGAAGCCGTCTCAATTTGTTTTTCAGAAACCAAGAAGTGGTGGATGCTCTAGAAGGGAAGCCAAGTCCTCCGCCAGATAAGGTACAGGTAACAGATCTCTATAATCACAGTTTAGCTACGCCCGACCCCTGGGCCTGTGTTCATAAGGCAGAGTGTCAGAGTAGGATTACTGATCTAGGATCATGTCTTCCCCCTTCCTTATTATCTTATTCATTCTGATCTAAAAGGTTAAACTTATCCTGGATCAGCACTCCTACACTGAAACACCATTATACGGTCCCTGACCTCGCCAGCACACTTGACTCATTCAGTGAAGCGATTACCACCCTGTAACAATGTTTCTGTGGTTATCATGATTACGTGGTACTTCGTCTAAGATTAGCTTCTTTGTTATGTAATATACACAACTTTCTCTTTTGAATCTGCGGGCATGTTCTCACAGCTATTTGGTAATGTACACTGAAATGTGTGAGGGAGTTTGCACCAATGATGTTTGTCTATTGGTTGCACAGACCATGATGGTGTGCTCCTGCATGAAAACCCACTTGATGTGGAATGTTTTAAGACCTGGGTCATGTTCAGCAGAGCACCCCGTTGTCAAATGTTTCTTCAACAGGAAAACTAAACTAAAATGTATGTTCTTATTGGACAAGTTCCTGTTGCACATCCTCAGTTTCATAAAGTTTTCTCCCATTCCGTACTGAACACAACCCAGGAGTAGGACTAAATCTTGGTCTGGGCAACCACCCTTGAGGGTTCAGTTATACATTTGCTACAGTTCTGAAATATGTGCACTAAAGTGATATCCTGGTTTCAACCCAGAGCAGAAGTTTTTTTTTTTTTTTTCTTCTTTTATTTTTCTAGGCACTCTATTTTCCCCAACAGAGGTTGTTTCAATTTAAACGCAGCGAGGAAATCCGTTTAGCATTCCACTCATTTCGACTTTAATTGCAATCGGTGAGTTTTAATTATGAAGCACAGCGCGTGACAACCAGCGGCAGTTAACGTTCACTGTGTTCCATTTGTGAAAGTGAAATCCGGACAGTGTTGTGGAGCGTATTAAACCAGCCCTACTGAGGACAACTCACGCCCGCAGAGGAAATAAGAAAAACAACAATTTACACTTGACCTTTAGACACTTTTAAAGCAGTATTGCTTTCGGTCCTCCTAAAGGACTTCCCTTTACAACATGGGTTATAATGATACACAAGGCCCTTTAACGAAGGGGTAATCTGCAGTTGCTACATCCAATTGCAGATTGCCCCTTTTTTTAAGGCTGGCAGACAAATGTGTCTTAAGACTTCTTTAGTGAGGTATCATGTTTCCAGGTAGCCAATCCAAGACCGTAAAGAGGGGGACGTTTTAAATCAGTCGATCATTGGTTTTCAGGTTTAAACATGCAGCTAAATAGTTGAGTGGAACCGTGCATGGTCTGAATGCCCCTCCATGTTTACCGTTCTGTCAGTGAGAGGCATCTGAGGGTTACACTGGAAAGGCCTTGTCTAACAGCAGGAGGCTTACTGAAGACTCTCTCTCACGCCACTAAGGTCTCTTATTCCTAGGATTTCTTTGAATGGGAACATGTTCGTAGTCAGTGTTCCTGACCTTGAGCTGAACTTAGGCCTGCTATCCGGTAAGTTCCAGGGGACAGTAAGGTGACTAATGCAGCCAGTCAGCACAATGTTGTTACTATGGTGATACCCAGCCTAACGATCTCCCTCTGAATATTAGCATGTGCTTGTTTAGACTGGCTCTGGGCCTGGACTTGTTGATTTCACCGTTTCTCTGTGTGACACATGAGACCGAGACTGGGAAACGGTAGTAAGTCTACAGAGTCCATTTGAGCCTGATAAACAGAATCATCCAGCCTGGCCAAGGCAAGAAGAAACGTTATTGGGTTCCACATTCTCCTCTATTCTCCACACAGCTACACTGGCCTGCTTCCCAAATGGCACCCGATGTCTTACGTAGTGCACTACTTTTGACTAGGGATCTTGAGGCTCTGGTCAAAAATAGTGCCGCCAAGTGTAGGGAATACAGTGCCATTTGGGACACGGTCTGGAACTTTGACAACTGCAGTTGGTCTCTCCCACTCGGGGCTTTTGTACTAAGACCCTGATTCAACTGAATTGTGGGAGTCTCTATTCTAGAGACCACAGTTAGCTGAATTGGTGGTGTTAGTGCCTGGCTGGAGCAAAAGCCCGTATACCATACCATACCATACAGCTCTATCTAGAACTGCTGTATGCAGAAGTTATGAAAGGAGAGAAACAAACCCAGTAGTCGACTGATCTAGGACATTCAATGAAGCACTGCACTGGGAATAAGCAACATGAGCCAACAGCAGCCCCTAGTGGGCAAAAGTGATGCAAAGGTGATGCACCCCTCGAATGAAATGAAATGGAATAAACTGGATGACATTTTATTTTTATTTTTTTTACCTTTATTTATCTAGGCATGTCAGTTAAGAACAAATTCTTATTTTAAATGACGGCCTAGGAACAGTGGGTTTAACTGCCTTGTTCAGGGGCAGAACGACAGATTTTTACCTTATCCGCTCGGTGATTCGATCCAGAAGCCTTTCGGTTACTAGTCCAACGCTCTAACCACTAGGCTACCTGCCGCCTAGTGGTTAGAGGAGTATGCGAGTGGCTGAAGGTTCCAAAAGGGATTGATTGACTTGTCGACTTAACGTACGTATGCCTTAAGTGTTAACCTATCCGTTTTGAAGCGCTTTCCAGCAAGAGAGGGGCAATGTGGGAGAGGGAGACATGCAGTGTGATGATCATGTGCAGAGCACACTGTAACAGTGGGTCTTTGTATCACCAACCTAATAGTTACTGTCTGGTATCTGGAAAAAGCAGCATTAATATATCACTGTGTATGAATTCTCTACAATTGAACACCTGGATATAGCCTGCTAAATAGTTCGTAGACATTCTTATCAGTTTTACTAACACCCTTAGCTTATGGGCCAATCGAACCACGAAGCACCTGCGTAAGTAGACCCAAACAGCCAATAGGCCTGATCATTCACTCCCTCCCCCTTCTATTTGGTCCAGCAGTGACTGCGTTATTACCCCCAGGGGTCCTAGTACCCCTTGTTGGGAACCACTGCATTAGATCACTCTGGTGTACTTAGTCTGGTGTGTAATTATGTTATAGTGACCACCCGGAAAGCAGTGCTTAAAGTCTCCTGTCCTCTGGAAATTATCACCACCTGTTGTTGCCTCCAATGAAATGGTTTAAAGAGTGTCTCAACTGGTGTTTAAGACATATACCCCTTTTCTATTGGTTTAACAAGACTGAGCTCTTGAAAGGATCTGGCCTTTGAAAGAAAAAAAAATGACATACTCTTAAATGACATACCCAAATCTAACTGTCTGTAGCTCAGGACCTGAAGCCAGGATATGCATATTCTTGATACCATTTCAAAGGAAACACTTTGAAGTTTGTGGAAATGTTAAATTAATGTAGGAGAATGTAACACATTAGATCTGGTAGAAGATAATACAAAGGGGAAAAAAACATTTTTACCATCTCTGGATTGCAAGAGAGGCCATCTTGTATTATTCCAGCCCAGGCGTAATTTAGATTTTGGCTGCTAGACTGCAGCAGTGTATGTGCAAAGTTCTAGACTGATCCAATGAACCATTGCATTTCTGTTCAAAATGTTGTCAAGACTGCCCAAATGTGCCTAATTGGTTTATAAATACATTTTCAAGTTCATAACTCGGCACTCTCCTCAAACAATAGCATGGTATTATTTCACTGTAATAGCTACTGTAAATTGGACAGTGCCGTTAGATTAACAGGAGTTTAAGCTTTCTGCCAATATCAGATATGTCTATGTTCTTGTTACTTACAACCTCATGCTAATTGCGTTAGCCTAACGTTAGCTCAGCCGTCCCGCGGGGGACCCACCAATATTCGCGACCCAATATTCAAGACCCAATATTCGCGTTGCGAAAAATAATTGCCAGAATACACATTTCGCCCATATTCTTGAATGTTCATAAACTCTCGTTTGAGACCTCAAACACCAAAATAGCACTGCTAATAATAGCTCCTATATTGAAAATACTGGGATTGAAGAAAAACATTTCAGAGTTTAAATTATTCAAAAAGGTAAGTTCAATATCGTTTCTACACACTTTCTACCTGTTTTAAGTTCAGACTGGAGTCTATTTTAAATTTTGCTCACACACGCGACCCATTCAAAACTGTGGGTTGCGACCCACCAGTTCTGAATCGCTGGAGTAGAAGATACCCCACGTTATAACTGTAACACACACACACACTGGTGAGAGAATGCTGACCGACTGGAATGTTTGACAGCGGCTTCTATAAAATATTGTTTTCACTCTTCTGTGTGAGAGAACCACTTACCAGTCAGGCCTCCTGAGATGTAGTGACTTTCACTTTACACAAAATGTTGTCGCTGTGGTTATCAAAGTCTATAAAGGACAGAAACGAGTTGAAACAACCTCTGTTGGTGTACTGTGAAATGTGTTCAAAAGGGATTATAAATAAATGCATTCTCTTTTTATAATCATTGAATGTTTTTACCACAGTGAATGTTCTCTTGAATAATTTGACACATTGAATTGTAAATATATTCAAATGCATCTAAAAGGATTTACTTTGACTTTTTTTTGTTTTTTTTATCATTCTTTTCATTTTTGATCAGGTTTGCTGGAATGGGTAATCTTCTAAAAGTCCTAACAAGGGAAATAGAGAACTATCCACATTTTTTCCTGGACTTTGAAAGTAAGTCTGAAGGAGTGTGCAGGAGTTTGACAGGAGGTTGTAACCATGAAACTCTTCCCATAGTCCGTCAGTAAGCAGGTGGTTTGTATCTATGGGTCACTCCTGGACCTAAAGCTGTGGCGACGTCTCTGTACCGGTCTCGATCTCTCTAACACGCCACACACCTCCCTTTCTTCTCTCGCTTTCCTCTCTTTCAGAAACCAAATGGGGAATCTGTTAAAAGTGCTCACTTGCACTGAGCTCGAGCAGGGGCCAAACTTTTTCCTTGACTTTGAAAGTGAGCACAGCTTTCACCTGGCCTGGGTTCTTCTTCCTTCTCCTCATCTTCACTTCTGTAGAGCTACAGTACTTTACTAACCAGGGTTTTGGGACAATTTCAATTCGCTTCCAATTTGGATTATTTTATTTGGCTGAAATGAACCGGAATTGTCTCTGACCCTTTTTTTACCAACCTACCTGCATGCTTCATAGTCCCTCTGCTCCTAGAACAGCCCGTTGCTTGCCTATCATCTAACCAAGTGCTATCTGT
Source organism: Brachymystax lenok tsinlingensis (assembly GCA_030435695.1). Lineage (NCBI taxonomy): Eukaryota > Metazoa > Chordata > Actinopteri > Salmoniformes > Salmonidae > Brachymystax > Brachymystax lenok. The sequence continues at coordinate 7,283,656 of CM059796.1, read as the reverse complement.
TTAAAAGCCGCCGTTTTTGTTTTTGTTGGCACGCACCATGTCATCTTATGTCTCACGCCAGCGACTGATGCATTTCTCAAAAGAACTTCTAGTATTGGATGTTTAATACGTCCTGACCTCCTATTGGTCTTTGCTTGTCCTGCTAGTAGAGATCTTAGACTAGGCCCAGATGCAGTTGGAACTAGCGCAGCGGTCGTAAACCAGTAGCGTCTCGTTGTTGCATGCGTTCATGTATCTCCATTGCTTCATTGCCTTGCCCTCTTCCTACCCGTAATATAGGTTAGACACAACAGCTGAACTGTTAAACATATTCAAATGTCCTATTTTTAGCTTAGTCACACAAATGGGGGACGCACACCAAGCATATTCCTTAGTGGTAACCGTATTCATCCCTTGTTGTCATAGCGTCACAATCACTCTTTTTTTAAATCTACCATAGAGGAAGTGAAGGAGAGGATTGTGTTACAACGCAAATACTCCCCACAGTCAGTATTGTAACTAATGTTCTATATTTAGCCTTTGTCTGAAAATATTGTAGGCTACGGACTGTTCGCTGCAGCTTATAATAAGAAAATGCCAGGAGTATGCTTTTGAAAAGCTAGCCTTCTAAAGGGCAGAGCTGTAAGCCTTCGGCCTGCTGTAGCTTGGTTGGGAGAAGCAGGTCATGCTGCTTTAATACTGGAAGAGACCTCGCCGCTCACCTGTTTTTACCACAGAGTAGCCTTGCTTTGTCTCGTCATGCTTTAAGTTTAGTCTGGCTTTGATTCCAGAAAGATTCATGTCTGTCTGGCTTGCTGAATGTTTTTTATAATTCCCTGACTAAAGTAAATTTGATTTAATTCTATTAATTGCTTAGAAGTTGTATTACGGTGTGAGAAAATGGCCTATACGTACGTGTTTTTGTTTTTGACAAACCGATAGTCATACACATTGGAACTTCCCAATTCCTGTAAATGTACATTTTGCCTCATCACATAATCATTAAAAACAAAAGTGTCAGAATGTGTTTGAGTTACTAGTACAGTGTTTTGTTGTCTGTGTGCTGCCTGTTGGCTAGCCAGGCTAACTGTTGTTGTGTGGCAGATGCACAGCCCACAGACTGTGAGAGGGAGGTATGGAACCAGGTGAACACGGTGCTCCAGGATTCTGAGAGCATCCTCTCTGGCCTACAGGCCTACAAGGGGGCAGGACAGGAGATACGAGATGTATGTATATCTACTGGATAATGCTCACACACACAGTAGACATGGGCTATTCATATTCAGCACACACAGTCGTAGACATAGGCTATTCATATTCCACACACACACACACACACACACACACACACACACACACAAACTGAAACAAACCTATACATTTATCGTTTTGTTATTGATCTCAAAATGACTTCCAATTCCCTGACCTGTTCTTTTTTTTATGTTCCATATAGATTATGTACATTTAACCATTGTGTCTGTATGTGTGTCCCCAGGCCATTCAGAACCCCAATGACATGCTCCTGCAGGAGAGAGCCTGGAACTCAGTCTGCCCCTTAGTCATACGGCTCAAAAAGTTCTACAGCTTCTCGCTGAGACTAGGTTAGTGCAGCGTTCAATCCCTCCACGAAGAAGCGCAGAGGGGATGACATTTTTTAAATTACTATCAAAAGCCAATCCATCCAAGTGCTGTACTATTATCATAAAGAGATTCTCCGGTACTTTTCTGTACTTTTTAGCCAGTAGTTCTGAAAGTACTGCTAAAAGTGATAGGGATTCCGTAGCTAAATCCTAGGGATTCCGTAGCTAAATCCTAGGGATTCCGTGGCTAAATCCTAGGGATTCCGTGGCTAAATCCTAGGGATTCCGTGGCTAATTGAGGTAAAACAGTAATTCCGCAAAAAAAATATACACGTACTAACTACACGTTGGCACATCAACCCAAAGCGGGAGGTAAAAAAAAAATTACTTTGAATTCACCAAAGTTCAGGAGCACGTCTTTTAAAGTGTAGTCTTTTTCACATTTGAGACCGAAAGTATTTTTGACAACCTAGCCTCTTTCCTTCTCCTGGTGTGTGTAGAGGGGGCCATGTGTAGCCTGCTGGAGAGCCTGGTGTGTTTTGAAACCTCACTCGTGTTTGTAGCGTAATATCCATGTGTTTCTGCTCCTGTAGAGAAGGCTCTCCAGAGCCTGCTGGAGTCCCTGACGTGCCCCCCCTACACCCCAACCCAGCACCTCGAGAAGGAGCAGGCTCTGGCCAAACAGTTTGCTGAGATCCTCCACTTCACCCTGCGCTTCGACGAACTCAAGGTCGGGCTGACATGACTGCTATTGGAACGCCACATCATCAAACCACACTTTTTGATTAAACGCACACGCACACGTCTGTAAAAGTGCAAAGTTTTGCACCCATTTTATTCCCTCCGGTAAAGAGTTCCCGTATTGTCTATGTTGGTACTGAATGGTTGTCCTCTGTCTTTCAGATGAGAATTCCTGCCATCCAGAATGACTTCAGTTATTACAGGAGGACAATCAGTCGAAACAGGATAAACAACATGAATGTGAGTCAGAGAAAGCACTGTCATATCTAGGGTTGCAAAAATCCTGTAACTTTCCCAATCCTGCAACCGGGATTTCTGAAAACTTGGCAATTTTGTGGAAGATACCAGAATTTTGCGTCCCTATTCATGTCTATTTTAGATCCAATGTGACAGAATAGCTCATCTGGTTTTTTGGCCTGGTTCGCAGTCTGAACTCCTTTGTCGTTGCCGTCCAGTCTCGTCTGCCTTTAAGCGAAAGATGGCTTACACGTTGACCCTGACTGTCTGTGCGTTACGCCTGTCTTGTCTCTAGTTGGATATCGAGAGCGAGGTCAACAATGAGATGGCCAACAGAATGTCACTGTTCTACGCCGAGGCGACGCCCATGCTGAAAACCTTAAGCACAGCTACGACAAACTTCGTAACAGAGGTTCGAGACTAGGCCTTTTCCTCTTTGTTAGCTGCTCTGTGCTGATAGCAGCACTCTCTTAAGTGTTCAGTGGTGGTCTGTTAAGTGCAGGCATCACCATGTTCCGTCTGATTTTGAGGCAAGTTGGTGTTATGTTGATAATAGTAACCTTGTTCTATCCCCTCCAGAATAAGACATTACCCCTGGAGAACACCACTGACGTTCTCAGCACCATGGCCAGCGTCTGTAAAGTCATGCTGGAGACGCCGTGAGTTGACTTGACATGTAGATATTTTGGCAGCGCGACATTCCAGGGAAAATATGTCCAGAGCAACAGTATGTTTATCGGTGCCACTCTAAACACTGTTCAACGTGTACTTTTAATTAACTAGCGTGCGTGTGCATGTCGATGTCTCTCTCTCTCTCTCTCCAGAGACTACACGAGCAGGTTCAACAGTGAGGACACGCTGCTGTTCTGTATGAGAGTGATGGTTGGAGTCATCATCCTATACGACCACGTCCATCCCAACGGAGCCTTCAACAAGTCCTCCAAGATCGACGTCAGCACCACCTCTAATACATACTGATTCTATAATACCCTGAAGGCCCATTCTTACTCTAATGATAGCATGCGTCATTTCGCTCTTTCGTCTAAATCACGTCAATGGGAAATGTGGGTGAGTGTGTATTTCGAACGCTTGAAGCGTGTATTTCAAGGTAAATGTTGATGTTTTTTGTGTGTTTTTCATCAGATGAAGGGATGCATAAAGGTCCTGAAAGAACAACCAGCAGATAACGTTGAAGGTCTCCTGAACGCCCTCAAGTAAGTCTCTATCCTCACCTCCATGTAGTACTTCCCTGGTGAGGAGACGGGCAATGTCCAGCCTTACTAAAGTTTCTGAAGACCAAATGATTTAGAAATGGCGCCTTGGTAGGAGTGCTACTTACACTTTTTGACAATGGTATGGAGGGTGCTCTTTGGACAGAAGCATTTTTCTCTGCAATACAGCAAACATCCCATGTGACTCCTGTGTATCTTTTTAGCCTTAATTAATATGGCAGATTTTGATGGAGAAGTCTGAAAACAGCTGCCCCCGAGGCGTTTCAGTCCTGTGGCCTGCTTCACATTAGTCCGCTCTCTCTTTCAGGTTCACCACAAAACACCTGAATGACGAGTCCACTCCGAAAAACATCCGAACGATGCTTCAGTAACATTTCTATCGAAAGAGGATCAATGTATTGACCTCAGCAAAAAAAAAAAAGATGTATATGTTTACATAATTTAAAAGACTGGACTGGATGTTAATACTTGTGTATTTACGTAGTCATTCCCTCCAAGTTACTGAAACATATAGGACATGTACCTTTTACTTTGAAAAATGAATTGGCTATACTGTAATTTTGTTGAAGCACAAATTGTGGATATGCCTTTCAGCCTTACAAACTGAGCTTGGCAAGCAGCACTTGAAGAAACAAGCACCCTGGTTGGTTCCTATGAGTGAGCGGGCGAATGAAAGGAGCTTCGTCATTGGTGGTTCGTTGTCAACATAAGCCGAATTGCGAATTGATGTCGAACCGGGTCCCAGATCACGTTGCGCTGTCTTCCTAACGCCTATGGTTCAATGTTGGCAAGACCGCACAAACTGATCTGAGATCATGCTACCCAATCCCTAGCCATCCCTGTAGATCGGAATGATTGGATAGGTGTAAGCAATATGGCGCAAATTCCACCTAGTCTTATCAGAAGGCAAGGGGAAGATTGTTCAAACCTATCAGATCTACAGGAGTGACTGTAGGGTCGGGACTAGAGGTTGGTTGGGAATTTAGCAAGGGGAAGCAACGAGGGAAAAAGTGAGGATGGGTTTCATAAAGTGTTCTCGGTAAGTTGGCGGACATTGCTGTGCTTCTGTTGCGCTTTGTTGGCAAGGAAGTGACGGTGCCATAAGAAACAAGCAAATCAACCAAAGTGTTTGAGCCTGTATGGCAGGAGGACGAGGATACAGTATGTAATTTAGTTTTCTTTATTTTTCATGTATCAGGTGTGTTCCTTTTTGTATCTAACACAAGTCCATTGCTCAAAGAAGCAGCTTTAAATACAAATTAAGTCAAGGTTATTTTTAAGTGACACAGTGGCAAAAACAATTTCTTTTTTTGAGATCTCTACTCTGGTTGTAGGATAGCGGTGATGAGCCTCCTCTCCTAGTTCTCCTTCATCCTCTAAGGACCAGTGAAGCCTCCGTCTGACTGTGGTCCCATTCTCTATCCTCCTACCTGAAGTGTACACTCGTTCCCTCACCATTTGGTGTAAGTCTTGACTAGAGGGAGTTCCCACACCTGTGCATTCTATGAAGGGGTGTAAACGAGTGCACGCTTTGAGAAGAAGGGTCTAGAATTGGGACTGCGGTCACACTTTAAGACAGTCACTTCTGGTAGGGTGAAAAAGAAATCCCTAAAAATGTACACAGCGGTTATAATTTCAGTACACACAAAGTACCATTCTGTAGAATCAGGCCTTGTCGCTCACTCCTATACTCTTACTTACATCCCAATGTACAAAGATATTTGTGTCACTGATTTTGTTTGGAGGCACTCCCAAGATTAAATCTCCACTCCATACCTTGGTTTGATGATTGATTAAATACGTCAATGTCAGACCGTGTGACTTGTTGCCCTTTCTGAATATATATTTTTGTGTGTGCAGCACTGTTCCATGCTAATGAGCATTGACCAAAGGGGCATTATGGGAGTGTTCTCGACGCTCATTCAGCATGTATTCACTGGTAAATAATATTCATCTAATTATTAACAGGAGAACAATATTGGAAAGTTGTCTACAAAATGTCAGGATTGTGAGTGGCTTTTGTTCTGGAAATGTGTGGTGTTCTATGAATTGGAGAAACGCTTGTTTTGGTGAAGGTCAGACAATCGCTTGTTATTGATTTTAATGACTTGAAGAAGATCTGCATTAACTTGTTGTGCTGCTGTCTCGATCCTGTCTGTCCAGACACATGTGGAATTGAAGCTTTTTTTTCATGATCGGGAAATGCAGAGATTAACCATTTTAAACTATGGCTGTTTACACAGGTAGCCCAATTCTGATATTTTGCCCAATTATTGGCAAAAGAGCTGATTGGTCAAAAGACCAATTAGTGGAAAAAGATTAGAATTGGTCTGCCTGTGTTAACGCAGCCTTATAGGCCTATGTCATGTTGAGCAGCATGCAAACGATTAGCCTGGTCCCAGATCGGTTTGTGCTCCTGCCAACTCACATGCTGTCATTGTCAAGCCAAACGTTTGTCACTTGACAATGAGCGACAGGGAGTTGGCATGACAGCACAGGCTGGCTCTCAGGCTACTAAACAATGGCCAAGCCTTTACAAATGTATCCTGTGCACTGTCCTGTTCATATTTTTCCTTATTAGAGAAACCCACAACCCCATGACCATTAATGGGCTTTTATGCTAGCCTAAAGTAGCTTGTCTTGTGCCTTTTTCTTGTCACTAAGTCAGCAATAGTCACCAACCTCAGAGTTATGAATTAAATGTATTTAATTATTAGGATCTACAGTGTTAATGTGAAATGAGACGAAGGGCTATTATAGAGTTTCAAATCCACACAGTGAATATATATATTTAGTATGTCATCCAAGCTTCAATAAAATCCTTACACACTCGATGCATCTCTGTAACATTACTCATCGTGATAACAAACAATACTACTAACAAACATTTAAGGAGAAAACAAATAGGTCAAATATCCACCATGGATTTTTAACATTCATGTTAATTGTTTTCTATAGATCCATAATACACTGTGACAAGTGTGAGCCATACTTTTTGTGTGTGATGGATGCAATGTATATATGGAATGAATGAATACTGTACATGGACTGTCAGAAATGTCAAGGTAAATGTACACCGTATGATATTGATACATCAATATACTGAGGATGTTTTCAAAGGTTTAATTCCCCAAAAGATTTCTGTCAGTATTGAAACTACACGTCTTCAGCACAATACATGCTATTATTATTATTGTGTGTTGTATGCAAGCTGTGTTGAATATTGAGATATTTGAATATTAGTTGGATTTGTTTTAACTGACAATACTTTTTAATGGTTTGGAACGTTGGTTCAATGTTTATAAATGGCTTTTTCTTTATATTGCATATTGAATGGATGTGTGAACTGAATTAAACTGGTACATTTTCTGCACCTGGGTTTGTTGTCATGAATATTTTATTGACATTTTCCAGACCAAACATTAAATCGTATAGTCATGTCCATACATTGTGTATTCTTGTCATAATTGAACTTGGTGGAAATGAACGTCAACATGATTTGATGTTAATTAAGAGTACACTTCTCAGTTCCATCTTCCCAGTACTGTTTGGTTGAATGGCTTCTTCTGATTCTCACTTCTCCAGTATGTAGGACTGTTCTTCCTCTGTATTGTATACCAGTGCTTCTCAACTGGTTTTGCCTCCAGACCCAAATTGGAACACGTCTCGGTCGCAACCCAATATTAGCACTAAAAACATATTTGTAATGCTATATTGATAGTAAATGTAGCAATGTATATTCATATTTTACCTTCACTTAAATAGGCAAGTCAGTTAAGAACAAATTCTTATTTTCAATGACAACCTAGGAACACTAGCGGTTCTGGGGGGGCCAGTGCCCCTGTCAGAATTTTGGACCCCCTTGTGGCACCCCTAAATGTGGAGTAAGGAAAATGTGTTATGCAAAAATTATTTCAATCATTATTTTTTTACATCCGTTATTAGACATTGGCAACGCGGAGCACTAATTAAACCCACACATTTACTAGAGGGACATGGTATTTTGCCTGTAATGCAGTGAAGAAAACGATATGACAATAACGTCTAATGTAACTGGCCCCTCTAACAGTACAGCTGTTAGCTGTGAGTCTGTGATTTTGTTGGAGCCAGAGCGCATGGAGTGGAGTGAATGCGCTTTTCAGATCTGAGCCGCGCGTGTGCACATTTCTTGATATTCTTTGCTAGTTATTAGCCCAGTTATAGAGAAGTATAGGTCAGCAATGGGGAGTTACTGCTTTCTACAAGAGCACAAAACGTGTAGGCTACATTTCAAAATGTATTTGAAAAGCCAGTCAGATAAAAAGCTTGTCTTAATTCAACGGGCAGAGTTGTATTTTGAGACTGGCTCGAATATGCAAATAAGCCAATAGGCAGAGGGAATTGTCTACTTCTCTGTATGGTAATAATTAATTGTATTTTGTAAAGGGGTTTCTTGCATCATACAACCCAATGCAATTTACAGTCACCTATTTGGCCCACGGTGTTACAGACCAAAAAATAATTAATGTCAAGCCCTTCATAATGTAAAAACGTTTTTAAGTCTCATGCAATGTAGGCCTGCATTGAACACCACATATAGGCTACAGTAGGCTATATCATAGAAATCAAACGCTATTTCCATGTGAAAATGTTTTGGGATTTGCCCCATTGGTTTTGTTGGTAGGCCTACATTATGCTCAAATAGCCTAATGGCTACTGTCTAAAACTGTATGGGTACAGCCTCAGTGTTCATAGTAAAGGTGTGCCGGGAAGTTGCACAAAATTCTCACAATGTTCAAGTTTCTGATCAGAAGACGAAAAATGTGCTCAGTGCCCTCCGTGCCCCCAACCCCCCACCAGTTGAGAATCGCTGCTGCATTCTGTCTGTGCTGCAGTACTAAAGTGCTCCACAGGGTGGCGACATGGTTCACTCGTCTGATCCACCACTGGAAGCTTGTATCCTCCAAGGCTGTCCCTCAAACAGTGGTGTTGCTGAAACACCAAACCATGTATGTCAATTATACATCATACATGATACAGAACATTCACGCTATGAAAGAAAGCATTAATTGAGTAAGAATGTAATGCCACGTGTTTCCTTGGACACGGACTTCAAAAAGTTTCCTTTTTGATGGAGAGCTCATTCTGTTATAGTTCAAGAATGTACATTGAAAGGATTGGTAATCTATTGTCTTACTAGGCGTGGTCCTGTGTGTCCTCTGCGATGGACAGATTTAAGGGAAAGAGAAAAGGAGGAAGGAAGGGAGGGAGAGAGGAAGGAAGGAAAGAGGTTTCTTACTAGGAGTACTCCTGTTTGTCCTCATTGATGCCCTCAGTCCTTCCTGACTGAGCCTGGGCACTGCTGACCTCACAGGACCAGGTCGTATCCCTGCGTTCCATTGGCCCGACCGTGACAGGCTCTTGGCTGTCGCCTTGGTGACAGGGTACTCTAGGCTCTGTGTGGCCCATTGGGGGCGGAACCGGTTCTGCTTCTGCTGTCCTGCTCCAGAACCCAGGTCCAAGCACAGGAACATCTAAGAGGGAGGAGAACAGATGCAAACAATGCATATGTTGATGCATGTTATACTGTCTGTATTGTCCCAATCTGTGTCTAAGTGGCCAGATGACACGATAAGTAAACTCTTTTATTGTATTCTTTAACAATATATTTAGGTGTGTTTTATCTTTTAGTTTGGTATTTCTGCTGATAAAACGTGGGGTATTTCTGTAAATGGAAATACTTAGAATGTTCAATGACAGTGTTCTCTCTCCTCCTCCCCTGAAGCAGCAACAGCGTTTTTGTCCACACACACACACACACACACACACACACACACACACACACACACACACACACACACACACACACACACACACACACACACACACACACACACACACACACACACACACACACACACACACACACACACACACACACACACACACACACACACACACACACACACACACACACACACACACACACACACACAGAGAGAGAGAGAGAGTCCCCTGGGTAACGCATTTACATGAATTTCCATGTGAAGTCTGTTCAATATGCATTATGTCTTTTGGTGTGTGTGTGTCTCTCCTGGGAATTCTAAGCATTCCCTTGGCTGTTATCCAAGATAAGGTCTTCAGACTGGTCATATTCTGATGAGAGGTGCTTACCAATGACTTTGCCTTGCGCAGCTTATAATTGGCTGCAGACAGCTCTTTATTATTTGCATTGTCTGTGTTGAAGACCCCTCTGCTCTTCACCTTTCTGGAAAACAGACCATTGTCACTGGAACACCAGGTCAAGTTACATGGGAATTCATAGGCTGATTTAACCGATGTCTGATTGTTCAGTTCAATATTATACTTTATTTATAGCCTCAGGGGTCAATTAAGAATTGATTGTGCTTTCATTTGGGAATGAATGCAATGGTTTGGTAAATGCTTTGTATTTCAAGACTGATGTACTTTTCACCACACACACACACACACACACACACACACACACACACACACACACACACACACACACACACACACACACACACACACACACACACACACACACACACACACACACACACACACACACACACACACACACACACTAGAGGAAGTGGTCTTACGCTTGGTGGGCGTGCTCTATGGGGTCCAGATTTTCCAGATAATTGAATCGCACGGTGTCAGTGGGGTGTCTGTCTGCACCCCTCCACGGGGGTAGCCCCTTCAGCTGGGACCCTCCTGACCCCCTCGTGGTCCCGCCACCGCTCCTCTCTCGCTGGACGGGGCGTGCGGATCGCACCTCTCTGAGGAAGCTCTCTGATTGGTCAAACGTCACACTGTTTATGGACGTCACCTCAGGGACAATGAACTCCTGCTGTGATGGAGTCTGAACACACACAAAAATGTGTCTGTTCCATGCAGGTAGTTTTATACACTGTCCAGTCGTCCAGTAACTCACCTTAGGTTTGCCGATGTGGAGCTCCAGTACTGTCTCTATGTAGTGCCTCTTCCAGACCCCATGTTCAAACGGTGTGGGGGCAAAGTTGATGCACCAGCCCAGTCTAAGACACTTGGGCATCCATTGCTGGTCCAACTCAACTATACCCTTCCAGTGCCAACTCACCTGCCAACACAGGTACACAGATACCACTAAGATGGGCCAGAACATGTCATATATTTAAGTGTGGTAATGTAGTGTCTAATAACACATGTGTGATGCTGAAATGACTGGGTGTACATAGCTAGGAACCTATTATTACAGAATGAGAGAGAGAGTTAGTGTCTCCATTTTTTAAATAAAATAGCTACACAATCTTCAGTCACATAAGTTCTTTACTGTTCAATTTCTGCTACATATATGAACAAGACCAGAAACACCCTTACCTCCCTACTGTACCTACCTGTGCACACCTGCAAAGACTCCTGGGGTCGAGGAAAGAAAAGACATAGAGAGAGAGAACTCTGGGCAGGACAGAGGTGAAGTCTAGGTTCTCCTCTGGAACCCTCTTGGTCAGGTTCTGACGGAGGAAACGCAGCTGGCCCACTGAACACCGCGAGAAAAAGTCCTGTAGAACCGCCTTCCTCTGGCCGTCGCTCCACTTGTCAAACTAACAGACACACAGGGATGGCATCAGTTTAATCTTAAGTGATACATACTGTAATTTATTTTTATTTAACTAGGCAAGTCAGTTAAGAACAAATTCTTATTTACATTGAGTGGGATAACTGCCTTGTTCAGGGGCAAAATGACAGATTTTTACCTTGTCAGCTTGGGGATTCGATCCAGCAACCTTTTGGTTACTGGCCTAATGCGCTAACCACTAGGCTACCTGCCACCCCAAACAAGTAAAATTGAAAAGCTGTAAAAGGATTGTTTATGTGGTTCTGGTTGCATTGCTGTATGTCTAACCTATTCTCCACGGTTCATATTTTATCCATTTATAACCTTCCATTTTTAGAGGCTCACTTACCCATTTTCCCAGCAGGTTTCTTCGCTCTTCAAACACCTAAAGAAGAGAGATGTTTAATGTAAGTACAAGATTACATTAAAACGGTATTATTATAAAGATTAGAGTGACCTTTACATTGTTATTAGACAGCTGGTGGTTAAGAGGTGTCCAGGCACTCATTTTGGTCTGCATCTTGGCAGAGGTTAGTGAGGTCCTCGGTGCAAAGGACATCTTTCAGCTGCTCCAAGTCAGATCTGTGTGGAAGGAGGAGAAGACTGCATCACCTGGTAGATACGTTGAAGTGAATCGCCATTGGTTAGGGCTATGGCATGTGCATTTTCTTGCGTTTATTCACTCATTAAATCAGAGCCCAAGTAGTCCTAGTCAGTCAATGAACAGTCACATAAAACCTACATAAGATACCTGTACTATTATTAGCTCTGCTACAGATGTGGATGGTTCACTAGACTGGTGGAATAGTCCTACCATCAATCTCCTCCGGCCTCCGATGCATGAGCCAAGCATAGTTATTATCGCAATCCCGAATCCTCAGTGTTATGTATTCATATCTTGTCCACAGGATTACCAGTACATGTCACTTTGTTCTTGAAGCGTTCGTACAGTTTACCAGTTTCCATAGTAGTGGGTGTACTGTGGGGCGCACCTCCCCCTCTCCTTCTCTACCCAACCCTGTCACCGTCGCTGCTTTGCGTAGTCAAGAGCAACGACAAGAGCGACGCAAACACCACTTGACACACAAGGGTGGCGCTGTTGTCACCGAAATACGAACCACACACACAAGGTGCGGCATGCATGTGCTTTCAATGGATACAATGTCACTGTTCACGATGTTGCAAATCACGCAGAGCATGTTGCACCCACGCTACGGATTTTGTCTAGTTTGCAACAAATGTTGCCATTCAGGGAGTTTGATGACTTCATAGCCTATGTTCTCCACGTTTTTCTCACGTCTTTCCATTTGTATTTTATTCCTTGTATATATAGGTCTTCAGTGCACACACGTGTGTGAACCTCAGTCAAACAAATCATTTTGTCATTTCAAAACTGAAAAGGTAAGCATTTGAGTTCAGTTGGCTGCGCGTCTGTGTTCAATGCGCGCTCTCGCTCTTCGAGGACATCGGTTGTAAACCTGCTGGGAGAGGAGGAGGGAGAGAGGGAGCAGGAGAGGAGGAGGGAGAGAGGGAGGAGGAGGGAGAGAGGGAGCAAGAGAGGAGTGGGCCATTCACTCATTGTTACGGCCTCGAGGAGCGGCGAAGACCCCTACACGTGAATAATCTTCACGACAGAAAGGTAAAATCGTCTTATTTTATTATATTCTCTGGCACTCCCCTAGATATGTTCTGTTACAGAATTGCGAACACATGTATTGCCAACACGGCTGGCGGGATCGTAGTAACGTTAAACCGTCGGGATACGCCTGGAGAGATTCAGTTTAGGTAGACTAGTCAACATACGGTCACTATCAGTTGAGATGAAGTAGCCCAACCATCATCTTTTGTTCTGCTTCATAACATTTTTATTTGTCGGATAAAATGTGTTTATCCATTAGGCGCTGTCGGAGGAGTAAACAGCTGCCTTTGACATATATATACTACTATAGTTTCATGTCATCACTGTTGTGACTATTTACCGGTAGTTTTGTAACATGGTTCTAAGCATGTAATGGGCTACCGAAGACGTCAGTAAATGCTATTACGCACAGTCATTTGCCTACAGTGCAAGCCGCTACCAGTATATTCAATTGTGAAATGTCACATATTGTTTGAATTGTTTCGGGTTGTATTTACGTGTCATGTTTGAAAGTGCATGATCTGCTAGTGGTAAAGGCTGCTGTGGAATATAGGTTCTAGGGAATAATTATCTTGTAACAGGGTGTGTGCGTGTTTAAAGAGACAATATATCATGCAAATTGATTTAACTTTACTATTATGGTGCCGTTAAGCTACTACAGAAGTATAATTGGTGCACTAATTCATTTATTCCATATCCACCCACATACCAGATTATAATCACCATTATAATGCATCATTTCTCATAATGGGCCTCTGAAAATATTGTGTTAAGATGCGTCATTAATTGTAGTCGGATTTGCAAGTGTTTCCATTTTGTAAGCATTTATTATTTCCCCTCTCTATTCTCCCCCCAGATCCCTTGACCTCTACACTTATTTCAGGGCTAGACTCTCTGATCCTAATCATTGTTTCTATTCTGTGTATAAACACAGCGACGTGGTGAGAAGTGGTCTGACACCCAACGCCAGGCCTCATGCTCAGGTGATGGAGCTCCTATGACTCAAGAGGGTGATGGAAACAGCCAGTCTCAGCCATGCCGGCCATCTTGGATTGTACCCACGCACACAGACTGTCCCTCTCTGAGACCAGGAACAGGACCCGTCTCTCCCCTGACTGTCAATTACCTGTACCACGCGTGAGCTCTCTCTCTTGCGCCGACCTTTGTGAATGAGGGGGATCATTCGGCCTGTCCCTGTGCCCAGCGTGGGTCCCTCCTTACCCCTGTCCCTGCCCCTGCCTGCGGGGACCATGGGGCTCCTGTGGGTGCTGTGTGTGTCCATGCTGATGTCTCCAGCAGTGGTGGTAGAAGCCATCCCCATGGAGTCTGCTGCTGGGAGCCACAGCATGTTCACCTGTGAACCTACCACCCTGCGCATGTGTCAGGGGCTGCCCTATAACTCCACCTTCATGCCCAACCTCCTCAACCACTACGACCAGCAGACCGCCGCGCTCGCCATGGAGGTAAACACTAACTCACTAGTTTTCATGTCTCGCTCTCTCTTGCTCTCTCTCTCTTTCTCATTTCCAGGCTGTATCACATCCGGCCGTGATTGGGAGTCTCATAGGGCGGAGCACAATTGGCCCGGCATTGTCCAGGTTTGGCCGGGGTAGGCAGTCATTGTAAATAAGAATTTGTGCTTAACTGACGTGCCTAGTTAAATAAAGGTTAGCAAAATATATATAATGTGTTTGGATGAAGAGACACACATACTGTAACCGTACTGTTTTACTGTACTGTCCTTATCTGTGCCAGACTCTATGGTCTGTCTGCCCTATGGACATCGTAGCAGTAGCAGACAGTGCTACCATGGATAACTGGATAACTGGTAATGTTGATAATATCAAAGTGGTAGCCTACTTTTAGTCGGCTCCTCTAGCCCAGGGGACTGAGAATATATTACAAAAACATTATGCGATAAATTAACTTTTAACATTTCTTTTGGGGCCATTTTTAAAACCATCAATTATTTAATGACTCTGTGAAGTGAATTGTGTGGTGGTCTAATCTGCTGCAGCAACCTGCTGTTTCTGTTGTGACAGACAAGCCAACAGCAACTAGAGACGATTTCAAGTCATTTCTGCTCTACAAAAACCCATTTTATGTAACAGGCTTTGCTTAGTGGGCTTAACATTTGGCTAGGATCTAGATCCACTCTGCTGAAGTGAAGTGAATTAACAGTCCTGTTCATGATACAATGTTTGATTCCAGATGCTGCTGGATTAAGCTGCCTGTACAGCGCATTATTTACCAATCTTTATTGTTCTACGTCCGTAATCTATGGAGCTGTAACACACACACGCGCGTACATGCACAAAACCACACACTCACACATACAGTGCATTCGGAAAGTATTAAGTCCCCTTCCCTTGTTCCACATTTTGTTACGTTACAGCCTTATTCTAAAATGGATTTAAAAAAAATCTTCATCAATCTACACGCAATATCCCATAATGACAAAGTGAAAACAGATTTTTAGAGATTGTTTCACATTTCTTTCAAATAAAAAAACAGGAATACCTTATTTACGTAAGTATTCAGACCCTTTGCTATAAGACTCGAAATTGAGCTCAGGTGCATCCTGTATCCATTGATCATCCTTGAGATGTTTCTACAACTTGATTGGAGTCCACCTGTGGTAAGTTCAATTGATTGGACATTACTTGGAAAGGCACACAGCTGTCTATAGAAGGTCCCCCAGTTGACAGTGCATGTCAGAGCAAAAACCAAGCCATGAGGTCGAAGGAATTGTCTGTAGAGCTCCGAGACATGATTGTGTCGAGGCACAGATCTGGGGAAGGGTAAAAAAAAATTATCTGCAGCATTGAAGGTCCCCAAGAACACAGTGGCCTCCATCATTCTTAAATGGAAGTAGTTTTTGGAACCACCAAGACTCCTCCTAGAGCTGGCTGCCCGGACAAACTGAGCAATCGGGGGAGAAGGGCCTTGGTCAGGGAGGTGACCAAGAACCCGATAGTCACTCTGACAGAGCTCCAGAGTTCCTCTGTGGAGATGGGAGAACCTTCCAGAAGGACAACCATCTTTGCAGCACTCCACCAATCAGGCCTTTATGGTAGTGGCCAGACGGAAGCCACTCCTCAGTAAAAGGCACATGACAGCCCGCTTGGATTTTGCCAAAAGGCACCTAAAGACTCTCAGACCATGAGAAACAAGATTCTTTGGTCTGATGAAACCAAGATTGAACTCTTTGGCCTGAATGCCAAGCATCACGTCTGGAGGAAACCTGGCACCATCCCTACAGTGAAGGAAGCATAATGTTGTGGGGATGTTTTTCAGAGGCAGGGACTGGGAGACTAGTCAGGATCAAGGGAAAGATGAATATAGCAAAGTACTGAGAGATTTTTAATGAAAACCTTTTTTTGAGCGCTCTGGACTTCAGACTGTGGCGAAGTTTCACCTTCCAATGGGACAATGACCTTAAGCACACAGCCAAGACAATGCAGGAGTGGCTTAGTGACAAGTCTCTGAATGTCCTTGAGTGACCCAGCCAGAGCCCGAACCCGATCGCACATCTCTGGAGAGACCTGAAAATAGCTGTCCAGTGGCGCTCCCCATCCAACCTGACAGAACTTGAGAGGATCTGCAAAGAATAATGGGAGAAACTCCCCAAATCAAATTTTATTTGTCACGTGCGCCGAATACAAAATGCATACTTACAAGTGCATAACCAACAATGCAGTTCAAGAAATAGTTAAGAAAATATTGGCTAAATAAACAAAAGCAAAACATGTAATAAAAAGTAAATAGTCCGTGTCGCCATTTGATTAATTGTTCAGCAGTCTTCTGGCTTGGGGGTAGAAGCTGTTAAAAAGCCTTTTGGACCTAGACTTGGCTCTCCCGGTACTGCTTGCCGGTAGCAGAGAGAACAGTCTATGACTTGGGTGACTGGAGTCTTTGACAATTTTTTGGGCCTTCCTCTGACACCGCCTAGTATATAGGTCCTGGATGGCAGGAAGCTTGGCTCCAGTGATGTATTGGGCCGTACACACTACCCTCTGTAGCGCCTTACGATCGGATGGCGAGCAGTTACCATACCATGTGGTGATGCAACCGGTCTGGATGCTCTCAATGCTGCAGCTGTATAATTCTTTAAGGATCTGGGGACCCATGCCAAATCTTGTCAGTCTCCTGAAGGGGAAAAGGTGTTGTCGTGCCCTCTTCACAACTGTCTTGGTGTGTTTGGACCATGATAGTTTGTTGGTGATGTGGACACCAAGGAACTTGAAACTCTCGACCCGCTCCACTACAGCCCCGTCGATGTTAATGGGGGTCTGTTCGGCCCTCCTTTTCCTGTAGTCCTTGATCATCTCCTTTGTCTTGCTCACTTGTAGCGTCATACCCAAGAAGACTCGAGGCTGTACATTTGCAAACATTTCTAAAAACCTGTTTTTGCTTTGTCATTATGGGATATTGTGTGAAGATTGGTGAGAGTAAAAAAAAAAATCAATTTTAGAATAAGGCTGTAACGTAACAAAATGTGGAAAATGTGAAGTGGTCTGAATACTTTCCGAATGCACTGTACACACACACAGAGCTGGCAGCTATAATGCATGGACTGCCGTTGACTGTTGAGGGATCCTCTTTACAAGCTTGATTGCTGGCATTTGAACTCAATCAGAGAGCAGCTGCATTGCCTCGTTAGGTTAATCTAGTGGCATGTATATCTATCTATGTAGATTCATCTATCCAGTACTTAGCAGGTTGCTTCCTTGCCTTCCAATCCCCCCATCCATCCATCTGATCCAACCACCCAATGCTCCATGTCACCCAACCCCACTCTCCACCACTACCCACCTCTCTCTGCCCTGCCCTGCCCGCTCAGAGGGGCGATGGAGGGGATGATACAGAATGCTGAGCCCTGTCCGTCCACTTGTTCCTATTCTGCTAGTAGTGGACTGAGATGGAGGAGTCAGAGAGGGAGAGTAAGAGAGAGAGGGGGGGAGAGGGAGAGCGAGCGAGAGAGCAAGGGATATGCGGGAGTTATGTAAGTAACCTTTGCTCTGAATGTGCCCTGGCCTCGGGAGATAGAGAGAGGCACTACATCACACCCAGCTTATCCCTTTTAAATATCCCATCACATTCCCATGCCATTCCCTGTAGCATTCTCAAAATATTCCTGACATCCCGACCTCAGTTGAAGGGGTTTAGTCAGTTGTGGTTCATAACCCAAAGTAGTCATCATTATTTGGCTGTAAAATGACTAGCATAAATACACAAAAATGACCCTAGATGTGAACCTGTGAGGTTACTTACATATCTCCCACATATCCCTTGCTCTCCCTCTCTTACTCTCCCTCTCTGCCTCCTCCATCTCAGTCCACTATTATATACCAGGTGAATGTATCTTCACTGTTATTTCTTTGCCCAGGTTTGTTACACTTGTTTAGTTTGAATATGCACTAGACTAAGGCTTTTGGTTAGAGACAACAGTTCAGTTTGATTAGACATGCTTTCACCAGCATGTCTCAGTTAGCGCATTCAAAAGCTAGTTTGATGTTTGGAAAACACATGAATCCCGATAGATGACGAAGACTGCGGCTCCAAAACGCCTCTCTATCTCTATGTCCATGTTGTCTCTTTATACTAGCCTTGGCATGGCCGACCGGTCCATGGGAGAATACCAGAGCCTTTAAGAAGAGAAAAAGCCAAATGAGGATTGACAGTTGATTTGAAAGGGAATTAGGTCCACCCAATAGCCATGATAATGATGATGAATGGCTTGTAGCGTGGAGAAATTGTGACTTGGACGTGAACCAATGGCTTCCTTTCATCCCTGTCTGGAGAGAAAACCCTCAGAAGTGGTGTGCCTTTTAAAAATCTTCATGTCTTTTCCTTCTAAATGAGGTTGGGGCTGGGAAATTTGTAGCATAACTGGCTAGCCCTTGTCTCTAGAGTAAAAAAACGCTCAGTATCTACATTCCCCCAAACCACAACCCTCATTTAATCATCCTCCAGAATAGTGCTTTTCAGTTTGGTTTCTGTTTTTTGGCTCTGTGGTAGCTGACCATTTGGTGCACAAATTACACCTCTCAAAATAAGCTCCCAGTCAGTCAGTCGTTGGGGATTGTTGTGGCTGTGACTGACCTCAGTATAACCCCACTGCTGAAGTGGGACAGCAGCCTGAAGACTGGGAATCTGCTATTTCTGTGCCATCCTCTGTGCTTGCTAAGAGAGGGAGCTTCCGTGGTACATCTATATGGAGTGATATTAGTGCCACCAGAAATATCATATGAATTTACAATTTCTGATGGGACTAATATCATTCCATAGATCTGACTGGCATGGGTAGAAAGAGAAAATAGATAGATAGATAAATACACTATATATACAAAAGTATGTGGACACCCCTTCAAATGAGTAGATTAAGCTATTTCAGCCACACCTGTTGTTGACAGGTGTATAAAATCGAGCACACAGCCATGCAATCTCCATAGACAAACATTGACAGTAGAACAGCCTTACTGAAGAGCTCAGTGTCTTTCAACGTGGCACCGTCATAGGATGCCACCTTTCCAACAAGTCAGTTCATCAAATGTATGCCCTGCTAGAGCTGCCCCGGTCAACTGTCAGTGCTGTTATTGGGATGTGGAAACGTCTAGGAGCAACAACTGCTAACCTGCAAAGTGGTAGGCAACACAAGCTCACAGAACGGGATCACAGGGTGCTGAAGCGCATAGAGCGTAACAATCGTCTGTTCTCGGTTGCAACACTCACTATCGCGTTCCAAACTGACACTGGAAGCAGCGTCAGCACAAGAACTGTTCGTCGGGGGCTTCATGAAATGGGTTTCCATGGCCAAGCAGCCGCACACAAGCCTAAGATCAACATTTGCAATGCCAAGCATCGGCTGGAGTGGTGTAAAGCTCGCCGCCATTGGACTCTTGGAGCAGTGTAAACATGTTCTCTCGAGTGATGAATCACACTTCACCATCTGGCAGTCCAATGGACAAATCTGGGTTGGGCAGATGCCGGGAGAACGCTACCTGCCCCAATGCATAGTGCGAACTGTAAAGTTTGGTGGAGGAGGAATAATGGTCTGGGGCTGTTTTTCAGGGTTCAGGCTAGGCCCCATAGTTCCAGTGAACGGAAATCTAAAAGCTACAGCATACAATGACATTCTAGACGATTCTGTGTTTCCAACTTTGTGGCAACAGTTTGGGGAAGGCCCTTTTTTTGTTTCAGCATGACAATGCCCCCATGCACAAAGCGAGGTCTTGCTTTTTACCAATAGATTATTGAGTCTATTGGCACAGTATGGCTGACTAAATGTAATACTGTCTATATTTATGAAACAATAGTGAACAAATAATAGTTGAATTATTATAATGAATTCTTCCCCCATTTTATGCCTTTTGTCAATGTTTGACATACATTTGTAACCTCTACAGATAAGGTTTACGGTTGTATATAAAACAGATACTCCACCCATTCGCTGTGAATTAATATAAAAGGCTGACTGTGGTCTCTGATGACCGTCAGACAGACGTGCACAGTATGCAGATAACATATGGCTAGTAGCTAGCGAGGGATGTACGATACATGTTATGGTCTGATAAACCCAGCTCACTCTGACCCAAACCCACAATAGACCTCTGTTTTATTTAATGTCAAACATGCTGTTTATAAGCTCCGGACTGAATGGAATCTCTCTCTCTCTCTCTCTCTCTCTCTCTCTCTCTCTCTCTCTCTCTCTCTCTCTCTCTCTCTCTCTCTCTCTCTCTCTCTCTCTCTCTCTCTCTCTCTCTCTCTCTCTCTCTCTCCCCTTCTTTGTCTTTCTCTCTCTCTCAACAACAACTGGTGTGTGTGGTTAATAAACAGTAATGTGAATAACACGGCCGGCTAGCTGAAGGAGGAGGTGGCCCATCCTTCTCTCCCTTTCTCTCCTCTGCCATATCTCAGTCTTTTGTCCTTCGCTCCCTCCCCTTCCCCCATGCGAGGTACACTGCACGGTTGCCTGGGAAACAGGTCCCAATTGTGTTGTTAACAAAGGAGCAAGCTTTCTGTGGCTCTCAGGAGGTGGTCCCCGCTCGCCGCCCTCTGACCCCTACTGAACACACCACGGCCCCATCCTCAAACTAGTCCCTCCGTCCGTTGGTGCATCAGCCGTTGCCATGGCAGTCAGGGTAGAAATGCAGAGAATTGAGCAGAGAGGGGGAAAGGAAGGAAGGAGCAGAGAGGGGGAGCGAGAGGATGGAAGGGAAGAGGAGAAAGCGGGAGTGGATTGATGGAGGGATAGATGGGAATGGAAGATAAATCCAGTAAATTGTGAGACTTCTTCCAGATATATAAAAGTAGTAAATCACTCAGATCAGTTGTCTGTGTAGATACAGTACATTGTTGACTGATCTGTCATTCATTCTCTTATCAGTGATTTAATTTGAGTCAAAAATAAGCTTTACCGGACCGGTCTTAAAATAGAAATCTAAAAATAAGAAAAATATCACACACACAATCCTCAAAGTAGCAATTTGTTTTTTAATTTATGTATTTTTGAGGGCAGCCTTTTCTAGATGACCACTTTTTTGGAGATCCAAAATCTCTTAACTACCCCCATAAATACATAATCACATTACTGCGAGTTGAAATTGCATTATCATACTTATCCTCAGGGCTAGAACAGCATTTGACAGAATTGTATGTATTACACGCTTGAGCCACTTACATAGTAACAGTGGAGTGAGGGGGCTCGGGGGCTTTGGGGCAAAAGAAGACCAATCTCTGGCGCAAACACACTCACAGACCTCTGGCAGACACACAGCAGCTGTTTCTAATGTGACTAAGTTACCATAATCCACTGTTCTGTTCCAGAGGACACAAGACAAGACGTCTTACATTTGTTTGGGCTGCCATGTGGATGGATAAAGACAGACAGACAGACACACACACACACACACACACACACACACACACACACACACACACACACACACACACACACACACACACACACACACACACACACACACACACACACACACACTAGGGTTGAATGGCGGAACCGGTTACCGGGATTTACCTCCAAAAACCACTCCCTTTTCCCGGGATAAATAACTGTGAGAAACCAGTATATTATAATAAATTATGTATATGAACAGCATGGCGTGAAATGGAACTGTTAAATGATATGCGATGTCTAAATCGGGCTTCTCTACGGCCACTGCATGATGAATCATCAACGCTCAGGGTGGGGACAGACAGCCCATCTCAGGGTGGGGACAGAGAGCCCATCTCAGGGTGGGGACAGACAGCCCATCTCAGGGTGGGGACAGACAGCCCATCTCAGGGTGGGGACAGACAGCCCATCTCAGGGTGGGGACAGAGAGCCCATCTCAGGGTGGGGACAGAGAGCCCATCTCAGGGTGGGGACAGAGAGCCCATCTCAGGGTGGGGACAGACAGCCCATCTCAGGGTGGGGACAGAGAGCCCATCTCAGGGTGGGGACAGACAGCCCATCTCAGGGTGGGGACAGACAGCCCATCTTAGGGTGGGGACATAGTCTATGCTACAGTAATATAGTTTATGCTACAGTAATATAGTCTATGCTACAGTAATATAGTCTATGCTACAGTAATATAGTCTATGCTACAGTAATATAGTCTATACTACAGTAATATAGTCTATGCTACAGTAATATAGTCTATACTACAGTAATATAGTCTATACTACAGTAATATAGTCTATGCTACAGTAATATAGTCTATGCTACAGTAATATAGTCTATGCTACTGTAATATTGTCTATGCTACATTAATATAGTCTATGCTACAGTAATATAGTCTATGCTACAGTAATATAAAGACTGAATGTGTATCTAATTTACCCATCGCCATCTGGCTTTCGGTGGTCACCTTATTTTTTAATTGTAAAAATAATTGTTTTTATATTGCAGCTGCAGAGTTTTAACTCAAATATCGTTGCTTTAAATCAGTGTGTGACCACACTCTCTCACAGTCTGTCTCTCTCTCCATCAACTCCATTCAAATTGCATCCAAAATAGATCATCCTGTTCTGGATTGATATATAGCCCTATATACAGATGTTGGAGCCTAACTCTTTCAGATAATACGTCCAATGCAGTATTAGCCTTATATTCAGCTAATTCATGATGGGTTATGCATAATAAGCTTCTAACTTATAGCCTCTGTCTCTTGCGCACTACGCACGCACCTGTGACCCGCTGGCCTCTCTCCTTAAAAAAATGCTCCTTAGCTTGGAGCCCCATGCAAGAAAAGCTAGATACATTTTTTGTTAGCATTTCTTATACCGATAGACTATTCGAAGAGGGACGACGGCTCTTTGTTCGCTGAATGTTAAACACAGCAGCCCAATAGAACTGGCGGGTAGTTTGAAAGAAGAGCGAACGCTCGATGGCGGTAGGCTACCGCAGTTATTTATTCAGACCCATAACCCTTCGATCTTCATGAAGAGAAGTGAAAGCCTTCTGCATCTAATTCTAGTCCTATATTGTTGAAGGATGTCATTCAAATTCTGAAGATAAGGACAACAAAACGTATTTCATTAAACTTTTGGAAGCGAGGAATAAATGAAGCAACAAGAGAGAGAAAAATAGGTAGGCTAATAACATCAGGGGAAATATCATGAAAGGTATATGCGCCAGCCTACTAATTATACAAATAGGCCCTGTTATATTTCAAAATTAAAGTCAAATTCGCTAGCCTATACTTGTACCGTTGTAGGCCGCATGTGCTGCACCAGAATCGCATGTTCTCTTCTGCTTTATCATGGTTTGAATGCGTAATTCCAGTCCATATAATCCAGTATAATACAACACAGTACAGTAATACAGTTCACACTCAAAAAGATCAGCCTACTGAAGCTAGTTTCATTTATTTACCCAAGAGGGCATATAGCTAAGCTACATCTATGGGCTTTTCTGTCTTTCGGTTTGTGCGAAATGTGCAGTAGCCTAAATCATATAAGTATTGGATAATGGCACAATCATTTGGGCTTTTTTGGGCTAGGGCTCAGAACATGTCTTTAATGTAGGGCTCAGAACATGTCTTTAATGTGGGGCTTGTAACATGTCTTTAATGTGGGGCTTATGAAATGTATTTAATGTAGGGCTTATGAAATGTATTTAATGTAGTGCTCATAACATGTCTTTAATGTAGGGCTCAGAACATGTATTTAATGCATGGTTAATCAGGCTCAGGTAGCATCAGGCTTTAATTTTGTTTTATCAAAGTTCTAATCAAATCCATTTATATGAATTATAATGCTTTTGAATGACACTTCCGGTTTTGGTGGGAAATACCGGGTTACCTGAGAGAAACGTGATTTATTCATGGGATGGAAAATGTGTAAAATACAGGGAAAATATTCAACCCTAACACGCAGGCACGCGCACACACACGCTGTACCTTCCATGAATCTCGTACCAGAGCACACTTCTGCCTTGGAAGTGCGGAGGCAGAGAGCAGAAGAAAGGGAAACCCCAGATGAATATCCACCTGTCCTGTCTCTGTGTGTAATGCACCATGTAATGCACCACGACAGGGCTCTGACGGGGTAATGCATGCCACCGGACTGGAGGCTGGCGAAGGCTAGGGAAGGGTGCCACCCTGTTTGATTCTATACAGAGCAGATCAACGTGGATTTGCCTACTTGTTTGATCTCAAAGATTTGATTAGGAAGATGGTGCCAGGTGTGTCATAAGATCTTGGTTTAATGAAAAGGGATGCTCAAGGGTTGGGGTAACAGACATATACAGATTGGTTGCTATGAAGGAAGTTCTTCCCCATAGAGATCCTATAATACACTCTATTTAATTCTGTGTTTCTTCCCATCTTACCATCACCTCAAGCGAGACTGTTTTGGGCCTTGTGTCTGCAGACGGTCCATTTATTCAGAAATGATTGCTTTGACTGGTTGATTGATCTGTTTTTGAAAGTGAACCAATCTACTAAAATACACATAAACAAGAAAAAGCCAGACTAGTACAGATGCAGTAGTAAGTCATCAAACACAGTAAAACCTACACAAAATACACATAATTTCCCTGGTGATGATGAGGACGCGTGGCATTTGCTGTGCCATGCTGTCCTGTACATCTATAGACTCAAATACTGAATGTGTGGATATATATATATATTTCTTTTACTGCATTCAATATTTTGTCCAGAGGATGTCAGTCATCTCAGATGTCTGTCTGATCCCTATGTTCCAACAGTCACTAAACTGTCTAATGAAACCGCACGTCAACATCACCTCCTTTATGTTATGGTCAATTGAAAATCTGAAGGCAGAAATATTGTGTTTTATATGTACAAAGCATTTACAAAAGCTGTCTGGATGTGGATGTGATGTAGGTTCTTTGTGTGGGAATCGGCAAGCCTAACAGCCGTCCTAATCCCTTTAAATACAGGCAGGCGTCTGGGAGACAGCCCAGACTGAACACTGGTGTCAGAAGTGGAATTCTGTCTACATTTCTACATTAGAAATACGATGAATGAATGGTGTAATATGTAGGCTAAGCTATGGCGATGATGGATGACAAGGTAGATGCTCGTCCTATCCTAGTCATAGGAAGAGTGTGTGTGTGTGTGTGTGTGTGTGTGTGTGTGTGTGTGTGTGTGTGTGTGTGTGTGTTTGAGGTATAGAATATAATAGTGCTGCTGTGTATTCCTCTTTCTTGGAGACTGAATATAGGTTAAGTTAAAATAGGTTAAGTTGAAGCTACAATATGTCACTTTTTGTGTGACCCGACCAAATTCACATAGAAATGTTAGTTATAGATCTTTCATTCATTCTATATGCGCTATTTCTATACTTCCCTTTCAGTTTTGTACACCAGCTTCAAACAGCTGAAAATACAATATTTTTGGTTATGGAGAAGATATTTCACAGCGGTTTAGATGGTACAATGATTCTCTACAGGATCCCTGCTTGTTTTGTTACATAAACTGAAATTAGGCGCACTATTATAATTTTTGCAACCAGGAAATGGTAGAGCAATTTCTACATAGTGCATCTTTAATATAGGTTAGAATTCGAATAGTTTGCCCAATTTTAGTTCATGTGACAAAACAAGCAATGTATGGTGTAGAGAATCATCTAAACCACTGTGAAATATATTTTCAATAACCCAAAATATTGTATTTTCAGCTGTTTGAAGCTGGTGTACAAACTGAAAGTAAAAGATGCAAAACAGAAACTTAAGAACGGGAAGCATAGAAATATTGCACATAGAACAGATATACCTCTTCTTAGACTTGCAGATCTTTACCTCACCTTAGAATGACAGATCTATAACTCACCTTTCTATGTCAATTTGGTTGGGTCGCCTAAAAAGTTACGTATTGCAGCTTTAAGTTAATTTAGGTCAAATTAATGTAGGTTAAGTTAATACAGGTTATGTTTAGTCCCGCAACGTCCCATTGACCCGTTATTTAATAATCAGATTTTTTCATAACCCAACACAACACAGCAGTCTCTTATACACTCCTTGTCCTTATACATTACATGACCAAATGTATGTGGACACCTGCTCGTCGAACATCTCATTCCAATATCATAGCATTAATACGGAGTTGATCCCCCTTTGCTGCTATAACAGACTCCACTCTTCTGGGAAGGCTTTCCACCAGATGTTGGAACATTGCTGCGGGGACTTGCTTCCATTCAGCCTCAAGAGCATTCTTGAGGTCGGGCACTGATGTTGAGCGATTAGGCCTGGCTCGCAGTCAGTGTTCCAATTCATCCCAATGGTTTTCAATGGGGATGAGGTCAGGGCTCTGTGCAGGCCAGTCAAGTTCTTCCACACCGATCTCAACAAACCATTTCTCTATGGACCCTGCTTTGTGCACGGGGGCATTGTCTAAACTGTTGCCACAAAGTTGGAAGCGCAGAATCGTCTAGAATGTAATTGTATGCTGTAGCGTTAAGATTTCCCTTCACTGGACTTAAGGGGCCTAGCCCGAACCATGAAAACCAGCCCCAGACTATTCCTCCTCCACCAAACTTTATAGTTGGCACAATGCAATGGGGCAGGTAGCATTCTACTGGCATCTGCCAAACCCGGATTTGTCCATCGGACTGCCAGATGGGGAAGATTGATTCATCACTCCAGAGAATGCGTTTCCACTGCTCCAGAGTCCAATGGCAGCAAGCTTTACACCACTCCAGCCAACGCTTGGCATTGCGCACGATGAGCTTAGGCTGCTCGGCCATGGAAACCCATTTCATGAAGCTCCTGGCGAACAGTTATTGTGCTGACGTTGCTTCCAGAGGCAGTTTGGAACTCGGCAGTGAGTGTTGCAACTGAGGACAGACGATTTTTATGCGCACTCGGTCCCATTCTTGTGTTGCCTACCACTTTGCGGCTGAGCCGTTGTTGCTCCTAGACGTTTCCACTTCACAATAACAGCACTTACAGTTGACCGGGGCAGCGCTAGCAGGGCAGAAATTTGATGAACTGACTTGTTGGAAAGGTGGCTTCCTATGATGGTGCAACATTGAAAGTCACTGAGCTCTTCAGTAAGGCCATTCTACTGCCAATGTTTGTCTATGGAGATTGCATGGCGGTGTGTTCGATTGTATACAGCTGTCAGCAACGGGTGTGGCTGAAATAGCCGAATCCACTAATTTGAAGGGGTGTCCACATACTTTTGTATATATAGTGTATATTTAATACATATCCACTGAAGAAAAACCCTGTTCTGTTCAACTATTACTCCCTAATAATGAAATTCCCTTTTTAGCTCATCTTCCATTTTGGCTGCTTGGGTCCCTGTCTTGTCCCCTTCCCCCACTCCCTGTCACAGTCACAAAGGCTGGCCCCAGCAGGAGCAGGATGCGTCTAGCTTGGCCCTGGGTGGGGCTAGGGGCCAGTGGGGGCCCTTTCTTCACTCCCCCTGGGGATTTGCATACTAAAGCCATGCCTCACAGCTGCTAGCTAGCTACCGTTCTCTCCCTGAATGCATTTTGGCAGAGAGGGAAGTGTGTGTGTGTGTGTGTGTGTGTGTGGTGTGTGTAACAGCGTTGCCCTCCCCAAACACAAAGGACTCTCCAGAGCAGAGGTTGTGTTACCAAGCCTGTCCTACACCTCCTCTCTCCCTCCTTCTCCTCCCTCTGTCTTATTGTGCCAGGTTGGGGGATTATGAGGATAGGGACGGAGTGGTGTTTTTGAGTCGGCTCCAAACCATGTCAGACAAGATTATACTGTCTGTTTGTGCTCTCATTTTGGCTTCACATGAATAATGCTCTACTTCAGAAGACTGTTCTGTTGTCTGTGTGTGTCTCTCTAATGCTGAGGGGTTGAGTGTTTGACAGGTTCTGTGGTAGATGCACAGTGTGCTTGACATACGGTGTGTGCGAGTGTCTCTGTGTGTATGATTGGATATGACATTACACGTATGATGTGTGTGAAACACAGACCCCCACCCCTACTCAGCTGTGACTATACACCTCCTGACAGTCTTGTGTTTGCCTCTCCCCTCCGCAGCCCTTCCACCCCATGGTGAACCTGCAGTGTTCGTCAGAACTCAGGATGTTCCTATGTGCCCTCTACACTCCGGTGTGTACAGAGTACGGACGCATGACACTGCCCTGCCGACGGCTGTGCCTGAAAGCCAAGGGAGACTGCTACAAACTCATGGATATGTTCGGCGTCACCTGGCCAGAAGAGATGGATTGTAACAGGTTAGTAGTGTACTGTAGTGTACTGTACTGTAGTGTACACTTTTACACACATGGGGCACATACATCTTTTTTTTTTTGGTATCATTCCTTTTACCATTATTTTCAGGAAATACCTGGTCATTCTGTACCATAATATCAATAAGAATGACATGACAAAATGGTAATTACACAATGTTAACATGTGATTTCCTAGCAAATACAAGGTCAAAACTGTGGAAACCGTATTGTAAAATACTACCTTTGTGTCTTTCTGTAGTTTAAATATAATGTGTGTAACATAAGCTGTTTCCTCTCCGTCCCCCAGGTTCCCAGACTGTGACGAGCCATACCCCCGTCCTGTAGACCTGCTGTCCAGGTCAGACTCCACAGAGTCGCCCATCTCCGTCCAGCGCGACTATGGTTTCTGGTGCCCCCGCGAGCTCAAGATCGACCCCGACCTGGGCTACACCTTCCTGGGTGTGAGGGACTGCTCGCCTCCCTGCCCCAACATGTACTTCCAGCGGGATGAGCTGGTCTTCGCCCGCTACTTCATCGGCGTGGTGTCTATCGTATGTCTCTCTGCAACCCTCTTCACCTTCCTCACCTTCCTCATCGACGTGTCCAGGTTCCGCTACCCAGAGCGGCCAATCATCTTCTACGCCGTGTGTTACATGATGGTGTCCCTGGTCTTCTTCCTGGGCTTCCTATTGGAAGACCGGGTGGCGTGCAACGCGGCAAGCCCAGGACGCTTCCGGGCGTCCACCGTCACCCAGGGCTCCCATAACAAGGTGACCCATCGGCGGCGTAGTGATTGATTGATAACTGATTGTTTAATTAACTATTTGATTTACCATTTTTTTTGTGACATTCAGGGCTATTATATAATAGTTTTTTGGGTACGATATTTTCAATGTTCTTGGATTTTCAATGTCTTCGGTCTTTTTTAAACCTTGTTCTCTCCTCTACCCTCTCCCCTCCTCTCCTTCAGGTGTGCACTCTGCTTTTCATGGTGCTCTACTTCTTCACCATGGCTGGCAGTGTGTGGTGGGTCATCCTCACCATCACCTGGTTCCTGGCTGCCGTGCCTAAGTGGGGCAGCGAGGCCATCGAGAAGAAGGCCTTGCTCTTCCATGCCTGTGCCTGGGGCCTGCCCGGCTGTCTGACTGTCACTCTGCTGGCCATGAACAAGATAGAAGGGGATAGCATCAGCGGGGTGTGTTTCGTGGGGCTGTATGACCGCACAGCGCTGAGATGGTTCCTGCTGGTTCCGCTGGGCCTAGATGTACTGGTGAGAGGGCTGGAATGAGTTACATCGGGATAAAGCGTGTGTAACAAATGGCAGCCTATTCCCTATATAGGGAATAGGGTGGCATTTGGGATGCAACCTAGGTGATTCAGTAATGTCTTTGTAGGATGTCCTTTGTGGGTATGTGTGCTCAAAGTTTAGGTGTGCACATGCACAAAGTTCAGTAAACGTGTTGACACTGTTTGTGCCTGCTCCTTCGATTATACCACAGTCATACACATCTCAAAAGTCATAAGAAAGTGGATCTGAATGGAACTGAAGGACATTATTGAAATTGTTAGCTACCCAACCAATATGACGTGTTTACTTCCGGGTCTTCTTATGACATCATCTTGGTCTAATCCTTCCGTATCAACTCTATCTGATTCCAGGTGGGGGTGGCGTTGCTGCTGGCGGGCATCCTGGCGTTGAACCGTGTGCGTATGGAGATCCCTCTGGAGAAGGAGAACCAAGACAAGCTGGTGAAGTTTATGATCCGCATCGGGGTGTTCTCTGTGCTCTACCTGGTCCCTCTGCTGACGGTCATAGCCTGCTACCTGTATGAGAACAGCTATAGGACTGTCTGGGAGACTACCTGGGTACAGGAGCGCTGCAGAGAGTACCACATCCCCTGTCCATACCAGGTGAGATCCATACTCTAACCAGTACACCACGTCCCCTGTCCATACCAGGTCAGATTAGGGCCGCTGCGGTGACCGTATTACCGCCACACTGGCAGTCATGAGTCATTACCGCAGTAAAATTCCATGTGACCGTTGAATCACGGTATTCTGCTCTTATGCACTCAGGACATGCATTGGTAGTACCCTAATGACCATTAGATTACTAATGGCCTGGTACTCAGGGCTCTATTGTCCCTCTAACCACTCTGACATCAATGTAAATGCTATCGGAAATCCCATCAAACACTTATCATCACAACAGTAGGCCTATTGTTCTTTTAAAACTCCCCTCACTGTGATGATCAATTTGAAGAAAGAAGTTCAACAGCAGGTTGAAACTGAGTTTAAAACATGGTTGTTGTGGATGTTGTTTCAAAGCCTAACACAATGAAATTGACAACGCTTTCTTGATTCAAAACATCCATATGCATACAGTGCCTTCGGAAAGTATTCAGACCCCTTGACTTTTTCCACATTTAAATAAAATAAAATAAATCCTCCTCAATATACATACAAAACCCCATATTGACAAGCGAAAAACAGGGTTTTGTATACATTTGCAAAAATGTCTAAAACCCTCTTTTCACTTTGTCAATATGAATACTTATGTAAATGTGATATTTCAGATATATATTTTTTTATACATTTTCAAACATTTCAAAAAAATATTTTTTTCTTTGTCATTGTGGGGTATTGTGTGTAGTTTAATTTAATCTATTTTAGAATAAGGCTGTAACGTAACAACATTTGGAAAAAGTCAAGGGGTCTGAATACTTTCCGAATGCACAGTATTAGAGTTTATGCATAGGTTTATGAGGCCAAGCCCGATAAAAACCTTGTATTAAAATGATGATTGTGCTGTTATACAATACATAGCCTACCACATATTATGCATGGCAGAAAAACATAAAACAGCCTATACTCCAAAATTAAACGCGTTTAGGTAATCCTGTGGATTTTATTATTTTGCATACTGGATGGACTGGATTACTTTATGCTACGCTCCAAAATGTCTATCCACGAGTCTGGGAGAGAATGTATAGCCCTAGGAGATGCTGTCGGTTCATTGATTGTGCAGGGCGGTTTACAGTTAGCTTACAATTATAGAGAATTTGTATATGATTTTGAATAGCCTAGTAATGGGGAATTTGCTATATTTTCATAATTAATAGGCTGACATTACCTTTAGTAACCACTATGCGTTTCTTTTTTTCTTCTCTCTCTCCTTTATTTTTTTCTCAAGTGCGCAGACGGGTTGTCAATAGTTTAGTGAAATATGTTACTATCGATGTTCCCTTGGTTTCCAAGATTTCCGAAATTAAGCGCTGGGTAGCTGCTGGAACAGGGTTGGAGAGCCCATGGCATACAGAGTTTGGGCGGAATATCACTTGTCGGGCAGCGAGAGCATGCTCCTCAAACAGTGGTTGATGTGTGGAGTGAAATAAATGTTCTTATATTTATTTCTCAGCTGTCCGGCAACTTTGAAAAAACGGACCCGCAGGAAAGCGCGCGGCCTCGATTCGCTATTCGAGTGCATAGCCTACGAATGACGTCTTCCCCCCACCCCCTGCCCATTTGATAATGGGCCATTCTAAATGGAAACTAATTTGACATATTAGTAAAGACAAGGTTAAATTGAGAATAGTCTGATGGGTGAAAATATGATCACATGATGAGAGAACAGCTGTGCAGCCTGAGGTGAAGACAGAGCACAAGCTTTTTTTGTTGTTGCGTATAGTGGCATCATGCAACCCAAATATGTTTTGATTTCTGAGACATTCTATGGTTTGCATCATTCACAACTAAAGTTGCTAAGTAATTCTAAATCTAGCATAGCCTATAGGACCTGTTTCAAATGGTCACTTTTACGCTCAACATAGCCACTTCATATGTGCAGCTAAGTTAAATTATATCCTTCTTACAATTACATTATATTATATAAAATAATGTTACGGGACTTATACGCATATCTTGTCAGCTAAATGAACAAGCCTACAGTCTATGGCATGGAGCATAGCCAGATAACATATAGTAGGCCAACTCATTTTCTGTTGCATGACAATAACCGGCTGACAAAATATCATGACCACCACAGCCCTAGGTGAGATCCATACTCTAACCAATACACCATATCCCCTGTCTTACCAGGTAAGTAACATATACCCTTTAAGCACTACGCTACATTACATCTATCTAACCACTACACCATATACCTGCCCATACCAGGTAATACCAGATTATACACCTACTGTAACCATTTATAGAAGCTACAATCAACTACACTCAAATATTATTATAACCCCTACAGTACATCAGTCATTCTCAACCACGGGGCCTTGGACCCCTGAGGGACCTCAGTGAGCTTTCATGGGGTCTCAAGAAAAAAGACGGAATTGAATTCTGGTGCCAAATTCAATGAGGGAAAGAACAACAGAGTAAGAAAAATATATTTCAGTCTTACACAGTAGTTGTATTCCCAACACACCTAGCTCCAGTGTTCCAGTGCAAACACAGACCGGGAAGAGATCTCAGGTTGGTTCTATTTAATAGATGAAGCACTTCAGAGAAGCTCCTCTCTGCCTGGAGCTGTGGAACACATTCCCACTCATCTGGAGAAGCAGATAATCATTCAAACACTTCATCCTTGCTACTGTAAATTGGTAGCATTTGTGTGTGTGTGTGTATATATATGTTTGTGTGTGTGTGTGTGTGTGTGTGTGTGTGTATGTTTGTGTATGTGTGTGTGTATATATATATATATATATGTTTGTGTGTGTGTGTGTGTGTGTATGTTTGTGTATATATGTGTGTGTGTGTGTGTGTGTGTGTGTGTGTACAGTTGAAGTCAGAAGTTTACATACACTTAGGTTGTAGTCATTAAAACTCATTTTTCAACCACTCCCCAAATTTCTTGTTAACAAACTATAGTTTTGGCAAGTCGGTTAGGACATCTACTTTGTGCATGACACAAGTAATTTTTCCAACAATTGTTTACAGACAGATTATTTCACTTATAATTCTCTGTATCACAATTCCAGTGGGTCAGAAGTTCACATATACTAAGTTGACTGTGCCTTTAAACAGCTTGGAAAATCCCAGAAAATGATGTCATGGCTTTAGAAGCTTCTGATAGGCTAATTGACATCATTTGAGTCAATTGGAGGTGTACCTGTGGATGTATTTTAAGGCCTAACATCAAACTCAGTGCCTCTTTGCTTGACATCATGGGAAAATCAAAAGAAATCAACCAAGACCTCAGAAAAAAAATGGCAGACCTCAACAAGTCTGATTCATCCTTGGGAGCAATTTCCAAACGCCTGAAGGTACTACGTTCATCTGTACAAACAATAGCACGCAAGTATAAACACCATGGGACAACGCAGCCGTCATACTGCTCAGGAAGGAGACGCGTTCTGTCTCCTAGAGATGAACGTACTTTGGTGCGAAAAGTGCAAATCAATCCCAGAACAACAGCAAAGGACCTTGTGAAGATGCTGGAAGAAAACAGGTACAAAAGTATCTATATCCACAGTAAAACAAGTCCTATATCGACATAACCTGAAAGGCCGCTCAGCAAGGAAGGAGCCACTGCTCCAAAACCGCCATGAAAAAGCCAGACTACGGTTTGCAACTGCACATGGGGACAAAGATCGTACTTTTTGGAGAAATGTCATCTGGTCTGATGAAACAAAAATAGAACTGTTTGGCCATAATGACCATCGTTATGTTAGGAGGAAAAAGGGTCAGGCTTGCAAGCCGAAGAACACCATCCCAACTGTGAAGCACGGGGGTGGCAGCATCATGTTGTGGGGGTGCTTTGCTGCAGGAGGGACTGGTGCACTTCACAAAATAGATGGCATCATGAGGATGGAATTATGTGGAGATACTGAAACAACATCTCAAGACATCAATCAGGAAGTTAAAGCTTGGTTGAAAATGGGTCTTCCACATGGACAATGACCCCAAGCATGCTTCCAAAGTTGTGGCAAAATGGCTTAAGGACAATAAAGTCAAGGCATTGGAGTGGCCATCACAAAGCCCTGACCTCAATCCCATAGACAATTTGGGGGCAGAACTGAAAAAGCTTGTTTGAGCAAGGAGGCCTACAAGCCTGACTCAGTTACACCAGCTCTGTCAGGAGGGATGGGCCAAAATTCACCCAACATATTGTGGGAAGCGTGTGGAAGGCTACCCAACACGTTTGACCCAAATTATACAATTTAAAGGCAATGCTACCAAATACTAATTGAGTGTATGTTAACTTCTGACCCACTGGGAATGTGATGAAAGAAATAAAAGCTGAAATAAATAATTCTCTCTACTTCTTTTCTGACATTTCACATTCTTAAAATAAAGTGGTGATCCTAACTGACCTTAGACAGGGAATCTTTACTAGGATTAAATCTCAGGAATTGTGAAAAACTCTGAGTTTAAATGTATTTGGCTAAGGTGTATGTAAACTTCCGACTTCAACTGTATGCTTGAGTGTGTGTGTGTGCTGTGCTTCTTTTTCTGTCCTCCTTAAAAAGGTTTTGTGTTAGTAGTTACTGTGGTGGCACAGATAGCAGGGTTTGGATGGGTACAGAAGTGAAATGAGTGAATAGCCGCTCTACTTGCTGTTTGTAACAAGTGTCTAGATGTCACTGTTTTTCAGTGCTATCTATTTATTCAAACAGCTCCATTGCCACGTTTGGATGTGTGATGGTGTGTAATCTCTTGCCTTTTAGTTAGTTCTAAAGGAAGGCTGGTTGGCACACAGTAGAGCATTTGTGTGCATGCGTGTCTGTCTGTGTCTGTCTCCGTGTGTGTGTCTCCGTGTGTATGTGTGTGTGTGCATGCGTTTGTGTGTGTGCGCATGCGTTTGTGTGTATGAATGTGTGTACCCCAACAAAGATAGCTTATGACGGCATTAGAAGCCTGTTACAGTGTGTGTGTGTGTGGGGGGGCAGGGTGAGGCAGGGTGAGGCAAAGAGTGTCATTTGGGGCCTTAATCTGTCATGCAAGCGTTACTGCATAAGAGAGCAGTGAGTTCATTTCTCTCTCCCAGAGGTTCTGTTGCTGGGGGAAAGATGGATCAGAGAGAAGGGCTACGCTGTGGTAATGCAGTTCTAAAGAAAGTAAAGCTCCACAAGCTACTGTATGGATGAAACTACACAGACAAAATGTAATAGTGAGGAATGTCTGTGGTTTGGTAACGGCTAGTAAGGGTAACGGAACGAGTGAAAGTCTTTCGTTTTTTATATAAAAAGACTGAGATCGGGCGGCCAGGTCTCTGTAGGCCCGCTGACTGCCCTTCATAACTTTGTGATGTGTGGAGGATGTGAGTGGGAGGACTCTGCTTCCCCAGAGCACACATACATACAGTAACACAGTAGCTAACATGCAAACAGACCATCCCCAGAGCACACATACATACAGTAACACAGTAGCTAACATGCAAACAGACCATCCCCAGAGCACACATACATACAGTAACACAGTAGCTAACATGCAAACAGACCATCCCCAGAGCACACATACATACAGTAACACAGTAGCTAGCATGCAAACAGACCATCCCCAGAGCACACATACATACAGTAACACAGTAGCTAACATGCAAACAGACCATCCCCAGAGCACACATACATACAGTAACACAGTAGCTAACATGCAAACAGACCATCCCCAGAGCACACATACATACAGTAACACAGTAGCTAACATGCAAACAGACCATCCCCAGAGCACACATACATACAGTAACACAGTAGCTAGCATGCAAACAGACCATCCCCAGAGCACACATACATACAGTAACTAGCATGGAAACAGACCATCCCCAGAGCACACATACATACAGTAACACAGTAGCTAACATGCAAACAGACCATCCCCAGAGCACACATACATACAGTAACTAGCATGGAAACAGACCATCCCCAGAGCACACATACATACAGTAACACAGTAGCTAACATGCAAACAGACCATCCCCAGAGCACACATACATACAGTAACACAGTAGCTAGCATGCAAACCATCCCCAGAGCACACATACATACAGTAACACAGTAGCTAGCATGCAAACAGACCATCCCCAGAGCACATAAATACTATAAAGCTATGGTTCAACAGAGACCTATATACACAATATATATAAAGTATGTGGACACCCCTTCAAATGAGTGGATTTGGCTATTTGATCCACACCTGTTGCTGAGTTGTATAAAATCAAGCACACAGCCATGCAATCTCCATAGACAAACATTGGCAGTAGAACGGCCTTACTGAAGACCTCAGTGTCTTTCAACGTCACACCATCATAGGATGCCACCTTTCCAACAAGTCAGTTTGTCAAGTTTCTGCCCTGCTAGAGCTGCCCCGGTCAACTGTAAGTGCTGTTATTGTGAAGTAGAAACATCTGGGAGCAACAACGGCTCAGTCGTGAAGTGGTAGGCCACACAAGCTCACAGAATGGGACCGCTGAAGCGTGTAGCTCGTAAAAATCGTCTGTACTCGGTCGCAACACTCACTACCGAGTTCAAAACTGCCTCTGGAAGCAATGTCAGCAAAAGAACTGTTCGTCGGGAGCTTCATGAAATGGGTTTCCATGGCCGAGCAGCCGCACACAACCCTAAGATCACCATGTGCAATGTCAAGCGACGCTAGAGTAGTGTAAGTTTCGCCGCCATTGGACTCTTGGAGCAGTGGAAACGCGTTCTCTGGAGTGATGAATCACTTTTACCATCTGGCAGTCCGACAAACAAATCTGGGTTTGGAGGATGCCAGGACAACGCTACCTGCCCCAATGCATAGTGCCAACTGTAAAGTTTAGGCGAGAAGGAATAATGGTCTGCGGCTGTTTTTCATGATTCGGGCTAGGCCCCTTAGTTTCAGTGAAGGGAAATCTTAACGCTACAGCATATAATTACATTGTAGACAATTCTGTGCTTCCAACTTTGTGGCAACAGTTTGGGGAAGGGCTTTTCCTGTTTCAGCTTGACAATGCCCCCATGCACAAAGCGAGGTCCATACAGAAATGGTTTGTCGAGATCGGTTTGGAAATACTTGACTGGCCTGCACAGAGCCCTGAACTCAACCCCATCGAACACCTTTGGGATGAATTGGAACGCCGACTGTGAGCCAGGCCTAGTCGCCCAACATCAGTGCCCAACCTCACTAATGCTCTTGTTGCTGAATGGAAGCAAGTCCCCGCAGCAGTGTTCCAACATCTAGTGGAAAGCCTTCCCAGAAGAAGAGTGGAGTGTGTTATAGCAGCCAAGGGAGGAACAACTCCATATTAATGCCCATGACATTGGAATGACATGTTCGACGAGCAGGTGTCCACATACTTTTGGTCATGTAGGGTATCTATATCAGTATGTAAACAGAGCCAGAGAGAGAGTTTCGTGAGTTTGTGAGTTTGATCCCTGCAGGGGCCACCCATATGAAAATGTCAGTCACTTTGGATTAAAGTGTGTGCTTAATGTCATAGAGAAAAGGAATCAGCTGTGAAAACCAACCAGAGCTACCAGTAGGGTCAGGCCCGTAGAAATATTATCACTAGACGTGTCCACCCATTACAGACGCATTGACTTGAATAAGGATGGCCATTCTATTTCAACGAGCCAGTCCTGCTGCATCCACCCTGTGCCTTTCTACTACTTCCCCTCTGATTGGCCAGAACCGCATGAGATGCCAATCTAGAGGGGTTTAGAAGATAAGACATGTTAACCGAAGGGACGTATGGCCGCAGTGATTCAGTCTCTCTCCTCTTATCTCATCCTGTTGTAATGAGGCTCAATGAGCTCCAGGCTGCTCTGCCTGCCTGCTCCGCTCATAACGAGGCCATCAGGACCGCTGGGTATGTGCGTGCGTGTGTGTGTAGGGAAAACAACAGGGGATGTGTGTGAGTATGTTTCTTACGGGGAGATAGATATTCACATACTGTACATCAGTGGAGTCTGCTGAGGGGAGGCCGGCTCATAATAATGGCTGGGACGGAGTCAACGGAATGGTCTCAACCACATGGAAACCACGTGCTCGACACCATTCCATTGACTCCATCCCAGCCATTATTATGAGCCGGCCTCCCCTCAGCAGCCTCCACTGACATACATACACTATGTGTGTGTGTTTACCAAGGCTGCTATGGTGTTACACTGCAGTGCAGTGATGCGGTGTATTTACAGGTATTGGTGAGAAGATGAGTGCTTTGTGCGTGTAGCCTGGGTGTACAGGTGCACTATCTACGGGGCCGGGGGGGGCACAGAAGAGAGAGGGGAGTGGAAAGAGATCAAATTAGAGGGGGGAGGTAGAGAGAGAGGGAACGATTGGGGATGGATGGAATGGAAATAGAGAAAATGAGAGCAGGGGTGGAGGGAGGGAATGAGAGGTAGAGAGAGGGAGAATAAGACAAAGAGAGGGGGAAGGAGAAAGAGTCGTGGCATTGTGTTGGCTGCTGATTTGTTTATGCCTGTAGCGGTAAGCTGCTGTCTGTTAGAAAATACATGCATGTGGGAAAACACACACGACTCAGAAGTACAGCGCCTCACTGCCTTGCAGACAACCTACCGTAGCGTCATACTTACTGAGAACTACATTCTCACCCACGCAGCCTGGCAGACATACATGTACACTCAAACGTAACACACAGACACACACTGCTTCCCTCCAGTACAGATTGTTAGTAGAGTACTCCCTTATGACACGCTCACACCTCTCTCCTCTCCATGTGTGACCTAGGTCGAGCAGACCAGCAGACCAAACTTGTCCCTGATCATCATAAAGTACCTGATGATGTTGGTAGTCGGGATCCCTTCAGTGTTCTGGGTGGGCAGCAAGAAGACCTGCTTCGAATGGGCCAGCTTCTTCCACGGACAGAGACGCAAAGAGTAAGTCTCTAAAACACGCTTTCTCTCCGTAACATCAATGTATTTCTCATGAAGAGCGATTTTTTTTTTTTTTAGGACTTAGATTAGATCAAATAAATATGCTATTGTATATGATATGGAATGGAGCCAATGCACTGCATCTTAATGTATTATACCTGTTGGCTTTAAGTGAAGTGGTACCAAGATTTTAAATTCAACAGTGCTGCATAGTAGTGTTAGTGAAAGGCCCCCTTCTCTGCGTTCACCTCCCTCCCCTGTGATCAGAGCACTAACCCCCTCTCCCATCCCCTGTTCCACACACTCCTCCTTCCTCATCTACCTCTCCACCTTCCCTTTCTCTCTCCCGTCCCTCCTCCGCCTCTCCCTCCCCTCCTTCCCTCCCTTCCTCTTCTCCTCGTCCCCCTCTTCCTCTCCCTTTTCCAGTAGCGTGGTCAACGAGAGCAGACAGGTACTCCAGGAGCCAGATTTCGCTCAGCTGCTCCTGCGGGACCCCAACACCCCCATCGCGAGGAAGTCCAGGGGGACGTCCACGCA
Organism: Brachymystax lenok tsinlingensis; assembly: GCA_030435695.1. Classification (NCBI taxonomy): domain Eukaryota; kingdom Metazoa; phylum Chordata; class Actinopteri; order Salmoniformes; family Salmonidae; genus Brachymystax; species Brachymystax lenok. Next base: position 7,243,607 of record CM059796.1, on the reverse strand, counting down.
GGGCACCTCCACCCACGCTTCCTCCACCCACCTGGCCATGCTGGACGAGCCCCCCAGTGGGAGCACCAGCCGGGCAAGTAGTGTCCGCAGTGCCCGCAGCAAGATGAGCAGCTTCCATGGAAGTCTGCATAGATCCAGAGACAGCAGGTAGGGATGGATGGGGAACAGTTGGTAGTGGGAACCGTGGGGGTGACAGATTGATTTAATAGATTTGGGGATTGAAAAAAGCCAGATGTGGAAACAGGCAAGGATGAATAGAGGCAAAAATGTGTAGATCTGAAAGGGTTTGGTAAGTGTTAACAACATGGAGTATTTGTCATGTTATGTAAAGTCCCAGATGCCTGACCAACCGTCTCTCTCCTCTCCTCTGTCAGGTACACGGCATGTAGTTTCCTCGGAGTTGACGATCGCCTCCCCTATGGCAGCATGCCCCGCCTCAACGACCAATCAGGGTCCAGACACTGCAGCACCAACCGGCTCGACAGCCTATCAAAGCATGGCTCCACCCAGCGTCTGGATGGCCAATCACGGCACAGCAGCATCAGGGACCTTAGCAACGTCACCCAGGCCATTCAGAGCGCCCCCGGCAATGGAATCCACAGGGTCCTTGAGGAGGATGGAGCCACAGCCTGAACTGAAACATCTAAACGCCTGGTCGCAAAACAAACCTTAGCCTCTACCCTAAAACCCATGCCAACCTTTTAGCTAAACAAGAAGTGTCTAGGACGTGTGTCAAACTCATTCCACAGAGGGCCAAGTGTCTGCGGGTTTTCACGCCGCCCTTGTACTTCGTTGATGAATTAAGGTCACTAATTAGTAAGGAACTCCCCTCACCTGGTTGTCTAAGTCTTAATTGAAAGGAAAAACAAAGAATCTGCAGATACTCGGCCTTCCGTGGAATGAGTTTGATACCCCTGGTCTAGGGGGTAGTGGTTGATTTTGGACTGGACATACTACAGTCCTCTATGGCTACATTTACACAGGCAGTCCAATTCTGATCTTTTGCCCAATTACTGGTCTTTTGACCAATCAGATAACTTGCCAATAATTGATAAAAAAAAAAAAAACCTGAATTGGGCTGCCTGTGTAAACTCAGCCACAGTATGACGGTTTTAAATTAAGGCGAATGTGAGGAAACTGGACATGCAGGACTGTTTGACAACGTGCCTCAACATGTCTCCTCTCATTAAACAGCACTGATAAATGCAGATAGCAGACGACTTGGATTCAGAGGACAGTGTAAACATGGACTTGCAGGAGTGAGAGCTGAACCAATAAGACTGACATGGAAGAAGAAATCATACTCTTGGGCACAGACTTCTGATCGCCGATGCTTTTTGTCCACTGTTCTGGAGTCAGCTCTTAGTGAAGGACACTCTACGCTTTAAGTGTAGGACAGCTCTGGGATCAGTTTCATGTGAAGGACATAATACCGACATTACAGAGTTTCTTATCTATGGGCACATTCCACTACTCAGGGGGGTGAAAAGGGTTAAATCTAAAGGATTCTACAATCTAAATCGTTCCATTATGGGTTACACAAGCACATGCTGCCAGGCACCCGTCCACGAAGGCCAAGACTTTATTCCTGCTGAGCACATTGTTTACCTGGACGACGTGTCTCCAAAACCACTGCTGTACTACACTAGTATACATTGAGATACTTTTATACGTCAATTGGTTTCATTGCACTTCTGATGGAGGCAGTTGAAGGTACTGTATGTGATGCGTAGGGCCTGAGGTTTTTCCTGACTGTGACCTGCCCACAGGTTTTTCCTGACCTCCTAGTGATAATGTGAAGGCGATAGGGACAGTGTCCTGTCCTCAATCAATTGAAAACAATTGACACTGAAACAATTGTACTGATGAATCAGCCATTGTGAAGTGATGGGTTGTATTGTATTACAGGATAAAAGCGGAACTCCAAACTCCAGCCTTCTAGGTAGAATATGAGTGTTCTTTTCCCCTCCAGCTAGAATTAGAATCAGTAGTATTATTACAAAGTGCATACTTACTTGTATAGATAATTGTTAGCCATAACTTCTTCTAGTAGTGGCATGTGCATAGGTGTAAATAGATTTTTGGGGGGTGTCTTTTGTGGAATTTGTAATAAATATTCTGAAAATACATCTGGGAAATAAGTGGATCTGTGCCCTAGCCTGGAAAACAAACTGAATTGCTCAATTTTACAAGTGAATCAGAGCGGTTCAGTGTGGATCCAGGCTATTACGTGTGCTCCCAAGGAAATAAATTATAGTCAGAACACGAGACTCAGTGAAGCCGTATTTGTAACAGCCCTCCGCTTTATTGAAATACATTGGAGTCAGGTTAATATAATGAGTTCTCCACAAGTGTGGTGGCCAGTTTCCATACATTATTTGTTTGACCTTACACCTTAAATATTTCTGTGCAAAAAGAATCTACATCACCTGTAGTGGGTTATCCTCAATAAAACTCCCAAACCGTTCAAATAAAATGAGCAAGTCAAAATTAAAAACAAACAAATCCAAAACAAAAAAAATGATTACATCTATAACATGCAAAACTGTACAAATTATTACAAAGCAATCCTAGAAAAACAAAGTGTATAATATGATATGAAAGAACAAAATAATATAGAAGGAACTGAAGATAAGACCTCACTGAAATGCAAGGGCGTTTTCTTTTTCTAAATGGTTATGGTGGCACCTCAGCCTCAAACTACTACCCTCCATCTGCTCTTTCACCCCTTGTCATCCTTAATTCAAAACAATTGCCTGATTTCTTCCTCCTTTTATCTGTCTTTTCTTCCACCTGAATCTTTAGACCCTTAGTCACAGCTAGCTACACTACGGCTAAATTTAGCTCTTCTTTCCGAAGTGTAGTCTGTTCTGTCACACTCACTTCCATTGTTAGGGTGAAAATAATCATTGGTTCTGACATTCCTGAGTTTTTTTTGTTTTTTTTTTAAAGTGGGATTTCAGGGCTTTAACTGTACAGTATAACGCCTGGTCTATCATACTCTTAGACTATGATATTTCCTCTTCGCTCTCAGCTAATACATTCTACAGATAAGGCCCAGCAGATATGAATAGAGACTCTTGGTAGCTAAAAAGGAAATCTTAAGAGAGGTGGTGGAGACGGTTGAGTAAAACTAACTTAGCGAGACTGACGTCTAAAGAGAAATTCTTATTTTGCAAGCTTAATATAAAATGGAATTCTAAAAACATGGGGAATGAGTAGGCTAGAGATAAATGACTGTATTTTCAAGGGAATATAATAGAATTGTGGTTTAGGGTTAAGGTTTAGGCCCCCAATGGCACGAATGAAAGCAAAAATCTGTTTTTGTCTTATATTTTTATACACTTCTGACTAGTATAGATAAACTGCCATGTTGACTACTTGGTACACTTCAACCCACCCAAACACTCCTAAACCTTAAGACAGAAGTTCCCTTTGAGCAGTAAGTAACAACTGTCATTCATTAAATAGTCTGTAACATAAAAATAATTCCTCATTAGAAATGAATGAGTCCCCGTTCCAGAATAAGAGTCCCTTCCCTTCCGCTTGAGAGAGAAGAGTTAGCTGATCTAGGCACTCGACCCAAAGCTCAGAAACAATATCAAGTAAATGTGTCATTTTCACACAAATACACAACACCACCATGCTGTGATTTGCATTAGGGTCAATTTCAATTTAGGCAATTCAGAAAGTAAACAGAAATTCTAATTCCAAATTTGTCGCAAAGAAGCAAGGAGGAAAATTGGAATTGAAATTGTTTACTCGCTGAATTGACCGAATAAAAATGGAATTTACCCCAATTTGGGTTTGTATCAACGTTATTGCATTACCAGACAATAGTAAGAACATATCAATGACAGCAGGGAGGTTTGGAACAGAAATTAAACATGGAACTTGTCATCCTAGCATTTCTTGTACATTATTTCACTCTTTTTTGACCTCCATTTCAGCCTAGCGCTGTCTGTGTAGTCAAATCAACATCTCTACAATTGTCGCCCTCCTAACCTATCAAACCATTCTTCAAAATAAGCAAGGCTGTCTGAAAAATAATGAAGACTCAAGATTCCAAGTCATTCTTTTTTTGGTTATAACAAGCTTTCCAAAAATCTCTCTCAGAAGTCAAAGGATAAACATATTTGAGGTTCACACGTTGGTACCACAGAGAATAGTATGGAAATACACACAGTGTTTCAGAATCACTGTCAGTTAGGAAAGACGCAATCCCACCTCAACTGATCTAACTGTGGACCATAGTGGAAAGAGTGGAGGGGGAAACGCCCGTGTGTGTGTGTGTGTGTGTTTGTGCATGTAAGTGTGAATTCATGCATCTGTGACGAGACTATCGCTTCAAACACATTTACATATTCGCTTAACAGCACGGGTCCATGCGACCCATAATATTTGTTTCCTCAAACGCAAATCAAAATGACACTTGACAGTTTGTGTCTCATACGTGAAATAGAAAGAACACTAAAACAAATCTAAAAGCAATCATTAGAAAAACTTGAAGTGGTTTAAAATGGCTTTTGTGTGAATAGAACCCCAAATCATACTCAAAAGATAAAGAGGAATCCAGGATCTTCTCCTGTCATCTAATTCTCTATATTGTATTTCCCTTATCATATATTATTCTCTGATTTTAACCTATGTACATGGTCGTGATGGGAATCGGCTTTTTGGAATTGATCAGTGGTTGGTCTATTACTGTACTTACGGTATTAGGTCTACACTATATGGAAAATGGTCCCAGATCACTGGATGAGGTCACTGGCCCATGTCATGAGGAAGTCGCATAAGGAGCTGTGATGTCATCATAGAATGTTCAGTCTGCTTCTAAACACTGCTGTCCCTAAGAATTCGAGAACATGAAGCCAGCGAGGTGTCACCTAGAGTTAAAATACCCCTAACCATACTTGCATTTTTGTACTGCTTTACTGTAGCTTTTCGCTGATGGTACGAAGAAATTAAGTCACTGCACATACTTCACTTCATGAGCAAAAAAAGAATAAAAATACATCGTTGCGTTTTTTTCTTCTTCATTTTCTTTTTTTTTTACTGTTATTTTGTGAGCCTTGTATTGTAAATGGAATTCCCCCTCTTCTTCTGCTGCCAACTACCGTTTCGGAAGAAAGCAACAGAAGGAAAAAGAGAGAGAGTGAAAACATCCTCTCTTTCTCCTCTAGCTGCAAAGCACCTTGCTCTCCATGTCTTAGATAGATGAATAAATAAAAGGTGGTCCCCCGAGCCCAAAGGGTGCTATGTACACGTATCAAATGATCCGTTGTCGTTTCATATTGATCCTCTCTTCTTTTTGTCGCGTCTTGAGTTTTGTGTGTCTCTTTACAGGAGTTGCCAATTTCATAATAATCTAGAACGGGGATAGTAGTGCTGCAATTAAAAGTACTCGATAAAACTCAGCGCTTCGCTTCTTCTGGTTATCTGCTACAAAGCAGATGAAAGGTGGTGTACATTTTAATTCCTATATTGTATGCCCTCCCTCAAAAACACACACACACACACACAAACATGAGCGCTCACACACACACACTAACATATCCTTTCCCAGTATTTCCCTCTTGGTCAAACACTTCCTTTCCCTGTGTTTGTTTGTAGATTCAGTTCCATCCTGGGAACTTTGTGGGAGGTCAAAGGTGAAGTAAGTAAGTGGGAGGGGCCTGTGGAAGCGGGTGCAGTTCCGTGGGCAGGGCCCGGGAAGGGAGGCGGGCCGGGAGCTTGGTGAGGGTCAGGGATTGGAGCTGTGTGCTGTCTGTCACTCATGTGTCCCAGCCAGTCATGCGGTCTGTGCTCTCCAGTGAGAGGGACTTGGTCTTGTGGGGTGAGGCTGGGCTGGGGGGACTGCTGAACGTAGAACTGTTTGACGCCGTCGAGTGACGGGGCGAGTCAGAGTCCTGGAGAGAGAGAGAGGGAGAGTTAAAGATAGTGAGAGGGGGAGAAGGAAAGGGGAAGAACAGGAAGAAAGAGAGTGGGAGGGAGAGGCACTTAGATGTTGTACTTTTCTCACAGCTAAACACAGAACAGGCAAGGGTCACGGTCAGTAGGCATGCAACGTAAGAAAAAACTGAAACACAGGAGGCAATACTATCTTAACTTGTCTGGAAAAATAATGCCCCTTTTATAATAAAAATAAATTATATATACACTTTCTCCTATTTGTGCCTACTGAACACAACCCATCTCTCCAATGGGCTCAGTAGATCAGGCCTGGTCAACACTAGTCCTCAGGGTGTGTTTGTCCTTTCAACCAACCACTGTCATCATCAAAGCTGATCTGCTGTTTGACTGCCTGCCGATGTGGACATGGCGATATCTCTTCACATCACTACACAGAGTGCTAGGCAACAATGGCTTAATGCCCCGGGAACCTTCCACATCATCAGACAATGAGCAGCTCGATTGACCGGAAGTGATTGGTTATAGCAAAACACATACACACAAGTCCCCGTCTACTACTACAGTACACAGCAGTCAGTGGAGGTAGACCAACTTTTGTTCCAGCCTAGTTCAAAACGCACGATTCAAATAATCAACACCTATATGGTCTTGGAGCTAGAACGCGATTTGTTAAAATCAGGAGTGTCCGTGTGTGAGTGCTGGGCTGGAACAAAAGCCTGCATACACTGCTGGTCCTCCATAATTATGATATGTCACCCTTGCTATAGTATACCATTGTGTACAAGATATCCCCGAGGACAGCATTGAGAGTTGCTAGTTAAGAAAAGCAGGGTTGAAGGCATCTCCCTCCTTCACTGAAGGGAGGTAGTAGGGGTTGTAAAACTCCAGTAACTATCCCACAATTCCCAGGTTTTCCAGAAATGTCCTGATTATTCCTGCCTGATTCTGAGCATCTTCCAATTGGGGTATCTAGAAAAACTGGGAATTTTTGGAAAGTTACCAGAATTTTGCAACTCTACATTGGAGGTGGTGAGAGTGAATTTGTCCTCTGCGCGCATGTTTCTCACAGACATTTTTCATTTCTATAGCTATTTGTACAGTAGGCTACGGCTGTGGGAGATACAACTGTCCACCACCGCACTACAGTAGCTGGCACAAAGGTACAGGTACTATAATGGCCAATAGAAGAGGAGCGCCACAGTATCTTCCCGATGAATTATCAATCAGATCAGATACTGTCATGGTCATTATTAGAAACATGAGTATGGAAGCAGACAGACGCATGCGGGGTAGAGGATGATGGTGACACACCATTCCAAAAAACCAAACCAGGAAATGAAGTAGAAACACCAGGGCAGGTCAGGGGAGAGGGGAATGAGTAACCGCCCTCTAGCCAGAAACAGAGGGGGCAATCAGATGCTGGTGCTGCTGGGGCTGAAACGGTGCAGTGTTGGGCAGGAGGGGGGAGTGATGGATGCTTTGGGGCAAAGCTTCACGACTGTGGGCAACGCGCGCACGTGCGTGTTGGTGTCTGTGTGGTTGAGGGGTAGGTTACAGTGCGTCTGGGTTGGTTGTGTGTGTGTGTGTGCTGACATTACCTTCATCTTACTAAGCAGGGTCCTTAAAGCCCTTTTCAGATCGGGGGTCTTCTCCGATGGCGAGACCGCTTGCCACTGGAGAGGAACAGTTACAGACTCAGCGACCCGGCCCAGAGAACAACATGCTGGGGCTGGGGGGGACCGAAGCGGGTGGAGGGGGGCGAGATGGGGGCAGGCACAAATCACGATGGAGCTAGCCAGGTATGAGGGACGGTGGGGGTGGTAGACAGCCAGGCCAGAAGATGGAGCCAAAGGCACGATGGATAGCTAGAGCAAGAATCCCCTGCTTTGAGGATGGCTGGATGCTTGAGGTAATGGCTGCTCTTAACCACAGACCTAGGATCAGATTATTAGACCCCAAATATAACCTTAAACATCAGGGGGATGAAAAAACGTTCCGACCCCCGAATCAGTGGTTAGTGGTGACTTGTAGCTAGCTACTACTGGCTGGGTGGTTGAGGCTGAGTGAGGACAGGCCAGATACAGAGAACCAGAGAGGGGAATGGCTGTGACTAAGGTTCGGGTCAGGGTTACGTGGGGACCAATCAGACCGAGGGATAGGATGAGGCAAAGGGCGATATGGGAGGGCACGAGAAGACGTAGGCTGGGTGGTGGATGTTGTGGGTAAAAGGGGACGCAGAGTTATGGGGAACACTTTGATATGTCTAATTACATAGATGTTTGATATGTCTTAGCTGGTCACCAGCTAGAGTATTTTCAGAGTCTGTGTAGTGTTATGGTGAACCTAGTCATATTTAGAGCAACTGTGCTCAAACGATTAGTGAAACGTGGTTTCAGATCCATCCACTTGACTCTCACAACCAAGATACATTTATCTGAACACTAGTATCAGAGATGCGATTTATGGTATTTTTTTATCTAAGCTGAGACACAGATTCAGCACAATTGTTCCCAACTGTTAGTAGCCGAGTTTTAGTAGCCTTAATCAAGTGCAATTTACCCAGGCGCCCTAGGGAGGAAGCAAGCTAGGCTGGTCACGTACCTCTCTGTCGAACTGGGAGAGGGGTGCGTCGCTGCAGCCGTCCATTCCCCCTCCGGAGGACAAGGAACTCTCGGAGGGAGAGGTCATGGTCTGGCGCTTAGAGCTGTAGCTACCCCCGGACAGCTCTCTCCTCAACGCATTGCCGTTCTGAGCTGACGAACCTGGAAAAAGAGGGAGAGAGCCAAAAAGAGAGAGATAGGGGAAGAAAGAGAGGAGGAGTTAGGAAGAGAAGTGAAGAGAGAAAGTTAGAGACAGGTGAGTGTCACCCTTCGGAATGTATTCAGACCCCTCGACTTTTGTTACGTTACAGCCTTATTCTAAAATTGATTACATAAAAAAAATCCTGAGCAATCTACACACAATAAATCATAATGACAAAGCGAAAAACAGGTTTTCCGACGTTGTTGCTAAATTTATTAAAAATAAAAAACAGATTTTCCTTATTTACATAAGTATTCATACCCTTTGCTATGAGTCTCGAAACTGATCTCAGGTGTATCCGGTTTCCATTGATTATCCCTGAGATGTTTCTACAACTTCATTTGAGTCTGTGGTAAATTCAGTTGATTGGACATGATTTGGAAAGGCACACACTTGTCTATATAAAGTCCCACAGTTGACAGTGCATGTCAGAGCAAAATCCATGCCATGAGGTCGAAGGAATTTATTAATCTATCAAAATATTTCTGCAGCATTAAAGATCCCCAAGAACACAGTGGCCTCCATCATTCTTAAACGGAAGAAGTTCGGAACAGCCAAGACTCTTCCTAGAGCTGGTCGGCCAGCCAAAGTGAGCAATCGGGGGAGAAGGGCCTTCGTCAGGGAGGTGACCAAGAACCCAATGGTCACTCTGACAGAGCTCTAGAGTTCCTCTGTGGAGATTGGAGAACCTTCCAGAAGGACAACCATCTCTGCAGCACTCCACCAATCAGGCCTTTATGATAGAGTGGCCAGCCCGCTTGGATTTTGCCAAAAGGCACCTAAAGACTCTCAAACCATGAGAAACAAAATTCTCTGGTCGGATGAAACCAAGATTGAACTCTTTGGCCTGAATGCCAAGCGCCACGTCTGAAGGAAACCTGGCACCATCCCTACAGTGAAGCATGGTGGAGGCAGCATCATGCTGTGGGGATGTTTTTCAGCGGCAGGGACTTGGAGACTAGTTAGGATCAAGGCAAAGATGAACGGAGCAAAGTGCAGAGAGATCCTTGATGAAAACCTGCTCCAGAGCGATCAGGACCTTAGACAGGGGCGAAGGTTCACCTTCCAACAGGACAATGACCCTAAGCACACAGCCAAGACAATGCAGGAGTGGCTTTGGGACAAGTCTCAATGTCCTTGAGTGGCCCAGCCAAAGCCCGAACCCGATCAAAAATCTCTGGAGAGACCTGGAAATAGCTGTGCAGCAACGCACCCCATCCAACCTGACAGAGCTTGAGAGGATCTGCAGAGATGAATGGGAGAAACTCCCCCAAATACAGGTGTGCCAAGCTTGTAGCATCATACCCAAGAAGACTCAAGGCTGTAATCACTGCCAAAGGTGCTTCAACAAAGTACTGAGTAAAGGGTCTGAATACTTACGTAAATTATGATATATTTCAGATATATTTAAAAAAATAGATTTAAAAAAAAAATGTATAAAAAACAGTTTTTGCTTTGTCATTATGGGGTATTGTGTGTAGATTGATGAGAAAAAAAAAAACAATTTAATCAATTTTAGAATAAGGCTGTAACATAGCAAAATGTGGAAAAAGTCAAGGGCTCTGAATACTTTACAGAGGCACTGTAAATGCATTTAAATCTACTTTCCATTGTTCACTAGTAACAAACACATCCATTTTCTCTACCCAGGCCTATATCTTGTGATGCTTCTTTAATCCCCATTTAACTGTACAATATTTATTTACTATTAAGCTTACTAGCTTAGTGTGTTTGGTAGTGTGGTACTTACGGATGCCCAGTCCACTGCTGGCGCTCATGGACCGTCCCGGCTCGGCTCTGTTCTTGGTGATGGAGGGGGATGGACACGGAGCCACTGAAGCCTGCAGCACGACTCTCCTGAACACGCACGTTCTGCGTTAGAAAGGCCAGTGGACAGGGGAGGACAGAATAGACCGGGATGGATGAGGACAGAGAGGCACAGATATATGGATTATGGAGATGGGATGAGAACGCATAGATATACAGGCACATAGAAACATTTGTGAATACACATTCCCCCGAAGGACAAATATGAACACATATGTACACATATAACATGTAATATAGCCATGATGACCACACATATGCACATACGTAAACACAGACATTCACACGTACAAACACATGATGCTCAGTTGGACCAGAGAAGGAAGTACAACTACTCAGCTTGTTACAACTAAGCAGAACATCTATGGATACTCTCTGTAGTGGCCCGTCTTACCATGGGCAGGTCTTTGAGGATCTGGATGCCGTCCCCAGGTCCCATGTGGGCCACGTGGTTGAAGTTGGTGGGGTTGGAGATCAGCTTGTTCCTCATCTCTGGGTCTCTCAGCATCTCTCTGTATAAGGACACACACCAAACACAGGAATGAGGTCACTGTGGCCAGAACAGGGTGAACGCACCAGTAGAGAGTGATATTGCGTGAACGGAATGAGCTTTATGCCTATGGAGGGGATGAATATAGATGAATGGTATGGAGTCTGTACTAAATCTGTAGTGTGTAATGTACCATTAGATAGTACACTCCCTCTGAAGTAGCTTGGTGTAGTGTATTGTGCAGTGTGCACTACATATTGTATTGTGCACTGTTGTGTGGCTTGCACTACATAGTGTGTAGTATATTGTGTACTGCGCACTACGTAGTGTATTGCGTACTACGTAGTGTGTAGTGTATTGTGCACTGTGTGTAGTGTGCACTACATAGTATGTAGTGCATTTTGTAGTGTGCACTATGTAGTGTATTGTGCACTGTGTATTGTGCACTACGTAGTGTGTAGTGTGCACTATAGTGTATAGTGTAGTGCACACTATGTAGTGTGTAGCGTATGGATATGAACACATATGTCGCCGGGCAACAGCAGGGTGCATGTGACACATCAGTGCAGTAGTGCCTGGTTAGTTGCATGCCCGCTTACCACGTGCTTGCATACTGTCGCCTACAGCTCGCTGCTGCCGGCTAGCCCTTGTGGTGAATTGGGGAGCAGTACACGCCCAAGTCTCCCCTTGTCGGTACAAAGCCATGACCAAGATTCCTGTTGGGCCTTATCGCGGCGGCACATGTTAACTGGTTGTCTTGAAACACCAGGCTAACCCGGCAGGGGATCTCGGAGCAGCAGTGTGGACACATCCTGGCAGCCATCAGCCACTGTCCTGCTGCCTTGTGAGTTAGTCTGGTAAGACAAAGGCTAACCTGAGAGAAAAGCAGCATGCTGGCGGCGAGTGGTAGGCGAACTCCGACAGACTGGGGTTCCAGCAGCCTCCTGCAGCTGTGGAAGATACTGGTCATCCTGGATTTCCCCCCTTGCCACTGGAATATCACCTTCCGACAGTGAAGTAGTGCTGTTGAGGATTGCGCACCCTCAGCGGCACTTTATATAACTTCCTTTGCGCAGGTATCTACTTCTGACCTCGGTGAAGCCATCAAGCGGAAACCGGCCTAAAGCCTGGCAGGTTTGGGGTGTCTGGTGACGGGGCAAGAGTGAATGCACCGGGAGCCCTTAATCAGACCCCTCTGCATGCCAGCAGCACAGGGCTATTATGGTCACCAGCAGTTGAGTGGTAGCTGCTCTCGGCAAACCCCCGTGTGAATGAGCAGCCCTATTTAGCCACACTGCTCACCCCAGCTGGGGAGAGGCCTAGAAAGTGGCCTAAAATGTTTTTTCACATTTAGCGGTTGAAAAATGCTAAAGAAAATAATTCCCCTGAAACTGGCGACATGGAACATCAGAACTCTTGGACACTGACGATAATGGCGATGGACCCCATTGGAGAACACCTTTGATTGCTGCAGAACTAAGACGCTACAACATTGACATTGCTGCCCTGAGTGAGACCAGGTTCCTGGATGAAGGTTCCCTGAAAGAGGAGGGAGAAGGTTACACCTTCTTCTGGAAAGCTTACAACATCAGCACGGTGTGGGACTGGCAATTAGAGCCTTCGACCCAGCCTCACCGAATCACCTTTCGGCATTAGCGAAAGACTCATGTCTCTCCGTATCCCCCTAGCCAAGATCAGTCTAGTCACTAAATGAGGGCCTTCACGCGGAATGACGAGATCTTTCTGCTGGGAGACTTCAACGCTAGGATGGGACAGAAAATAGAGCGGAGTGCTGGGTAGGCATGGTGTTGGTCAGGTCAATGAGAACGGCACGAGTCCGCTAACTCTATGTACCGAGCACGATCTCATTGTCACTAACACCTTGTTCCAGCAGAAGAACAAATATAAAACATCATGGATGCACTCACGCTCCAAACACTGCCACCTGATCGACTACGTCATAGTGAGACGTTCTGACACTAATGACGTCCTGCTGACACGTGCCATGAGGGGTGCAGAATGCTGGACAGATCACCGTATGATACCGTCTAAACTCCAGGTGAGAATACGTCCAAGCCAACACCTGCAGAAGTCCAGTAAGAGGCGTCTGCACTGTATCTGGCTTGAGAAAACTGCAGTAAGGGACGAGTTCTGTCGCTGAAAGGCTGAGGGAGACTGAGCCTCTTCTGAGCGCAGATTACCCTATGGACCAGTTGTGGGCATCTATTAGCCCAGTGCTCTATCAGGCAGCTGCCCACTCCATTGGCTACAGAGGTAGGAAACATCAGGACTGGTTCGATGACAACTCTGACACCATTATAACCTTACTGGACAATATGCACAAAGCGCACAGGGCTACTCTCAACAGCCCCACATCCGCTTCCCTCTGCCAGCGATGGTGTGCATCACGCAAGGAAGTACCAACAACTTTGCGTGCTCTGCAGAACGAATGGTGGACGAATAAAGCACAATAAATCCAAGTTTATGCCGACAAAAAACGGCATGCACAATTTCTACCACTCAACTAAAGCTATGGCCCTAGAAGTCACTCCATCACCCCCATGAAAACAGCTGATAGTCTGACTCTCTTGAAGGACCAAAACCAGATCCTGATGAGGTGGGCTGACCAGTATGAAGCACTACTCCGTCAGCACTCTCCTACAGACCACTCCATCCTGGAAGAACTGCCTGTCCGTCCACCCATTCAAGACCTCAACCATTCACCAACCTTCCAAGAGGTGTTATCAGCTATCCGTTCTCTCAAGACTCCTGGCGCTGACAGCATCCCGGCAGAGCTACTTAAGAAGGGAAATTACTTCTGCACCAGAATGCTCCACGACGAGTACATCACTGAGGTTTGGGACTGGGAGATCGTCCCCCCAACAGTGGCGGGATGCAAACATTGTCACCATCTATAAGAACAAGGGTGACAAGTCCATCTGCGGCAACAGCCAGGGGGATATTCCTTCTGGCTGTTGCCGGCAAGGTCCTGGCCAAGGTGATGCTACACAGGCTAGTGAACAACATCACAGAGGAACTGCTGCCAGAGTCACAATGCGGCTTCAGAAAGAACAGGAGTACAGTCGACATGATATTCACGGCACGGCAACTCCAGGAGAAGTGCCGTGAACGACATCAGGACTTTTTCCTGGCCTTTGTCGACCTCTCAGAGGACTTCGACACTGTGAGCAGGGAACTACTATGGGGCATTCTACTCAAATTTGTCTGTCCAGACAAATGTGTTAACATCCTTGATGGATGTTCCATGATGGGATGATGGCTCGGTGGCCATAGGAGGGCAGGAGTCAGTGCCCTTTGGAGTAAGCGCCGGTGTGAGGCAGGGGTGTGTGCTGGCACCGGTACTCTTTAACATCTTCCTCCTATGTGTCACCCAGCTTCTCCACAAGGAGCTTGAGGACAGAAGCGGGGTTGCGGTGGACTTCAGGCTGGATGGAAACCTATTCAACATCAGGAGGCTCCAAGCAACCACCAAGGTTTTTGAAAGAGCGGGTTCTTGAGCTGCAGTATGCTGATGACTGTGCTCTTGTGGTCCACACTCCAGAAGACCTTCAGTCCGTCCTTGTAGCGGCTGTGAGGGTCTATAGCAGGATGGGACGGTCTATCAACACCACCACGAGAGGTGGTCTGCCAATGGAGATCCAGTCCTCCACCCACCATGCCCGTCTTCACAATTGAACACAAATCACTGGCAATAGTCCCGTCCTTTAAATACCTTGGCAGCATCCTCTCGGAGAACTGCAGCATCGACCTCGAAATTCAAAATAGGATCAAGCAAGCTTTAGCTGCCTTCGGGAAACTTAGACCCAGGGTCTTCCAAAACAGGGATCTCCACCTCCACACCAAAATCACTGTCTTTCAAGCCGTCTGGATCACCATACTTCTTTACAGTTGTGAAGCCTGTGTCACTTACAGGCGCCACAACAAGCAGCCCGAGCGACTCCACATAACATGCCTGCAGCGCATCTTGGGAATCACCTGGTGTGACCATGTGCCCCACACAGAAATACTTGCTAAGGCCAACTGCAAGAGTATGGAGGCCATGGTCACCCAACACCAACTGTAAGAGTATGGAGGCCATGGTCACCCAACACCAACTGTACGAGTATGGAGGCCATGGTCACCCAACACCAACTGTAAGAGTATGGAGGCCATGGTCACCTAACACCAACTGTAAGAGTATGGAGGCCATGGTCACCCAACACCAACTGTACGAGTATGGAGGCCATGGTCACCCAACACCAACTGTAAGAGTATGGAGGCCATGGTCACCCAACACCAACTGTAAGAGTATGGAGGCCATGGTCACCCAACACCAACTGTAAGAGTATGGAGGCCATGGTCACCCAACACCAACTGTAAGAGTATGGAGGCCATGGTCACCCAACACCAACTGTAAGAGTATGGAGGCCATGGGCACCCAACACCAACTGCAAGAGTATGGAGGACATGGTCACCCAACACCAACTGTAAGAGTATGGAGGCCATGGTCACCCAACACCAACTGCGCTGGCTTGGGCATGTCATTAGAATGTCTCAGGAGCGCTTGCCGCGGAAGATCCTGTATGGCTAGCTACATCTTGGACGGCGGTCTGCAGGGGGGCAGGGGTGCAACACCAAACCCAGAGCACAGACCTAGAGGATGCTGCTGCCGCCCGTTCCACCTGGCAGCAGCTCTGGCAGAGCGGTGTACAGAGGTGGGAGGAGAGGAAGCAAAAACAGCTCAGGAGAGATACAACCATGCCTCGGATTGGACTCTACAGTCACCAAAAGAATCCAGCGTCATCGGATACGATGGACTACCATAAGCAGTGTAGTGTGCATCATGTTGTGTGTAGTGTATTGTGTAGTGTGCACTACATAGAGTGTAGTGTACCTCCTCTGCTGTAGCCTCTCCTCTTCAGGGACTCTGAAGGAGAAGCGTCTCTTGTTGTTCAAGCTGCGAACCATCTGCTTCCTGCTGTTGTCAGAAGTCTCGGGGACCACCAGCTCATCACCCTCTGGAATATCAACAGCATGGCCACCGTCGTCAACAACAACAGCATCATCAGTAGCATGACCATGATCATCATACATATTTAGATTTATTTTTTACAAATCTCTTTTAAAAAAACATGATAATACTACTGTGGAATACGACCATTAAAACGAGTATTTCACTCGTGTCAGTGGTAATAATCAAGATATGGATCTCTCCTATGCATTTAGCGGTCCAGAGGCCTATCCTGTGTGCAACTGACCTGCCGTCTTGTTGCGGAAGTAGATGAGCCTCACTGTCTCCAGACCCAGGAGGTTCAGGGATCCATCAGGGTTCAGAGGTCGCACCTTCAGGGGGGATACAAAGGGGTCAAAATGTTACACCTACACCAATCCCACGACCGGCCCTTCCGCTACATGTGCAGTCCTATACGCTCACCTTCTTTAGTGGGACGGTCTGAATCCACTCCATTGTGTTGACATCAAACACATCCACAGCATTCTCACTGTACACGGACAGGTAGGGGGCGTTGTAACCTAGAGGGGAGGAACGTGGACAACATCAGCTTCAGGCTTAAAGCTACATTCACAAAAGGACTGTCTCCACATGATAGTTTTAAACATATTCGGAAGCTATATACTTTTTTTTATTTACTCGTTGTTTGTAAACAGTGGAGAAATAAAACCTTATATTTTGGTTTATGATAACGGTAAGACAATTGTTCTGGTTCAGCACTCACAGGCGGAGTTAGGCACGGCCGGCCACATCAGCTCCTGCTGGCGCGAGCGGCGACCCTGCGAGTCCACGTAGACCCCTATGGCTGAGAAGCATAGCAGCAGCTCCTTGGAGGAGATCTCCACGGCACACAACGCATCCAGGCCCTGCTGGGATATGAAGGCCAGGGTGTGGTCCTCGGGGTGCAGCAGGCTGACCGGGGCACAGTCCCCGTGGACGCTGTAGCGCGTGAAGCCAGCCTGGTAGCCCACACACAGCCGCTCGCTCAGGAGACCCATCCACTGGACGGGACCTGGGGCTTGGAGCTCCCGCAGCCGGCGGTGGCGCGCCTTGCTCTTGTTCACCTGGGAGATAGAGAACCATCGTGTTGTTATTTAGTGAGTACATTTTTAGCCTATATATAGCCTATATATCGTTGCTTTTCTAAGCAAAGTTACACTACATCATTTGTAAAATACGACAATGAGCTTAACAACCCCATCCCTTCCGTCCCCACCGCCCACCTCGTAACAGATGACCTGTCTCTTCATGGCCACACACAGACAGATGAGGGAGTTGTTTCGGACGGGCCCGGACACCAGCGCTGTGCAGCCCTTGGTCTCGGCCAGCTTGTAGGAGTCCATCTCCCGTCCGTCCAGCGCGGCCATGGGGAAGAGGCGTACGTGGCGGTTACGACCGGAGATGACCGCTAGGAGCTGCTCCTGGGGGACCAGGTCGATGTGGTAGACCTTCTTATTGTCTCCCACGCGGATGATCTCTGTTCGGTCAGGAGGGGGGAGAGAGAGCGAGTTGTCAAAAAGACCTCTCCACTGTGATGGCCGATATGTGGTGAGCATTCTACTGCAAAATGGGTGCATCAGGCGGGTAGGTGCAAAAGTCTTACCATCTTTGGTGACATGGATAACATAAAGGCCTTCCTCGTTGCCTAGGGCAACACGCTCGTGATCTGAAGAGAAAACATCAAGAGGACGTTTGATTCAGAGTCTACCGCATAGTTAGGTAACAAGGTGCATAACGTACAGTGAGGGAAAAAAGTATTTGATCCCCTGCTGATTTTGTACGTTTGCCCACTGACAAAGAAATGATCAGTCAATAATTTGAATGGTAGGTTTATTTGAACAGTGAGAGACAGAATAACAACAAAAAAATCCAGAAAACGCATGTGAAAAATGTTATAAATTGATTTGCATTTTAATGAGGGAAATAAGTATTTGACCCCTCTGCAAAACATGACGTAGTACTTGGTGGAAAAACCCTTGTTGGCAATCACAGAGGTCAGACGTTTCTTGTAGTTGGCCACCAGGTTTGCACACATCTCAGGAAGGATTTTGTCCCACTCCTCTTTGCAGATCTTCTCCAAGTCATTAAGGTTTCGAGGCTGACGTTTGGCAACTCGAACCTTCAGCTCCCTCCACAGATTTTCTATGGGATTAAGGTGTGGAGACTGGCTAGGCCACTCCAGGACCTTAATGTGCTTCTTCTTGAGCCACTCCTTTGTTGCACTGGCCGTGTGTTTTGGGTCATTGTCATGCTGGAATACCCATCCACGACCCATTTTCAATGCCCTGGCTGAGGGAAGGAGGTTCTCACCCAAGATTTGACGGTACATGGCCACGTCCATCGTCCCTTTGATGCGGTGAAGTTGTCCTGTCCCCTTAGCAGAAAAACACCCCCAAAGCATAATGTTTCCACCTCCATGTTTGACGGTGGGGATGATGTTCTTGGGGTCATAGGCAGCAGTCCTCCTCCTCCAAACACGGCGAGTTGAGTTGATGCCAAAGAGCTCCATTTTGGTCTCATCTGACCACAACACTTTCACCCAGTTTGCCAATGAACATCTGAATGATTCAGAGGACAACTTCAGACGGGCATGTATATGTGCTTTCTTGAGCAGGGGGACCTTGCGGGCCGCTGCAGGATTTCAGTTCTTCACGGCGTAGTGTGTTACCAATTGTTTTCTTGGTGACTATGGTCCCAGCTGCCTTGAGAACAAGATCCTCCCGTGTAGTTCTGGGCTGATTCCTCACCGTTCTCATGATCATTGCAACTCCACGAGGTGAGATCTTGCATGGAGCCCCAGGCCGAGGGAGATTGTGTTTCTTCCATTTGCGAATAATCGCACCAACTGTTGTCACCTTCTCACCAAGCTGCTTGGCGATGGTCTTGTAGCCCATTCCAGCCTTGTGTAGGTCTACAATCTTGTCCCTGACATCCTTGGAGAGATCTTTGGTCTTGGCCATGGTGGAGAGTTTGGAATCTGATTGATTGATTTCTTCTGTGGACAGGTGTCTTTTATACAGGTAACAAGCTGAGATTAGGAGCACTCCCTTTAAGAGTGTGCTCCTAATCTCAGCTTGTTACCTGTATAAAAGACACCTGGGAGCCAGAAATCCTTCTGAATGAGAGGGGTTCAAATACTTATTTCCCTCATTAAAATGCAAATCAATTTATAACATTTTTCACATGCGTTTTTCTGGATTGTTTTGTTGTTATTCTGTCTCTCACTGTTCAAATAAACCTACCATTCAAATTATAGACTGATCATTTCTTTGTCAGTGGGCAAACGTACAAAATCAGCAGGGGATCAAATACTTTTTTCCCCCTCACTGTATGTCCTGATCACTTCTACAGTAGAACATGCAATGGCTGTATACTACAAACTCTTAAAGAGAGATACAGAGAGGAGCTTTTTTCTCTCCATCAATTACTTGCTTACTACATGACCAAAAGAGGGGCAGCGTGTGTGTGTGAGTGTGTGTCTCCCCTACCTATAATAGCGGCGGACTGCGTGGTCTTGATGAGCGGTAGCGTGCTGTCGTAGGCCTCTTTGGGCACGTAGACAAAGCGCTCCTTCAGCTTGTTCTTCTTGAGGATGCGCTGCAGCTCGTTGAGAAGCCCCACCCACTTGTTCCTCTCATGGTCGGTGTCCGCCAGGATCAGGATGGAAGGCTTGTGACTGGAGGAGGCGGACAGCTGGGCAGCAGTCACCTGGAGTGGTTTTAGAGGTCAGAGGTTAGGGTAAGGGCAAGGTGAGGGCTTTTGTAATGGTGTCCCACAACAACTTTGAAGCATTGTGCTAAGAAGCGGAGAAATCTGAAGACTGGAATAGGCTGGGAGAGTAATCACGGAGTACAATGTATGAATTCAATAAAACAAGGCTAACCCTGAAAATACATGGGATGTCCTTGCGGCTGGCGTGAATGACGTCCGACGCCAGAACAGAGCTGACTGAAAACTCCTCATCCCTGGAAAACAAAGGAAGGAGAAAGTGTGTGAGAGAGAGAGAGGGGGAGAGGCAGAGAGAAAGTGTGAGAGAGTGATTGAGTCAATCAAATAAAGGACTAAACCCAGAAGTAATTCTAATAAGCAGCCATTTCTCTCTGAGAGACTGGGTTGTAGTTCAGACAGCTCAGGTTGTAGTCCTTGTCAGTCTCACGTCATGTCTATGACCACCACACTGGGCGTTGTGGCCCTTCCCAAGCTATGGGAGTTGTAGTTCAGACAGAGCTTAGGTTGTAGTCCTTACCTCATGTCTATGACCTGACTGACCACCACACTGGGCGTTGTGGCCTTGCCCTCTCCCAGCTCATACAGAAAGAGCTTGAAGTCACACACTACGGCCACCGCCCGCTGCCAACCCTTCTTCACCCCCGTTGGCTTGGGCACCTGGGAACACATACAGGGACAGACACACACTTCAGTCTCACACATAGACCCAACCTAGTATTGACAGTGGTAAACAAGAGACATATTTTACTAAAACACACCATTAACAGGCAAGCCTCACACACAGGTCAGCCACTGGTGATATAGGGACGTTTAACGTACAAGGTAAGGTTTTAGTTTTACATTTGCACTTCAATTCACAGGTATTATTCTACCAGGAAATGTTGTTAAAAGAGTGCATAAACAAAATCTTCTGTGTCATACGTACTCTGACGTGTCCCTCGTAGGCAGTGCCGATGCCCCTCTGAGGGTCAATGCCCAATGGCCCCTTGGTCTGGTCGTGTGGCACGGGGCACACTGCTGGAGCCTTGTCAGCACATGTCACGTGGCACGAGAAGTTACACACTGCAGGACCAGACAGGAGAAAATAAGGGGTTTATATCAGTTCAATATCTAGAGACAGTACTCCCACCTCAGTCTTGCCCCACTTTTCCTCCTTCGATCCTAATCTCCTGCCTGCTTCTCTTCCTTCCATCTGTTTCCATCCATCCATTTCCTCAACTCTCCCCCTCTCCCCCCCTCTCATTGTACCTTCGCAAGTGCAGCCCTGGCGAATGAGTCCCACCATGAGAGAGGTGCACTGGTTACACTTGGTTGGAGCACTGAAGGACTTCACCACAAACTGGTGGGCTTTGGGCTGCAGGGGACAAACAAAGGAGAACAGAGGGCCGGTCAAAACACATAGGACTAATACAGACGCTTTATTGAAATACAGCAACAGTATATTTATTGAAATACAGCAACAGTATATTTATTGAAATACAGCAACAGTATATTTATTGAAATACAGCAACAGTTTATTTATTGAAATACAGCAACAGTATATTTATTGAAATACAGCAAGAGTATATTTATTGAAATACAGCAACAGTATATTTATTGAAATACAGCAACAGTATATTTATTTAACTACAGCAACTGGTCTTCGTCGGGTCCATGGGATTGACGTTACTAAGTGTTGACAGAGGTTAAAACAGTAGAACGGTATTTGGGAAGTCAAAAAGGATGCCAGGTCTTACCTTGGGTGATGAGCGGCCAATACTCCCATACCCCCCTGATCGCATGGTGGGGGTCTGGACTGGCCGTGGGGGGTGGTCTATCAACTAGAGGGTGGGAGAAGACAGAACGATCTGAGTACAGCTAGGGCTGTGGCGGTCACAACATTTCGTCAGCCGGTGATTGTCAAGCAAATAACTGTCGGTCTCACGGTAATTGACCGTTAATTAACAAAGACATTTAGCATCTCCTGGCTTCCACATTGATAAGAACATCCACATTTTACATTTAATATAGACTACACCTTCACAATAAATCCATAATTTATTTTGGACAGGTCTAAAGAAACAATATTAAGTCAATTTCAGAAGAACAATAAGCATACTTTGTCCTTATGTTAGGTCCTGATCTGGCTACACCAAATGGCTGTGGGTTACACTAGTTCATTTAGCAGACACGATTTACTTAGAATTCCATGGCATTATTTTAGAGTATGAAGAATACAATTGAACAAAGCTGGATTAAATAGAAAGGATACTTTCTCCAAACGATTTAAGGGTGTGTGCACATGCGGCTATTGTGTTGAGCAGTTAACAACGAAATAGGTACTCCTATATGCTTAATTTAGAGTTATTAACTTCTTAGGGATGGGCGCACGAGGTGACCGTTTTGGAGAGCCTGGCGTGCCCAAAGTAAAATGCCTCCCATTCAGGCCCAGAAAATAGGATATGCACATACAGTGGGGAAAAAAAGTATTTAGTCAGCCACCAATTGTGCAAGTTCTCTCACTTAAAAAGATGAGAGAGGCCTGTAATTTTCATCATAGGTACACTTCAACTATGACAGACAAAATGAGGAAAAAAAAAAATCCAGAAAATCACATTGTAGGATTTTTTATGAATTTATTTGCAAATTATGGTGGAAAATAAGTATTTGGTCAATAACAAAAGTTTATCTCAATACTTTGTTATATACCCTTTGTTGGCAATGACAGAGGTCAAATGTTTTCTGTAAGTCTTCACAAGGTTTTCACACACTGTTGCTGGTATTTTGGCCCATTCCTCCATGCAGATCTCCTCTAGAGCAGTGATGTTTTGGGGCTGTCGCTGGGCAACACGGACTTTCAACTCCCTCCAAAGATTTTCTATGGGGTTGAGATCTGGAGACTGGCTAGGCCACTCCAGGACCTTGAAATGCTTCTTACGCCACTCCTTCGCGTTCGGGCGGTGTGTTTGGGATCATTGTCATGCTGAAAGACCCAGCCACGTTTCATCTTCAATGCCCTTGCTCATGGAAGGAGGTTTTCACTCAAAATCTCACGATACATGGCCCCATTCATTCTTTCCTTTACACGGATCAGTCGTCCTGGTCCCTTTGCAGAAAAACAGCCCCAAAGCATGATGTTTCCACCCCCATGCTTCACAGTAGGTATGGTGTTCTTTGGATGCAACTCAGCATTCTTTGTCCTCCAAACACGACGAGTTGAGTTTTTACCAAAAAGTTCTATTTTGGTTTCATCTGACATTCTCCCAATCCTCATCTGGATCATCCAAATGCTCTCTAGCAAACTTTAGACGGGCCTGAACATGTACTGGCTTAAGCAGGGGGACACGCCTGGCACTGCAGGATTTGAGTCCTGGCGCGTAGTGTGTTACTGATGGTAGGCTTTGTTACTTTGGTCCCAGCTCTCTGCAGGTCATTCACTAGGTCCCCGTGTGGTTCTGGGATTTTTGCTCACCGTTCTTGTGATCATTTTGACCCCCACGGGGTGAGATCTTATGCGGAGCCCCAGATCGAGGAAGATTATCAGTGGTCTTGTATGTCTTCCATTTCCTAATAATTGCTCCCACAGTTGATTTCTTCAAACCAAGCTGTTTACCTATTGCAGATTCAGTCTTCCCAACCTGGTGCAGGTCTACAATGTTGTTTCTGGTGTCCTTTGACAGCTCTTTGGTCTTGGCCATAGTGGAGTTTGGAGTGTGACTGTTTGAGGTTGTGGACAGGTGTCTTTATACTGATAACAAGTTCAAACAGGTGCCATTAATACAGGTAACGAGTGGAGGACAGAGGAGCCTCTTAAAGAAGAAGTTACAGGTCTGTGAGAGCCAGAAGTCTTGCTTGTTTGTATGTGACCAAATACTTATTTTCCACCATAATTTGCAAATAAATTCATAAAAAATCCTACAATGTGATTTTCTGGATTTGTTTTCCTCATTTTGTCTGTCATAGTTGAAGTGTACCTATGATGAAAATTACAGGCCTCTCTCATCTTTTTAAGTGAGAGAACTTGCACAATTGGTGGCTGACTAAATACTTTTTTTCCCCACTGTATTTAGTACCATTGGATAGGAAACACTCTGAATTTTCTAAAAGTGTTAACCATTTGTCTGTGAGTAAAACAGAACGCATATGGCAGGCGAAACCCCAAGGAATTTCTGTCCTGGAAAAAGTGGTTTTGAGTGCCTCATTTGGAACCCCTCCCTTATGAAAATGCCCATATAAGGGCATATGAATGCAGTACTCATCGCATCCTCTGGATGTCAACAGTCTCGAGACAGTTAGTTTTTGTTTTGGATGCTTTAGAGCAGAGAATAAGAGGAAACCAGGAAGTGTCCCATTTATGTCAACAGAAGGCAGCGCGCGCTCTCGACAAGGCGCGCTTTGTGTTTTTTACCGTCTTTATCGCTCAGTTTATATTCCGGTTGATTTATAATAGTAAATATACGTAAAAGTGTTCCTAAGGATACATTTAAAACTATGTTTGATTGTTCTTGGACAAGTTTATAGGTATAAGATGAACGAGTTCTCGTCACGTTTCAATGGAGTAGTGGAAGCTGTAGTTTCTGATTATAACGCGTGAACCAAATGGAGATTTATGGATAAAATACATGACTTTTTCTAACAAAAGAACCATGGATTGTCTTCGTTGGACACTTAGGAAGACCTCAGCAGAAGTTATTCAACAGGTAATTGATTTGTTTTCGCTGTGAAATGTGTTGTGTGAACCGCGATGGATTATGAATTTATGGTAATGGAAAAAATATGTGAGGTGCTACCCTCAAACAATCAAATGTGCTGCTTTCGCCATAAAGCCTTTTTGAAATCTGACAACGCTGTGATATTGCCAAGAAACAGAGCTTTTGATGTGTATGAAACACTTGTATATGGGTGGATGTTTAATAATTAAACTTTTGGATTTTGAATTTGGCGCCTTTGCATTTCACCTGGTAGTGTCGGGATTGGGGCGCTAGCGCCCCAGCAATCCCCAAGAAGTTAATGTAACTTTAGTTATTCTACAAACATTGGGTTATCTGTTTATGTTTAACACATTGTAAGGCTGCATGATGCGACTAATGATTATTTCAAAAAGTTGCTTGAAAGGCATGAGCTCTGCTCTGTTTTTTGCGCAGGCTGTACACACTTCATCAGTCTCATTCACAATTTGACAAGCACTTGATAATGCCTCAAATTTCCCGC
Source organism: Brachymystax lenok tsinlingensis (assembly GCA_030435695.1). Lineage (NCBI taxonomy): Eukaryota > Metazoa > Chordata > Actinopteri > Salmoniformes > Salmonidae > Brachymystax > Brachymystax lenok. Next base: position 7,218,645 of record CM059796.1, on the reverse strand, counting down.
GGCATACCCTTTGTGTGGCCGTAATGCACCCTAAAAAAATCATGCCTTTTGAGCGGGAGTGCTGTGTTGTGCCCTTCTCCCTGAGTGCTGTCCGCTCCGAAGCACCTCTCACACATGGCTCTCCATCCCGTGATTGGGTCTTTCTCACAGGCTGTGAAGAGAGACATGTCGGGGACACAACTGCGCGCCGTCCTTATCCAATTCTGAGGTGCATATTGAAAAAATTTGAAGAACTGTCCACAATTAGTTTTCGTCAGCCAACAAGATGAGTATGCCTAACGAACAGCAAAAGCACTAGCTTACGTCAATCTACTATCCCCAGTAGTACAAAAGTTTACCTACTCTATTCTGCGCGAGAAATAAATATTACAAACAAAGTCTGGGACAGTTGTGGGATGCGACAGATCTCAAATTAATACAATTCTTTTTTTTACGCAATGGGGCAGAGGCAACAGATCGGAACGTTTAGCTTAAAATGTTGATGAACTATTAGGCTTTTTCTTCACATTATAAGCGCAGCAATGTGCACACGGGAGTAGGCTATAAGCACGAATGTTTCATTAGCGGGAAAACACCATTATCAAAAGTGACCGCAAATGATTATGCATGTAATGCTATTATTATAAAGGTGCATTTTTATGGTGAAAATGGTCACGTGGAATTTGACTGCCTTCATGACTCGTGTGGCGGTAATACGATCACCACAACAGCCCCTAAGTACAGCACAATATATACCTAATATTTATTTTATGGTCGGAAAATCAGCCCTTAGAGATTAAGAACAGTCTAAGATTAAGCATAATATAAGTTGAGGTCCAAAGTTCAGAGGTTAGAGTTCACCTCTATAGGCTCCACGTCACTGGCCATGGAGGGCGACCGTGAGCGAGACTTGAGCTGGGACTTGGAGTCCTCGCCTCTGGATGGAGTGTTGGAGGGAGTGAAGTTATCTACCGAGTCCACCTGGAAAAAGGGATGAGCGAGAGAGAAATAAAGAAAGAAAGAAAGGTGGGTTGCAGGACACAGAAAGGTTGTGATGGAGTTGGTAGAAAGTAAGGAAGCCGAAAGGGACCAAAAAGCACCATCCATGCTTAGAGTAAAAAGCAAGAAATCGATTCAACCAGGTAGATGTACAGTATTATAGAGGTATATGGAGATTGTAGTCGTAGCAGAGATAGGACTGACCAATCCATTGGTCAATGGTCACTAGGAAGCCTACAGGTTGGACCACAAACCCATGAACAATGCACATGACACGAGTGTTACACATACAGTGCATTCGGAAAGTATTCAGACCCATTGACTTTTACCACATTTTGTTACGTTACAGCCTTATTCTAAAATTGATCAAATACATTTTTTCCTCATCAATCTACACCCAATAGCCCATAATAATGACAAAGCGAAAACAGGTTTCTAAACATTTTTGCAAATGTAAAAAAATTATAAAACGAAATACCTTATTTACATAAGTATTCAGACCCTTTGCTATGAGACTCAAACTTGAGCTCAGGTGCACCCTGTTTCCATTGATCATCCTTGAGATGTTTCAACAACTTGATTGGAGTCCACCTGTGGTAAATTCAATTGATTGGACATGATTTGGAAAGGCACACAGCTGTCTATATAAAGTCCCACAGTTGACAGTGCATGTCAGAGCAAAGACCAAGCAATGAGGTCGAAGGAATTGTCCGTAGAGCTCCGAGACAGGATTGTGTCAAGGCACAGATCTGGGGAAGGGTACCAAAAAATGTCTGCAGCATTGAAGGTCCCTAAGAACACAATGGCCTCCATCATTCTTAAATGGAAGAAGTTTGGAACCACAAAGACTCTTCCTAGAGCTGGCCACACAGCCAAACTGAGCAATCAGAGGAGAAAGGCCTTGGTCAGGGAGGTGACCAATAACCCAATGGTCACTCTGCCAGAGCTCTAGAGTTCCTCTGTGGAGATGGGAGAACATTCCAGAAGGACAACCATATCTGCAGCACTCCACCAAATCAGGCCTTTATGGTAGAGTGGCCAGACAGAAGCCACTCCTCAGTAAAAGGCACACCCCGCTTGGTTTGCCAAAAGGCACCTAATGGACTCAGACGATGAGAAACAAGATTCTCTGGTCGGATGAAACCAAGATTCAACTCTTGGTTTAATGTCAAGCGTCAAGTCTGGAGGAAACCTGGCACCATGTCTACGGTGAAGCATGATGGTGGCAGCATCATGCTGTGGAGATGTTTTTCAGCGGCAAGGACTGGGAGACTAGTCAGGATCGAGGGAAAGATGAACGGAGCAAGGTACAGAGAGATCCTTGATGAAAACTTGCTCCAGAGCGCTCAGGACCTCTGACTGGGGCGAAGTTTTCCCTTCCAACAGGGCAACGACCCTAAGCACACAGCCAAGAAAAAGTAGGAGTGGCTTCGGGACAAGTTTCTGAATGTCCTTGAGTGGCCCAGCCAGAGCCCGGACTTGAACCCAATCGAACATCTCTGGAGAGACCTGAAAATAGCTGTGCAGTGACGCTCCCCATCCAACCTGACAGAGCTTGAGAGGTTCTGCAGATAAAACTGGGAGAAACTCCAAATACAGATCTTATACCCAAGAAGACTCAAGGCTGTGCCAAAGGCGCTTCAACAAATTACTGAGTAAAGGGTATACTTAAGTAAATGTGATATCAAACTTTTGTTGTTGTAATATATATGTTTGCAAAAATGTCTAAAAACCTGTTTTTGCTTTGTCATTATGGGGTATTGTGTGTAAACTGATGAGGAACATTTCGTTTTTAATCAATTTTAGAATAAGTCTTTCACGTAAGTCTGTCCGAAAGCACTGTAACCCATTGACCATGCTGACTGTAGCCACGAGGGATAAGAGCACAGCCATACACCATACATTTGGTTTGGGGAAATCCACAAAGCCCTTTGGAGGATAACAAAACAACTGCAGTAAACACACACATATATGCTACTGTAGTTTATTGGAGGACTACAGTGCAGGCCATACACCCATACATACACCCATACATACAGTGAGGGAAAAAAGTATTTGATCCCCTGCTGATTTTGTACGTTTTCCCACTGACAAAGAAATGATCAGTCTATAATTTTAATGGTAGGTTTATTTGAACAGTGAAAGACAAAATAACAACAAACAAAATCCAGAAAAACGCATGTGAAAAATGTTAATGAGGGAAATAAGTATTTGACCCCCTCTCAATCAGAAAGATTTCTGGCTCCCAGGTGTCTTTTATACAGGTAACGAGCTGAGATTAGGAACACACTCTTAAAGGGAGTGCTCCTAATCTCAGCTTGTTACCTGTATAAAAGACACCTGTCCACAGAAGCAATCAATCAGATTCCAAACTCTCCACCATGGCCAAGACCAAAGATCTCTCCAAGGATGTCAGGGACAAGATTGTAGACCTACACAAGGCTGGAATGGGCTACAAGACCATCGCCAAGCAGCTTGGTGAGAAGGTGACAACAGTTGGTGCGATTATTCGCAAATGGAAGAAACACAAAAGTACTGTCAATCTCCCTCGGCCTAGGGCTCCATGCAAGATCTCACCTCGTGGAGTTGCAATGATCAAGAGAACGGTGAGGAATCAGCCCAGAACTACACGGGAGGATCTTGTCAATGATCCCAAGGCAGCTGGGACCATAGTCACCAAGAAAACAATTGGTAACACTACGCTGTGAAGGACTGAAATCCTGCAGCTCCCGCAAGGTCCCCCTGCTCAAGAAAGCACATATACATGCCCGTCTGAAGTTTGCCAATGAACATCTGAATGATTCAGAGGACAACTGGGTGAAAGTGTTGTGGTCAGATGAGACCAAAATGGAGCTCTTTGGCATCAACTCAACTCGCCGTGTTTGGAGGAGGAGGAATGCTGTCTACGACCCCAAGAACACCGTCAAACATGGAGGTGGAAATATTATGCTTTGGGGGTGTTTTTCTGCTAAGGGGACAGGACAACTTCACCGCATCAAAGGGACGATGGACGGGGCCATGTACCGTCAAATCTTGGGTGAGAACCTCCTTCCCTCAGCCAGGGCATTGAAACTGGGTCGTGGATGGGTATTCCAGCATGACAATGACCCAAAAACACACGGCCAAGGCAACAAAGGAGTGGCTCAAGAAGAAGCACATTAAGGTCCTGGAGTGGCCTAGCCAGTCTCCAGACCTTAATCCCATAGACAATCTGTGGAAGGAGCTGAAGGTTTGAGTTGCCAAAACGTCAGCCTCGAAACCTTAATGACTTGGAGAAGATCTGCAAAGAGGAGTGGGACAAAATCCCTCCTGAGATGTGTGCAAACCTGGTGGCCAACTACAAGAAACGTCTGACCTCTGTGATTGCCAACAAGGGTTTTTCCACCAAGTACTACGTCATGTTTTGCAGAGGGGTCAAATACTTATTTCCCTCATTAAAATGCAAATCAATTTATAAAAATGTTCACATGCGTTTTTTCTGGATTCTTTTGTCGTTATTCTGTCTCTCACTGTTCAAATAAACCTACCATTAAAATTATAGACTGATCATTTCTTTGTCAGTGGGCAAACGTATAAAATCTGCAGGGTATCAAATACTTTTTCCCCCTCACTGTACACCCATGCCTTAAAAGCAAAGACAAATACAATAAAATACTTAACTTTTTTTGAAAGTCCAAATGTTGCTTTCCCACAAAGCCCCATGCATTACAACCGACAACACATACACAATACATTCCCTTTCATGCAACAGACACAGTTGAGGTTCAGAGGGTGACTGGGCACAGACAAAATAACAAGCACAGAACTGCTGCTTAGCTTACACGTCTGCCTTTGCTAGTTGGCCCAACGGATGGAGAGCGCTTCAGTGGGGGGAGGGAGAGAGGGATAGAAAAATGGAAAGAAGTCAACATTGAGAAGTCTGAAGTGGCTCTTAAATAGGTCACATAAAAAGGAATGGTAGCATATCTATTTGCTGAGGATGTCCTTTCCACAGTGCACTGAAGGACACTGCCTGGATTGGGTAATATCTATCGGTGTCCCAAATGACACCCTATTCCCTACATAGTGCATTACTTTTGACCACAGCCCCTGATCAAAAGTAGTGAATAGGGTGCGATATGGGACACAGTCTCTAGGACTAACAGGGGAACTTGTGATGGTACTACAGTGTGGAAGGGAAGCTCACTACAGAGTGTTAAACAGTATGTTCTGTATTGTCTGGACTCAAAGCCAAGTAGCCATGGATGACATCAAAGAATGTCTGTATACTAAGAAGGAGGAATCGGCTCAGTATACAAACATTCTTTCAAGTCTTGACTAAAATCCAAGGAGCCCAAATTCTGCTGCTGCAAACCCCACTCACGCAATGGCTATTTTCCGTTTCTCCGCCCTTTTCCTGATGTGAGCACTTTCTCACATGGATTTAACAATGGTGGAAACTCCCTCTAGCCAACCCTTTGCTTTTAAACGCATGACACAGAGTGTGCAAGTGCACAATTTGGGAGAAGGGTGGAAAATTGGGACGTAGCCAAAGACTGTGTTTGCAGCTGATCCACTACTACATTCACAGAAGACTCATTGGCTAGTAGGCTTATCTACTCACACGGGACTAGCTACGATGCTCACAGATACCCACACAGACGAACAGAGAGGTATGGTTCACTCACTTACACAAACACTGGATCAAATCACACCAACACTCTCTGAGGCAACTAGTTAGCTTATTATCTATGTACAGTCTAGAGCTCCACACACATCAGCCACTGCCCAACAGAAACTTACGTCTTCCCAAAAATCTATTAAAGAGGACGAGGATGAGGAGAAAGAGTCCTGACGTAGCAGAACATGAAAGCAAGGAGAACCAAATAAAAACAAGATATGAAACATTTACACAAATGAAATAAAGAAAATGCATAAAAGAAAATGAATGTTCTGAACAAAATCTGTTAAAAAAAAAAAATAAAGTGAAGGGAGACACTTTCACTCAAAAGAAGAGGGCTTTAAACATTTTCTCTAATCTTGAAAACAAGTCAGAGATGGTGGAATTTAGAGTAGGTTATTAAAAAAAGCCTTCCTGTCTGTAAAGTGCGAGGGATGGCTACTTACATCGAACTGGTCCAAGGCTGTGGTGGGGGCGTTGAGGAAGGCCAGAAAAGAGTTCTGGGAGTCCTGGTGCTTCACACCTACACAAAACAACCACACCAGAGACCACAATCACATCACCACGCTGTCTGAAAAGCAGCACAGAGAAAGTAGAAACATTTTGCGCTCTCCCAGTTTCATACATTGAACGTTTCTTAGTTGGTGCTTAAGACCAGTTATTTCATACATATAAAAACAAAAAGGTTGGCACTCAAACAGAACATATAGTTTTGAGAGGAGAAACACAGGTCAGAGGTCAGAGGTGACGGTTCCGGTCTCACCCCTGCGCAGGCGGAGCTCCTCCGTCTCCTTCTTCAACCTCTCGATCTCAGCCAGCAGGTCCTGGTTCTTAGTGTCCGACTCCTGCAGCTTACTGAGGAGAGAGGAGGATAGACGAGCCAGAGAAGGTCAACAAAGCCAAATCAGATCATGCAAGCGTAACAGTGTACTGGTTCAGGTGAACGCTCTTGACTGACTGCAACGTACCGCAGTTGAACGTGCCCGATATCCCGCGTCCCCTTTTTGAACAATGAAGATTTTCTGAGTCTCAGTGCAGTTCTTAGACTAAGAGCTTAAAGGTAGAAGGAAGTAAGTAAGAGCGGCAGTGGACGTACCACTCAGTGGAGATGTTGGAGGCCTTGACTTTGTTCAGTTCGTCCTGGATGGCCTGTTTGGCTCTGATCTCAGCGTCCAGTGCAGACTGCAGCTCCAGACGGGCTGACATGTCCAGCTTAGCGAACCGCCGCACCTTCCACGGCATGTCCTGCTGTAGGGGGAAAGGAGGGAGAGAGGGGGAGAGTGAAAGGGACGTAAATGAAGAAGGTTAAGTTCAATGCAGATGTGAGGAGTGGGTGCGGGCGGGAGTGGGTGCGGTGGTGTGTGTATATGTGTCTCACCGTGGCCCTGGCACCCAGGCTGGTGTTTCTCAGTCCCTCCAGCTCCTCAGTCATCTTAGTGGCCAGAGCCTGGAGGTAGCCTCGCGCATCCTTCTCGTCGCTCACCCTGGAACACACGTCACACACAAACAGAACACATTCACGCACGTCATTATACAAAACACACGCACTCATGTGGGCGCACAGACACACACCCTGTAGGTAGCCCTTCCCTGTAGGTAGCACGCATTAACTCGTTGACCCTGTCCCACAGTCAATAAATACAGGCATATGAGTAGCCCTCACAACTAACCGCAGTATCCGTTGCATAAGCTATCATATCCCAACTGTCACTTTAACTGGACTGCAAGATTACAATACGGTTACGATAACTTGCCATTGTCCTCCATTGAGTATTAGATTAAGGATATGTCCAAAGTGGAACCCTATTCCCGATATAGTGCACCGCGTTTGACCACAGCCCTGGGCTTCGGTCAAAAGTAGTGCACTATAAAGGAATAGGGTGCCACTTGGGACGAACACTAAATAGGCCCAGAGCCAGAGTTCTATTTGTACAAACAGGACATAAGAGGTTTCTGAACGTTCCTGGCCAGTACATACACATTTCCCCCACTAGGGGTCTCTAAGGTCCATACAGGAGCTCTGGTTGTCACTAGTTACCACCCTAACCTCAACTACAGTGCTAACCTTATGCCCAAACCTAACCTTACACTAAAACCAAAAAGCACATTTTGGTTTTCATGATTTTTTACAATATAGCCAATATTGCCTTTGTGGCTGTGCTATCTAGTAGAAACCAGAAGCTCTGGGCCAGACTCTATTTCTGTTTCTCCTACTGCAGTGGACTGGAGTGGCAGGCAGGGGGCACCACTCACCACTGTATCAGTTCATTGTTACATTGTGTGTGTGTGAGTGAGTGTGTGAGTGTGTGAGTGTGTGCGCATGTCCTGTAGGTCTCTCCGTCCCTCACCACTGTATGATCTCAGTGATCTGGGCCTCCCAGTGAGCAACGCTCTCCTTCTTGTCAGCCAGCTCCCTCATCTCCTCCTCCAGCTGTCTGTTGCTGCTGCTCAGCTTCTCAAACATGGACGTCAGCTAGAGGAGAGAGGACAGGACAGAGGGCAACGCAAAGTCAATCAGAGCCATAGATATTATACAGAGTTTGGCGACCTCAGCAGATATTGCGATAGAACTTTAATTTGAGCCATGTTGCGCCAGATTTTCAAGGGTATGACAGGGTCGGAGAAAGGGAACGAGGCAGAAGGTAAGAAAGTTAGGGAAGGGGGTATATAAAACATTAAAAGAGGGGACAGGGTACAGGGAAATGTTAAAAGAAGAGGGGAGAGAAGGGCAGGCCAGGGGTGGATGCCAACGAAGGGCAGGGTGGGTAGAGAGAAAGAGGGGGAGTGCAGGGAGGTGGAGAGAGGGGCTCACTAGTCATCTATATAATAATTTATGATCGATGGTGTCATTAGTGCTGATCCTAGCCCTTGTTGCAACTGGCCATTTATAAAGACCTGTAGCTAGCTTGGTAATTATAAGCTACTTGACAGTTGCAAAGGGAATGTGTTTTAGCGTAACGGTTTGACAGTAGTGAATTATTACTGCGCATATTGCAAAAATCAGATAAGTGGCAAGTAGGTTGTCGGTTGACATAGGACCAGCAAAACAATGGTAAGTGCAAGCTAACATGAACCCAGAGTTATAATACACAGTTTGAAGGATCATTTAAGATAAATATAATAGTTCCAAGGTAACCTTTTGCATTTGTTGACATCTGTTAAATGTATTTCCGAACAAAAGCAGCTATCTTTAGAATATATAGCTTTTTAAATATAATCTGATCATTCATAGAAAGAAAAAATATATATATAATCTGATCGTTGTGTTCTGGCTTTCATGCAGAAAGCATGTGAAACAGAATGATATGGGTCTGCGTCCCAAATGGCACCCCTTTCCCTAATAGTGCACTACCTTTGACAAGTCCCCTGGTCAGAAGTAACACACTATACATGGAATAGGGTGTCATTTGAGACACAGCCAATGATATGTGCTTCTCCCTATTCTTCCCCGGCACAAGTTGTGCATGTGTTCAGGAAGTGTTGGGGAATGTTCCCTATTTTCCACATACACCCTAGCTGCTATCAACTTCCAGGCATTGCTTCATACTTAATATACAATATCACAAAAACAAACATCACTTTTAATCCGATACGTCAGAACTCCTACAAAAGTATTTTTCTTGGGAACTTCAATTCTCATTCCCATTTCTCCCACTTCCAAAGTCAATAGTCTGGGATCCAACGGGCCGTTCCATTTGCGTGTGTAAGAGACTGTGGTCTGTTTTGAAGGTAGATATAGATGAACAGTGATTATATTGGCTTTGCCAGGAGAGAAGGGTGGCGCCGGAGGGGATGGCAGCCGTTTTACGGAATCTTAACCAACTGTGCTATTTTGTGTGTTTTTATGCATTGTTTGTAACTTATTTTGCGCAGAATGTTTCTGCTACCGTCTCTTATGACCGAAAAGAGCTTCTGGATATCAGAACAGCGATTAGTCACCTCAAACTGGACAAAAATGTTTTCTTTAATGAGTCCGAAGCGAAGGATATACTGCATCTCTGAGACCAGGCCCAAATCCCCGTCATTCGCGCAAAGAAAAGACACTAATACTGGGGACGGAGAGCGGGGTGCCTTGTAAAAATCCGCGGCGAGTGGGTAACCCGCATCTACCGTCAGCTCTATTGGCCAACGTGTAATCACTGGAGAATAAACTGATGATTTCAGTTCGAGACTATCCTACCAACAGGGATATTAAAAACTGTAATATCTTATGTTTCACCGAGTCCCAGCTGAAAGACGACATGGAAAATGTACAGTTGGCTGGATTTTCTGTGCATCGGCAGGACAGAACAGCAATGTCTGGTAAGACAAGGGGTTATGTCGCTATGCTCTCAGACGAACCATCAAACAGGCAAAGCATCAATACAGGACTAAGATTGAATCCTACTACACTGGCTCTGACGCTCGTCGGATGTGGCAGGGTTTGCAAACGATTACGGAATGCAAAAGGGAAACCCAGCCGCAAGCTACCCAGTGACACGAGCCTACCAGATTAGCTAAATGTATTTTATGCTTGCTTTGAGGCAAGCAACACAAGCATGCATGAGAACCAGCTGTTCCGGACGACTGTGTGATCATGCTCTCCGTAGCCGATGTGAGCAAGACCTTTAAAAACAGGTCAACATTAACAAGGCCGCAGGGCCAGACGGATTACCAGGACGAGTACTCAGAGCATGCGTGGACCAATTGGCAAGTGTCTTCACTGACATTTTCAACCTCTCCCTGACCAAGTCTGTAATACCTACATGTTTCAAGCAGACCACCATAGTCCCTGTGCCCAAGAAAGCAAAGGTAACCTGCCTAAATGACTACCGACCCGTAGCACTCACGTCGGTAGCCATGAATTGCTTTAAAAGGCTGGTCATGGCTCAAACACCATCATCCCGGAAACCCTAGACCCACTCCAATACCGCCCCAACAGATCCACAGATGACGCAATCTCAATTGCACTCCACACTGCCCTTTTCCACCTGGACAAAACACCTATGTGCTGTTCATTGACTACAGCTCAGCGTTCAACACCATAGTGCCCACAAAGCTCATCACTAAGCTAAGGACCCTGGGACTAAACACCTCCCTCGCAAACTGGATCCTGGACTTCCTGACGGGCCGCCCCCAGGTGGTACGGGTAGGCAACAACACATCTGCCACCCTGATCCTCAACACAGAGGCCCCTCATGGGTGCGTGATTAGTCCCCTCCTGTACTCCCTGTTCACCCACGACTGAGTGGCCAAGCACAACTCCCAACACCATCATTACGTTTTCTGACGACACAACAGTGGTAGGCCTGATCCCCGACAACGATGAGACAGCCTATAGGGAGGAGGTCAGAGACCGGGCAGTATGGACAACCTCTCCCTCAACGTGAGCAAGACAAAGGAGCTGATCGTGGACTACAGCAAAAGGATGGCCGAACACGCCCCCATTCACATCTACGGGGCTGTAGTGTTGCGGGTCGAGAGATTCAAGTTCCTTGGTATCCACATCACCAACAAACTATCATGGTCCAAACACACCAAGACAGTCGTGAAGAGGGCACGACAACACCTTTTCCCCTCAGGATACTGAAAAGATTTGTCATGGGTCCCCAGATCCTCAAAATGATATACAACTGCACCATCGAGAGCATCCTATACTAGGCAGTGTCAGAGGAAGGCCCGAAAAATGGTCAAAGACTCCAGTCACCCAAGTCATTGACTGTTCTCTTTGCTACCGCACGGCAAGCAGTACCGGAGTGCGAAGTCTAGGTCCAAAAGGCTCCTTAACTTCTTAAGGAGCAGCTCCCGAGGTGACGGTTTTGGAGAGCCTTTTTTCCTTTCTTATCGCCCAGTTTATATTCCGGTTGAAATATTATACATTCAAGTGTTCCTAAGGATACATTATCAATGATGTTTGATTGTTCTTGGACAAGTTTATAGGTATAGGTTGAACGAGTTCTCTTCACGTTTCAATGGATGCTGTATTTTCTTATCATAACGCGCCAACCAAACGGAGATTTATGGATATAATACATTACTTTTTCTAACAAAAGAACCATGGATTGTCTTCGTTGGACACTTGGTAAGCCCTCAGCAGAAGTTCTTCAAAAGGTAATTTATTTGTTTTCGCTGTGAAATGTATTTTGTGTGAACAGTGATTGCTTATGAATTTATTTTTGGTAATGGGAAAAAATATGTGAGGCGCTATCCTCAAACAATCAAATGTAGTGCTTTCGCCGTAAAGCCTTTTTGAAATCTGACAACGCTGTGATATTGCCAAGCAGCAGAGCTTTTGATGAATATGCAACACTTGTATATTGATGAATGTTTAATAATTCAACTTTTGGATTTTGAATTTGGCGCTTTGCATTTCACCGGGTAGTGTCAGGAGTGGGGCGCTAGCGCCCCAGCGCTCCTTGCTGCTCCTTATGAGGTTAACAGCTTCTAAGACTGCTGAACAATTAATAAAATGGTCAAGCCGGACTATTTACATCGACCCCCCCCATTTGTTTTTACACTGCTGCTACTTGTTGTTTATTATCTATGCATAGTCACTTTACCCCTACCTACGTGCACAAATTACCTTGACTAACCTGTACCCCTGCACCTGTACCCCCTGTATATAGCCATGTTATTAAGATTTTATTGTGTTACCTTTTATTTAATTTTTGTATTTAGTTTATTTAGTAAATATTTTCTCAACTCTATTTCTTGAACTGCATTGTTGGTTAAGGGCTTGTAAGTAAGCGTTTCACAGTAAGGTTTACACCTGTTGTATTCGACGCATGAGCCAAATACAATTTGATTTGATTTGAGGTGGGGGGAGTCATATGATGTGAGAATTGGGATGTGTGTGAGAGGGTTACCTCAGATCAAGGCAGTGTGTGTGTGTGGGTGGGTGCGTGTAACATCTCACCTTGTCCAATTCACTGGAGAGCTTCTTGTTCTCCTCGGTCAAAATGACCCTCTCCCTCTCGTACTTCTGCTTGTACTCCGTCTCAAACTCCTCACGCTCGCTTTGGCTGCCACACACACACACACAGTGATTCATTATCAATTACACACACACACACACACACACACACACACACACACACACACACACACTATACCTGCTATTCAGAGCAAGGTCCGATTAATACACACATTAGGCCAGATAAGGAGTTTTGAGACAAAGACCGGTCAGACATGCCATATTAATCTCAACCACATCAATACTGTTTAAGAGACTATCCAGGGGCCAGATCTGCATCCCAAATGGCAACCCATTCCCTATGGGCCCTGGTCAAAAGTAGTGCACTAAATTGGGGAGAGGGTTCCATTTGGGACGCACACAGTTTGAACTAGGCAAGCCGGGGTAGAAAAACAACATCTTACAGCTTCTTCCCCAGTGTCAGTCTGTATCAGGTGTCGTTAGGTTAGAGGAATGTTGCTTCTTGGATAGAGACAGAGGGGGATAACCCTAGCTAGATCTAAGGGACTCTAAGACATGAACAAGGGTCTTCTCAGGAGCTAGGTCAGAGGAGAGAAGGTAACTAACGTTAAACTACACCGCGTTTACAGCACTGTTGAGGCCAGGGAGAAGTAACTTTAACCATGTTTACCTTGCATAAACCTCGCTGGAAAGAAGAGGACGGGTAAACTGTCAGGTAAGTGCTACTACAGAGAGTAACTGTTCCACTGAATATGTCGTTTCCCGGTACCAGATGAATTATCACTGGACTAAAAAGTACTTTCAATGGAAATGTTCAAGTAGACAAACAAACAACGGCAGTTAGATCTAAGGAACTCTAAGACATGTACAAGAGTCTTCTCAGGAGCAAGGTCACAATAGGGGGTAGGGTTGTCACGATACCACCACTCCGATGTATCTTAGCAAGAAACATGAAAACGTGAAGCAGACTTAATATGTTAAGGAAAACCGTTCTTAAACTGCCTTCTGTTGTCACGTGTTTATTTCCCAAGCTATAGCACACAATATTTGACATAAAGCGGGTTTTTAAAAGAGCAATGATTTTAGTCAGCTTTGTGGTTTTTTTGTGCCATACCGGTATCATTGTATAATGATACTGGTATGGTGACAATCCAAATAGGAGGCATCTAAGATCAAACTACACTGTGAGCACAGTAGAGTCCAGAGTGAAGTAACTTTGACCATGTTTACCTTGTATAACCCTCGCTGGAAAGAAGGGGAAGAACACAGTCGGGCATGTATAGTATGTCTCCATGTACTACAAAGAGTTTTGACCAGAACCACATGAATGCTTTGTCTATGTCTCTAAATTGACTGTCCTATAAGTCTATTAGTGTTGTGGATGTCCAAATCTATTAAGGCGGTACCGCACATAACCCATGACACACAAAGAAATACATATGTAGACAGACAAGACAAACACACCTCTCCCTGCGTGTCTTCTCCAGTTTGTCCTTGAGGACCAGGATCTCCTTCTGCAGGGTGAGCTGCTGTCCCTCAGCGTCGCGGAGTTCCTTGCGGAGGCCCTTGAGCTCGTTGGCGTGCTGCGCCACCCTCCTGCTCAGCTCCTCCTCGTAGAACAAGGTCTTCTTCTCCAGGTCGGCACGCAGCTTCCCCACTTCCTGGCTCTGGTCCGAGCCCACCACCGAAGCTGACGGCCCCACCTGCTTCTGGTTCAGGGGAAGAGAGGAGTTAGCCAAATACACAAGTCCAGGGGTGTGTTCATTAGTGCATGCCGGAGCAAAACGCTTTGCAATGGAAAAAGTTTGCTTCCTTTTGGTTCCTAGTAAACACACCCCAGGTGTGTGTGTTTTGTGAGTTACAGTATTGTTTCCGTCCCTGTTCCAGATTGGGCTCAAACCAGGGACCCTCTGAACACATCGAGCAGTGTCATCCATGAAGTTGCGTGATCAGTCGCGCCACAATAAAACGACTTCTAGGTCTCAGAATGGATGACGTCATCGATTGAGCGCTACGCTAACTAGCTAGCCATTTCACATCGCCTACATGTGCGTCTGACTACAAGTCGCTCTAAACGACTAAAATGTGACGTAATGTCCTACCTCTGTGAAGATCTGTACGTGAGCAACAGAGAGTGAGAAAGAACGGAAGAAGAAATAAGAGGACGGGTAGAAAGGGTATCTGTGTGTGGGGTATCTGTGTGTAGAAAGGGTATCTGTGTGTGTGTTCGTGTGTGTGCGTGTGCGTGTTAGAGGTCTTCACCAATCCACCTGTACCCAAATACCCGAGACCCGATCCGGGACCCGAGTGGATTCGGATCCAGAATTCTAAATAATGTTGCGGGTCTGGGTCGGATCTGATATGATATGATTGTCACGGATCTCAGGTATGTGTCATTTTAACTGACTTGTCCGGGAAGGAGCCATGCAGATCTGAACACGATTGCTGAGGTAGAGAGAGAAAATTGTATAATTTATGCTGCTGCTCTTTGCTTTTCACGAGAATGCCGCGTGTAGCTTGTTGGTGTTGTTGGCCAATAAGAAGTCATCAAAGCGGCAATAGGCTACACTCATAGAGCCTCCGTGTGTGGCAAAAGTAAAAAGATATCTAATCATTGGAAGATGGAATAAAAATGACGGAATTAAAACGTAAAGGAGAAGGACAGTCTACAACGACCAAGAGCCAACAGGCAGGCTGCTACTTTATATTCTGAATGGCGGTTGTTGTTTGTAAGTGTGTAGGACGAGAAAGCGCATGCAGCCTCAATTAGCCTAGCTAGCTGCTCATATTGGATGATAAATAACCTAGCTATGGCAGCTATTAGTCGACTATAGAGCGAGTCGGCTTGGTTGGTTGCCGCCTCTCCCTCATTCCTCCCTCAGTCACTCGCTCACACTTACAGTAGCCTACACACACAGCACGGCCCCTGCTAGAGCGTCACCTCTCTGCACGGCCCCTGCTAGAGCGTCACCTCTCTCTACTTCCTCTCCCTCGCACTTTATCAGCTCCGGTTATTAAAGTCGCTTTTCTGCTGCTTCCTTCACTCGGATCGGACCGGGTCTGGATCTGACCAGTTTTATACGGAACGGGTCTAGTTGTCCTCGGGTCCATTCAGAATGGGTCTCTATATTTTACAAATGAATTTATGCATTCGGTCCAGGTGTGAAAGCCCCAGGGCCATCTTTTTGGCCCCTGTGAAGGCCTCCAGTGTGTGTTACCTTGAGTCCGTCCAGCTCCTCCTCTAGCTGTCTGCAGTACTGCTCTGATCGTTCTCTCAGCTTCCTCTCCTTCTGAGCGTCTGCGGTCTGCTCCTCGGACTGGGCCTCCATCTGAGAGACACATCCAGCAAGGGGTTAATGCGCACACACACACACACACACACGGCCACCACAGATCTTCTTTCACATAGACATAGACACGCACACTAACTATCCAAAACTAAACAGGTTAAAAACATCAACACACAGACACACCAATACCTCGAAGAACAACGGGAAGCACGAGACTACTCTACCTCCTTCTTGGACCTCTCGGCCTTGCGCACCTCCAGCCGTAGAGCCTCCACCTTCTGGGACAAACCCTCCATCTCCTCCTCCTTGTCCCGGAGCTGGCGGCCCAGGCGCTGCTTGGCTGATCTGAGGTCAGTCAAACGCTCATTGAGCTCGGAGAACTCCTGCATGGCCAGCTTCTTTTGGCTGTGGGCTTCTTTCAACTCCTTAGACTGACTCTTCATCTTCTCACTGGCCTCCATTAAGTCCTACAGGGAATGAGGGTCGGGGTTAGTGGCTGACACTGACTGGGAATAACAGGTGAATAGGGTGAGTTAACCCAATACAGTATCGAGGCCTAGGGAAGAATCCCACCCACCTTGTGCAGGTCGTCCCTCTCCAGGTTGAGGCTCTTCATCTGTTTCTCCAGGCTCCTGATGTGTTTGGATGAGCCCTCCATTTCTCGACGGGCTGATGTAGCTTCCTCCAACTTCTGCTCTAGTTGACCGGAGTCTGACACACACACACACACACACACACACATTACAGAGGGTCAATGTTGTTATACACAACATTGGCCAAGATGCATTACATTTCCCTCTGATGTATGTTTTAGGTCATTATACATTTCATTTTACAGGTCAATGACTATGCAATTCCCATAATGAACCTGGCTGTTTACTGTATGCATTATTTATTGCCAGCTATTACGTCTTCCTAGTCATTACTGTCCATCTTTCCATTATGTACGCACTTGCACATTATGTAGAATGTATTTCCAGTCCGACTCTATCCATGTATGGTAAACGCTGACCTGGCTGGAATTTGTTTGTGTTCTACTACACAGTAACATCTTTACAGTTGAATGTTTACCTGCGATCTGTTTCTTGAGGATGTCAATCTCAGTCTTCAGACTCCTGATCTCCACCTCCTTGTTAGAGGGGACGGGTGCTGGTCCTTCTCCTGACGCGTGCTGCAGGGCCTGGACTGTCTGGGTCGACTCTGGAAGAGGACAGAGGGGAGGGTGGGGAGAGGGTGAAAGGACAGTGTGAAAGTGATTTCAGAGTATTAGAGAGACGGTGTGTAAATGAAACATCTGGAGAGTGGCCTGGATGAGGAGACCGGTTAAAGAAGGATTGAGACATGATTGTGTATGTGCGCCATTCACATTGTGATTTAAGTGCCTTTGTGGTAGTAGGAGCCAGGCGCACCGGTTTGTGTCAAGAACTGCAGCACTGCTGGGTTTTTCACGCTCAACAGTTTCCCGTGTGTATGAAGAATGGTTCACCACCCAAAGGACATCCAGCCAACTTGACACGACTGTGGGAAGCATTGGAGTCTACATGGCCAGGATCCCTGCGGAACGCTTTCGGCACCTTGTAGAGTCCATGCCCCTATGAATCGAGGCTGTTCTAAGAGGAAAGGAGGGATCCAACTCAATAATGTTTAGTACACTCAGTGTATTTGTGTGTGTGTGTACCTAGCAGCTTGCGGCTGAGCTCAGTCTTCTCCTGCTCCAGGCGTCGTATCCTCCTCTCGTAGGCCTCGGTAGCCAGACTCTCCTCCAGACTGCGCTGGACACACACATCCATCTGTGCCGGACCCGAACCACCCGACTCCCTCAAACAGCCCCGGTCAGATAGGGTACTGGAGGTCGGGGAGAAAGAGGAGAGGGAGAAAGAAAGGGGAGAGAGAAGAGGGGAAGAGAAACGGGAGAGAGAAGAGGGGAAGAGAAAGGGGAGAGAGAGGGAGAAGAGAAAGGAGAGAGAGAGGGAGAAGAGAAAGGGGAGAGAGAAGAGGGGAAGAGAAACGGGAGAGAGAAGAGGGGAAGAGAAAGGGGAGAGAGAGGGAGAAGAGAAAGGGGAGAGAGAAGAGGGGAAGAGAAAGGAGAGAGAGAGGGAGAAGAGAAAGGGGAGAGAGAAGAGGGGAAGAGAAACGGGAGAGAGAAGAGGGGAAGAGAAAGGGGAGAGAGAAGAGGAGAAGAGAAAGGGGAGAGAGAAGAGGGGAAGAGAAAGGAGAGAGAGAAGAGGGGAAGAGAAAGGAGAGAGAGAAGAGGGGAAGAGAAAGGAGAGAGAGAGGGAGAAGAGAAAGGGGAGAGAAGAGGGGAAGAGAAACGGGAGAGAGAGGGAGAAGAGAAAGGGGAGAGAGAAGAGGGGAAGAGAAACGGGAGAGAGAAAGAGGGAAGAGAAAGAGGGAAGAGAAAGGGGAGAGAGAAGAGGGGAAGAGAAAGGGGAGAGAGAGGGAGAAGAGAAAGGGGAGAGAGAGGGAGAAGAGAAAGGGGAGAGAGAGGGAGAAGAGAAAGGGGAGAGAGAGGGAGAAGAGAAAGGGGAGAGAGAGGGAGAAGAGAAAGGGGAGAGAGAAGAGGGGAAGAGAAAGGGGAGAAAGGAGGGGAAGAGAGAGAGGGGAAGAGAGAGAGGGGAAGAAAGTGAGAAAAAGTGAGGAGAGAGGGAGTGAGAGAAAGACAGCGAGAGCAAAGGGGGAGAGGGAAAACCATTATTAACAGACCACTAGCCTTCAGGCTAGGATAAGAGATAAGATGACAAACAATCCCGATTCAATAGCTTCTCACTGGTGGAAATTGAGTGCTAGTTTAAGTGTGGTTGAGGTTAGATCAGATGATAGAAAAGTAGGAGTGAAGTAGCCTGGTCCCAGATCTGATAGTGCTGTGTACTCTATGCTCATTGCTTTGCCAAACATGATCATAGTGGTTAGCAAGACTGCACAAACAGATCTGGGACCAGGCTAGGAGTGAGGATGTATTTGTATGTATGCTGTATATACTAAGAAAGCTGTGGAAGTAAACGTTGTAACTGAAGACGAGACGTCGTTTAGCGGCCACTCACCATTTACTGGTGTAGGTGAAGCCTACGAAGGGCAGGTGGTGTCCAGAGAAGGCCGTGTGAGAGGGAGGGGGCATCGTCTCCTGACAACACAAAACACATTTGATTAAGACACACCTCTACAGCATTGCAGACCGTTGAGAGAGATGACGGAGCGATAAACGATGGGAAGATGAGAGTCTTGATGTAGTTCCATAAAGAGAAAGACTTACCGAGTTCTTGAGACAGTCATCGTCCACGTCAAAGTTGGACGTGTCTGTGGGGCTGCTGACTTCTGGTATGTAAGGGGCCTCGCACGTACGGATGTTGTCCCAGTCAATGCCTGACAGGAATTACAGACATTGGCATTATAGTTTCTTACGGTCATATTTATCATAATATACAGTTTCTTATTGTCGTATGAAATCGTATCGCTATCGTCTAGTTTCACTTCAACGGCAATCATCATGATAAAAGCAGCTATCGTAATTTTATCTCGATGATTGGAGTTAGACAAGAGTTATGGCGATACAGACAGAGCCCCCTCAAGCGGTTTCAAGCCCTACCAGAGAAGAAGGGGTGAGACTTGAAGTCCTCGATGCCGTTCTGGCCCAGGCGGTGCTCACGGCTGCAGATGAGGCGTCGGATAAGGTCCTTGGCGTCTTCGGACACGTCCGTCATCTGCAGGGGGAACTGGAAACGCTCCTAGGGACCCGGCGGAGGGAGGAGAGGGAAAGGAGTCAGAATAATGAGGATATGTCCCTAATGGCACCTTATTCCCTATTTAGTGCACTACTTCTGACCAGGGAATACGGTACCATTTGGGATGCAAACTAAATATAGTATTTGTGTAAAGTTGTCAAAAATCTGTATTTCTCATTTATTTTTACTGATCATGCATTATTCCCTATTGCAGTATACAGCAGTATAGTTCTATACTATAATTATTTTCCCGCTTCATCTATTTATTTGTGTACATGGTCCTTGACAAAGAAGCACAGCACATTTTTTTTGTTTATTATATATCCCATGCATGTTTCCCCTGTTGCAGTAGAAAGCAGTATAGTTCTATGCAAGATGGTTTAATGCACACAAATAAGGCATTCTTTCAGCCAATATGGCTGCCGGGTGAGAGTGAACGTATAGTTGAAAGGTGATGGGAAGGGAGCGGGGACAGAGTTAGGAAGGTAGAGCAGAGTGGTTTGGAGTCAGGATAGGCTTAAACTAACTATGAACAGACCTGGGGTCGTATGTATCAATCGTCTCAGAGTAGGAGTTCTAGGATCAGGTCCCTTCTGTCCATATAATCTTCTTCATTATAATCTAAAAGGCTAAACTGATCTTAGACCAGCATTCCTACTCTAAATCACTTGATACATACAGCCCCTGAACAAAACATACTCAAACTTAAACCACTATCACTCAGACCCAGTCCCAAATCGACCCCAAGCCACCTACCGCCTATGCACTTGTGGAGATCTGAGAGGAATCTAGAAGTGTATAGGGGGTAGGGAAAAGGGGTCCATTTGGGACTGGGCAATCAGACCCCCAAAAAGAAACACTCACAGCAGCACCTAACTCCTCCTGTCGGTGGACGGAAAGGATCAGGAGAAAAAGGGGTAGAGAAGAAGGAAGAGTTGAATGCTTTGTAGTCAGAAAGAAGAAATCTAACTCTATGAAACAGAAAGTACCTAGAACGTACAAACTCAGACTTCAGCCTAACACCTAAACAATCGTGTCTTGAACAAAGGTTTGATTAAAAACAAAAAGGTCTTATTTAATGTGCATGAAGTACCATGCCACTAAGCAGCCCTCCTCACCTTGTGGTTCATGATCTTGCCGTAGGTCTCCACCAATGACTCTGCGTAGAAGGGGGTCTCCCCATATAGCATCTCGTACATGCACACCCCTAGGGACCACCAGTCACACTCAGGACCATACTTCCCCTTCCCATCCTCCATCGCCTGCAGGATCTCCGGAGAGATGTAGTCCGGGGTCCCCACGGCAACCGACGACTGGACCTGAGGGAGACCAGGCCCAGGAGATGAATCGATTAGTGAGTTGATGGATGACATGAGGGATCAACCATATAAATATAATACTTTATTTAAAGTGCCGTCAGAAAGTATTCATACCCCTTGACTTATTCCACATAATGACAAAGTGAAAACATATATAGTGTTTCATAGTCATCAAAAGCTCTGCTTCTTGGCAATATCACAACGTTGTTGGATTTCAAGAAGGCTTTACGGTGAAAGCACTACATTTGATTGTTTGAGGGTAGCACCCTCAATATTTTCCATAACCATGAAATCTTTAGCCAGCGCGGTCGATAGAAAATGCATTTCACAGGGAAAACCTGTGCCTTACCTTTTGTAGAACTTCTGCAGAGGGCTTCCTAAGTGTCCAACGAAGACAATCCATGGGTATTTGGTTAGAAAAAGTAATTTATTATATCCTTAAATGTCAGTTTGGTTGGCACCTTGTGTTCAGAAAATCCAACGTGACGAGAACGCGTTCAACTAAACCTATTAACTTTCCCTCAACAAAACAAAAACCAATTAAAATGCATCCTTAGCTTATCTTTTATGAATAAAAGTGATAATCTTTCACTTGGATGGTCACCTAAACGTTATATAAGTCAAATAAAGTGGACCGCTCAGCCAAACGTGCACCCAAAAACGTGCAACTGAAAAATAGCTCCCCTGACTAAAACCTCTACCGATTGAACACAATGGTTCCGATTTCCATTAAACTTTACCTATACACTGCTGACATCCAGTGTCCTGGTATAAAGACTTTTCTAAAGGCAATCTCTCTAAGTGAGCCATAAGCCACCAGAATGACATTTCCGGATGGAATTTTCTCTGGTTTTTGCCTGCCAAATGAGTTCTGTTACACTCACAGACAAAATGTTAACACCTTTGGAAACCTCAGAGTGTTTCCTATCCAATAGTACTAATTATGTGCATATCCTATTTTCTGAGCGGCAAGCATTTTACTTTGGGCACGCCAGACTCTCCAAAACCGACCCCTCAGCTGCCGCTGCCTAAGAAGTTAACAGAGCTTGAGAAAATCTGCAAGGAAGAATGAGAGAAAATCCTCAAATCCAGATGTGCAAAGCTGATAGACATACCCAAGACGACTCAAATCTGTAATCACCGCCAAAGGTGCTTCTACAAAGTATTGACTCAGGGGTGTGAATACTTACATAAATGAGATTTCTGTATTTCATTTTCAATAAATGTGCTATTTCTAAAAACATGTTTTCACTTTCTCATTATAGGGTATTGCATGTAGATGGGTGAGAAACAGTTAATCCAGTTTGAATTCAGGCTTTAACACAACAAAATGTGGAATAATAAGGGGTTTGAATACTTTCTGAAGGCAATTTATCATCTGGAGCATTAATATGTAAGCAGGAGATGTCAATTGCAGTGAGTTTGGAGTCAAATACATCCACCAAACCTGAACAAGGCCATGCCGTAGAGTTCATACTACATAAATAATACTTAACTGAGACTGGGCCAAAGGAGCATCAGTCACAGCAGCTTTAGAGAGACGGGTCCTCTAAGGTCTCAACTCATTCATGAAAGCCAAGTTGCCAACCCCTTTGGAGAAGCTCAACTACAGGAAGTGTCTTAACCACAGGCAGAGCCATGAAATCCGCCAGAGGGGAGGCCGGGGGGGTGGGTTGATTGGTTGGTGGTTTGGAGGTGTTTGGTTTGGAACATAGCCGTGTGTGTGTGCGCATGTGCTCACCGTGCCGTCCTCCATGAGTTTAAGGCAGGAGCCAAAGTCAGCCAAGCGGATGTGGCCGTTCATGTCCATCAGGATGTTGTCTGGCTTGATGTCCCTGAGAGAGACACACAGAGACACCAAACTAAATATACTGATACCTAAGAGGAAGAAGGATGGACGGAGGAAGCGGGAGTGGAACAAAACGAAAAACACATCCCAGAGGGGGAGACTGGGAGAGAGAATGAAAGAGTGAAAACAACTAACGCAACACTAGTGATTGTTTGGTGTGAGAGAAAGAGACTGTGTGAGGGAGAGAGAGAGATTTTGGATGCCTTCACGTCTCCCCTCATTGAGTTGTGAAGAGGGCACAACACATTTCCCCCTAAGGAGATTGAAAATATTTGGCATGGGTCCCCAGATCCTCAAAAAGTTCTACAGCTGCACCATCGAGAGCATCCTGATCGGCTCCATCACCGCCTAGTATGGCAACTGATCGGCATCTGACTGGAAGGCTCTACAGAGGGTAGTGCGTGTGGCCCAGTACGTCACTGGGGCTAAGCTTCCTGACATCCAGGACCTATATACTAGGCGGTGTCAGAGGAAGGACCAAAAACTTATCAAAGACTCCAGTCCCCCATAGACTGTTCTCTCTGCTACCGCACGGCAAGCGGTACCGGAGCGCCAAGTCTAGGACCAAAAGGCTCCTTAACAGCTTCCACCCCCAAGCCATAAGACTGCTGAACAACTAAACTATTTACATTGACCCCCCATTTGTTTTTACACTGCTGCTTTGCGCTGTTTATTATCTATGCATAGTCACTTTACAAGTGACCTCGACTAACCTGTACCCCCGTACAATATCTCGGTACTGGTATCCCCTGTATATAGCCTCGTTATCTCATTTTCTTGTTACTTTTTTATTTTATTCGATTTTTTTAAATTTAGTTTATTTAGTAATTATTTTCTTAACTATTTCTTGAGCTGCATTGTTGGTTAAGGGCTGGTAAGTAAGCATTTCACGGTAAGGTCTACACCTGTTGTATTCAGAAGTCATGTGTTTATTTGGGCCGTGCCTCACCAATGCTGCCTCTATTGCCAATAGGGCAGGCCCCTCACAGGGTTACACACACGCTCCCTGACCAGGAGACCCTGTCCCGAACACAATTCTGAGAAGGCATTACATCCCACTTAATGCAGACAATGTCAAGCCTGTGTCTCCACTGTTCCCCTTATTAATATACTATTAATGCACAAAGCATACCAGTGTAGCTGAAGCAAATCCCATTTAGGAGGGTTCTAGTTGGAGGATAGGGTGTAGGTGGGCAGTATGGGGGTACAGTACACCATGCTCTGGGGAGGAAGGGGTGTAAGCAGGGGGTACCCCCTACTCATAAGCAGGCGTGTAGAGAGGTAAACAGAAGCCATGGCTTGCTGAGAGGATTGGGGGGGCAGCAGGATACAAAAGAACAAAGGCTTCTCACTGGACAGCAGGATACTGAGGCTGCAGCCCAAAATGGCACCCCATTTCCTACAAAGTGCACTACTTTTGACGTAGTAGTGCACTTAATAGGGAATAGCTCAATGCCATTTGGGATTCAGATGAGAGACAGAGAGGAGCCTTTCTTTTCATGTTGAATCAAGTCAATGGGCTAAAAAGGTACACCAACAGAACACCCTCCTACAAAGTAGACCTACTTCGCCTCAAGTTTAGTTATAATGATACAATTAAGTCATTTCTGTGTTGTTTATTCTGTCCAACCATGTCTTCAACTGTGTCTTTGGGCTCCCGAGTGGCGCAGCGGTCTAAGGCACTGCATCTCAGCGCAAGAGGCATCACAACAGTCCCTGGTTCGGATCCAGGCATGTATCACATCCGGCCGTGATTGGGAGTCCCATAGGACGGCGCACAATTGGTCCAGCGTCGTCCGGATTTGGTCAGGGTAGGACGTCATTGTAAATAAGAATGTGTTAACTGACCTGCCTAGTTAAATAAAGGTTAAATGTTGGTTTTTTTTATCACTAACATGCCTTCTCTTCAGTACAAACTCTGTTTCCCAGTGTGCACCGCTCTCCACACCTCTGCTCCCTCTACTTAACACCTCTGTGGGTGTCTCCAACCTCTCACTTATAGGCTGAAATCTGGCCCTAGCCTGCCTGCCTCTGTGTATGTATGTGTGTGTGTTCCTCCTCCAGATAAACCAATTAGTACACAGTGAAACCCTGAGCCGCTAACAAGCAGAGATCAAACAAACAGAACATGGCTACCACCCCTCTTTCCCTCCCAGTCTCTTTCGCTTGCCTCATCTGTCTTTATCCACCTCCCCCTCTATGTCGCTATCTGACATTCCCTCTCCTTTTCTCCCGTCCAATCTCTCATTCCTCCCTCCCTGTAGGGCCACGGTGACTCGGGAGTGGGCGGCGAGGGCAGGCTAACATGGCTAACAACATTGCTGGTTTCTCCCCTAGACATACCACAGGGGATGCTAACGCTAAGCTAGTTAGCTTAGCGCGTTGCTAATTAGGCTGCTCGGTCTCAGGCAGGGCAGGGCTCCTGCGGTCTTAAGGAAGGAGCAGTGGGGCTGAGAATAGAGGGAGGTAATCTCTGTTAAGACCTCATTGGCATCCATCTGTGAGGGCCATCTGGACACACACATACACATGGGTGGACTGGGACAAGAATTCAGCCCTGGCATTTTATCCACAGTTTGCCTCCCTGTTGTGCTATCTGTCTCAGCATCTTCTCTGCTGTCACTCTGTGCTTCTTCTTGTTATCATCTCACTGTCTGTATGCCTGTCTGCTTAAGCCTTATACTAGGCTTGGGCAGTATGCCGTATACCACCAAAACTATTTCAAGTTTTTTTTTTTTTTAATACATTTGAATATTTGGAGCTACTTTTTAAGTAAATAACTGTAGTCAACTTGTGCAATACATTAGGAGATTAAAAAAAGAATGCGTTCTTAATTTCACTCATCACATAACTTTTCATTATGAATCTTACCCGTAGTCCCCAGTCACAGTGTTTACAAGCACACAATGATGATCTAGTTACAGTATGGAATTCACAACTGGATATTTGCCAGCTAGATATCTTACAACTATTACGTTAACTGTCTAAAATGTGCTAAATGCTCTGCAGTTGTGAATTTGATTTGCTAATTTAGTAGCTAGTTAGGCATCTTGCAAAATCAAGCTTAGCTTGTTAACAGCAGAGAATCTCCTCCTGGATCAAAAGCCTTGCTGTCCAATATTTGTTTTGTGCGCGCAGCAAACGGAGTAAAATTTTTGAGTTACTTGTACAACTTTATGAGCTGGGATGACTAATGACTATACTAAACAAAAATTTAAAGGCAACATGTTTCACTTTCAACGACTTTACTGAGTTACATTTCATATAAGGAAATCAGTCAATTGAAATGAATTCATTAGGCCCTAATATATGGATTTCACTTTAATGGGCAGGGGCGCAGCCATGGGTGGGTCTGGGAGGGCATAGGCCCACCCACTGGGGAGCCAGGCCCAGCCAATCATAATTAGTTTTCCCCCCACAAAAGGGCTTTATTACAGACAGAAATAGCAACACCAATGTATCGGAGGAAACACTGTACAACTGGATACCGGAGTCCGCTTGCAGGCGCCCGGCCCGCCACAAGGAGTCGCTAGAGCGCAATGGGACAAGGACATCCTGGCCGGCCAAACCTTCCCCTAACCCGGACGACGCTGGGCCAATTGTGCACCGCCTCATGGGTCTCCCGGTCACGGCCGGCTGTGACACAGCTTGGGATCGAACCCGGGGGCTGTAGTGACGCCTCAAGTACTGCGATTCAGTGCCTTAGACTGCTGTGCCACTCAGGAGGCAAAACTGCACATTTCTGTGGCCCTTTATTCTCCCCAGCACAAGGTGCACCTGTGTAATGATCATGCTGTTTAATCAGCTTCTTGATATGCTGCACCTGTAAAGTGGATGGATTATCGTGGCAAAGGAGAAAGGCTCACTACCAGGGATGTAAACAAATTGTGCACAAAATTTGAAAAGAAATAAGGTTTGTGTGCATAGGGAACATTTCTGTGTTCTTTATTTCAGCTCATGAAACATGGGACCAACACTTGACATGTTGCGTTTATATTTTTGTTCAGTATAGTTTAGGTCAGTGACTGTATAAAATGTGCGATCATTAGCATTCGTTATGGGATTTTACATGTACTTGTTAGCATTGCTAACCTACGGATCTCAGAGGGGTTTGAAAATAGCGCCCCCTGTGTTCAGTGCCGGTATTACGGAATATCACAGGATGTTACAAGGTCGGTATGAAGGTATGACAATTTGGATACCGCCCAAGCATACATTATAAAAGCCAAGCTAATGACGTAGGCTATATTGCAAATGAGAGATATTTGGGGTTGACAAAACTTTTACTTTCAAAATAGAATTACAGAATTTCCATTTTTGTATTATATATTTTTTTTTTTAATGCATTACATGCATCTTTATGTGTACTAACTAATATCTTACGCTAATTAATTTGGGTTTAAACTCCTGAGAAGTGGAAACTCAAAATAAATTAACTAGATCGCTAACTAAATATAATACCCACTGCTAGTAGCCATGTATTCATCCAATAGTAAATGTTATGTCCTAAAAACCGTTGCAGTTGTAAGCTACTACCCAAGGCCTACGGCCTCGCAACGGCAAGTGAACATTTTGCGGAACAACAAAAAATTGTCCAGCCCATCTGGCATTTGCCAGAATTGCCAGATGGTCAATCCACCCCTGCAAACAAACAAGCAGACACACGTGCACACAGACACACAAACCACGTCTCCTTACGGAGACAGGGAAGGGACACAGACAAACACACACAAAAGGCTCTATGGGACCTCATCGCCACTGTTTGGACGCACGCGCAAACATACCGTACATACATACACACCATTGGCCGTTGCTGATTTAGGTACCATTTATTAACATTTCTACAACAACAAATAGGGCATTGTTCCTGCCACTGTTACCATGGTGGCTTTCTAATATTAACCGGTAATGAGATGTCTGTGGCCAGTGGTCAGTGCAGTGGTCATTGGGTGGAAACAGGTCTGTGGAGCACACATGGCCCTGATCAATAATATAACACCACACACACACACACACACACACACACACACACACATATGGCCCTGATCAATAGAGAGAAAGACACACACACACAACGCGCGTGCACAAACAAAGACACTGACACAAATGCACACTAACACACACACACAGGCCAGATGCTGGCCCTGCTAACAGTGAGCTGGGCCATGCTGAGTTGGTCCATTGAAGTGTTTGTTTGTCCCTGTGGGAGGCCATGCCGATCACTGACCACTGATCAGCCTCAAACACACACACACACTAGA
This sequence comes from Brachymystax lenok tsinlingensis, assembly GCA_030435695.1. Lineage (NCBI taxonomy): Eukaryota > Metazoa > Chordata > Actinopteri > Salmoniformes > Salmonidae > Brachymystax > Brachymystax lenok. The sequence goes on along the minus strand of CM059796.1, from coordinate 7,190,656 downwards.
GACTGACTAATGAGGAGGGGGATAGCCACTAAACTCAGGAATAAATAAATAAACACACACACACACACACACACACATTTCATTTAACCATTAGGCCTACTTCTCCTAGGTAGGTTACTGTCATTGAGATATAACAGTTGAGCTCTGTTTCAGTGGCACTGACAAGGTATTATGCTTACAGCGGTACTTAACATATACAGGACTGAACTACTTAACTTACATAGATCATTTCTATAACTGGGCCATCCTTATTTCAGAAATGTGGCCTATATGCACTGATTCAAGCTATTTTAATGGGCCTTATATTAGATCAACTACAGGGTTAGCCTAATGCACTGTCCTTTCAGTAAGTAAGTCACATCCACAGCTAAACACACACACACACACACACACACACACAGAGAGAGAGAATGCACCCTCGGGGACCTTCCCTTGCTGTATCCACCCTCCATAAACCAAGCGTGCCAATCACCCCCACGCACACCACACCCCGAGCACCCCGTCATTATCGTCCCAAAACGTCTCAGAGGGCCTCAAAGGGGAATGACACGTCAACCGCCACCACCACTGCCCTCCCCCGACTCCCTAAAACACCATACAATTAGTGGGTCCCCAATGCTACACTGAGTCTATAGAACTGCTCTGCTATGGGAGATCAATGCTACTACTGACCAGCCAGGCACACCCTAACTCCTGTGTTCCTCTTCCCCTCCTCTCTCTTCTGTTCCTCCCTCGATCCGTTCTCATCTCACCCTCTCCCTTTGTCCTCTCTCCCACCTCCCCCTCTCTCTCTCTCCTCCACTTCCATCCCTCCCTCCCTTTTGGGGACACAATCAAATCGTTGCTCTGAGGCCTCTTCAGAGTCAAGACAGTCATTGTGCAGATGTAGCCTGGCGACCACTTCCTGTGTGTGAGAGGGAGAGTGGTTTCCACCACACGGGCACCAGATATCCCACGAGCCTTTGAGGCTGAGGGCTTTTCCTACTGGCTGTCACATCCCTGATCACAAAACTCCCTCATAGCCAGGGCGTTAGTCGTTGGTAGAGCATGGCGCTTGCAACGGCAGGATAGTGGGTTTGATTCCCGGTACCACCAGTACGTAAAAAAAATGTGTGCAAACATGACAAAGTCTCTTCAGATAAAAGCATCTGCTAAATGGTATATATTATTTATGTGAATGAGACTTGACATACAGTACCAGTCAAAAGTTTGGACACACTCATTTCAGGGTTTTTCTTTATTTGTACTATTTTCTACTTTGTAGAATAATAGTGAAGACATCAAAACTATGAAATAACACATATGGAATCATGTAGGAAGTAAAAAAGTGTTAAATCCAAAAATGTATTTTATATTCTTCCAAGTAACCACCCTTTTCCCTTGATGACAGCTTTGCAAACTCTTGGCATTCTCTCAACTAGTTACCTGGAATGCGTTTTCTTGAAAGATAATTTGTGGAATTTCTTTCCTTCTTTATGCGTTTGAGCCAATCAGTTGTGTTGTGAGAGGGTAGGGGTGGTATACAGAAGATAGCCCTATTTGGTATAAGACCAAGTCCATATATGACCCGATTCAGGAAACTAGGCGTATGTCGCAAGTCACGACTTCACAGGAGAGCCTTTTGAACGCAAAACATTTTTTTTTAAATCAAAATAGTATTTTTGGCAGAAATGCCTTCTCAATCATGTGAACTTTAACTACTTAGGGAGCACCGGCGCGCTAGTGGGCCACTCCCGACACTACCCGGTGAAATGTAAGGTGCCAAATTCAAAATCCAAAAGTTGAATTATTAAACATTCATCAATATACAAGTGTTGCATAGTCATCAAAAGCTCTGCTTCTTGGCAATATCACAGCGTTGTCAGATTTCAAAAAAGGCTTTATGGCGAAAGCACAACATTTGATTGTTTGAGGATAGCACCTCCAATATTTATGCATTAGCATAAATTCATATCCAGCGCGGGTCACACAAAACCCATATAAGAACTCAAATAAATCAATCACTTACCTTTCGAAGAACTTCTGCTGGGGGCTTCCCAAGTGTCCAACGAAGACATCCAATGGTTCTTTTGTTAGAAAAAGTAATTTATTATATCCATAAATCTCTGTTTGGTTGGCGCGTTATGATCATAAAATCCACCGTTGAGTCGCCCATTGAACCGTGAAGAGAACACGTTCAAATTATACCTATAAACTTTCTACAAACAAATCAAACATTTTTAAATGTATCCTTAGGTATCCTTTTATGTATATTTACTGTAATATTTCAACAAATATTCAATCAATATTTGAACTATGGGAAAGGAAAATAAACTGGGACGCACTCAATCTCGCGCGCACGTCAAATGTAGTAAACAAAAGTGGTCCCCTGACTGCTCACTGCTACAGCTTCCAGGCTTTGTATAAAGACTAGTGGAAGCCATAGGTACTGCAGTCTCAGTCCTAGGTAAAATACAAATGAATAGGCACAATGGAGGTCATTTACAAAAAAAACTGCAAATCTGAATGGATTTTCCTCAGGTTTTCGCCTGCTATATCAGTTCTGTTATACTCACATACATTATTTTAACACTTAGAAACTTCAGAGTGTTTCCTATCCAATAGTACTAATTATGTGCATATCCTATTTTCTGGGCCTGAGTGGCAGGCATTTAACTTTGGGCACGCCAGACTCTCCAAAACCGTCACCTATGCTGCCGCTCCCTAAGAAGTTAATGTACCTTAATATCAAACTTGAATGTCATCTGTAAATACAAATAAAATTGTTAAATTACAAACCTAGTTGGTTTAGCCACAGAGAAAGCCAGCAACCTTCCTGCTAGCCATGATTGGCTGAGATAATGAGTGGGCTGGACATGCCGAGAGATGAGTTTGGATTGGTCTGCGGTGTTGCATCTTGCGTCTATAAAATGAGCTGCTCATAATGCCTACATAATCCTTTCTACTGCATTTGTTTTTTTTTAAGATAAAAGTTATCCAAGGAGAACTGCAAATATGTTGCTACTGCTCTCAATGACATAGCTGTCCTGAATTTATCAGGTGCTATCGACAACGGTCAGTGGGAAAAAGCTGTGATGGACTACTTTCTGGACGACGAATGCTGACTCTGAAAATAACCGGTTTTGAAATCAGTGGAACACAACGGGCCAAACAAGCTGTGCAAACTAAACGGAAAACACAGGATGTCTGATTAAAGGGGTTGCAGTCTGCCGTGAAGCTTTCATCCATGTATACAGGTAAGAACCTAGCTACAGATTCAGATATTATACCTTTCTAATTTTCTCAGAAAGTTGTTTTCATTGAAAGCTAAAGCTTGCTGTTAGCTAGCCAGCTGGAGTTCGATGGCTGGCTTGCTAACTAACATTAAACCTAAAGTTATTTGGTTAACTTTAGCTTGCTATGACAATCAGTTTGCATTGCTAGTAACGTTACTCTATAGATTAGGATTATAGTCCATTTTCTTTAGCGTGACATGTCTAAACAAAAGATCCCAAGTTACAGCTTGTTGTTAGCTAGCTAACGTTAGCTGAGGTTAGGTGGCTGGCTTGCTAGCTAACATTAACATATGTGTATGAGGTGTGTGTAACGTTAGTGATGTGTTTTCAGAATGCCATTTCGCATTGCTAGTTATAGCCTAATGTTAGCTAGCTAACTAGCTAACATTAAACCTATTGGTTAACTTTAGCTAGCTATGACAATGAGTTTGTATTGCTAGTTAAAGCTTGCTGTTAGCTAGCCAGCTGACGTTAGATGGCTGGCTAGCTAACAGTAGCTAACATTACCTGTATGAACTGTGTGTAGTGAAATCTCAGAATGCAATTTCGCATCTATTGTATAATAATGCTAAAATATTTGCATCTGGAATTTGTCTTTTAGCATCAATCAGTAGAACATGCCTGACTCTTATCCATGCACCATTTCTTCACCATCTACGGAGTTGGGAACAAGTGTGGACTTGAATTGTGATAGCTGCAGTGTCCAAAACAAGAACAAGTTTGTGCTCTGGTATTGTGCCTGGTGGACCATGCACAAGCTTCACCCTTATCTGGACCTTCACTTCCTGATCACAGGCCACACCAAGTTCGCCCCCGACTGGTGCTTCGGCCTCATCAAGCAGCGCTTCAGAAAGACAAGAGTGAACACTATGACTGAGATTGATGGTGTTGTGAAGGACAGCACAGTGCCAGGGGTCAACATCCCACAGCTGGTTGGACTGGAGGATGGTACGGTGCTGGTGGAAAGCTAAAACACCTGACTCTGTACTTCCGGCTGCTGCCGCAGTACCAGCACTTCATGTAAAAAAATATTTTCATCGTATGAGGTTATTCTTATCTTGGGAGGTAAATTGATGTTGTGCAGGGTTTTAATGTCTTCTGATTTTCTGTTGTTATTCACTGTTTTCCAGCTTCGATGCTCTGGAGACGGATGTTGTCGCCAAGGAGCGTTCGGCCTGTTGGGACCAGGTTTCAGCTGCTGCGCAACGCTGACATCCTTCCTCCCATAGATGATCTGCCTGTAAAAGCACCACCTAGACTAGACACGGCTAGACAAACTATATTCTGACAAGATCAGGGAGTTTTGCAACAGAGGCTATGGACATCACATGCCCTGCACCAAAGTCAAGGGCAGGACAGAAACAGGCTCTCCGAATATAGATTCCCTTGTTCATGCGTGGTTTGGATGGACCAGTCATCAGCACTATATGTAGTGCCTCTATTCACATGACTCTCTCCTAACACACACGCCATACGTTGCTGCTACTATTTATTTTATTATCCTGCTGCTCAGCCAATTTACCCCTGATTGTATGCATGATATTGTTATTGATATCGTTCTTGTACATACTGTATATTTTATTTATATTGACACTATCTATTTCTGATATTGCTACTATGCAAGTAACCATTTGGCTGTACAGTTTACACCTTCTGTAGAGACCATCCACTTAGCAAGACCTAGCAAAATATTGATATATAAAATTAATATTGATGTGTGATGGTAAGATGATTTTGTGACATACCACAACAATATCATGTGACCACCACATAAATATATGGCGCATGCATCGGTTTATGTACATGTGCAAAACAAATTAAATTATGAAAAACTCACTCAGGTTTCACCTCAGGTTGCATGGCCTTAACTTATGTATGGAATACTATGTGATAAGTGCATGTGTAACAGTATATAAAGTATGCTAATGTGTTATTGTGAAGGCATTTGGGCAGTGGTGTAAAGTACTTAAGTAAAATACTTTAAAGTACTACTTAAGTAGTTTGTGGTATCTGTACATTACTTTACTATTTATATTTTTGGCAACTTTTACTTCACTACATTCATAAAGAAAAATAATGTACCTTTTACTCCATACATTTTCCTTGACATCCAAAAGTACTCGTTACATTTTGACAGGAAAATTGTCCAATTCACACACTTATCAAAATAACATCCCTGGTCAACCCTACTTTCTCTGATCTGACAGACTCACTCAACACAAATGCTTTGTTTCGAGTGTGCCCCTGGCTCTCCGTCCCCCCTCCAAAACACACACACACACACACACACACACACACGTATGTATATATATATAGTGCAGTCTGGTTTGCTTATTATAAGGAATTTCAAATGCTTCATATTTTTACTTTTGATACTTAAGTACATTGTGCCCCTGGCTATCCGTCAATAAATAATCAAATAAAAACATTCGCCATCTGGTTTAATAAGGAATTTGAAATTATTTATACTTTTATGACAATTTAGTAATTCTTCCAGCACTGGATGTGGCTGGGGGTTAAAGCATTTCTTTCACATGACCCATCAATTTAGACAAGTGTGTCTGTGTAAGCGTCATCTAAAATTTATAAAATATTTTACCTTATTGTAGGCTACTACCACTTAGTCTTAATCTTTACACTACTCACTGTTTAGCACATGACCTCACATGTGAATCCTTAAAGAGATGGGTGGGGCTGGCTTAAGAGGGTGTGAACAAGGCTGAATGGGTGTAGACAAAGGAGAGCTCTCTAGTAGGTACCAAAACATTAAAAAGGCCCTTTTCTCAAAAGTGAGTTTGCAAGTGTATCAACTTTCAAAGTAGAAATACTTTCCCATTGTTCCTCAAAAGTTCTGTGTATGATATTCCATTTTGTAGCTCTCAGTCTCTACTTTTATCCAATGTAAAAAAATTAAAAATAATTCAAATTGTGCTACAGACCGAATCCAGGTGGTGAGTCACATGTCAAGAAAAGCTCAAATAAGCAAAGAGAAACGACAGTCCATCAATACTTTAAGACATGAAGGTCAGTAAATCCGTAAAATGTCAAGAACTTTGAAAGTTTCTTCAAGTGGAGTCGCAAAAACCATCAAGCACTACGATGAAACTCTCATGAGGACAGCCACAGCAAAGGAAGACCCAGAGTTACCTCTGCTGCAGAAGATAAGTTCATTAGAGTCACCAGCCTCAGAAATCGGCAATTAACTGCACTTCAGATTGAAGCCCAAATAAATTCTCAAGTAACAGACCCATCTCAACATCAACTGTTCAGAGGAGACTGCGTGAATCAACTGTTCAGAGGAGACTGCGTGAATCAGGCCTTCATGGTTGAATTGCTGCAAAGAAACCACTACTAAAGGACACCAATAAGAAGAAGAGACTTGCTTGGGCCAAGAAACACGAGCAATGGACATTAGACCGGTGGAAATCTCTCCTTTGGTCTGATGACTCCTTCATTTGAGATTTCTGGTTCCAACCAGTGTCTTTGTGAGACACACAGTAGTTGAACGGAGGACCTCCACATTTGAGTTCCCACCATGATGAATGGAGGATGAGGTGTGATGGTGTGGGGGTGCTTTGCTGGTGACACTGTCAGTGATCTATTTAGAATTCAAGGCACACTTAACCAGCATGGCTACCACAGCATTCTGCAGCGATATGCCATCCCATCTGGTTTGCGCTTAGTGGGACTAAGCGCAAAATCATTTGTTTTTCAACAGGACAATGACCCAACACACCTTCAGGCTGTGTAAGGGCTATTTGACCAAGGAGAGTTATGGAGTTCTGCATCAGATGACCTGGCCTCCACAATCAACCGACCTCAACCCAATTGAGATGGTTTGGGATGAGTTGGACCACAGAGCAAAGGAAAAGCAGCCCACAAGTGCTCAGCATATGTGGGAACTCCTTCAAGACTGTTGGAACAGCATTCCAGGTGACTACCTCAGGTTGAGAGAATGCCAAGAGTGTGCAAAGCTGTCATCAACGCAAAGGGATGGCTACTTTGAAGAATCAAAAATATATGATTTGTTTAACACCTTTTTGGTTACTACATGATTCCATATGTGTTATTTCATAATGTTGTCTTCACTATTATTCTACAATGTAGAAAATAGTAAAAATAAAGAGAAACCCTGGAATTAGTAGGTGTGTCCAAACTTTTGACTGGTACTGTATGTGATCGCACTCTCTTTTCTAAGGAGGATCATATTTTGAATATCTAGCTTTAGAGCCACAATGGAGCCAAATATTTCAGAGTTCATACAGGTGGCTTGGGAAAATGAGTCTTTATGAGTCATTAATACAACACACGTTAACAAACGCTCACGTGTGTGTGTGTGTGTGACTCACCTGTGGACGTAGTGCAGTTGGTGCACTGAGTCAATAGCCAGCACCATCTCAGCTAGGTAGAATCTAGCCATGTCCTCCGGCAACCTGTCTTCAAACTTACTAAGCAGGGTGAGCAGGTCCCCACCCACATAATAATCCATCACCAGATACTGTAGAGAGGGGAAAGTATAATATTAATATTGCTGACAATGTAGTGATAATAATATTGCTGTAAGAAGTGTACAAGTAACATTCTCTGTATTCCTCAACTTTTTCCCTCCATCTTCCTAATTTACTTTCTTCAGGTTCTACCCCCTTCTCCTTACTCTCCTTTCTCATCCTGCCATTCTTTCAGCTTACAGTGAGGGGAAAAAAGTATTCGATCCCCTGCTGATTTCGTATGTTTGCCCACTGACAAAGAAATTATCAGTCTATAATTTTAATGGTAAGTTTATAAAAATACAGAAAAACACGTGAACATTTTTATAAATTGATTTGCATTTTAATGAGGGAAATAAGTATTTGACCCACTTGACCCACTCAATCAGAAAGATTTCTGGCTCCCAGGTGTCTTTTATACAGGTGACGAAAGAAAGCACATATACATGCCCGTCTGAAGTTTTCCAATGAACATCTGAATGATTCAGAGGACAACTGGGTGAAAGTGTTGTGGTCAGATGAGACCAAAATTGAGCCCTTTGGCATCAACTCAACTCGCCGTGTTTGGAGGAGGAAGAATGCTGCCTATGACCCCAAGAACACCATCCCCACCGTCAAACATGGAAGTGGAAACATGCTTTGGGGGTGTTTTTCTGCTAAGGGGACAGGACAACTTCCCCGCATCAAAGGGACAATGGATGGGGCCATATACCGTCAAACCTTGGGTGAGAACCTCCTTCCCTCAGCCAGGGCATTGAAAATGGGTCGTGGATGGGTATTCCAGCATGACAATGACCCAAAACACACGGCCAAGGCAACAAAGGAGTGGCTCAAGAAGAAGCACATTAAGGTAATGGAGTGGCCTAGCCAGTCTCCAGACCTTAATCCCATAGAAAATCTGTGGAGGGAGCTGAAGGTTTGAGTTGCCAAACGTCAGCCTCGAAACCTTAATGACTTGGAGAAGATCTGCAAAGAGGAGTGGGACAAAATCCTTCCTGAGATGAGTGCAAACCTGGTGGCCAACTACAAGAAACGTCTGACCTCTGTGATTGCCAACAAGGGTTTTGCCACCAAGTACTAAGTCATGTTTTGCAGAGGGGTCAAATACTTATTTCCCTCATTAAAATGCAAATCAATTCATAACATTTTTCACATGCGTTTTTCTGGATTTTTTTGTTGTTATTCTGTCTCTCACTGTTCAAATAAACCTACCATTAAAATTATAGACTGATAATTTCTTTGTCAGTGGGCAAATGTACAAAATCAGCAGGGGATCAAATACTTTTTTCCCCTCACTGTATTCCATCACTCCTTTACTGTTAACTGTCATGCTATTATTTATTTCATCCTGCCTCTACAGCTTGTGTACATCCCAAAAAACATCACGTTCTCTATATGTATTGCACTACTTATGACCTGAGCCTTTTGCCCCAGTCAAAAGTAGTGCACTATAAAGGGTACAGGGTGCCATTTGCAACACAAGCCTTGAAATGTGAAAGGGGGAAGGGCAGTCGGAGCAACAGTGGGAGCCAATGAGAGTCCATTAGGATGCGGCTTAGTCAATCAACTGACTCGTCACTATTCTTACCCCAACTCATGCTCAAGTGGTCACCATATGAAACTGAGTGACACAGTATATTGAAAGCCTTTAAAACGTTTGAAGTTAGTGGAGATCTTACCAGGTTGTTGTCATCCTGGAAGGCGTAGTGCAGGGTGGTGATCCACTGGCTGTCCCCGTTCACCAGCACGTCCCTCTCCTCACGGAAACACGCCGTCTGAGGGAGAGGTCAGAGGGCAACCGTCATACAAAGATAAATGAATAGAATGTAGCTACTCTCATTGGAACTCACTGTGCGCCATCACTATTTGGTCCAACCCAGTGCTTCTTTGGGCAGGAGCTCACCGGAACTGAGGACCAGCACCTAAAATTTGCTTCTGCTTGACTTCCTGCACCTCTTATAGAATACCAGCTAAAAAGTATTGCAGAGTTCCTTCACCTAAATATAAAGGAAATTAGTACCGGCACCGATTTCAATTGAAGTCAAGCACTGTTCCAACCTGTGTGTAATGAATTCTTGTGTGTGCTAATGGTGGGAACCATAGAAATAGAATCTATTGAGTCTGCCCGATCTCACTAATGCTCGTGGCTGAATGGAAGCAAGTCCTTGCAGCAATGTTCCAACATCTAGTGGAAAGCCTTCCCAGAAGGCTTTCCACTAGGAGGCTGTTTTAACAGAGGCTGTTTTAACAGCAAAGGGGGGGACCAAGTCCATATTAATGTCTGGAGTTTGGAATGAGATGTTCGATGAGCAGGTGTCAATAGTAATAGTAGTAATAATAGTAATAGTAGTAATAATAGTAGTAGTAGTAGTTGTAGTTTGTAGTAGTAGTGTTTGAGACTGAGGGTTTGTTATAGCAGACAGTTTCCCATGTCCAGAGAACGCCAGACACAGTGGGTAGTTCTGGGAACTGCTACACACAAACACGTGCACGGGCAAGCGCACACACACACAGGGACCACTGAAAGTCTGCATGACCGTCAGGGGAGGCCAATGAGAAAAGCACAGAGCAGTAACAGACATACTGTACACACCTCACATAGTAATAAACAACAAGAACTTAGTGATGTAATCAAATTCACATTTATTATTCTAAAACTTGAGACTTGTACTGAAAAGATGTAATGAAAATCTTGCTTTGCATGTTCTATGTAGTGCATGTTTTATGCAAAAGCCAGAGTTACATAATGCTATCTCCAGTTAGCATTTAGCCCGGAGTCGTGTTGTAATGCAATTAGGCTTGGGCAATACAGCGTTTATACTGTATACCGGGGTATTTAAAAATTCTGACTGAAGAACTTCTGCTGAGGGCTTCCCAAGTGTCCAACGAAGACATCCAATGGTTCTTTTGTTAGAAAAAGTCATTTATTATATCCATAAATCTCTGTTTGGTTGGCGCGCGTTGTTCATAAAATACAGCGTCCACTCGCCCATTGAACCTTGAAGAGAACGCGTTCAACCTATACCTATACACTTGTCCAAGAACAATCAAACATCATTGATAATGTATACTTAGGAACACTTTTATATTTACTATAATATTTCAACCGGATTATAAACTGGACGATAGGAAAGGAAAAAAACAGCATGCGAGCCCACGAACGCACATCCTCTTCTGTTTACATCTGGGTGACTAGTTCGAAATTCTTCTTCTATTACCATCCAGAGCAACCTAACATCACCAGAGACTGTTGAGGAACTCCCCTTACCTGGTTGTCTAGGTGTTAATTGAAAGTAAAAAAACAAAGACCAGCAGACACTAGGCCTTCCATGGAATGAGCTTGTCACCCCTGCTGTAAAGCTATTGCCGTTGTTAGCGTTTATTCCTGAATAATGCTGTAATGTCATGGCTGTTAGCATGTAGCCAGTGCTCACCTCCGCTCTCTTCAGCATCTCCCACTTGTTAAGGATCTTCATGGCAAACACCTTGTCTGCATTCTTCACTTTGACCACAGCAACCTACAGGAAGCAGAGGAGAGAGGGTTAGAGGATGAGGGAGAGTTAGAGGATATGAGAGAAAGTTTCCATCCACCATATTTATTACGTCTATCCTGTCATGTTCAATAGGGCAAAACCATAGGACGAAGTTCAGGTAGAATCTCAGTTTCCCGTAGTTTCAGAACGTTCTCCCTACTGAACATGACCCACTCCTATTAGAACCGGGAAGGGGAGTGAACCAGGGAAATACGTCCATACAGTCAGGAGGAGAGGAGTAGGGGAAGAGAAAGGAAGAGGGACAGGAAGTGACCTCGGACACAGAGGTAGTGACCCCTGAGACACACCACCTGGATCCTCTTACACACACACACACACAGCTGGGATCCTTTCAGCTCAAGGGCCTTGACGTGCCACTTACAGTCGCAGCACAAATACACTGATTTCAAACTGGTTTGCAGCAGGGTAGTTCCATTTGATTTCAATAAATCTTTGACCTCATACCTTTCGATTTGAACGCAACTTTTTATACCTATTACCCATGGTAGAAGTGGTTGGAAAGTAACTTTTTGGACCTGAATGCCAAAACATTTAGAAGATAAAGGTGATAATAGTTTACCCATTTTGCATATCACACCATACCATGAGACATCCATGTCTTCATCACTGGAAAAGAAACGGTTGAGTTTGATATCACTTAAAAGCTTAACACCAGGGCTGTCAAACGATTTTAGAATTATTTGAAAAACATGTTTTTAAATCAAAAATGTATTTTTTCCCCCTTTAAACAATAATTATCTTCATTTTCGAATATGTTTAGCTTAGACTATTTTACATCATCTGAGGTGTTTGCGTTGTGCCTGCCATCGGTTGGGGCACAGCATGGTCTTGAATACAGGGTGAATGTCATACTACTAAAAATGGGAAAAATTTAAACGTCAACTTTCAAATGGTAGCACAAAGATGGTTGGAGGTCCAAACATCAGAGAATGTTGACTTGAATGGGAATATCTGTTGTCAATTATACTGTCAATTTGCCATAGGAAACAATTAAAATCATAGAAATGTAGATACTAGAATAGACATCCCTATTTTAGTTCACATTCAACGGTGGTTGGACCAACGGCCATCTTTGTGGTAGTCTCAACTGATGGCGGGCACAATACAATAAACTGTTAAGTAGGGTCTAAACTACAACATATGTGAAAATGAAAAAAAAGAAACGAGTTTTACGCGTTTAGATAATTGATGTTAAAGGATAAAAAAAACTTTTTTTATTACAAAATAGTTTGACAACTCTGTAAGCTTTAAACTATATTAACTTAACCGTTTATCTTTTTCAGTGATTAAGACATGAATAACTAATGATAGGGTATGCAAAAAACACTACTACCATGGGCAAATATGTATGGAAAGTTTTGTTCAAATCAAAAAGGGGTGCGGTCAAAAAGTGATTGAAATCAAACGGAACGACCCAGCAAGGATAGGACACCTAGCTAGTGAAGCTACTGCTAACGTCTCTGACGCAACCACAGGCAGACCCCATTGTTAGGCCTGAGTGTAGTAAACAAGAGCATTCCTAAAACAAAAGTTGAGTTGCAACCGGAGCAAGGCCAGATGACTTCAGCTAGCAGGATTCCTCCCTCCTGCCTGTCTGCCTGCCAGAATACACAAGAGAAAGCCTTTTTCACTTCAGCTTCCCCGCAACTCCCTCCGTCCGCCACGGGAGGAATTTAAACCACCAATCATACACTCAGTCACACAAACACAAGGAAGCATGCATGTGCGCACACACACACACAACGCACACAGAAAATTACATGCAACACACACAAAAATCCTGTAGTCTGGAGTCCATTAAATGAACTGGAGAAAAAGAATGAACGCTAAATGCAAATATAACATTCCCTGCTGTTTGAGTTTCCTCCTGGTGAACTGATGGGGGGAGAGGAGAGGACTGTTCTTGGCACAGGCCCTGTGTATAGCGTATACTCCCTGTTTTCTTAGCTTTCACCACTCAAACATATGTGTGAGAGCTTGACATGCAGGGTGGCTGACTGGCTGCTCTATGCTGTAGTGATGTATAAAAAAAAATGCATTCATCAGGAGAGCCCAAACATCACACACAGATGCCAAGCTCTCTCTCCCAGCGCACAGACAGACGCCATCTCTCTCTCAGTTGACAATGGGGAGATGAAATAAAAACATCCTGCTCATAATATGTTCTCTTTTCTGTTTTCACAGCTTCCCATTCCACACTCTTCCATAAGGTTGCCAGATCTTCCTGAACATTTTACAGATTTCACAAGTTTTTCTGAAATCCCATTTTGAGGATTCCCTCCCTGCTTATTCCCGCCTGATGGATGTAATTCTCCAACTGGTATTTATGGAAAACAAGAGAACTTTGGAAAAGTTTTTCTGAAATACTGGTAGGAGGATTCTTCAAAAATAAATAAAAAATAGCAAGGAAATTTTCCAGAATTTTGCAAAACTGCTCCTGGGAGATAGGGTCTTCCTGCTGCATTATGAGAAAAAATAAAAAAACTTTTCCCGGTGTGTCGCTGCTAAATGAATACAGGGGAAATACTGGTTACACTATGATGGCTTATCACTGGAAATACAGAGGGACCTCTGGCCAGAGACCTTTAAATCATGATGACTTCATAATCATTACATAGATCTGCCAACCACTGGATACTGTTGTTGTTGTGAATAGGCCTGAAAATGTATAGTGAACTGAATAGGCCTGTGATTGTAAATATGTTTTTATTCATTAAACAAATCCAGCTGCTTTTCAGTAGATTTGGATAGTATGTAGGCTAGGCTATATGAAATACACAGGCCTGCATGACACAGCACAGGAGGCACAGAGACTAAAGGCATCCGCATGCCTCCTATCCAAAACAGTTCCGGAACAGTTTGTGCATATATTAATGATGAAATTTCGTTTGTTTTGGCCTTCGGCATGTTTTTATTCGGCTGTTCATGGACACAAAATATATATCATTTTTTTTTTCCAAACCGAAATTCAGAAGCCGAAGTCTACATCCCTGAGTCGGTGATCGGTCAACAGTAGGGATTCTTCAATTAAGTGTTTGTTGTCATTCAAAGATAGACGACTCATTTTCATGCACATTTCACTTGAGAAATACTGCACCAAACATGTTAGTTAGATGTAAAACTGCACGACTAAGATCTCCTTGGCAAAAACAGATTACTTGAATTACTGTATATAGATTAAGTCTGACTATTCTGAGGAAAGGTATACTGGCTACAGAGTTTCAAGATGGACAAACAGTACTAATGACGCTTTTCTCTCGTGTTTCAAGCAAAGGTCTTTTAAGGGTGTATACGAATACACTCGTTCAGTTCGCCTAGCCGAGTTTGACTAGGCGCCAGCCGAACCGAAGCATGCGGAAGGAAGCCTTTAGGCCTACTTCAACACAAGGTGCCAGAAGAGGTAGTACACAACAGGGGCCTATATCAGAAATGCAATAAGTAGAGAGTCAACTGTGAGGCTGTAGCTTAGCTAACGTCAGAGCCACAGAAATAGCTCTAGCACGGGCGGACGCTGCTGCTAGCCTGACGGGTCTAAGGACCAGGGCACAAACATGTTATTCTTTCATTCACTGTGAAATAACAGCCCAATAAAAAAGGTCTGAAATAGGCCATATGGGCCTCAGCACTGGGTAGAGCTCCAACCAACCCTTTCCACCACACCTGGGTTCAAACACTATTCAAAAGCTTTCAAATACTTTGAGCGTTTTCTCTAACCTGCCTGGAACAAACAAGAGGCCAAGACAGCTTTTACCACCAAGCCATGAGACTGCTAACTAGCCATGAGACTGCTAACTAGCCATGAGACTGCTAACTAGTCAATTAATGGTTACCAAAACTATCTGCACTGACCCCATCTTGCACTGACCTTTTGACCCTTCATTGTATTCGGCGCATGTGACAAAATTAGATTTAGATTAGATTCTTTGCAGTGTCAGATGGCTGGGGTTTCCCAGTTTGAACTATTCAATTGGTCCATGAAGCAAGGCAAGCTCAATCAACCACAGATCAATTAGGCTATTTGAAATTATTTCAAATAGTATTGAACCCAGGTCGGCCAGCAGCACAGCAGCACAGCAGCTAGCCTAGCTAGCGATAATATACAAAAACCATTTGTCATGTAACCTTACACGGCTGAGGTTCTGCTGCCACTGCTAGCGCGCCAACATTCCCCAGGTTTGACGTCACTCGCAGTAGAAGACATAATAATAACTATATTTCAACTCATGCCCTCGAGCCGCGAAGAAGAAAAATAAGGTTCGGTTTGAGTTTCATTTTTTTTATAGAAACTCTTTCACAACGACGGTGAGGAAAAGATTAAAGCTTTCTTTTACATGTTGAGTCATGCATATAGCATGTGGCCTAGTGACCCATGCCTTGCTGCTGGGATCACACTATGTGCACCAATGTCTTTGCATGCATTGTTCTGTTGTTGTGATTGTCTCTAGGCACTATGTGGGCTACACTTGAAATGCTTTTTCTTTGGTGATGTCTTGCAAGCTTTCTATTGAGGTTCAAACTTCAAAAATACTTCCTGGTGAAATAAGGTTATAAAAGTAGTACAATAAAAAAGTTTTTTTTATTTTTTTATACATACCTCTCCAAAGGCTCCTCGTCCAATCACCTTGAGGATCTCAAAGTCCTCTTTGTGCAGGCGCATCTGTTTCACCTGGGAAGTGAACGGTTTGGCTGAGAGGGAGAGGGAGAGAGAGAGAGAGAGAGAGATTAGAATTCTGGGGAAATATTGAACTTGACCTGAGAATGTGCAAACTAAAATAGTTGCGCATCGTCATGATTCAATTCATAAAACAATAAAAAAAGCAATTCAGAAATACATTTTTAGGTGGATAGTAAAAATCTGATACAAAGCAAGTGACACACAACACAGGTAAATCCAATTGAATGTAATACTTTTTTGATGGCATTCCTTTTTACTTAAACAAAACCTTCCATACATGTTTGCCCATGAAAGAAGTGGTCAGAACGTGACTTTTTGGACCTGAATGCCAAAACATTCAGGAGATAAAGTTGCTCAAAGTTGACCCATTTTGCATACCCCACCATACAATGAGACCTCCATGTCTTCATCACTGGAAAAGATAAACGGTTGAGTACATCATCATTTAAAAGATTACAAATAGGGTTGTTTTTTTATATTTATTTTTTACCTTTAACGTCAATTATCAAAAAAGGGTTTACTCCAAAAAAAATATATATTTGCATATGTTTTAGCTTAGACCCTACTTTACATATGACGTTTTTGTTTTGTGCCCACAATCGGTTGAGACCAGTGATGTATATAAACCCTGGACTGCAACATTAGCGAATTGTCTTTTATTTTTGAGTTTGCGTTTTTAGATAAATATAAGGTAAAAAATAAAGAATCGAATATATATTTTTTTGTCACTGTAAGCTTTTAAATGATATGTATCTCAACCCTTTATCTTTTCCAGTGATGAAAACATGGATGTCTCAGGGTATGCAAAATAAGTCAACTTTGAGCACCTTTATCTCTTTAATGTCTTGTCATTTAGATCCAAAAAGTTACTTCCTGAGCACTTCTACAATGGGCAAATTTATACGGAAGGTTTCGTTCAAATCAGAAGGTGGTGCTGTCAAATAGTGATCGAATTCAAATGGATTTAGCCACTAGCAATGATTTCCGGTGAGTGTCCTCCTGCCTGTCAGTCCTTTATGGAGAGGGGCTGATATATGATCAATCTGTGATCATGACCGCTGAGATCTTTATAGTAAACCACAGTGGTCTGGAAGTGCAGAGGGCAGTTATAAAACTGTCTACTGTTACCCTTACATTTGACCTAGCTTAGGGTACTGGGTGACTCAAAGGTAATCCGGAGTCAACAGACAAGCAGCATTTTCCCTACTTTGTAGAGGAAGGCCATTCATCCACTTCCTTTTTTACTCTGGATCCTCCATTAAACCTGAGGTAGACTGCCAGTTGGTTAGTTGGTTCAGCAGGGGGAGACTACTGAGCAGCAGATTGGATACTCTTCAACATAATACAGACCTATTAAATGCCTATATGTTAGGATATAGCATGGGCCTACTGATGGATGGAGCTGATGATCTGTGCAGCATTTTTGCTTAGGTGGACCCTTATGCACAAGCAGAACGCATGGGTCACATCAAATACTCATTCATTACTTCATTTATTCATCCATCCATCCACTGGTTAGTGTTCCATCTTGGCACGGTCATCATGTGCCAAGCTTATCCAGAGAGGCCCTTGGCTCCCCTGTCAGAATCCCAGCGAGGGTCACAGCCAGCCAGAGAACAACAGACCAAACCACCGCCCAACAACAACCTTTACTGATAAAGGAAAGGAAAGGCAGGGCTTTCAGTTGCTCAGTGTGGTATGACGAATACGAATATCGATGTCCCTTCTTCAGTGTTTAAATATACTGTAAGAGTGCACATCAAGTTATTGTCACGTGCACAAGTACAGTGAAATGCTTTTCTTGCAAGCTCGAAACCAAACAATGCAGTACTCAATATCAATGTAGGACAGAAAATAAACACAAGATAGAACAAAAAGACACAAGAAATAAAAATAAGAAGAACACGAGAACTATGTAGGCTACTGTATACACAGGGTCAGTTCCAATACCATATTTACAATGTGCAGGGATACTGGACGGATAGAGGTAGATACTTTTGTATGTACATTATAGTGTATGTGGACACCCTTCAAATTTGTACATTTGGCTATTACAGCAACAGCGTACTGAAGAGCTCAGTGACTTCGTCATAGGACGCCACCTTTCCAACAAGTCAGTTCTTCAAGTTTCTGCCCTGCTTGAGCTGCCCTGGTCAACTGTAAGTGCTGTTATCGTGAAGTGGAAAGGTCTAGGAGCAACAGTGGCTCAGCCGCGAAGTGGTAGGCCACACAAGCTCACAGAATGGGACAGCCGGGTGCTGAAGCGTGTAGCACGTAAAAATCCTCTGTCCTCAGTTGCAACACTCACTACCAAGTTCCAAACTGCCATTGTAAGCTACGTCAGCACAAGAACGGTTCATTGGGAGCTTCATGAAATGGGTTTCTATGGCTGTGTAGCAGCACACAAGCTTAAGATCACCATGCACAATGCCAAGTGTCGGCTGGAGTGGTGTAAAGCTCGCCGCCATTGGACTCTGAAGCAGTGGAAACGCGTTCTCTGGAGTGGTGAATCATGCTTCACCATCTGGCAGTCCGACGGCCATATCTGGGTTTGGCAGATTTCAGGAGAACGCTACCTGCCCCAATGCATAGTGCTAACTGTAAAGTTTGGTGGAGGAGGAATAATGGTTTGGGGCTGGTTTTCATGGTTTGAGCTAGGCCCCTTAGTTTCAGTGAAGGGAAATCGTAACGCTACAGCATACAATGACATTCTAGACTATTCTGTGATTCCAACTTTGTGGCAACAGTTTGAGGAAGGCCCTTTCCTGTTCCAGCATGACAATGCCCCCATGGACAAAGCGAGGTCCAAACAGAAATGGTTTGTTGAGATCGGCGTGGAAGAACTTGACTGGCCTGCAGAGTCCTGACCTCAACCCCATCTAACACCTTTGGGATGAACTGGAACGCCGACTGCGAGCCAGGCCTAATCACCCAAATTCACAAAGTCCCCGCAGCAATGTTCCAAAATCTAGTGGAAAGCCTTCCCAGAAGAGTGGAGGCTGTTATAGCAGCAAAGGGAGGACCACCTGCATATTAAAGCCAATGATTTTGGAATGAGATGTTCAACGATACTTTTGGTCATGTCGTGTATGCATAGGGGTAAGCTGACTAGGCATTAGGATATACGATAAACAGAGTAGCAGCAGCGTATATTATGATTGTATGTGAGTGTGTGTGCGGAGAGTCAGTATAAATGTCTGTGCATGTTGTGTGTGTGTGTGAGCAAATTAAGGGTGTGTGTGAATGCGTAGAGTCCTGTGAGTGTGCATAGAGACAGTGCAAAAATAACTCAAATAGCTAACAAAATGGCTACAGGGACTATTTTTGAAGTCTTATGGCTTGGAGATAGAAGCTGTTCAGGAAGCAGAGAAAACAGTCAATGGCAGTGGCTGGAGTCAAATGATTTTCCAGGCATTCCTTTCACACCACCTGTTAAGAGTTCCTGGATGGCAGGGAGTGATGTACTGGGCTGTCCGCACCACCCTCTGTAGCCATGCGATCGAGGGCGGTGCTGTTGGCATACCAACCAGTGACGCAGCCAGTCAAGATGGTCTCAATGGTGCAGCTGTAGAACTTTTTGAGGATCAGAGGTCAAACCTTTTCAACATCCTGAGGGGGAAGAGGCGCTGTCACACCTTCTTCACGACTGTGTGCGCACGTGTGGACCATTAAGGAACTGGAAGCTGTCGACTCGCTCCGCTGCAGCCCCGTCAATGTGGACGTGCTCGGAGGGGAAAATGGTGTCAAACTCTGAGCTGTAATCAATGAACAGCATTCTCACATAGGATTTCCCTCTTATCTAGGTGGGTGAGGGCAGTGTGGAGTGCAATTGAGATCGTGTCGTTTATAGATCTGTTGGGCGGTATGCAAATTGGAGTTGGTCTAGGGTGTCTGATGTGGGCCATAACCAGCCTTTCAAAGCACTTTATGATTATAGTGAGTAATGAGTGCTACGGGGCAGTAGTCTTTGTGGCATGAAACCTTAAAGTTCTTGGGAACAGGAATGATTGTGGTCAGCTTAAGATGTGGGGATAACAGACTGGGACAAGGGGAGGTTGAGAATGACCGTGAATATGCCTGCCAGCTGTTCTGCGCATGCTCTGAGAACGCGCCCTGGAAGACCAGTGCTGTAGCATAATCTCTGTTTCTGATGACCATTTCTCAACGGAGCGAGTCACGGGTAATTCCTGTGAACTCTGAAAAATGGCGTGAGCAATTTCTGGGCTTTCAACAAATATTTTCACAAAAGTCTATTTTCCTTATGTCCGTCCACATTGTGGGAAGTAGAACGAGCAGACACTTCGCTTGGCACACACTGGGCCTTTCTCCAAACCTTAATCTCGCAATTACTAGAACGCCCCTGTATCACCACCACCACTTCTTCACTTGGTGCCGTGACTTTAAAAAGACACTGTAACTAGGCCTAGACACAAGCGGTCTCGGACACACAAACACCAGTCTCGCTCAAATTTACCCAAGGGTCATGTGCTGTTCTGTCGAACAGTGAAGTAACGTAATGTACATTGTGACATCCCGCCCTTTTTACTCCGAGCTTCAGACAGAGGACTTCCAGTTCTGACTATACATCTTTACTAACTATCAAAATATATGGGTCGGCCAAACATAGCAACGGTTGCTATGACAAGGTGTGGCGCAAGCCAGTTTGTGGCGCTTTAAACGTGAATATCCAACCAAAACGATGACTGACTTGGTATCTTTGTTTTTTCCCGGCGGTTTTGCAAAAGCTTTCCAACTAAGTGACTTCACTGTTAGCAAAAAGAGTGCACATAATCGGCACTCAAAACAGCCATGAGACTTTCAGTTCCATTGGGTAGAAGCACGGTCTGTGAGTGACTACGGATGCAGCGCAACTGGAAAAACATGAGTAGGCCCAACTAATCCAGAGACGGACTGGTTTATTCCAGACACAGATTATCAGACAGATCTAGGTCCATTAGAAGGAGGGAGTTTATTATCCACAGACGATGCAGCTGAAGGAAAACGTTGTACTACTGTAGAGTGTAGACAAGTGTGTTCATTCAGCTAAAGAAGCACAAACGTCATGGTCAATACAGTAACCAGGCGTCACCCTAGGGCTCTGCACTTTCAATAGTGTGTGTGTGTGTTTGTGTAAGCCTAGGGCTGTGTGCGTAAGCACATATGTGCATGTTCATTTGAACGAGTCCACCTCCATATGCACTGGTCTACATGTGCCAATGTATATTTGCTCTACCCGCTCTGTACTTGAAACAGGTACAGTAGAGAAGGAGAGAGTGTGTACTCAGACCTAAGAGAATCTTTACCCAAATTACCATTCACTACAAAGAATTTGAAACTATAAAAAACTAATATTGGGTGAAAAAACTAAATGTGCAGTTTTGGCAGCCAAATGCAGTATGCGTCCTCTTGCCGCAACCCGAGGGACCGCCAGTGAAAAGTACAGAATGTAACAATAGTATTTGCCATTTTGTTTTGTTTGGGCTTTCATGACATGTGGCTTTTCAGTCATGTTAAAACAAGTATACTACTATTACCTTTATTTATTATTATTCTCATTACCATTGTTGCTGTCAATGTTGTTAATGTTAGCATTACTACTACTACCAGGCCTACTATTATTATTACTACTATGGTTAACCCGATCTTTGTTGTTATATGTGTACTTAAATTAACTTGCCATGTCAATAGTCTATTGAATTGAGTGAGTGAGTGAGTGAGTGAGTGAGTGAGTGAGTGGAAAGGCAAGAGAGAGAGAGAAAGAGGAAAGGCGAGAGAGAGAGAGAGCGAGAGGAAAGGCGAGAGAGAGCGAGGATCCCACATCCATGCAGCGCTGTGATGTACAGAGAGAGGGGACATCTGGAAGCCATAAGAGGGATTATTTACAGCCAGAGTGAGGTAATGACACAAAAATGCCACCTCTAGAGGAGGGAAAGAGGGAGAGCGGCCAAATCTGGGAATGGCCTTTCACAGCACTACTGGAAGGATGTTCCTCATAATAAGTTCGACCTTGTAAGATCTTGGCTTTCATACTTTTGGAATTCTCGACGAGGCTCACACAATTTCCCCAACCGTCATCACATTCAAATAAAGAGAAAACGTGTAGCTGTCACAATGGGACGCAGGACTATCACGTCTTTGTCTGTGGACTTCAACAGTTCTAACCAGCCGTTGGAACCAAAATTATTTTCCAATCGTTCCGTTCTGAACAGGACCATACTTTTTCCCCCGTTCTGTTCCACTGTTCCGACCAGCGAAATGAAGTTCTGAACCGGTTAGAACCCCCAAAAAGTATTGGTTTATAACATTCCTTTCTGTTCCTTTTGAAACATCTGAAATCGAATATAAAAAATGTAAAATTGCTCAACAAGAAATTTGTTCACCAATCAGTGCAGATAGAGCAGCTTGCTATGGAGCAGGTAAGCGATAGTTGCTGACCCATGCATTGGACAGATGTCATACAACTGTAGGGCACAAGATGCGACTGGTATTCTGCGGGTAGGGAGAGAGCAAGAGAGGGTGATGGGGAGGTTTGGCTTGAAGCACCTGGGCATGAAGGGATTTCTTTTAACTCAGAGTTGGCTTCAAGTTGGAGCAGAGTAGGCTAGCTAGCTAACAAGCTTGTGTGTGCAGAGTAGCACCACATTTGAAATATTGATCTTACCTTTATGTATTTAATAAATCCAATGTGAAAGGAGATCACTATAGTGTCCTTAACTAGTATTGAAAAAGTTTATCCATTATTTTCGAATTAAAAATGTGACAGTGAGGGCTTTGCATGGGTGCTTGGTTGCGTTTTTTGTGAGAGAGTGGGAAAAAATATACCCGGGACGTGAAAGGAAGTTATTAACCGCTTCCCATTTGGGACGAACATTTCGGTCAATTTTGTTGCCGACTAACCAACCCCCATTAACCGGTTAACAAAAATTAGTGCCAACAGAAAACACCATGCATGGAAGGAACAGATATTTTTCATTAAGAGCTTAAAAAAAAAACGTGTGACAATAGCAATCCCCTCATATTATTAAACATGCAACTACTGTAATGAAGCAGGCAATGGAATACATTATTTTCAAACATTTGCCAAAATGCAACTTGCAGGAAAACAAGGTCCTTAAAGATGCACCTGATGCAAGCCTCGTTTTACTGTGGACATAGATACTTCATGTGACAGAGATGAACATCTCCTTTAGAAACTTTGAAAGAGGGAAAATGTAAATATGCAGGATGGGTTGTTAATATGACTAGGATTGTGTCTTTGGCTTCTGGACAAGGAAAGAAAATTGATATGAAAACCAGTAGAACAGGAGACAAAGGATGCAAAACTTTTTTGGTTGCTAGCTTAGCTGTTAGATGCTTCTTGCTGCTGCTCTTTCTCCCACTGCTCGCTGCGGCCTGTGTCTGCGAGTTGCCTAGCAAAAAGTCTCCGCTTTGGCTTGCTCACAGCTTACTGACTAGAGACAGCCATTAGTTGACATAAGAAAGCTACTTTCTAACACTATAAACCTGAGGTGGGACCAAGTCATTGTTTTACAAGTATCAAGTAAGTCTCAAGTCTTAGCACTCACGTCCCAAGTCAAGACAGGCAAGTCCTAGTAAAGTCTCAAGTCAAGACCGACAAGTATTAAGTCAAGTCCAAGTCCTAAACTTTGAGTTTTGAGTCCTAAACAAGTCAATGTGCTCTTCACCAAATGTAATACCATTTCATATTTTTAACAAGAGTAATAGTTAGTATATTACATTTACGCAAATCATGAATGCTATTAAAAATATCTATATATTTAATTACTTTCCAAATAAAGTTACATTTCCATGGAAATACATGGGTAGCCATGAGAAAGACCCCCCCCACACAAGTGCAACCAGAGGGGAATAAACTCTAGACCACCTTTACTCCACACACAGAGATGCATGCAAAGCTCTCCCTCGCCCTCCATTTGGCAAATCTGACCATAATTATATCCTCCTGATTCATGCTAACAAGAAAAAACTAAAGCAGGAAGTACCAGTGTCTCAATACGTAACTGGTCAGATGACGCAGATGCTACACAACAGGATTGTGCTAGCAAAACAGACTGGAATATGTTCAAAGATTCATCCAATGGCATTGAGGAGAATACCACCTCAGGTCACAGACCTCATCAAGAAGTGCATTGACAATGTCGTCCCCACAGTGACCGTACGTACATATCCAAACCTGAATCCATGGATTACAGGCAACATCCGCACTGAGCTAAAGGCTAGAGCTGCCTCTTTCAAGGAGCGGGACACTAATCCAGAAGCTTATAAGAAATCCTGCTATGCCCTCAGACAAACCATCAAACAGGCAAAGTGTCAAAACAGGACTACGATTGAATCCTACTACACTGGCTCTACAAGACTGTTCTACATAGACTGTTCTCTCTGCTACCGCATGGCCAGCTGTACCAGTCTAGGACCAAAAGGCTCCTTAACAGTTTCTACCCCCAAGCCATAGACTGCTGAACAATTAATCAAATGGCCACCCGGACTATTTACATTGACACCCTCCCTTTGTTTTCACACTGCTGCTACTCACTGTTTATGATCTATGCATAGTCACTTTACAAATTACCTTGACTAACATTTACCCCCGTACATTGACTCAGTACCCCCTGTATTTAGCCTCATTACTGTTGTCATTTTCTTGACAACAGTAATGAGTGTCACTTTTAGATTTTATGATTTTTTTTTACTTTAGTTTATTTTGAAAATATTTGATCAACTCTATTTCTTGAACTACATTGTTGGTTAAGGGCTTGTAAGTAAGCATTTCACAGTAAGGTCTACACCTGTTGTATTCGGCGCATCAGACAAATACAATTTGATGTTTTCGGCCGGCAAACTGACTATCTGTTAACCATTAACATCCCTAGTTCTCAAGCTGTTCTGGTTCTGTTCCTCAAAACCGGAAAAGAACAAACATTTTTCTCTTCTGTTCCCTGAACCAGTTCCAACCCCTGGTTCTAACTCAAACTAAAGCTTCCTTCTTGTTCTCTAAGGATTTAGATATTCTTTATTTCAACTGGACTTCCTGGTTAAATAAATAATCAAATTAGGGTACAAACGCGGCAGGGGAAACAGCTGCAGTCAGTGGTTCCCTTATCAAAAATGAAATCTGTACTTTTAAGTAGGCTGCTACCCCAACTGCTTCGAACTAGAGTGACCCAAGCGTCAACCAGCCAGGCAACTTAAAAAAAATTACCTTTTAGCCATTTAATTGCAAGTAGCTTTAAAACATCCTGTAAATTACCCAAATTACAGATGAAAACGTAACCAGGCCCTTCAAGTCACGGCCAAGGGGCTCTCCTGCCTCCAGTACACAGATGTGGAGCGATGACAGGCTGAGGAGAGGAGGAGTGGCAATACTAAAAGACTTGGCCAGGAATCAGACAATCTGCAGCATGTGAGCTCCCCAGGTTTGCCAAGGGGACTTCCATAACATGACTTTTGTCATGTGTGATATACACGGAGTGTGCAAAACATGAGGAACCCCTTTCCCAATGTTGAGTTGCACCCCCCTTTTCCCTCCGAACAGCCTCAATTCATCAGAGCATGGACTCTACATGGTGTTGAAAACGTTCCACAAGGATGCTGGCCCATGTTGACTCCAATGCTTCCCACAGTTGTGTCAAGTTGGCTGGATGTCCTTTGGGTGGTGGACCATTCTTGATTCACACAGGAAACTGTTGAATGTGAAAAACTCAGCAGCTTTGCATTTTTTTACACAAACCGGTGCGCCTGGCACCTACTACCATACCCCGTTCAAAGGCACTTAAATCTTTTGTCTTGTCCATTCAACCTCTGAACGGTACACATACACAATTCATGTCTCAATTGTCTCAAGGCTTAAAAATCTTTCTTTAACATGTTTAAGTCTATGTCATGTAAAGAGCAGGGCTGTTACGGTGATCGTCTTACCGCCACACCAGCGGTCACGAGTCATGACCGCAGTCAAATTCCACATGACCGTTTAGTCATGGTAAATAGGCTTCTCTGATGCTGCTGATGGTCATTAGTAGCATACCAAACTTGCTAACTGCCAGTCTAATGGCTTGGTACTCAGCCCTTTTGTCACCTCTAATCACTCTGACAATGTAAATGCAATCAAAAATCACATCAAACACTTCATGAGAGCCCATGGGCTCATGTTGTGCAACATTTCTATAGGATAAGCAACTCAATGAGAAAGTTTGGGGAAGCTAATTTTCACCATAAAAATTTCCGTTTGACCGCTAGGTTTTATGGGTATTATGACTCATACTGTGGTACTCTATTGCAGTGGTTCCCAAACTTGTTATAGTCCCGTACCCCTTCAAACATTCAAAGCTGCGTACCCCTCTAGCACCAGGGTCAGCGCACTCTCAAATGTTGTTTTTTGCCATCATTGTAAGCCTGCCACACACACTATACATTTATTAAACATAAGAATGAGTGTGAGTTTTTGCCACAACCTGGCTCGTGGGAAGTGACAAAGCGCTCTTATTTAGCCATATTACATATAAAACCTTATTTGTTCACCAAAAAATGTAAATAACTCACCACAGGTTAATGAGAAGAGTGTGCTTGAAAGGATTCACATAACTCTGCAATGTTGGGTTGTATTGGAGAGAGGCTCAGTCTTAAATCATTTTCCACACAGTCTGTGCCTGTGTTTAGTTTTCATGCTAGTGAGGGCCGAGAATCCACTCTCACATAGGTACGTGGTTGCAAAGGGCATCAGTGTCTTAACAGCCGATTTGCCAAGGCAGGATACTCTGAGCGCAGCCCAATCCAGATATCTGGCAGTGGCTTCTGATTAAATTCAACTTTCACAAAACCGCTTGTTGCATTTTCGATTTGTCATTTTCAGATATCGGTAAGCGACTAGAGACAGGGCATGAAAGGGATAACGAATCCAGTTGTTTGTGTCGTCCGTTTTGGGAATGTACCTGCGTAATTGCACACCCAGCTCACTCAGGTGCTTCGCTGTATCATATTTGACATTGTCCGTAAGCTTGAGTTAATTTGCACACAAAATCAATCATACAATGATGGAAAGACCTGTGTGTTGTCCTTGTTAAAGCAGACAGAAAAGAGCTCCAACTTCTTAATCATAGCCTCAATTTTGTCCCACACATTGAATATAGTTGCAGTGTCCTTATAAATCCTAGATTCAGATCACCCAGATAGGTCAGTCGTGTGAGAAACTCATCGTGCAAGTGGTCAGACAAGTGAAAATTATGGTCAGTAAAGAAAACTTTGTAAAGAAAAGCTAGTCTCTCAATTTAAAAAAAAAACATGTCAATACTTTGCCCCTTGATAACCAGCACCCATCTGTATGTTGTAAAAGCATTACATGGTCGCTGCCCATGTCATTGCATAATACAGAAAATACACGAGTTCAGGGGACTTGCTTTAACAGAGTTAGCCATTTTCACTGTAGTGTCCAAAACATCTTTCAAGCTGTCAGGCATTCCCTTGGCAGCAAGAGCCTCTCTGTGGATGCTGCAGTGTACCCAAGTGGTGTCGGGAGCAACTGCTTGCAAGCGCGTTACCACTCCACTGTGTCTCCCTGTCATGGCTTTTGCGCCATCAGTACAGATACCAACACATCTTGACCACCAAAGTCCATTTAATGTCACAAAGCTGCCCAGTACTTTAAAAATATCCTCTCATATTGTCCTGGTTTCCAGTGGTTTGCAGAAGAGGATGTCGTCCTTAATTGACCCTCCATAAACACAACGGACATATACCAGGAGCTGTTCCAGGCCCGCCACATCTGTTGACTCATTCAGCTGGCTTGTATGCGTAGCAGTAATTGTTTCAAAACATCTCCTGCCATGTCACTAATGCGTCGTGAAACAGTGTTGTTTGATGAAGGCATTGTCTGTATAGTTTTTTGGGCCTTTTCCCCCAGAATTATCCCAGCCATATCCACGGCAGCAGGAATAATTAAGTCCTCCACAATAGTATGGGGCTTGCCTGTCCTAGCCACTCAGTAGCTCACCATATAAGACGATTCTAGCCCATTCTTATTAACGGTATCTGTTGCTTTAATGCATGTCTTACTACTCAAAAGTCTTCTTTATTCTCGCTCAAAAAACTGTGATTGGATGTTAATTATTTGACTAGGCTACCTGTATTTGACATTGTGTGTTATTTCGCTGAACACTAGATGGTTTAATTTTATTTTTGGCAGTGAAACGAGGCAACTCAGGCGAGAAAAAAACCTCACCCAAATGTATAGCCCCGTTGGAAAATATAAAATGGACTGTTTGAAAAATGTGAAGAAATGTTTTATATCTTTTTAAAAATGTGAA
Organism: Brachymystax lenok tsinlingensis; assembly: GCA_030435695.1. NCBI lineage: Eukaryota > Metazoa > Chordata > Actinopteri > Salmoniformes > Salmonidae > Brachymystax > Brachymystax lenok. The sequence continues at coordinate 7,162,348 of CM059796.1, read as the reverse complement.
TCACATTTCTATTTGGCGTACCCCCGACAACATTGCACGTACCCTTCCCCAGTTTGGGAATGTTTTTTGTGAACAAATTAGGGATTTCGGTAACATAACTTTTCAGTAAGAAATAGCTGTAATTATGTTTTAGCAACACGGACAGCGCGATAAACACTGTTGATGTTCTGAGGTGGTCGCTGCAGTCAGGGAGGAGAGAAACAACGGGTGCTAGTCACACAGTCACTCGCTGTCATTTTTTTGTTGTTGGTCTGAGCCCGGCACAATCAAATCATTTGCGGCCGGACTCCCTCTAGTCATTTGTGTGCCTTAATTATTTCCTCAAACAGTGAGCTTAAAGCATCAGACAAGCTCAGTGCATATGCTTGATTTGCTTAAAATGCATAGAACGCGTCCATACATTGGAAAATACACTTGAAATTTTATCTAGTCGGGTACAGCCCAATTTTTCACCCATCATTTGCAAGGCATTGGAAAACCTTCCTGGTCTTTGTGGTTAAATCGGTGTTTGAAATTCACTGCTCGACTAAGGGACCATACAGACAATTCTACGTGTGGGGTACAGAGATGAGGTAGTCATTCAAAAATCATGTGACTTGTTAGGCACATTTTAACTCCTGAACTTATTTAGGCTTGACATAACAAAGGGGTTGAATACTTATTGACTCAAGACATTTCAGCTGTTAAATTTTTATACATTTGTAAACAATTTCATAATTCCACTTCGCCAGTGACAAAAACAAACATGTAATCCATTTTAAATTCAGGCTGTAATATTACAAAATGTGGAAAACGTCAAGGGGCGTTAGTACTTTATGAAGGCACTGTAGCCTACGGGTGGTCCATATTATCAGGTATGCTATTAGCAATAAGCATTCTGTCACCAGTAGCCCAACTGATGGAGCATAGAAGCTATAAATAAATGGGTTGAAACATGGGGTTGCCCATCTGCTATCGGGCTAATCATTTGCTAGATCCCATGTGAGATCTTTGAACTAGTTAGCATCCTTTTGATTCATTTTATGTCCCAAAAATGTCACTGCAATTTGCTGAGCAGTAATGTGCTTAACCATAGTGCTGCTAAAAACTCGGTTTAAAAAGACGCAGTTCACGCATATTTAAAGTTGAGAAATAAATAAACTAGGAATGGAAAGCTGGGATATAGGGCTGTTGCGGTGACCGTATTACTGCCACACCGGCGGTCACGAGTCATGAAGGCAGTCAAATTTACCATTTAGTCACGGTAATTAGGCTTCTCCAAGCTCTGATGCTGCTCATGGTCATTAGTAGCCTACCAAACTTGCTAACTTCCTGGTACTCAGCACTCTATTGTCCCTCTAATCACTCTGACATCAATGCAAATGTATCAAAAATCTAATCAAACACTTCATGAGAGCCCATGAGCTCATATTGCGCAACATTTCTATAAGCTATGCAATTGCGTGAGAAAACAGAGTGATGGCCTCTTAAAAAGAGGATCCCATCCTCTTTCTATAGGCTAGGCCAATTATATTTATTTCTCGACTTTCCTAATATTAAGCACATTGCGGTTCTTTACAATAGGAGTATAGCCTACCTGGCTGGCATGAAAACAAATCACGGAAAAGCGTCCTCCATTCACTATTTAAGTGCATAGATGACATGGTATGTTTTTCTGCTGCCCCCGTTTCAAGACAGGTGCATGATAATGGTCCATTCTAAACCAAAACAAATTTCACACATATATGTAAAGACAAGATTAAATCAAGAATAGTCTGATGGGTGACAATATTAGCCTATCACTTGTGAATGATGGCCAGCATAAGAAACAGCCTTTTGGATAAGGACACGTGCAGCTGCGTCCCCAATGTCTCTGTCTCCACTTGTAGCCTGTGAGAAAGACCCAATCACGTGATGGAGAGCACGCAGCACTAAGGAAGAAGGGCACAACAAAGCCATGGATTTGTTTAGGGTACATTACAGCCACAAAGGGGATGCCGCTGGGAAATTCGAGGCATTATCAAGTGCTTGTCAAATTGTGAATGAGAGACTAATGAAGTGTGTACAGGGAAAATACTTATATTTTATTCAGCTTTGTTCAATTGCATTCTAAATACTATAAAATAATGGAATTCTAAGCAAATATTGTCTGCTAAATGAACTAGTGTAGCCCACAGCCATTTGGCATAGCTACATCAGGACAACTCAGAGTATGCTATTCTGTTCTTCTGAAATAGACTACATTTTCTTCATATCATGCTTCTTTAGACCGGTCTAAAATAAAATATAATTAATTTATTGTGTAGGTGTAGGCTATATTACATGGATTTATTAGACTTTTTAAAATGTAGATGCTACAAAAGGTCTGTATCAGTGGCTATGTGTGGAAGGCAGGGGAAGCTAAATGTGTTTATGTTAATTAACGGTCAATTACCGTGAGACCGACAGTTATTTGCTTGACCATCACCGGCTGACAACATTTTGTGACCGCCACAGCCCTACTGGGATCCCCCTCTTTTTAACAAAGGCCATTAAAACTGCTGTTTTTCCCGCGATTGCAAGACTTTGTGCATTGACTGCTTGTCAGAATGCACGTATCCCTCCCTATGGCACTCAAACATTCTTTGAGACGCATTCAAGTTCTCTCGCATAGACACACCACAACAAGCCAACTAGGTAAATAGATAACCTACTCTTCTATGGGGTAGTCAGACTTTCATTTATTTCTCATTTTGTTTGCAGAGGAACATTTTATGTGGTGTGCTCTTGCATCTTCAAAGTGCGCCTCAGCAGAAATATGTTTTCTCATCTTTTTTTGACGTGGTGGCAATGATTTTGCTGTTGCGCAGCGACACATATGACTGTGGCGGAAACACTGGATATGTCAGCCCATCACTGAGAGGAGAGTGGAACCATTAAATCATTATTAAAGTGCCCGAATACATAAACGCATCTGGGATCCTGGGAATCCCTTATATAGCAAGTCAACATGCGTCTGAGCAATAAAATTGGGTTTAATACTGCACTGCACACTAGTGACACCAGAGTTCCCAGAGCAATGACGTCGTCCCCAGTCTCCACAATAACAGTAGGTCAGGGCACTATATGGTGTGCGTTCCAAAAATGGCACCTTATTCCCTATAAAATGCACTACTTTCCTGGTCAAATGTTGTGCATTATATAGGGAATAGGGTGCCATTTGGGTCGCAACTGTAGTCAGAGCCTTTTTAAACAAAACAGGGTGTGTCTCACGGTCGCTGAGGTAAACACACAAACAGGATGTACTTAAAATATTAAGAAAGAAGCAGAGAAGTGAGGGGGACAAAAGACAAGACAAAAGATTAGATCAGAGTTGTGTCATGAGTCATGACAACTGCAAGGCTACACATGGGACAAAAATGCAAAAATGATGAGAACATCGGCTTAAAGGAGTTTCTGTTTTGGCGTCACCTAAACGTGTGAAACAATATGAGACTCCAGCTCAACATGAACTGTCTGGAAGATTTCAGCCTAGATTGACAGATTCACTGTTTATTTAGACAATTGTATAAATTGGATGCTTACACCAAACCTTCGGACTTAAAAACTAATTCAACTTTCCTGAAAAAAGAAAGAAAAATGTAAACATCAGAGACATCTACAGTTAGTGAAAAAAGTATTTGATCCCCTGCTGATTTTGTATGTTTGCCGACTGAAAAAGACATGATCAGTCTATAATTTTAATGGTAGGTTTATTTGAACAGTGAAAGACAGAATAACAACAAAAGGAGTGCTTCTAACCTCATCTTGTTACCTGTATAAAAAGACACCTGTCCACAGAAGCAATCAATCAATTCAATTCCAAACTCTCCACCATGGCCAAGACCAAAGGATGTCAGGGACAAGATTGTAGACCTACACAAGGATGGAATGGGCTACAAGACCATCGCCAAGCAGCTTGGTGAGAAGGTGACAACAGTTGGTGCGATTATTCGCAAATGGAAGAAACACAAAATAACTGTCAATCTCCCTCAGCCTGGGGATCCATGCAATATCTCACCTCGTGGATTTGCAATGATCATGAGAACGGTGAGGAATCAGCCCAGAACTACACGGGAGGATATTGTCAATGATCTCCATGCAGCTGGGACCATAGTCACCAAGAAAACAATTGGTAACACACTACACCGTGAAGGACTGAAATCCTGCAGCGCCCTCAAGATCCCCCTGCTCAAGAAAGCACATATACATGCACGTCTGAAGTTTGCCAATGAACATCGGAATGATTCAGAGGACAACTGGGTGAAAGTGTTGTGGTCAGATGAGACCAAAATGGAGCTCTTTGGCATCAACTCAACTCGCCGTGTTTGGAGGAGGAGGAATGCTGTCTATGACCCCAAATACACCATCCCCACAGTCAAACATGGAGGTGGAAACATTATGCTTTGGGGGTGTTTTTCTGCTAAGGGGACAGGACAACTTCACCGCATCAAAGGGACGATGGACGGGGCCATGTACCGTCAAATCTTGGGTGAGAACCACTCAGCCAGGGCATTGAAAATGGGTCGTGGATGGGTATTCCAGCATGACAATGACCCAAAACACACGGCCAAGGCAACAAAGGAGTGGCTCAAGAAGAAGCACATTAAGGTCCTGGAGTGACCTAGCCAGTCTCCAGACCTTAATCCCATAGAAAATCTGTGGAGGGAGCTGAAGGTTCGAGTTGCCAAACGTCAGCCTCGAAACCTTAATGACTTGGAGAAGATCTGCAAAGAGGAGTGGGACAAAATCCCTCCTGAGAAGTGTGCAAACTTGGTGGCCAACTACAAGAAACATCTGACCTCTGATTGCCAACAAGGGTTTTGCCACCAAGTACTAAGTCATGTTTTGCAGAGGGGTCAAATACTTATTTTCCTCATTAAAATGCAAATCAATTTATAACATTTTTCACATGCATTTTTCTGGATTTTTTTGTTGTTATTCTGTCTCTCACTGTTCAAATAAACCTACCATTAAAATTATAGACTGATAATTTCTTTGTCAGTGGGCAAACGTATAAAATCTGCAGGGGATCAAATACTTATTTCCCTCACTGTAGGTCTAGGCTATGTGGGCAATGGGAGATAAATTCTGACTGTACGTCTTCATTTCAGCGATAATGTGCCCCCACTGGTGCCAGAAGTTGGATCATACCGACCATGCCACACAGATGATTGTCTGTCATTACTAACCCCAATGAACACAGCTAGCATCACAAAGAGGTGAGGGGACTTTACAGTTTAGGGGGGGGATTTCAGTAGAGCCGGGACGATACCAGTATTGCAATAATTTTTCCATGGCAAATTGAAAAACCTGCTGTATGTAAAATATTGTGCTATTGCTTGAAAAATAAATGGGACTCTGGATGACAACATAATTATGTTTGTTTCCAACATTAGGGCTGTTTTTCTAAAGAAGTTAAATCTGCTTTGTGTTTTGTTTCCTTGCCAGGGTACTAATGAGTATTGCGATACTGGCATCATCCATAGATTTCAGCATGTCTTCTTGAGTCATGTGGACAACAGTGCAGAAGGATGGGTGGAGGAGAGAGAGAGGGTGACATGGGCAGCTGTGAGAGAAACTGCCGGTTTTACTTTTAGCAGAACACGAGGGCTAGTTTCTCAAATGAAGGAACAAATACATTTACGGATCTCTAGGAGTCCTCAAAAGCCAGAGCTGGGGCCTACATACCAGATTGCTCTGGGAGGTGATGAAGGGAGTTCTCAGTCCCAATGCCCTTACAACATGCCCCATAACCTTAATGAATAGGATAGAACACATTAATAAGGCCAACAGCTAAGTACAATGCTGATTTTCAGAGACTTGTCAGTGTCAGAAAATATTGTCAGTTGATTGTGCTGCCCTATGTAGGATATGGATTACCTAACCTAGTTTTCAAGGTGTGAAAAAGGGATAGGCTTAATTCAACCAGAAATCAACAACTGTAACCTTGAGAAGCAGGTGAGACGACTCTCTCTCCCCAGTTAATTACCTAAATGACCTGAAACACAATGGAAGGCTAGCCTAGCACACCCTGCCTGCTGCAGCCCTCGAGCTGTGTACAGTAGGTTCTCTACCCCGGCTTAAAGCAAACAGGTACAGATGCTCAAAATGGAGGAGAGGGAGGGAGAACTCGTCTAAGCCAACATACTGTACAGCTGTATTCTGAGATGACACGACACCGACAGTGAACCCTTAGCTTCAGCCCTGACATATCCCCTTCTTTTTACACCGATCTGTCACTGTGGGGGGTTCTCTGTCATGGCTGATAGGAAAGAGAACCTGGGCCTTGATCTAGAATCAGGTCCCCCCCTGTACATAGCATCTTATTCATTATGATCCAAAAGGCCAAACTGATCCTAGATCAACAGTCCTACACAGAGACTATTAGGGAATAGGGAACCTGGGGGTGGTGGAGGTCAGTGTAGCACCATCTCCCATACTAAGCTAACCTTCATACTGACTGCATCCGCACAGAACACCAAGTATTACACTACAGGCTAATAACTGGATTGGCTGGTTCCACCATCATGACAACCCAGGGAAAAAATGGAAGGAAGTATTACATACTACTGACCTGAAAGCTGGAAGCTATTTCTTCTGTGACTGATTTGATGAAAGGGCTTTAGATGAGACACTGAGGGCAGTGACGTGATGGAGGCTAGACCTTTCTCTTTAGCCTACATCTAGGGCTAGTCTATGTGATCAGTTATCCATTACCCATTACAGGTGGCTAAGGTTCCCGAACAAGGATTCAATAATATGTTTACAAAAAGTGTGCCGCTGAGTTGAAAACCCACCAAATTACCACTTTTTGCCTACAAGAATAAATGAGGGGGACAAAACACCTATATATACACACACACACTCCTCCGCAGTCCGTCAGTTCACAGCGCAGCACACGCTTTCTAGGCCACAACCAATCCCTACGGCAGGGAACACTACTAATTATATCTCTCCGAAGAAACTAAGGTGTCAATGCCGAGATTTGTAAGTAACCACAAGCAGAAAGCATTCCCGAAAATATGCATCTGGCTGGCTACAGATGGGACGTGTCTCGACGTGCACCTCGCTCAGGAGGAAAAGAAAAGACACATGCAACTGCTCAAAAATGAATTCTATTTCAAAGGGAACATATTGCAAAATTGCTTCTATTGGATGAGTGCCAGAGGCAAAGAAGTGTTTGACTGCAGTCAGATGGTTTGTAACCAGGTTGACTTTTGACGGCCAGGTTTTGTCCGGTTCTTGTTTCTGACATAACAGCATAAACAAAGGACGCCAATCCATGATATAGGTCCACAGTATATGAGCCATTCCCAACAACAACACGGTATCAGGCTCTGCCCATTCCTATCCACCTGAGGACAGAACAGACGTGTTTTTGTTGAGGGTGTTCCTAACAAGAGGACATAACCTGACTAAGTTTCCAATGCTTCATAAGTAGGCTAATCTTTACTGAGTATACACAGCACAGTGACTGACACTAGCCATCACAAGGAAGAAACTAAGTTGGTCCTTATTAAAGTAAGCTAGTGCAGTCTCTAAATGTTTTCATTGTGACTATAACTTACTACCATACTATAACCAGGTTGTTTCTATGTTGTTACCACTTTATTCTGTGCTGTAAAAGTAAGTGCCGCCAACATTTCTTTGTACTTTCAGTCAATGACCGGCTATACTTTACAGCTTTTTGAATAGCATTATAGGCCTTATACTTGGCTCACAATAACAGACAGGCTTATCGAGGCCCACTTAGGAGACAGATTTGCTGGAACCTGGACCATGTAGGCCACCCTTTCTTAAAGTATAGGTCACTTTGGGTCTCAGACCTGTTAATGGTGGGTCATGAGGTGTCAGAGTAAATGTATAATTATTTCATCAATTACTGGAATTGATTTGGCCAAGTGCAACTGCTCTCTCTGCTTCGCAGCGGTGTCTCTGCTCAGTTTGGCAGCTGCACGAGTGGGAGGAATGCTAGCAAGGCATTGTTGTCATATTACAATAGGTGATGATAAGCAGAAATAAGGGAGTACTCTCATAATAGTAGGTTTGAGTTTCTCTTTCAAACAATCCCCTAGTACACAGCTAATAGCTAACGTTAGCCAAAGCAAGCTAGCTAGCTACTGAGTGCAACTCTAAGTAACAATACAGATGAAAATTGATTGTTGAAAACAAGTCTAGGATGGAACGGTTGCTGTTACAAAAGTAATCATTTTTATTCTGAACTGGAATAAACTGATTGAAGCAATACGCTTTTTGAGGCAAACACACTCACACAGTTCTGTTTTGCTCATCTACAGCAGGAAGCGGTCTCCTGCCTGACTAAGAAAGCAGTAGATGTTCTGGTCCAGTTTGCCACCACATACCTATGTGAGTCAGTGTTCTCAACTCAACTCAATGCTGAGCATGACCTCAGGGTTGCACTGTCAAAAACTGAGCCCAGAATAGACTTGCTTTTTGAAAACGTCAACCGGCCACACACACCTCTCATTAGGAGTCTGTCTGTCTGTCTGTCTGTCTGTCTGTCTGTCTGTCTGTCTGTCTGTCTGTCTGTCTGTCTGTGTTTTCCGGTCTACATCTGTTTGATGTGATCAATCAGTTTATTCCAGTTCAGAATAAACATGATTTATTGTATTTTAACAGCAACAGTTCCAACCTAGACAGATATGTAAGAGTTTTAAATGGGGATAAATAAACAAAGAATAGCTATTTATGTGGGTATTTCATTGTTTTTGTTTAGTCTATATTGCATTTGTTTTAGGCATAAGGTCAATGAAATGTACCAATATTTACGTATAGTTGTGTATTCATAAGGAAAACACAATTTCTAATTTGGGTCCCAGGCTGAAAAAGTTGAAGAACCCCTGATGTAGGCCTATTTATTTTTTATAGATGGATATTATTCACCAAAGCAATTAAGGTTAAGTATCTAGCTGAAGGGTCTAAATTAAAACATCTTGAGCATATGGCCGGTAATTATCATTAAAATAAGTAATTACGGCTGGAAAAGCTTATAAAAACCTAATTATTTTCTACCTCAACGTAAATTCAGCATTACAATTATTGAAGTGTGAAGTAAATTACTAATCTGTAGCCAGAAGGACCATGGGGCTATAAATGGTGTGTGTGTGTGTGTGTGTGTGTGTTGGGGGGTATTAAAAGCAAGTCATCCCAAGATAAATGAGGAAAACACACAACCAAGCAGATGAGCAGAGCTGTCGGACACACAGTCCTGAGGCTCTTTCATCCAAATAAATCTCCCACCCTGACAGAGCCACAGACAGAGCCACAGACAGAGCCACAGACAGAGCCACAGACAGAGCCACAGACAGATTAATTATCAGTCTGTATATAGGCCTATTGGCAGCAGCAGAGATGTCCTATCCCACAGGCAATTGAGATGACAATCAGAGCGACCAGAGGATTTCCTGATGATGTTGTGTCATGCGAGTGAAGGCAGCGTTACTGGACTGCTCCTCTAGCCACAGCTTCCTGTGACCACACAAGGAGGAAGATGTCAGGGAACACTCCACCACAACAACAGGATCCACACACACAAGTTGAGCCCTCTTCTTTGTATATAAAAAAAAAATACCTGAGCTGCATGCAATTGAACAAGTCACAGAAAGCATATGCTCTAGAATCAAATTATCTATATAATAAAACTAGGCCTACAATAATATTATTTCCTTGAAAAGGTAGACTCAACCCGCATAAGTCTGCCTACGCTTTGAATAGTAAGGCACTGCGCAGATTCATACATCTTCAGAACGAGGAGTTTAGGGTATAGATATTCGGCATAGTGGCCTACTCAGGCCGATTCCCTCCAACATGCTGTTTGTCAGCAACATAGGCCTACTGAATTTCTCTCCATAGATTGAAGTATTATTAGGCTACTAGTGATCGGCACCAACATGGAAAGTCTATTAATTGGCTGCATTTTCTATATGAAAAATGGGAGACGGAAATGTGACTGACCTGCACAGGAAGGAAAGTTTCCAGGCTGTGTGCTGATGAACAGTTTAGCTAGGTGTGAATGTTCTGGAAGTGTCATTCTAAATCGATCATCTGAAAACAAAAAGAAGCCCATCGAAACCTGATCGGCTATAAGCGGGACAATATTCTGATGAAGCGCTAAACGGCAGCTGGCAAACATTCATCAGTGATCAATGTTCGCATCACCAAAATGATGTTATAGCAAAATCGAACGCTTCTATAGCTTAGGCCTAACCGAAAGAGTCACATTAAGTTGATTCGTCATTCTTCAATAATGTAAACTATTGTGCAACACCCAAATGGTAATTTCCTTACCATTATGTAGGACATTTAGAATGACAACAAACAAGTCATCTAATGGGCTTATAAACAAAATGATCTGGTAATCAGGTTATGAAATGTCATGACAAATAAATATACAATTATAGTCATAGACCTATTGTTAGACCCAAATCTCTCCTCACTGATGTAAATAAATGAATGGTGGGCGATCGAATTGTGCATGTGACTTGATTGAATTTGAATGATGTGAATAGCCTAATGATAATGAGAGCTCAGTAACAGATTGACTGCAGTCCCTTTAAATCATAGGCTATTCACAATGTTTCCATTTCTACAGTCATGTGACAAAGTATCTTTTTTTTATGAAACATCCAAATGCTGGCCTTTAACCAAATTTAAGAAATCGTCATGAACTGTTTTATTTTAAGAACTTATTAAAATTCAGGACGCTGCAGCCTATATCTAATATTCTTCCCAGATGAACACAAGTATTTTAAGCCATATAAAAGGGGGTCTGTACGCAGCATAGTACCTTCCATAAAAAGTTTCGCTCGTCAAAAAGGCAGATAAGCCAGACACACACACACACTTCTGAGTAGAAGAACCCGCAAACACCTTCACTACGTCACAGCTAACCTCATACATACCATGTGACCGCATGTAGTATAGAAAGCAACTTGCAGACATACAGGTAATGTGATTAGTCAGCAAAGGACAGGAGCTTCATTTTTATGAGGAAAATCGAGCTTGACGACAACCAGATCGATTTCATCATTTGAAAAATGAGTACCGGACCCAGTGCGACCCGTCATTCATGGCAGGTGGGGCAGAGCACATTTCTAACCAAAAAAATATTAAAAAAAAAAAAACTTAATAATTGGGGCTTGCCTGTTTTGCATGTTATTTTTTGCATGTTAATTTTCAGCCTAGCTCAGCGCTTTCTGTGGTGGTGGGGCGAGCCAGCAGAAAATAGGAGCACTGCGCCCGTGATTAGCTCAGTGTTCTGTCACTCATGGGGACAGTACGTCACCGCCAAGTTGAAGTCCTTAGTAAGGGTAGACATCCAAAATGTCAGCCCTTTGGGTCCTGCCGTAGCGTTACATTACAAGTGCCCTTCCAAGAAGGCTCAAGGTCATTGGCCACAGAATGACGTCAAATCACGTTATATCTACAGTAGCTTTGATTGGACTGATCATGTCAACATCATACTTTCAAAGTCTTAGCTAGCAGTCATCATGAATCAAGTCGACAATCTTCTAGTCCTTGTCATATGAAGAGAAATAATGAAGAGAAATTTTAGATAAAACATATAATCGGTGCTCATCGCCATTGGACAAAAAGACAAACGACTCGTTTGGTAGAAATCAATGACTAACTGCAAGCATTGCAAAGAAACCACTAGCATTAGCCTGCTATTCAATAGAGTTCACGCCATAAATCCAGAGAATGCCAGACTTTGATGACAAAGTTTAATGACAACATTTGCCCACAAAGGACCGCTGCGCCACCTTCACAAGGTGTCCAAAAATGTCTTGTATGCTGCTGCATAAATGATGTAATATGCCAGGGAGATATGTATACTGTAGCTAAGAAAGTAATACTAAGTGTATGTTGTGTAGTAAGCTGTTAGTAGCCCATGTCCCTCACCCTAATAATTTGGTCTATTTTCACCAGCGCAGTATTGTAAACACATCATTCGTGGCCGGTGTGTGCTTGTTTGCCAGCTTTTTTTGTACAGCTTTGAAAGTGCTACTGATAGTGGTGGTGGCGCTTGGCTTGCACGTGTCAAATTAAAATAGATACGGTCACCCTCAAAAATTACCAACATACTAAAAGTCAAGGGCACAATCTACCCACTCCCAGAGAAATGCTAGGTGGTAATATAGGATCAGAAAAAGAACGACAGACATTGAAACTCAAAGCAGTACTCCACAATATGTGGATGGCCGCCAGTCAGCAGCCATACTGAACATATCCCAACCTTTGGAACATTTGATTAATTAGTAGCCTGTACTTCTCACATGATGTCTCACAATGCAATGCATTTCTTATCATTCCAAAACAATGGACTACTGTGCTTCCTTATTTGATGACTCATGCAAATCGTATGTATTCTAGAACTGTCCCATAACCACGGATTCCCTCCATTCTACTTCTAAAATAAGCACTATCCTGTCCATTGACACTGATCCTTGGAACAGTGTGTCCCAGTCCCTGATATAGGCTTACATACTGTATACATAAACAGTGTGTACAACCAGATAGCAACAGAGCTCTGGGTTGTGCTGTACGGCAGAGATGCGACTCAGCAGCAGCAGTGCTGTCAGAGAACACTGAACACCGCTGGGCTCTGGGGGCGGCTGCTGCACCGTCACGGTCACACCGGCTCAGCCGCCGTACCCGACACACACACACTGACTAGTCACCATACCTGAACACCGGGCCTGAGAGATGATGGGAAGGAGGGAGAGGGATGGAGGAGTAGAAACGAAGAAAGGGGGTGGGGATGGATGGGGGCAACAGAGGGACATAGACACAGGCGGAGTGACGGGGGAGGGCGGGGATGCTCTGGCTACGGCATGCACAGGGGCACATAAAGCACCCACTCTTTTCTCATTCACTAGCTAGCTACCACAGGCTTTCGCTGGCCTGCCCGTGCCCCATAATTAACCCATCCTCACAACACCTTTGACGTTAAACACCTCACCACAAAATACATTGTTTATTGCCATCGAATAGTATAATTTGGGGGACTTGGCATGTGGCGGTGTTTCTTTTGTTGGTCCTGTTTGTGTTGAAGAATGATTGTAATGCACCGTCTGTTCGCGTCATATCAACCTGTGTGTGAGAGTGTGAGCGTTTTGTGCGCGCGGGCACGTCTGTCTGTAGGCTTATTTCCCAACCACACCCAGACCCAGTAAGGGACACCAAACATACAGAGGGTACGAGCTAGTGAGGGAGAAGGAGATAGAGAGAAAACCAGGCTGGGAGGAAGCGGAGGTGAATTACTTGGAACAACCATATTATTACAGCTCCGTCCTCTGTGTGTGGAAGCAACATCCCGTGATAGAGGGGTACCAAACTAAAAGCCTCGAGAGATCCTGTTTTTTTTCTGCACATTATTTATTAACTCAGGACCAGCTATTCGGCCCTGAAGGAGTGCTGATCTAAGATCAGGTCCCCCCTGTCATGTAATCGTATTCATTATGATCTAAAAAAGGCTAAACTGATATAAGATCAGCACTCCTACTCTAAGACGCTGGACCCGTTTTAAGAGCTGCTAATAGTTTTCATCCGGAGGTTGAAGGTAGTATACCTGGGCACGGATCCAATATGTGCTGACACTTTTTTTATCAGTTCCAGTATCTACCAGATAGGCAACCAACTGGAATTGATACTTCCATTATTTCCTGAATAAACTGACTTGAAATGGAATTGATCCAAACCCTGCTTACCAGAAGCCCTCTGGGTCCTCTCCCTCTGCCCTGCTCCCACAGAAACCCCAGCCCAGTATGCCTAAGTGAGGGGGAAAGACAGAAGTATGCGAGTTGTCTTTGCCAATTGGCTCTGCATCAATTTCAGACAGAACAGCTCAACTAGCAGGCCTTGCATCAATTCATCCTTTCAAGTGATAAATTATTTGGGAAAACAATGTGCTCTGTGTCATTGGTCTAGACTTGGCTGGCAGAGGGAGGGAGGAAATGGAAGAGTGGCTAATTGTTCCTTTGGGTTTGACTAATTTAGTACAGTTATGCTCCTTATTCAGCCGGTGTGTGTGTGTGTGTGTGTGTGTGTCTACACCATCATATGTTTTAGGATTGTTGTGACTTGTGAGTTAGGCCACACAGAAAACATCTGACTCCTGGGCCATTTTTTGTATGAAATTAACAACGAGAAATAATTTTGAAACAAATGTGTTTTCTTATTTAATATATATACACCATTTACCTATTTGGACAGGTAGTAGGAGTGTGTGTATGTATGTCCGTGGCCTGCGTAAGTGTGTGTGTTCATATTCACACCAAAAAGTTCTGTAAATACAGCCTGGCCAGCTGGCTCCACAGGCAGGAGAGGAGAGGGATTGAGGAGTCACCCCAGTGCCAGAGGGAGTATGGGGAGCCCAGGGGGAGAGCCGACAGACAGACAGCCAGCCATTTACCAACCTCCTGGTCCTCAGAGGCTGCTAATAAACAGAGCTGTACCCTCGGAGAGAATGGTGAGAAAAACCAGAGACAGTCATGCATACTGTATGTAGGAGCTTAGCTTCCTGCTGCAGCTGGAAAACAGTATTTATCCTCAGATTCACTTTCTTTTGGTTTGGTAGTTTGTTTCGTAGATTAGAGCTGGGAACCTCCTCTTAGAAGCGGGTATGTGTGCTATTTGAAGTATGGAGGAGGGCGTAAAAATGTGACAGACTGCTGGTCTGCTATGTTTAGCTACTTCAACTGTCTGATGTGGAGTGACAGTTCAGGGAAGGCACCCCCTTTGAGGCAAGACATGACATGGGCCCCCCTCTGACCCTTTTGTGATTGTGAACTCACTGCAGTACAGGTGTGACCAACACAATAGAGCCAAGCCACTTCCTGGTATGACATCATGTGCCCAAAGAGCCCAGCTGCCAGTCCCGGGTGTTTCCTGTTAGCTGCCCCTGTGGACTCTCCACACAGGAAACAGTATAACAACAAGAGTCATGACAAGAATGTCCAGACCCTTGGCATCACAATCAACCCTCATCATCGGCATCCAAAGACCCTTTTAGCTTCTATCATGCCGATCTGCACCTGGCCTGGGTAGTGTGTGTGTGTGTGTGTGTAAGATATCTTCAGCACAACCACTGCATAAACAGAGGTGGAGCTCTTCAACTACTAAACAGAGACACCACACCAGAACCAAAGTTCATTCAAACAGAGATTGTTGTTTCTTCTGTTCTGTGAGTGATCCAACTCATATCTGGACAACCTCTCAGGCTACAATGAAGTACATACTAGTATAGTATCATATAGTATAGAATTAGGCCTATAACATGGTTGTTATTATTGTATAGTGCTGGAACAGTCATTATCAGTATTTAGAATTAACGTCATTTTCCATTACCAAATTTAAAAAAGCAGCTAATACAATGACGTTAGACCTACATGTTGCATAATTGAGCCTTAAGATTCATTTAAGTTAAAGGCTCTTTCCAATCTTCTGCTTACTGCACTGTTGGCCCTCATCTCAGGTGGTGAGTGTTATGAGGACATAATAAAAGGATATGGTGAACTAGGCCTGGTCCATTCATTGATGGCTGCAGTTTATACAAGGGTCTCCATTTCAACCAAAATGAGGTCACCAAACAACTAAGTGATGAAAAGCAAACCTTATACTAATGTTCATCTTTACTGTTGTGGGCTGAGCATTAAAGGGGATACGAGTGGTGACAAATAGGCCTAAGTCATTACTAGGCAGCCTAGTTATAGGCCTATAACTTAAACGTATACTACCTATTCTTTATGACGTAGGCCTATGTCTTGAGTATCATGTTTTGAGAACATTAAAGTCCAAGTGAACTGTGTTTTTTGAAGTTAAGTGTCTCATCAATCTTTGGGGAATGCTGTTTCATGTAACAGGCCTGGGTGTCCATTCTGTTATGAAACACCTGTCATACCATGTAATCAAACCTTGTTGTGAGCTTTGAAGTCAAAAGAAGGACACCAACTGTGTTGATAGCTGCTGTATTTCAGTAGGCTACCTGTACTTGAAAAACACTACAACCCCTTAGCCTATATGAAGCAGACAAGTATGTTTGGTAGTTTGTCTATGGTGTTTGTAAAGATGAAATATTTTCCATTGTTTGCAGCTACTGTCATTGAAACGAGTGAGTCCGGAATAAAAGCAATCTTTGAGGACCTTATTGCAGTACCCATTTGAGTGTTTCCCACTTAGTTAGCCATCACCCCTGGACTCTGGCTGTGTCAGTGTCAACACGGGGAAATGTCCAAATGAAATCCCACTTGGCACTTTGTCATTTCGGGAAAGGCATGCCCCGGCAACAGAGTTGACACAGGGCCAGTCTTAGAAAATTTGAGTCGCATTCCACATACGTGCTCGAACCAAACCTCCACCCAAGGTTGTCACAAACACAGTTAATTTATTCAACAAATGATTGCGTTATTTGTGTGTGCGTGTGGTCCTGTGTGCTTCGCGTTTCTTTTCACTGACTGTGAGGAGAGGTTACTAAATTGCAAACGTTCCATGACATTCGGGGGTGGCGCTAGGCCCCTGCCTGCCTACCACCACCACGTCTACAACAAACGGCCACAATGTCACCGTTCTTCGGTTGTTAGTTTACAAAGTACATTTGCTACGGGTCACGAATCAAGTGTGATAGAAAGTACCTCAAAGCAGTCATACTCCACTACGAAATCGCAATGGCCCGACAACTAGCTTGCAGTTCAAATGGAAGTGTGGAGGTGGCCTGGGCTAAGAGGATAGCAGATCCTCCATGGGCCTAGTGCTGAGGTCTCTACTACTATAAAAGGAGTGTTGTGAAAGGGAGGGACACATTGCACCAACATTATCATCTTACAGAAAAAGAAAGGGGGAGAAGAAAAAAAAAAAAAAAAAACTTACCCCAATCTAGAAACTCCAATATGTTTTTCTCTCTTCTGAGGGGTGAGTTGTTGCACTCATCATAAAGGCAGATAAGGATATCCAATAGCGTTTCCACACTAAGGCATTGGCCATTTGACTGAGCTGGCCCGTCCAGGATCAGCTTTTCCAGTTTCTTCAAACGGACCTCTCCCGACATGATTCGAACTGTAGTCTGGTGATGGTAGTAGTGAAAATGATAGGAACGCACTTAAATAGTTAAGCCTTATATTCAGGCTTACCGGGGACGAGCAGAAGTTAGTCTGGCTCGTCTCACCTTGTGGCAAAACGAAGAAGGAAAAAAAAACTTTGAAGTGTTGATCCAAGCAAGTTATACGCGAGCTAAAATAGATCTATCATGACCCACCTCTCACAAACGTGTCGATGGAGTATCTCGGAGGTGTGCGAGGCATGCACATGTTCCTCATTTTATTTAGTTCGCTAACCTATTCCCCCGAGACACATAAAGAATTCACAATTACCAGACCCTGCCCTGGCCGGCAGATTTTGACGTATTGTTAGCCTAACGAAAGCCGCTGGTATTATTTCCTGTCGTATTTGTCTAGTCTTCTCCTGGCAAAAATCCTCGCAATGAAAATATTACCCGTGACAATGCAGTTACAGCAATCCCCTGAGTTATTATCTGTGGTTATCCATTCTGCAGCGACAAAAAAAAAATGCATCAACACTAGATCTGCAATGCTACAAAGCCCCAATGCCCCTCCTCTGAGAATGGAAGGGCGAAAGGCTTAGCTAGCTCGTTTTCCTCTTTTAATTCCAATTCTTCTCAACAAAATCATCCGCCTGGCCCCTCTTCACAGTTTAAAACGATTGTCCGAGTATATGTCCATTGCTGTATCCGTCGAAAGCGCGGTTTCTCGGACGGGTTGAACGCTTTTCAAGAAGAAGAAAAAAAAAAGAAGCTCTATTGTGGCTTACAGGGATCCAGGACGCTGCCAGGACACTGCCAGGACACTGCCTTCCTCCCCGGTCGCTCGGCGTCTCGAGCTACTGCTCGCTGCTGCAGGCAGAAGAACAGCTCATCATGGCGACGGTCACAGCATCTGCTGCGCTGTGGCTGTGGGGGCGAAAGGGTACACTGCAAGGATAGTCAATAATATAGGGAATGGAAACTGTGGCCGTCGGTGTGGAACGGAATGACACATTTACGGTAAGAACGAAAACCTGGCCCTTTAATGGCCTAAACATGTATGTTTTTGTGCACATTATACTGAGCAAGCAACTAACACTAAATCATTTTTTTGGGGATTGGCTACACTCAAAGTGGCTCACCTGGCTCGCTTTTTTTTATTTAGTTAAAAGGCAGGGAAATTAGAATAATTGGACCTCACCAGATGTCAAATATGTTAACTGTTGACTTATTTGATTGACAATAATATTCGTATTGCCTCTACATGATCTTTTAGCGAGCCTATCAATCAATGTTGGTATTCTTGCAGTTTATTATGATAAAATAAAAGTAGTGCTAACATAATGGTGTTGAACTATCAACATGAAAGGCATTTACATTTCAAAGAGAATAGTTCAAACGTTATCGGTTTCAAAGTTGAAAAGAGTTTTCAGAAACTATACAATTTTATTTTGTTTAAAGATTTTCCACCATCCCTTTGATCTAGCAGGTATAACATCATTGTGTTATATTCTTTGCCATTAAACAAGCGTATCAGGGCCCAGGGGTTGAAATAATTAAGTTAAAAAAATATATTATTATTATTTCAGCATATGCTAGCACTGGGTCAAGAAAGTGCCAAATTGGATCTGATGACCTACTTGGAACAATCGCGCCCCCTGGCGATTTTTTTGCAGCCTAAAATTGTCGGGGTACTACAGATAACGATTGGTAGATTTGTCAGTCATCCAGGTGATTAAAAAGTTACTTTAATTTATTTACATCAAGTTTGTCCATTTCATATTAACAATGATAAATATGGAATCTCTGTCAAGTGAGCATCTACAGTAGTCAGATGCAAAATATTGTAGCCTAGATTCCTCTTCAAGATTATCAGTCTCCTATAGTCAATGAACAAATGGAAATATGGAACACAATAATGCTATAGCCGGGTCAATTAAATACCCTATACGACTGAACCATAAGTGGATTGTTGTCTGGCCCTGCACATGTCTAGCGCTTTTAACCGGCTGGCCAGTCTTGCCTCGTCCTCAGACTTCCTCAATGATAATTGGCCTACATTCCCCACTTGAAGCAATTCAGGTGAAAACCGTTGCATTTCTTCAAATAAGACAGGGTACAGCAGGATACCATAATCAGGAAGTTAGTGACAACAATGTAATGTCATGTAAATAATTTGGGCTACAACTTCAATATTGACCTTTAAAAGATTACACACAGCTTCTTTTTCTCATTTGAGATGCTCAAAATAATAGGCCTAGTCTTCTGATGTTCTGCTGAAGTCAAGTCCATGCAAATGTACAGTAGGCCTGTACTTTAGATTTGGGTAAATGTAATTCTAAGCCTCTTTCCCTATAATTATCATATTTAAAACCATTAAATTCGAAAATATGTTTGATTTAACGATCATGTGATAATGGGCATAGATGGGGGGATTTTGACTGCGTTTACACAGGCAGCCCAATTCTGATCTTTTACCCAATTATTGGCAACTGATCTGATTGATCAAAAGACCAATAATTGGCCTAAAGATCACAGATAAATTGAACAGCTTTTCTAATGCAGATGTAAGATGTTAATTAACACTACTGTTGTTGATTGTAAGAGCTGGCAGGCCTTTGATTGAAGAGGATTTGCACGTTGGGAGAATCAGATGTATCTATGCTTTGAACCAGGGACCTGTCTTGGCTTTGATTGGGAAGGGAAGGGGGAAAGACTGCCAAATATCATACAAGAGGAATCTTAATTTACTAAATTAGGGGTTGAAGTGGAAGGACAATTTTGGTTGTTTTGTGCATTCAAGAGATCACTGAGATCCCTAGTCTATGTATAGGCTGACCCAATATATCTGGTCTGAATTCACATGTCTACTGTGGTGTTTCTAATCATCAGACAATCCTATTGCATATTCCAACCTTACAAGCTACTTGTTTGTGTGAAAAGATCATACATTCACTGATGTGGATATGATTGTAATCTACAATGTAAATCAGTACTACTGATTTCTTAAATGGTCGTTTCATGTGTCTGTAGATTTAAGGATGTAGTGATTGATGTATGCAGACTTGGGTCAAATGTCAAATCCTTTGGAGCTTGGAGTTTGCACTTTTGGCAGTATTCCATGGGCAACGTACTGGGTAAACTAAATCATGCCTAGTTTAATTGAAAGTATTTGACATGACCCAGGTCTGGATGTACCTATGTAGCAATACATTTCAGGTATTTGAATTATTAAAGTAGCCTAGAATATGGTAGCTGCAGAGCATAGAGTGGGGTTTTCAGATGTGGCTAGCAATGGTCCCCCTGACAGTCATCTGTCATTTGTTCTTCCTGTGTCCTCCTTTAGTTTGTCTGACATCTCTAAGCAAATAAGCCCCAATACACAAACACAGACAGGGCCCATTCTAGGGCCACCAACCCCTCTTCTAATGTTTGCGTGACAAAAAAGGCAAGGCAAATCCTGCAATGGAATCAGATAATCACCAACATGTGAAGAGCCTCCCAATCCACATCGGCTCTTGGATTAACTGTCTGTTTGGCTAATAATTTTAATCTGTCGGTGGGGCAGAAGGGGTGATGGGTTTGGAATAAACATGTAATCCCTTTGCCCCCTCCTCCCCAGAGTCCCCACATCAGTGATGGGCCATAAATGGGACCCTTGATCAACTAAAATGGCTGCCAGACAGACAGAAATAAGCACTCTGACATACTGTTGCCAGACTGGGCTTGCTTTACATTGTCCAGTGGAATGTACACGTTAGGGTGTGTAGACCACGGTGATACTGAGAGGGTGCAGCCCAGGTTCACAGGGTCAGGGGCTGTCTGGGAACACATGTGCGGATGTAGACAACATGAAGAAGAGTCAATGGAAAGGCATTTGTTAAAAATAAATAAAAAATATTATGCAATGGTAATATTTAGCCTCTTTAAAGAAACTTACTTTAGTATTGATCAACATTTTACATCAATCAAAAAGTGTCCATCCTTTGTGATGATTTTGAAATATGGGAACAGGATGCAGACATTTACTCCAACCAATTTGTAATCCTCTCATCCTGCAAACTAATATTACATATAACTACTACACATACAGTAGGCTAATACATGTATGCCTCTGGATCAATTCAAATTTTCAACCCACAACAATCCAATAACTATACTGTCTTTAGGAGTTTTCTTACCGCAAACATCTCTGCAAAGTAATGCTTTTGTGACAAGCATCACTAGACTTCCCATTGGTATTGAGCAGGCTGAATTTTACAAATGCTTTGTATAAAATTGTAGGCTATAAATTGTATAAATCCCTGTATGGTTCTAGAGGAATGGTGTTCAAATGACCCTGTACATGAAACGGATACAATACATCATTTGGGAGATGGTTGCCTTTCAAGTATGGCACTTCTGATGTCTTGACTGGGACGTGGCTTTTAATGTCACACCTTTGTTGAGATAGCCTATCGGTCCCCATCCCCATCCCCCTCCTCCTCAATGTGCGAATGACTGACTGGGACGGCCAGGGGCTTATAAGGGCCAGCCCGATGTCAGAGTGCCACTGTCTCTCTCTGAGCTACTTTGCTGCTGTACTTCTCTTCCCACTGCTGGACACGACACCCTCCTGGAAGATTTATGATGGATTTTCTCCGTGCTTGCGTTTTGTGCGCTGCTGCTTTCGTCACCGTTTCCAAAGCTTTTACGCACAACGACATGAAGGATGCCCTGCTTCAAAAACTTGGGCTGGATGATGTTCCGAAAATTCACAAAAGGGATTTGGAGAATCTTGTCATCCCGACGCACATTAAGAATAAATACCTGTCAATGCTGAAGCTGCACCACGACAGGCGGCGCAGGTCTCTGCCAAGCTTGGCGGGGATCCTGAGGGGAATTCGAGGAAATGCAGGTAAAATCATTTTACAGTACAGACATAAATAAAATGCTACCTAAATCTGAATTACATGTTGCTATATAAATGTGCAATTATTTTGAATTGAATGTTGTCAGACCTATTTTTGGCATAGGCTCACAAATTACATTTTCTATGCATTTGTGCGCCCTCATAGTTCTGTTATGCATTTGTGCGCCCTCATAGTTCTGTTTATGCAAGTGTGCATTCCAACCCATTCATATTTTGTCGGATTTTATATTCAACACCTAAGCATTTCTATGTTCTGTTTTATTAGATATCTCTGGGGAGTTTGTGTACTCGGACACCACTCGGCAACGGATGGTCTTCGATATGGATACCCGCATCCCCCATAACAGCGAGGTGACCATGGCCGAACTGAAACTGTACAATAAAGCCCCTAACAAGCGCTTCCTGCCCGAGAGGAGGAACCACCGGCCGGTCAACAACGCCAGAGTCTCCATCTACTGGGTAGATATGCTGGAGAACGGCTCTAACAGAACCTCTCTGGTGGACTCACGGTAAGATTTTACGAAAAGCCATGTCGTGTCCAGATCATTTCCGTTAGGCTATGTGTTGTCCTTTTGTTCTTATCATTTAGACCCTATGTGCAAGGTTTTTAATCAACCATTTATTTCCTGTAGGTTGATCCCCATCCATGAGACCGGCTGGAAAAGCTTTGATGTCACTCAGGCTTTGCACTATTGGTCAAAGACGCAGCAAAAAACACCAATGCACCTGGAGGTGTGGATCGAGGGCGAGAGACCTGGCAGCTACGCAGCTGAAATTGCCAAGAGTGTCCACTTTACCACCCAGGACCAGGCGGACAACACCTTGGGAAAACCTGAGCTGGTCCTCTACACACTCAACCTCGAAGAGTTTGGGTAAGGCGCTCTTTGATATGCAGAACGTATAAACATTGTAACACAGGTCCGGTGACAATTATCATACCTTTAGGCTACACATCAATTAGTACCAGTTAACTAACGACTCCCTATTTGGTTTCCGCATAGGTCTCGAGGCGACTGTGAAAACAACCCAGATAAGGACATGTGCTGCAGAGATAAATACTTCATCAATTTCCGCGCGCTCACGTGGACCCAGTACTGGATCATCGAGCCAGCGGGATACCAGGCCTACAGATGCGCCGGGGGGTGCAAGCAGCCCAAGCGCAACTATGGCTACGGGGAGAGGAAGTGTAGCATCGCAGAGAGCGCTCCGCTGCCCATTATGTACCTGGTCAAGAAGGGCGACTACACCGAGATAGAAGTGGCCGAGTTCCCCAACATGATCGTGGAGTCATGTGCTTGCACTATGGACAACATTTCCATAGTTTGAAGTTAAGTGTTTGGAACTGGGCAGGACAGGACACCTCCAAATGGACTTACAGTACTTTTCTATTTAAAATGGGAATTCTCAGGGAGAGTTGCAGGCTATAATAAGAGGAAGCATGGCAGATCTCTTGAGATAAACTCTATCCAAGCACTTTATTATATTTTGTAAATAATTCATTCATAATTTAGCCTTTGTATGAATGGTATACTGTACCACTCAGAAGAAACTGTCTTGATTTTGTCTCAGATGTTATATTTTTGAGCTGTAAATACTATGGATTTCATGATTAAATGTAACATATTTTCTTTAATTAAGAAGTATTATTTTGTTATTTTTAATGAAGCGTGATTGGGAAAATCACACTGACAGCCATTAAGGTATCCTTACACCCACCACAGATACACTTGACTTCATCTAAGCCTACATACACATTGTCATCCTTATTTAGCACTGTATTTAGTTGGTAATGATAAGTCAATAACCATTATTTATCTAATGACTTATAACTTGTTTCAGTGAAAGAGCATTAGGCGGGGACAGTCATGGTTAAACAGATTTGTTGAGCATCATTTACATCAGCTTCCTAGCTGAGTGTGCTGGTTGTTTGATTCCATTTGGATGAGCCGGTGGCCACATAGGGAGCAGACACTGTCACACAAACCCAGAGGACATATTTACATCTCTGTGTTTAGATCTGGCTTAGCAGATAAATAGGCCCCAGACATAGTGAAGAAGAGAGAACTCCATAGACAATCAAGGCTCAATTGCAGACTCTGGGGGTCTTGTCATTTTAATGGGTACTCAAGGCTTTAGAGCTTAGGCCAGTGTGGATACACATTGCAAAGTCAATGCCAAGAGCACCCTGTTGTGTGCTCTTGGTTTGGAAAAGTAGCTTGTGTCAGCCACAGACTTCTGATATGTTATAGCAATAGGCAGCTAGGTTTCCTCCTATATCACATTTTCAGATATAAAGTGAACCTTTAGGGCCAGTTTCCCAGACACAGTTAAGCCTAGTCCTGGACTTGATCAATGGAGAATATCCATTAAAAGTACTTTTTAGTCCAAGACTAGGCTTAACTGTGTCTGGGAAACTGGCACTAAAGGTTCACTTTATATCTGAAAATGTGATATAAGAGGAAACCTAGCTGCCTACTGCTATAACATATCAGAAGTCTGTGGCTTTATATCTGAAAATGTGATATAGGAGGAAACCTAGCTGCCTATTGCTATAACATATCAGAAGTCTGTGGCTGACACAAGCTACTTTTCCAAACCAAGAGCACACAACAGGGTGCTCTTGGCATTGACTTTGCAATGTGTATCCACACTGGCCTAAGCTCTAAAGCCTTGAGTACCCATTAAAATGACAAGACCCCCATAGTCTGCAATTGAGCCTTGATTGTCTATGGAGTTCTCTCTTCTTCACTATGTCTGGGGCCTATTTATCTGCTAAGCCAGATGTAAACACAGAGATGTAAATATGTCCTCTAGGTTTGTGTGACAGTGTCTGCTCCCTATGTGGCCACCGGCTCATCCAAATGGAATCAAACAACCAGCACACTCAGCCAGGAAGCTGATGTAAATGACGCTCAACAAATCTGTTTAAGCATGACAGTCCCCGCCTGGAAACGTTCCCTTGGAGATTCGGAGGAAGAAGCACTTATCATTCACTTTATTGATCATATGACAAAAATACTTAGAAAACATAACTGAAGCATCAACACGTCCAATAAAAAAAGATCTCAGCAGGAAGAGGAAAGATGTAAATTACTTACAACGTA
Source organism: Brachymystax lenok tsinlingensis (assembly GCA_030435695.1). Classification (NCBI taxonomy): domain Eukaryota; kingdom Metazoa; phylum Chordata; class Actinopteri; order Salmoniformes; family Salmonidae; genus Brachymystax; species Brachymystax lenok. The sequence continues at coordinate 7,137,276 of CM059796.1, read as the reverse complement.
ATGAATTAGTATATTGAAAATATTTGGCAATATATACACTGCTGAAAGAATTGTTTTTAATCTGTTTGGTTGGGCTATTTTTTAACTTGCATGATGCAGAATACTTTCAATCAGTTCATGGACATCCATTCAATTTGACATGAAAAGGTCAACTATACAGCACACCTGGTCATACAATTTTAAATAAGCTAATGAAACAATTACAAAATGGACTGACAATTTTGTCTAATTGTTTTCAATGATCTAGCAACACAATGTTACAGTGGAACACATCACTTTAAACACTGCTGGTAGGCTACTCCGTTTGAACATGTAAGAGCAGACATTGTCGGGCTAATCCGTCACCAATTCATTTGAACAGAGGGTTCACACACCTCAACCATATGCGACTGACTGGGATCATGTGTGCCATAAGACTGTTAACCTACTGAGCTTAAGCCCGGGCATTAGCATTGAGAGATAAGAGCATTAGGCCAGTAACCGAAAGGTCGCTGGTTCAAATCCCTGAAAAAGCAAATCCCTGACTAGCTGAAAAATCTGCCAGTGCCCTTGAGCAAGGTACATAACCCTAATTGCTCCTGTAAATCACGCTGGATAAATTACACTAAAAGCAAGACTTCAAGTCTCTAACCTCCATTACCCATACAAAACTCAATGTCTGCTGCGTGTTTCAATTTAATCACTTCTAGTAGCAGCAAGGGTATGGGTGGGTATACACTGACATGTAGGCCTTTATTTGCTGGTGTAAATGCAAACCGCTGTAGTTTTTAAATCACCAACTATTTTCAATATAGCCTACAACTGAGTGATGAACATATGTGCTAAACCAGCCACAATGTATACCCTTGCATTAAAGCATAGTAGTTCAAATTAGCCTGATCCCAGATTTGTTTGTGCTCTTGCAAACTCGATTGTGGTCATCGACTCTGGGAGAATCTCAATTCCAAATGGCTTGCGTCCTCTCGTGTTAAAACCCATTGGATGAGAAAGCCAGAGGTCCCGCCCCTCTGACATTCTCCTCCAATGGTTGAGGCGAGAACACAATTGAGGTACTCACTATTCAAAGCTTAACCTAAAAATGCCACACCAATTAACCAAAGTTTGACAAATTGAAGGAACCGCTCTTCAATTTACACCTGAGAATCAAGCCTTGTCAGCACCATGATCAGTAATGTGTCCCATTTTATCAAGAAATATACAAAATCACAAAATAAATTGATAATATCAGAAGGCATAATGCAATATTTAAAATGGCTTCTAATACCCTACAGAAATGGATTTGCTCTAATATTTCTTCAAAGCACAATGCATCCAGATGAACAGGTATCTCTTGCAAAAGATCAACTCAATGAGATTAACCTGTATCATTAAAAAGGTGAAAAGGAAAGAGTTGTGTATTAACAACGGATGAATTACATCAGTAGGTAGCACGTTGTGAGATGCTAACGGTGTAGATATGATAGGGCGGATGTCGATGTTTGAAGTAGCAAACCAGCCCATTGCCCATTCAAAAGGTACTTTAGGTAACCTTTGAACTCAAGTAAAAGTCATAAGCCATAGACTTCTGCAAAAAGCAAATAGGTTGTTTATTGTAAATCTACGGAGTTTAGATTACATGCTTGATGTTTTAATAAAAAATAACAAAAGTTACTGGTTTGTTGCTTATGGACTACATATACAATCACTAACAATACTAAAGCTATCATGCCTCTCATAAGATAATAACCGAAAGGAACTAAATGTTCTCACTTCTTATACAAATACAACTAAGCAAGACAATATTTACATTTTGTAAAAAAAAAAAAGAAAAAAAATCACATTACACAGAAAATGCACAACCCTGAAAATGTCACTGAAGCAGAGCAAAACTGTTGCGATTCGTGATGTGGTATGTTTCTCAAACATGGGATTTTTAAAAGCATGTGATTTCTTTAAAATGTGGGGAAAATATCATAAAATGTACAAAATCAAATGAAAAACCCATAAAGCTTTAGAGAGACTCCTCTCCTCAGATGTGGAATGTTGCTCCATCGTCTTGTGATTTTTGTTTTTAATTTAAAAAGTGGGTTCTAGAAAAAACGGGAGGGGTGGGGCAGGGGTCCGTGGCTAGTGGTGGGTTACCATTAATGGCCACCAGTCCTTTTGATCAGAAAGTCTTTAATAGTATCCTGGCTGATACTGCTGGCTCCATGGCTTCTGGTTCCAAAACTGGGGACAAAGATAAAGGAAGTTCGATACAGACAATAAAAAGACAACTCTTAAAAAGTGACATTAGGCCTGACAAAACAAACTTTCCCAATTTGCATTCTCAGCCTCAAAGTATACTCCACCATCCAGAATGTAGTTATATAATACCCATAAAACCTAGCAGTCACAAGGAAAATGGTTTCCCTATAGGGATTTTAGAAACACTTAAAATACAGGCTGTGTTTTGCATAGGCTTCCCCTAGGGTGATGTTTTGAGAACCTTGTAAATCTCTAGGACAAGGTGATTTATCAATATATTTGCCTGTATTTACCCCCAAAAATAAAATGATAATTATCTGCATAAAGAACTACAAATTCCACGATCTACGAGACTGCCAATTCGAGACAAAGGGAAGAATCTCTGGATTAACTATCTAATGTTAGCTAAATGTAGTAATGAATAAATTGGAAACATTAAATTGACAATTCTGTGAAATGTCTTGTGCAAGTTTTAAATTAACAATCCCTGTTAGCAAAGTTGTCTGCTAGACATGATGCGCAGGAGCTTGCAGGGATTTGTAGTTTTGCATGTCTACTTGATGCTAATTAGCATTTTCAAATCAAGAGTAAATAGAGCTGAAAATATTGTTAAGTAACCTTGGCCTAGCGAGATTTACATGGTTACCAAAACATCACGCCAGGGTAAGCCTACACGAAACAGTCCTAACTCGAGGAAAAAAAATACAAACATGGGAGAACATTAAATTGTATTACAAGGCTAACAAGCTAGGATTTGCCCTTGGACCTCAAAACGGAGACTCACCCCTTGCTGCCAGCTCTGGTTGAAGGCCTGCGCCTTGTCCATGCCGAATCCTCCACGTCCTCCACCGGTCCTGTTGTCTCCAAATCCGCCGCCACGTCCTCCACCATTCCTGCCGCCCCCAAACCCACTGCTGCCATTCTTGTTGCCAAAATTCCCACGGCTGTTGCCTGCTCTGGGCTGGAACCCCTGGAGAGAGACAAGAGCCATCTCGCTAATAAATACACAATTGTAGCAATAACTTTTTGATAACAGCTTATTTGGGTAGTTCCCTAAAGATAGTTGATACATTACATTTATAAACAAACTATATACCAGCTCTAATCCTAGTCAATAGTTTTAGCATCTACACACCTTCTATAGAGGATTATCCAAATAAAGGCCAACTTGTAATTCTCCATTGCTGCGACCAAACCCACCTGGTTGAAGTTGCCCCTGTGGCCGCCTCCTCGGCTCATGTGACCGCCTCCTCCTCGGCTCATGTGACCGCCGCCTCCTCGGCTCATTGGAGGACCACCTCTGTTCATGGCTCCACCCCTGTGGCCCCTCATCGGTCCTCCTCTTGGGGCCCCTCCTTGGGGGGACATGAGGGAGCCGCCCCTGTTGAAGTTGCCCCGGTTGGCGAATCCACCTCTGAAGGCTGGAGGGGGCATGAACCCCCGAGGGGGGCGAGTGAACCCACCACGTGGGCCTGGAGCTGGGTGGAGGCAGACATGGACACATCGGTTAGACTGGGGTTGAATCTTAATGATCTAAAAATCCTCTGCTCATCTCCACTATTCAATAACTACAGGATAAGTGAAAGGGCAGAGGCCCATCAAGAGGTTTGATTTGCCTTCACCTGTCCAGTCCTATCAGATCATTGCAGACGAAACAAGGAACGTTTTAGCAATGTAGCGAGGCTACAAACGGGGTTAAAACCTTTCATGCCAAAACCCTAATCGTCTGACAAATATGGCCGATAATCGTGACCTCCCACCTCCTCTGAAGTTGCCTCGCTGCTGGAAGCCACCTCGTCCACCTCCTCTCTGGCCGGGTCCACCTCCGCGGTTGAACTGGTTCTTGCCTCTGCCTCCCCCCCGGACACCACCACCACCACCTCCTCCTCTCTTGGGGGTCAAAGACCCCTGGTTGGGCTTCTTCTCAGCCGGCAGGGCCGCCTTGCTCTCCTCCTTGTACTGCTCCACCAGCTTGGAGGCGTCCTCCTTCTGCAGCTCAGCGTAGCTCACCTCAGCGAAGCTCTCGCCTTCCTCTGGCAGGGTGAAGAATCCTACACAGGAGATGGTGTGGTTATGAAGACAGCGTACGAACACCATCATCCTTCAATGCAAAAACTCGATTTGTAGTGATGGTGAGAGCTGCGGTGTTCCTCCCACCAGGTCCAGAGGCAGGGGTACAGCCCCTGACCCAGGATTTAGGAGAGAGGGTCACTCTGCCCCCCTGATATGGCCACTTGTGACACAGACAGCCACAAGTGGGCAAAGCTGAGAGGGGCTAGCCATGCTAACATGAAAACCAAAATTTTGGGGAGAATATATATCAGTGTACGTGTGCGGGTACCCTTACTGTATTACAACAAACTTTCTGAAATCTTTTGGATTATCGCTTAAAACGTGAAGTCGCTAGCTTTTTAGCACAGTAGGAGAGACTACTTTTAACCGTTTTTAATAGGTGAAGTAGCTCATCTCACGTCGTTACCTTTCATTTTGAGGAGAGCGTGCTCGGGCACGTCTTTCCCGTCGCTCTCGGACTTCTTCTGGGCCCTCTCCTTGTAGTCGTCGTCTGAGGGACAGACCACCACAGCCTTCCGCTGGTACCCAGCAAACAGACACATCTTCCTCTTTTGGCCCGGGGCAGACAGGTTGGTCTGGGCAGAGGAAGAAGGGGGAATTACTTAGAATGCTGACTCATGTGATTATAAATGATGATGATTTGGACTGCTTTGTTGGCATCGAAGACCTGCCTACACTATATAATGATGTACTCATGTGTATGAGACTATTCTGTATGTATGTAGTGTATGTTCCATGTGTATTCAAATATCTACTTTCCTATTCACAATAAGTACTAAAGGTCAGTGTTCGCAACTTGTAAGAAATCGGCTGTGATGGAATATGATTGAATATCAAGCCTTACGTGGTCCAGGATATAGTTCCTCTTCTTGCGAGCAGCGATCTCAATGAACTTGCCCAGGAAGAGAGGTGCACGCTGGGAAATGGCCGCGAGCTTTGTTGTGTCCTTCGCCTGACGCTTCAAGCTGCCAATCTACATATGAAAATGAATGGCATAAGAGACTTAAGATTCAGCATAGATGCATGACAGGATATAGGCCTACAGTGCCAAAGAATGACCGGGGACTGCATATACAACAATTAGGATAGGACTGAAAGTTTACTTCACAAACTAAATTGATAGACAACTAGGACCTCATTCTAAGATGGGTGCAGAGAGAACCTGTTCTAAAATACTGAGGGCCACAAGCACCATGACTAAGTACAACACTGACCATCATCTTCTCCACGATGGTGTCGCTGCCCAGGATGTAATATTTCCCAGGGTTCTCCTGGATGTGCTTGTTGACCCAGGTGCTCTTTCCTGAGCCAGGCAGGCCCACCATGGCAATCACCTACAACGACACACATACGCAACAGATCAGTAACAGGCGGAAGAAGTTATGCTAAGTTATGCTAAAATAATCAACATTAGTGTTTGAGGAAAAAGGCCATAGAAGTATGCTAATCATTAGCTGATACACATTTTACTAGCGGGTTTATTATGAAATATACAGGTTGAGCTTATGGATAGATCCCGTTGCTAGGGAGGCCCTTGTGTCAAACAAATCACTGCCAGTGAGGTTTTGGGTTGCCATAATTACCTCGCAGTCCTTCTTGGTGTCAGGTGCCTTGGGACCGCGGACACGGTCGTCCATGGCGATCTGCTGCAGGAAGGTGTAGCCCTCTGGCTGGGGGAAGTAGGGCGTGTCCATCTGGCCAAAGTTGAACTCCACTGCACAATTGTGGCAGATGACGTGGGGGAAGAGAGCTTTCCCTGCTAGGGACTCCTTACTGGCCTGGAAGGCCACCACTGGCTCATTACCATTCTTAGAAAAGGACATCTCCACCATCTCACCTTCAAAGTTCTGCAATAGAACATTTTACAGCTTGTAGTTTCAATGTACAAAATATAACATTGACCGTTGAAAATGTGGGGTATTAATGAGGAGGTTGTCACCCCACACTTAGAATCCTCAAATACAAATATGGGTTGGTTGGTTTTGATGGGGTTACGTGGACATACATTACCTTTGCAGACAGCTTACATCATTGACTATCATGTTGTCAAATAAATGTCATCTAAATGCTTTGTTTTTTGGGGGGACGGGCCTCAGTGACGAGGAACTCAACACCACATGAAAGTCTGAATATCCGTTTCAAATCGGCCTGTGCGTTGAGAATATTACGTTACTGCAAGGCTAAATGAAGAAAGTTCTTACGATGAGGCAGCAGATGACGTCGTTCTCATCATAAGTCTCCTCGAAATCTTCAGTCACGCAATTGGTGGTTTTCTTGCCTTTGCCAGAGTAGGCATAGGAATGTTCCTCCTCACCTGCAATGACATAACTCACATCAGACATGATACACAGCTGACTAAGTGATGCAACTAAAACGAGAATTGTCATTTGAGTGTTTCTGCACTCATTCCATAACACTGCATTGTTGCCTTGCAAAATACAACAGACACAGGCTTTGTTCCAGTTTCATGTCATGCTCCCTAACAACCTCTAGAGGGTGCCAACATTCCATAAGAACCATTATCTTTTTGAAAAACAACATAATGAACTGGAGACTGACCAAGGAGCAGACTGCCAGTAGCTAGGGACCATCCAACCTGGACCTCATGGATGTCCATGTTCTTACTGGATATGTGTTTCACTGGGATCTTCTCAGTTATCTGAAGGCACAATATTACATTGGTGATGTTAGCAGCAAATGGCCTACATTAGGCATTTGATTGGCGACAAAAAATATGTTTTTTATTTAACTTGTGTACTGGTGCATTTAAATGATAAAACTGGAGATATAACAAACGATAATGGGTTCCTGAGGTCAGAATGTTATGAATTCCAAATTACTAATGAAACGAAAACTGGGCTAGACAAAAGAAGCCCAGCGTTTCGCCATACCTTCATCTCGTAGCAGGCCTTGCCCTGGGACAGCCCGTATGAGGCTCTGCCCCCGGACCACAGGTAGGCAAAGCTCTCCATGGTGAGAGAGGAGGCGCTGTAGCGGTCCCGGGACACCTTGAAGTGCAGGTCGCAGTTATCTGGGACGCAAAGAAACAAAAACACGTAAGTTCCCTCTTCTCGGTCCCCTGAGATGTCTAGGTTCTAGTGTCATATCCCAAAATCTTCCCCTAGGCCCTATCCGCTATGCACTAGCGGAGATTAGAGAATATTGGAACAGGTGTAGGCAATATGGCAAGCTAATCTTCACAAGTACATAGGGGCAGTAGTAGGGGCTAGGGTTTGATTTGGGATTGGATGTAGGCAGAATACTTCTGCACAAATGTTTGTAGAGGGATTCATTAAATCCAGCACCGGCTGTCCATCTATATACCAAACATGACTCACAGTTGTCCAGGCAGACTGTTGTATCATCAAACTCCTCATCTTCCTCCTCCAGGGGTGGCAGTGGTGACTTGAGACTAGGCCTGAAAGAGAACACAGCCAGTCAGTCACAACGTCAGAGAATTAGAACCTTTCTGACGGAACCAGAATGCAATCGCAGGGCGGCCATCCGGTTGTGACCTCCTCCCGGAAGAGAAGGAAAGGTCTAGCAGTGGAGTCCAGACTATGGGCGGAAATGGAACTCCAACATTTAAGCTATTGGAGTCTGCTGGTTTTGACAATCATGATGAAACAGCATCACTTACCTGCAGTGGTCCACTGGTGCCTCAAAGCATTGGATAAAAACACAAAATAAAAACTAGTCCTGGGGCTAAATTTCTTATTATAAAAAGCATCAACAGCCAACAGGCCCCACTGTGGGACGAAACTGTATTATGGTTTGGAGAAAGCTGACAGGTCACGCCGTATAAAGGGCTGCTGGATATATTTAACTGTGTGGAGCTGCTCTCACTAAAAGGTCAAATCCCACTGAAGCTGCTGCTTCATGTTCATGGAACAGAGGCTCGCAAGCTAGCTCCATGTAGCCTAGAGGGGCTTCAACTGTTGGGCAAGAGGTTCTAATAACCCAGCGACTGTAGTGATAAAAAAGCTGAACTTGTTTGGAAATGTTGTGCCACACAGACATACCAACAAAGGCCTTCAGAACCAGAATCAAGCTGTTGCCAAGTTGTGTTTATGAAACTAGCTTTGAAATATTGACTAGGAGTATCACAACATGAGGATGAGCGTGTCCAAAGCATGTAGACTGAAGCATTTGCAGAACTAAATCCGGCCTCCGGCACAGGAGGAACGCCATAATGCAGCGTTGATCTTCAATCTTCGCAAACAAAACAAGTTAAAACCTGTTCTTGGTCATATTGCTCAGTCCTCACAATGGCCACTGGTGCCTTAAGGTCAGACCACACTCAGACAAAGGAGCATAAGCCAGGGGTCATCCAGTATAGTGTGTGGTTTAGCCAAAAGCTACTAGGGGCTCTGCTCCACAGTCAAAGGATCAACCACCAGGTGCTTTATTTATTTTCACAGGCTAGTGACATTCTGAGATGACAAGATAACCGCTCACTGGGCCAATTAAAACAAAATATGGTTCCAGATACACACGTGTGGGGGTCATTTCCCCAGACACAGATCAGCCTAGTCCTGGACTAAAAAGCATGTTTAATGGAGAATCTCCATTTGAGATGGAGATTTTAAGTCCTGGACTAGGTTTAAGTGACCTGTATGGTGAGAAAGCATTCCTGTAAAAAAACAAAACATAAATCACACAGAATATAATGACGACATGGTGGAGAGAGACGTACTTTGACATAAAAGCAAACATTAAAAAAAGACAACAGTGCGAGCAGGAACAATGAGCGGTCAGTGGAGAGTACCAATCTCCAAGTCGCGCGTCCGGAAAAAAGTGATACATCCTTGTGCCCTTACGCGAACCCCCCACCTGTCCCAACCCATCATCTTCTACTCTTCCCGGGAGTTTCTTTTTTGAGCAGCTTTGCGTCACCCTGTCAGTGTACACAATAAGCTTTTCTGCACAAAGAGAGTGAATGTTGAACAATCAAATTCATAAACTGGTGTTCATTTCTCTTACTACATTATGCAGTCCATAAGGGGTGTATGTGGGCACTACATGTGTAATAATGGTAAGGTTAATTTAAAAGCCAGGGATGACCCTCAATTCAAACATGTATGAAACGTACATAATGTTGACAAAAGTTAGTTAAGTGAGGGTTTTGGCGCTAATTAATGCATTGGCACTTAAAGCCAATACAGTTCACATATCTGTGATGGCACTTCAGACATACCGAAGGCCATTTTGTCTCCCATCCTTACCAGCTGTATTTGTTCTCTTCAATAAATTCAAAGTAGCCCCTTCCATGTTCCTCCCGGCGTCTCTTAACACCCTTCTTATTCTTCTGATCAGCATTCGTGTCTTTGTCCGCATCCCCTTAGGAAATAAAAGAAGAATATAATGAGGTGCTCCTTTATTGAAAGGATAAGTCGCACTGTGGCTGTGGTGGGGCTGGCCCACAGACGACTAACTTCTTTCCCATTACATTAGGACCCCATTGCCGTCTGAAGATGAAGACAGTAGAAGTCTACGGCTGTTTTGACCAGAGGGTAGGGTTGATTACACTGTAGCTGGTCAACAATACAGAACATCAAATGTAAAGAGATGTAAACAATCACGACAAAATAGTAAAAATAGGCACAATAACCCAGCTACGGTTAGAGTTATTAAAATGGGTCGGGAAATAGACCATTGTCAATCAGTCCCTGGTGTTGGGGTCAATAGTTTACTAAGGCAAGTCAGTGAAGAAAGACTGAACTGAACTGCAGGCTATCCTCCATTGACCCCCATCCTGCACAATGCCATTCACGGCTAGCTTACGAGTTAGCTTGACAGCTAGCTAGCTAATCCTTGCTCATTCAGTTACTGTTTTCACAATGTTTGCTTTTAGCTAGCTACATTTCTACTAGGACCCGTTTATTGGAACCCGTTTGTAGACGCATTTAGAATAGTCTGAGTCGTAGTTAGAACCACGAGCCTAGCAACACCAGCACCTGTCGATTCTTGTCCACTGTCTGCTAGCGTCGCGAGTTAGCTATGCTAGTTAGCAGGCATTCTTTTGTGTGGTTGCTAACTATGCTATCTAGCTAGGCTAACCAACCAAACAGCAAAAACGTACGTATAGGGTGACCCCATTAGTGATCTTCGTGTAGTAGGACCAAGTTAAACAATATTGACCTAATTGTCTAGCTACACTAACCTTAACTAGCTAACAAATATACATCGAAACCAATTTCGCGAACGCACCCGACATATTATAGGCTAGCGACGTTAGCAAAAACGTGACACCCAGGCCAATCGTTTTCGAATGGAACCAGCGACTCACCCTCTGCTGGATGGTCTCCAGGCTCACCATCCTCTGCGTCCAATGTTATTTTCTCCATGTCGTCCACACCTTCCTTCAGCATTGGATCCATTTCTTCCTCTTCTACCTCAGCCATTTCGTCGTCCTCCTGGGCCGCGTTCTCTTCCTCCTCGCATTGATCCACTACAGCGGCGTCTCCCTCTCCGTTTCCATTCTCTTCCTCCTCGTTGGCATCCATGCTTTCTTCGACGGGGCCCTCGTCTTCATCTCCCCCCATGTCCTCTTGGTCATCAGCAGCGGCGGCGGCGGCGCCGTCGTCTCCCTCGGGGAAGCCTCCCTCCGCGGCCTCCAGCCCAAGGGGAGAATCTCCAGCCAGGGCCTCTTCGTCAAGCGCGGCCTGCAACCGGTCCATCAACTCGGCCTTCAACCCCTTGTCCGACAGCTGACGCTTTTTCAGCTCGTCCTTCAACTCGTTTACTTTCAGTTTTTTTACGTTAATTGAACTCATTTTGATATCTGTATAAAACACTCAACTGAAACACGCTGTTAAAATAAAGTAAAATTACAACAAAGACGGGAAATTCTGTAAAGGACGCTATGCAAGTTCATGTATTTTTAACTGCGCCAAATGGCAGTAGCGTTAACAGTCCTTTTCACTGGCACAAGGGGTTGTGGGCGCCAAAGCAAGCAAACCCCTCCCGTATTCTTCCTCTTCTTCTATGATATAATAGCGGTCTGCAAACCAACATTAAAGGTGCACACCGCCACCTACTGTGTTGGAATGTGTGGTCAATCACGGTTTACAACATTCTAAATCCTGCTATCTAACGCAGTACCTATGAGAAAATGAAAAAGAGCCCTACTAACTTCTAATAGACCCTCCCCTTCCAACCACATCCAACCTCAATGACCCTACACTTCAATCTTTCCCTCTCTTCAACATACTTACAACAATATAACAACAAGTGCTCCACCGTTTCATCGACCATGTACAATGTCCTAAGCACAATTGAGCAAACACCACCTCTTCCTTCCTAATCTGACTTTTGAATCTTGGTCCACCGACCTTTCTTTGGAGGGCATATAAATGCCGGCCCTTGGGCTTAGAGTCCCATCTCTTCTAACACACATAGCTTTGATCTTACATTTGGCCTCACCTCTACCCAGTGGAACATGAATATAAGTTATATCTCATTTCAAAGCTCTTTTGGCTAACTGGTCTACAATTCCATTCCCTTCCACAACCAAATGTGCTGGGACCCAGCAGATTCTCACATTTATACCTCCAATAGTAGGTCACTCCTATTAGATTTACCAGATGATGAACTATTCAATACAGACAGAGAATCTGAGCATACTATAATTCTTACAGGTTGTACGTCCTCCACCCACTGGAGGAAAACTACTATCGCCAACAGTTCAACTGAGTAATCTAATGCGTCGAACACAACAAGTTTAGACCTTATTGTGATATGCTTACTTTACAAGCCCTTAACCAACAATGCAATTTTAAGAAAAATAATTAAGAAAGTATTTACTAAACTATACAGAAGTAAAACATTTCAAAATTAAAAAGAAGAAAATAAAAAAATCTACCTTAAGTCTACCTACAGTTGAAGTCGGAAGTTTACATACACTTAGGTTGGAGTCATTAAAACTCGTTTTTCAACCACTCCACAAATTTCTTGTTAACTACTTAGGGAGTGGTGGGGCGCTACCCGGTGAAATGCAAGGTGCCAAATTCAAAATCAAAAAGTTGAATTATTAAACATTCATCAATATACAAGTGTTGCATAGTCATCAAAAGCTCTGCTTCTTGGCAATATCACAGCGTTGTCAGATTTCAAAAAGGCTTTACGGCGAAAGCACAACATTTGATTGTTTCAGGGTAGCACCTCCAATATTTTCCCATTAGCATAAATTCATAAACCATCGCGGTTCACACAAAACCCATTTCACAGCAAAAACAAATCCCTTACATTTTGAAGAACTTCTGCTGAGGGCTTCCCAAGTGTCCAACGAAGACAATCCATGGATCTTTTGTTACAAAAAGTCATTTATTATATCCATAAATCTCCGTTTGGTTGGCGCGTTGTTCAGAAAATCCAACGTCGAATCACCCATTGAAACGTGAAGAGAACGCGTTCAAATATACCTATAAACCTTTCCTAAACAAATACCAGTTAAAATGCATCCTTAGCTATCCTTTTATGAATATTAGCGGAAATATTTCACTCGGATGGTCACCTATACCTTATAAAGGCAAAATAAAGTGGGACGCGCCAGCCAGACTCGCGCCCGAGAAAACTTGTTGACATTTGAGGTCCCAGTGAAATTTCCTGTACCTATTCGCCCTGCTTACTCCAATCTCTCTGAGGCTTTATATATAGACTGTTGACATCTAGTGCCAGCCATATCTACTGCAGTCTCAGTCCTGGTAACAAATGGATTCAATAGGGAGTGTGTCTAAGAGAGCCAAAGGTCACCAGAAACGGATTTCCGGATGATTTTTTTCTCAGGTTTTTGCCTGCTAAATGAGTTCTGTTATACTCACAGACATTATGTTAACACTTTTAGAAACTTCAGAGTGTTTCCTATCCAATAGTACTAATTATGTGCATATCCTATTTTCTGAGCCTGAGTGGCAGGCATTTTGCTTTGGGCACACCAGACTCTCCAAAACCGTCACCTCACCTGCCGCTCCCTAAGAAGTTAACAAACTATAGTTTTGGGAAGTCGGTTAGGACATCTACTTTGTTCATGATAAGTAATTTTTCCAACAAATGTTTACAGACAGATTATTTCACTTATAATTCACTGTATCACAATTCCAGTGGGTCAGAAGTTTACATACACAAGTTGACTGTGTCTTTAAACAGCTTGGAAAATTCCAGAAAATGGTGTCATGGCTTTAGAAGCTCCTGTTAGGCTAGTTGACATCGTTTTGAGTCAATTGGAGGTGTACCTGTGGATGTATTTCAAGATCTACCTTCACACTCAGTGCCTCTTTGCTTGACATCATGGGAAAATCAAAAGAAATCAGTCAAGACCTCAGAAAAACATTTGTAGTCAGGTTCATCCTTGGGAGCAATTTCCAAATGCCTGAAGCTCCCACGTTCATCTGTACAAACAATAGTAGGCAAGTATAAACACCATAGGACCACGCAGCCGCCATACCGCTCAGGAAGGAGACGCGTTCTGTCTCCTAGAGATGAACGTACTTTGGTGCAAAAAGTGCAAATCAATCCCAGAACAACAGCAAAGGACCTTGTGAAGATGCTGGAGGCAACAGGTACAAAAGTATCTATATCAGTGAACGAGTCCTATATCGACATAACCTGAAAGGCCGCTCAGCAAGGAAGAAGCCACTGCTCCAAAACTACCATTAAAAGCCAGACTACGGTTTGCAACTGCACATGGGGACAAAGATCGTACTTTTTTGGAGAAATGCCTTCTGGTCTGATGAAACAAAAATAGAACTGTTTGGCCATACTGATCATCGTTATGTTTGGAGGAAAAAGGGAGAGGCTTGCAAGCCGAAGAACACCATCCATACTGTGAAGCACGGGGGTGGCAGCATCATGTTGAGGGGGTGCTTTGCTGCAGGAGGGACTGGTGCACTTCACAAAATAGATGGCATCATGAGGATGGAAAATTATGTGGAGATACTGAAACAACATCTCAAGACATCAGTCAGGAAGTTAAAGCTTGGTCGCAAATGAGTCTTCCACATGGACAATGACCCCAAGCATGCTTCTAAAGTTGTGGCAAAATGGCTTAAGGACAATAAAGTCAAGGTATTGGAGCGGCCATCACAAAGCCCTGACCTCAATCCCATAGAAAATTTGGGGGCAGAACTGAAAAAGCGTGTGCGAGCAAGGAGGCCTACAAGCCTGATTCAGTTACACCAGCTCTGTCAGGAGGAATGGGCCAAAATTCACCCAACATTTTGTGGGAAGCTTGTGGAAGGCTACCCAACACATTTGACCCAATATAAACAATTTAAAGGCAATGCTACCAAATACTAATTGAGTGTACGTAAACTTCTGACTCACTGGGAATGTAATGAAAGAAATAAAAGCTGAAATAAATCATTCTCTCTACTATTATTCTGACATTTCACATTCTTAAAATAAGGTGGTGATCCTAACTGACCTAAGACAGAGAATTCTTACTTGGATTAAATGTCAGGAATTGTGAAAACCTGAGTTTAAATGTATGTAAACTTCCGACTTCAACTGTACATGTACATATTACCTCAACTACCTCGACTAACCGTTGCTCCGGCACATTGACTCTGTACCAATACCCCCTGTATGTATTGTGGTGGTTAATTTCTTTAACTGTCAAATGAGTTATACTTAAAATACATATTTAATAGTAAGAACTTTGCAATAGCAACGGCTTCTCAAGGAATTCACCACTTTCTCTGATGGTCCGTTGAGAGCGCCAACACAAAGGTACTAAGGTCTTTTATAGCCAAGATACACCCCTTTCAACCTACATGATGAACAACAGATATATAGAGTGGGTCATAAGGTTAAGATCTGTATGAAAGATACCTATAATACATAGCAGACAGTATCTGCTGTGTCAACAGTTTTCATTGTATAGACCAGTGTCTGACCCTCCAACTCTAAACTGGAACCATCTCTCTCTGGTACCATATAGAACAGAAACATTAACCCATGCTCTGGAATGCTCTTTAGGTTTTATCACCCCAAAAGGCATCGTAAATCTCCTCAGTGTTATCTCCCAGAGGCCCCATCCTCAGTAGAACACACACACAATAGTTAACAGAATACTCTATTAATTTGAAATTTGATGTAATAAAAGTATTATAACATAATCTTGCAAATTTTCCCTGACAGTATATATAATTTTTTTATTTAACCTTTTTTTTAACTAGGCAAGTCAGTTAAGAACAAATTCTTATTTACAATGACACCCTACCCCAGACGACACTGGCCATGTAATTTTGCTGCTGCTCTTTAATTATTTGTTACTTTTATTTCTTATTTTTTGTAAGTAAGCATTTCACCTGTTGTATTTGGCGCTTGTGACAAATACTGTTTGATTTGATTTGATTGTATACAGGGGGTACCGGAACAAAGTCAATTACCTACATGTAATATGTACATGTAGGTGGAGGCAAAGTGACTATGCATAGACAATACAATGCAAATAGTCCGGTTAGCCAGAAAGAGGAGGAAAGGAAGAGCTTCTAAGGTATCCAGTAGTAAATGTTGGTAGATAGAAGGTGCTCTTTGGTAAACGGGGTGAATTGGTCATCAAAAAAGAAAGAAGGACCAAGGCACTCTTCATATAATTAATTAAAATGCCTTTATTAGTATCAAATCAAATTTGTGTTCCTTCCCTAGAAAGGCCAAAACCTAGGATGAAACCTAGAGAGGAACCAGGCTGTGAGGGGTGGCCAGTCCTCTTCTGGCTGTGCCGGGTGCAGATTATAACAGAACATGGACAAGATTTTAAAATGTTCATAAAACAGGCAGAACAGTTGAAACTGGAGAAGCAGCACAGCCAGGTGGACTGGGGACATCAAGGAGTCATCAGGCCAGGTAGGCCTTGAGGAATGGTCCTAATACTCAGGTCCTCAGAGAGAGAGAGAGAGAGAGAGAGAGAGAGAGAGAGAGAGAGAGAGAGAGAGAGAGAGAGAAAAAGAAAGAGAGAAAAAAAATGAAAGAGAGAGAGAGAGATAATTAGAGAGAGCATACTTAAATTCACACAGGACACCGGATAAGAGAGGAGAAATATAACAGACGGACCCTAGTCCCCCGACACATAAACTACTGCAGCATAAATACTGGGGGCTGAGACAGGAGGGTTCGGGAGACACTGTGGCCTCGTCCACAAAAAACAACATTTTTTAAAAACCGACTCCTTGACGAAGGCCATGCAGCCGAAGTTTAAAAAAAACGTTGTTTCTATTGAACATGCCATACTAATAAAGGCATTTTAATTAATTATATGAAGAGTGCCTTGGTCCTTCTTTCTTTTTTGATAGTCCGGTTAGCCATTTGATTAGCTGTTCAGGAGTCCTATGGCTTGGGGGTTGAAGCTGTTAAGAAGCCTTTTAGACCTAGACATGGCGCTCCGGTACCGCTTGCCGTGCGGTAGCAGACAGAACAGTCTATGACTGGGGTGACTGGAGTCTTTGGCAATTTTTAGGGCCTTCCTCTGACACCGCCTGGTATAGAGGTCCTGGATGGCAGGAAGCTTGGCCACAGTGATGTACTGAGCCGTACGCACTACCCTCTGTAGTGCATTGCGGTCGGAGGCCGAGCAGTTACCATCCTAGGGGTGATGCAATCAGTCAGGATGCTCTCGATGGTGCAGCTATATAACTTTTTGTAGTGGTTTCTTTACAGCTATTTGACCATGAAGGCCTGATTCACACAGTCTCCTCTGAACAGTTGATGTTGAGATGTGTCTGTTACTTGAACTCTGTGAAGCATTTATTTTGCAACTGCACTTGAAGACATTTTTAAAGTTCTTGAAATTGTCCAGGTTGACTGACCTTTATGTCTTAAAGTAATGATGGATTGTTGTTTCTCTTTGCTAATTTGAGTTCTTGCCATAATATGGACTTGGTATTCTTCCAAATAGGGCTATATTCTGTATTTATTAATTTATTGTTATTTTACCAGGTAAGTTGACTGAGAACACATTCTCATTTACAGCAACAACCTGGGGAATAGTTACAGGGGAGAGGAGGGGGATGAATGAGCCAATTGTATGCTGGGGATGATTAGTTGACCATGATGGTATGAGGGACAGCTTGGGAATTTAGCCAGGACACCGGGGTTGACACCCGTTTAACGTCCCAAACCCGAAAGACAGCACCCTACACAGGGCAATGTCCCCAATCACTGCCCTGGGGCATTGGGATAAAAAAAAAAAATTGACTTTAGGAAAGAGTGCCCCCTACTGGCCCTGTATGTAGTTCTGTCCTTGAGCTGTTCTTGTCTATTAATGTTCTGTATTATGTCATGTTTCATGTTTTATGTGGAGCCCAGGAAGAGTAGCTGATGCTTTTACAACAGCTAATGGGGAACATAATAAAATAGCAAATACCAAATAGAATCAACATTTAAAAAATCAGTGGCGGGACTGGCCTTCCATACTATGGACTTATCCAAGTTGCCTATGTACATTTTGGAGAACCCCCAGTAAAATATTGTTTCCCACCATCTAAGAATTAGAACGGCAGTAATATCAGTAATGGCTGGCAGGATATTTCCTAATGAGAACTCATCTGTGTGGGAGGTGGTGAGTGAGTGAGTTCACATTTTCTCCAAAGATCAGAGAGAATCAATTCAACTTGTTCCCAGACACTCCCACCATAAAACCTACAACATGAACTTGGGGCACTCTGGTTCATAGAATGTCCTCAAGACACACTCACATAATTTATATTCTAGCCATGTCCGCTATCATCCAAACAAGCATTATGTTATGTTAGGCACAATCATATCTAAAACCGCTAAGAAACACCCAAAATGGCCACATAAACAGATTATTTCACACCATAAACTTCCATTGAGAAAGAAGTTAAGAAAAGATAGGCCGAATGCCACATTTATAGTTTGCATTTCACTGCCTCCCTGTGGACAAAGAGGGGAATTCACAAATAAATTAAATCAGTAGGATGCTTGCGCGCTCTCACTCTTGATGCGCTCTGACATTACGCACGCCTTCATTCACACCGCCAATAGCTCAACATGACAAGACGCGCAAGTGCGAGTACTTTACGGGGTTAGAATAATAGAATTGCTTCATATTTTTCATTTTTAAACCGTGTAAAAAAACGAACAAGGCTGAGTAAAGTAGACAGCACATCCTTGTCTTTGGCTTTGTTCCGTTTTCCTTTCTCAACAACCTATTGCTATGGCATCTCTCACTCGAAGAGAGAAGGAGAGATGTCCCACAGCAGGGAACCGAAGGTATTGGGTAAGGGACGCTTGATTCAATGTTACTATTTTTTTTTTTCACATTCAGTATTTATCTTAAGTTGTTTAGATAGTGGGTTGCACAGTTCTAGTATCTACTTATTATTTGATGACTCATAGGCTTTTAAAACATCAGGTTCAATTTATGTTATGATGATGTAATGGTCATGGTTATTTTCTTCAGTTTGCAGTATATTAAGGTGCATGGTATTTGTACATTTCACAGACAGATGCACCTCAATGTAAATCAACCAGATTTTACTCTGAGACTGGGAGCGGTACAGTACTACACGAGGACTGTCAATCAACAGATCGCCCCTCTCCAGAGGGTGCAGGGTCCAACGCCGACCCTCATGGAGTTCCGTGTCCAAAAACGGATGTCCCATCCCGAGGGTCTCTGACGGGACCCTGCGCCGGAGGACCTGGGATTACCAGTGGATTTGATACTGTTAGAGCCCCCATGGTGGGAAGTTGGAGCGTTCGGAAATCTGACGGAAAAGTTATTTGTGAGCATTGCACCGCGACTGTGGCTGCATTAAAGAGACAAGCACTGAGCCTCGTCATTCCTCAATATATCTCATGCAAGGTAGGCTTATCACTACATCACTTTCTATTGAAATGTGTTTTATGCAGTAATTAGTAGCATGCATTCATTGTAGTGATACAATATACTTTGGTGACGATTTAAGGGGTTTGAATTGAAATTGTCAGAAAATATGATTTAGCCACAGATTTGCAACATATTTTAGGTTTTGCCACATATTTTAGCTGCCTTAACAAATCCAAATTGCCACATACTTAGATGTTTTTCTCACGATTGCATCTGATATGTAGCAGACATCAGTTCCAGTCATTGAGCTGACTCATAGGCTATCCCTAGAGTGAACTGATTCAGACTGATATTCATATTTTAACAAAGCAACTCATGTCCCCTTCAAACCTCATTACCAGAGGTACCACGAAAACATTTGCTTTACTCTCCTATGAGAGGAATATGAAATAGAACAGGAAGTGTTCAAATAAACCACAGGCCATTATGTGGAGATATTACCTCATTGTTCAGACAGAGACGGTCAGTAGAAATCTGATAATGGCTTCTTGTAGTGTATTGATTTCCAGACCAGGGCCATGATGAAATCTGGCCTGTTATGAATCCTAAAGAAAATACAGGTCTCTGACAGCCTGGTTCCAGACATGTTTGTGCTGTTTAGACACCTCTTACCATCTCAGAAAAAAGTGCTATCTACAGTAGAACCTAAAAGGGTTCTCCTCTGGGGACAGCCAAAGAACCCTTTTGGAACCTTTTTTTTCTAAGACTGTGGGGTCGTTATTTTGTCTGGTCCTAGATCAATTTGTCTCTTTGTTATGACAAACACACAACCCAAAGTTTGGCTACACAGCACAAACAGATCTATTACCAGGCTAGGTCTCTGATGGCTCATATTTTGGGTTGGAGTTTGTTTGGGCACATCTGCATTTTCTGGTTGACTTTGCTTTATGCAATAGTACAGTAGTCTGGGACTCAGAATGTGGGTCACTAACATTAGCATCTTGCGGGAGAAAGGTTTTGGAATGGAAGTTCAGGGAGAACAAGGCCACAGAAACTAACACACAGTGTGCTATGACACCATGTCTGTCCTATGACAGATGCTATTATAATGATTGATTCTGGAAGTCGATATAGGCCTACTTGGTACCGTGCCACATTTTGATACGTAGCTTCCTCAATGACAGACTGTCATCAATGACAATTAATTATAAAAGTTTTCCGCTTTTGTAATTCACTGTGATATTTGTTGTTTTTGTGATTGAATTGGACTCAACGCATAGAACCATACTGTACATTCCCTTTACATCCATTCTGTAGGACTCCACCTTGTCAGCCTATCTCCACAACAACCTCCAAGCCCACAGCGGTACCATAGACGTCTGGGCTGTGGAGGATGAGCAGAGTGTCTGTGACGTCTGTAGTGCCCACCTGAGCCAGCTGAAGCAGGAGGCCATCCACCTGATCCTAGCCAGGGAGGAGCGTGCCAAGTGGGCCACTCCATCTCCCGCCAAGCCTCTTCCTGGATCCACCTCCACCAAAGCAGCACCATCTAGCCCCCACCTATCAGGCTCTGCCAGGACCCATAGTTCCTCTGCCAAGCCCTCCCCTGGACCTCGATCCACCACCTCCACAGCACCATCTAGCCCCCGCCTCTCAGGCTTCACCAGGAGTCAAAGCCCCCAGAAGCCCCACCCTAGGAGGATCCTGAAGCCCACCCCAGCTGAGATGGATAGATGGGTTGAGGAGCAGCAGCACCTAGCCTCCTCCATATCAATGTCCAGCAATAACGGAGTCACCATCTTTCCCTACCAGGTACTGTACCTCTAAAAACCTACAGGTTGTATTTTATAATATTGCCTTGGTATCACAATAGCTATCATTATTATGGAGTCAAATGGAGGCTATATGAACAACATCAGGATAATATCATGAGTCAAGACACATCCCCTAGCACATCTAAAAGCCTACAAGCTGCATATCAGGACAGAGGAATGGAGAGAAGAGGAAAGGAGCACATAGGAGAGAAGAGGAGAGGGGAGGAGTGGAGTGGATGCTCTCATAGAGGATGTTGTCACTGTCAGAGCGGATTGACTCCGTCCGATCTGCCCCAATTAGATCCTGAGAAGTATACATTTGCAACCTTATCGCTAATGGAGAGAATTGGGTTGTGATTTATTTTCCATCATAAAACAGCCAGTCAAAAAGCAGGCGGCGCGATGATCAATAGCCTGGTCATATTTAACGACTGGTGAAATATGCATAGTGCAGTATTGTAACCCTCACAGGGCTAGGCGGTAAATACAGCCGGGACGAAAGTGGATGGATGGAAGCATATAAGGAGCCTTAAGTAGGCTACAGTAGCTTGTTCAGCCATAGGGCTCCTACCATAGGGCTTTGGTCAAAAGTAGTGCACTATATAGGGAATAGGGTGCCATTTGGGAATCTACTTATCTCTCCTTCAGTGCATTGTGGCTAATGAAGTGAAGTGGTCTCTGGTCTGTCAGTTTCTGGCTGTGGAGTGGCTGTCTGGCTGAGGACTAGCCTGATCACAGATCTGTTATGGTTGGCATAACAACGACCATAGGAGTTGGCTGTATACCGCACAAACAGATCTGGGACCAGGCTAGCTGAGGACAACTGCCATAGTCTATTAGACAATATGCAAAGCAGAGCATATTATACCGGCGTAAGTTTGTTATTAGGTAGTCTTCCATCCAATTGGTGACAGATTTTCATGTGAATATTCTAAAATCCGCATTAAAGAAAATGTGCACATTTTCCCCAACAGTGGTGTGTTTCCACAAAACGGACTTGTTGCAGATAAAAATCTGTGCGTGATGACGTAGTGTACACAAAATGTACTTTTTAGCTTAAGTCTATATGTACTGAATAAAAATCTAAAGTTCAATGTGTTTCCATCGCATTTTCAACTCTGCTGATAGTTTTGTCACAAAACTGTTGCGTTAAATAGCGATTGTGCCTACTATGGTCTTGGCATGTGCGCTCTAGTCAACAGCTGGCAGATACAGTGTAGGTAGGCTCTGCGGGTAGGCTAGTCTACATGATGAGATTATGGATAAGAGCAAGAATGCTTTCAGTCAAGCATCGTTCATAATTTCACCAGAATAAGACTCTCCGACATTTATTGGAAAGAGCATCAAGCTCATAGTCATGCACTTTCCCCACCCTGTGAAGTTCATATCTTATTTCATCTGTAGCCTAATAAACTGCATGGTTTCCCTGAGTTGTAGCGGGAGGACCACACACAATGTCATCGCGTGACTCCAAGTTTACTATGATATGATGGTTATTATATCAATATTTGCACGTAAAGGTGTTTCCACCGCTATATCACGCATAATTAATTTTACTGGCACAAAAAGATCCCACCATGTCGAATGAACAAATTATCTGACTGCATTTATAAAATTGTACCGAAACTTCCTGTTTCTCTCACAGCTTTTTTTTTACAAGGCATGACTTTGCTCGCGTAGAAACTGTGGATGGAAACGTGATTATTGATGTGTTTTCATGGGATTTTCCACTTGGAGGAAGAAGAGCAAACGTTAGTCAAAGCTAGGTGACCTCATGCTAACGGCAATGGGAGTGTTTACACCATTCCAGTTTCAGATAGAAGAGAGGACGAGGAGAGGGACAGAGAGAGAGGGGGGAAGACAAAAGAGAAAGAGAGAACGAGAGAGAGGGGGTAGAGAGGGACAGGGAGGTAGAGAGTGAGAGAAAGAGAGAGAAATAGAGAGAGAGAGAGAGAGAGAGAGAGAGAAAAAGAATAGCAAGAGAAAGAGAGAGAGATCTTCAGGGTGTGGGAGACAGGGGGTTCAGAGTTAGAAAGGAGTAGGGGTAGAACTTAACTTTACACCGTGCACCCTAAACCCATCTCATTCCAGATGTTAGTCATGCCCCAGGGTGCCTCATGGCTCTAATTGGCATTACATGGCTGGATGTTTCCTGTGGCAGTAGCAATAGAGGGAGGGGAACAGGGTTGTTATCTTGCCCTAAAAAGCTGAAACATTGATGAGACAGTAGAGCTGCAGAGGAGGCCACTATAAAACAGGACTCTGGCTGTCGCTTTCGCTCGCGGCCAAGCTCTTTGACTTCATTTCAGCAGATATACAGAGTAGGGAGTAGGCCAAAGCTCACACACACACACACACACACACACACACACACACACACACACACACACACACACACACACACACACACACACACACACACACACACACACACCCCCCCCTAGGGCTGGAGGGAAGGGAAAGCAGGGTTGGGTTGAAGACTCAGACTCTTCACGCACATCCTCGAGGGTATGTGGTGTGTAATAGTCAGATGCAGTACGGTCACAGTAGGTTTAGTAGTGTCTCCGAGTCTGATTGTCTGAGTCTCCATTAAACTTGGAGCTATGTGTCCCATGTGTGACTACTAGTCTATATGTAGAGCTATATGATGAATGTCCCATTTACCTAATGTGCTTTCATCCTAATGCCCCACATCCACAGGTTAACAGCTGATTCTTCTCTTGGGTTGCGTTCCAAATGGCATCTATTCCCTAGGCTTTATAGTACGATGTGCTGTTGGCAACTCTTCTATCATTGCCAAGGCGTGCTTTGGCATGACATTGAACGAACACAAAGAGGAGTTGGCTAATAGCCAAAACAGACTGGACCCCCAGGCTATGGATATTCTAATACAGTTGAAGTATTATCACCTAAGATGATCATTCTACTTCTCTCCAGTTTTCAGAGGAGTTCTCAGAGGGACAGAATGAGACTGTGGCTGTCCAGAGCAGTCCGATGGCTCCTGCAATTCTGTCCTTTCTGGTCAGGTATGTGTAAAACTAGTCAGTTAGATGTCTACAGAGTAGACATAGGCTCCTGCAGGCAGTTTTTTTATTGACGATTAATAAAAGGTCTTACGTAATCATTCTGAAATTGAGGATGTACCTACTGTGTTTTTGAAATGTCCACATCCTATCTTTCCACAGGGCAGCCCAGAAACTGAGCCTGACGTCGAGGAGGAAGGGCCAAACGTCCGCCCCCTCTCCCGTGTCTCCTCTACCCCATTACACCACCTGCTACAGGGGCGTCCTCCAGAGGTCTCCTCCCACAGTCCCCACCTGCCTCCTTCAAGCTGCCAACCAACTCAAAGACACACCCAACTTTGGCAAGGTAACCAGCTGTACTCAGTTGTTTACCTCGGTCTTGACCAACCAGATCGTTCATGTAAAAGAGAGTTTGTTCTCATTGGCTTACCTGACTACACTGAACAAAAATATAAATGCAACGTGCAACAATTTTTGATACGTTGGAGGCGGCTTAACATTTTCTGGCAACAGCTCTGGTGGACATTCCTGCAGTTACCATGTTAATTGCACGCTCCCTCAAAACTTGAGACATCTGTGGCATTGTGTTGTGTGTCAAAACCGCACATTTTAGTGTGGCCTTTTATTGTCCCCAGCATAAGGTGCACCTGTGTAATGATCATGCTGTTTAAAACCTGTTAGGGAGCGGCATCAGTGTTCTGAGTTTTGGAGAGCCTGGCGTGCCCAAAGTAAAATGCCTGGTACTCAGGCCCAGAAACTAGGATATGCACATAATTAGTAATATTGGATAGAAAACACTCTGAAGTTTGTAAAACTGTTAAAATAATATCTGTGAGTATAACAGAACTGATATGGCAGGCGAAAACCTGAGGAAAATCCATCCAAGAAAATGTCATTTTGTGGGATGGGTCAATTTCCAATTGGTTGCTATAGGATCTGCTGAATTCCAGCTCCCAGGTTGCAGTACCTATGGCTTCCACTAGATGTCAACCGTCTTTAGACAAGGTTTGATGCGTTTATCTTGAAAACTAGACGAATGCAGGACGTTTTTCTAAGTGGAGTGAGAAGGTGCCTTTTGTTTTTTTGCCTTTTCTATCGCTCAAGATATTATCCGTGTGAAATATAATCGTTAATAAACATAATAGTGTACCTAAGGATTGATTAGAAACATGGTTTGATTTGTTTGAACAAAGTTTATAGGTATATTTTTACCGGTGTCTATGTCTTCTATTTTGGGCGAGGGAACGGTGGATTTTCTGAACAGAACGCGCCAACCAAACTGAGATTTATGGATATAAATAGGGACTTTTTTGAACAAAAGGAACATTGGATGTCTTGCTTGGACACTTTGGATTACCATCAGCAGAAAATCTTCAAAGGTAAGCGATTTATTTGAGCTCTTTTTATGTGTTTTGAGACACTCGCGCTGGTTTTATTATTATGCTAATGATGGAAGTACACGGGGCGCTGTCCTCAGACAATCAAATGTTCTGCTTTCGCCGTGAAGCCTTTTTGAAATCTGACAACACTGTGACCTTGCCAAGAGTCTAAGCTTTTGAACAGTGTGCCACTTGTATTTGTAGACATCTAACTTGTATTTTTATGAATGTTTTATAATATTACATTTGCATTTTAAATTTGCCGCTCTACATTTTTTCAGATGTTGTCAAGGATGGGGCGCTAGCGCCCCACTGCTCCTTAATTATCCCCAAGAGGTTTTAATCAGCTTCTTGATTAAACAGTCATGTGGATGGATGATCGTGGCAAAGGAGAAATGCTCACTAACAGGGATGTAAACAAATTTGTGCACAAAATTTAAGAGTAATAAGCTTTTTGTGCGTATGCAACATTTCGGGGATATTTTATTTCAGCTCATGAAACATGGGACCAACACTTTACATGTTGCGTTTATATTTTTGTTCTGTATAAATAAATGTTTAAATAATTGTTTTAATAAATGTTTTATTAAATAAATAAATCGTTCTCCCACAAACACTTTTTTAAGTGATTCCAGAGTCATTAAGCAAGTGAGAGTGGATGTGTCGAGGAGTGAAGAAGATCCTTTTTCGGCACTCATAATACTACCCCCATCTTTATGAAATGCTATAATGTGGTGTTAATGTCCTTTCTGTTTCTGCCCTCCCCCTCTGGGGTATACTGTAGAGGAAATCAATATGGCTGCCCTCGTGTTTCACAGATGATGGTCTAGAGTTACAGATAACAGGCCTCCATCCCATCCCTCCATTCCACCTGCACTCAGCCCAGAACAACGCAGGGAGAACCTCTTTCTCTCTTTCTCTCTCTCTCTCTCTCTCTCTCTCTCTCTTTCACCCCTCTCCCTTTCTCTCTCCGTTTCTCCTTCCTCCGTTCTCTCTCTCTCACCCCCCCTTTCCTCTCTCGCAGTATATGGCTGTTTGAATAATTCAGCCCCAATAAATATAGCGTGACACAAGCTCAATAGAATATAGTCAGGGTAGGAGTTACAAAGCAAGACTTCCTCCAACAGATAGCAGACAGACTAGCTACCATCACTTGCTTAATTATGATTCATCATCATAATCAAGGCTGATTGATTATGTCCACGGTTGGGAAGGTCACTTTCTAAATGTAATCCAGCGATGTAACCAGAATACATGTTTATTAACCACGACGGGACGAGACGGAACAAAACAATAAACGATAAACAATAAGTGAACCCTACCGCTAAATCCTAAACTGAACACAGAGATCTAAACATGACTAGCGAAACCTGACTAAACACGAAAGACAAGAACCTGACTGAACATGATAAGCATGACATAAACAATAACCCACAAAACTAAAGTGCAACTCCCAAACATATATATGGTTCCCAATTAGAGACAACGAGACTCAGCTGCCTCTAATTGGGAACCATTATCCCAACATAGAAATAGACACCCTAGAACACACAAACCCTACACCAAAACGAAACCAAAACGCTCCAGCCTGTCATCTCGGGCCTGGGCGTTACACTTGGAGCACTACCGAAAACATTTACTATAGGCTAGGCCTATTGTTTACTTTTCAGTTGGTGACATCATTGAATTAGGAATTAGAATACTTAATTAATTTAATAGGATCTCTATGGGGGACACTTTGATATCTCAATCATTTTCATCTGTTGAAGTTTATCAAAAGTGCACAAGTTTAAGCAGTAGGTTAGGCCTTTTTTAATCAGGACAAATTAGATTGAGAAATAAAAGCCTTACTCGTGGTCAGGGTTGGTTAGGTTACATTCTAAATGTAATCTGTTACAGTTACTAGTTACCTATCCAAAATTGTAATCTGTAATGTAACTTTTGGATTACCCCCAACTCAGTAACGTAATCAGATTACTTTCCGTTACCTTTGGATTACTTCCCCCTTAAGAGGCATTAGAAGAAATCAAAAATGATCTATCAAACACATTTGGTATGTCATCATAGTGAGGTTAGACTCGCTCAGATGGAACAAACTTCAGTTCAGTTGGGTTTATTAAGCATTATTATATGGTTCACTTCATCTTGGTGGTTCTGTGAAGTTCTTATCCTTCAGATGTGCAGAGTCAGACCTCAGAGAGATCTAAGTGAAATGGCTGTTGAGGTCTTAGCTAACTTAACATAAAACCTCTCAGAGCCTTTAAATCCACTGTATTTCCAGTAGATCTAAGTTAATATCTAACCAGCAGGAATCGGTTCATGTGGCATTCCTACTCAGGATATATAGGATGTAGCTACATGAATTAATAATCATTTATCATTGATTAGATTTATATAGTGCTTTTACAGACACTCAAATAGTTTTTTCAACTTAACAGCATAGAATGATATAGACTCATTACACTGAATTATAGGATCTCAATGCTTTATAGTACACAAGGTTAAACTGTGTAGCCTATAATAACAGCTACTACAGTTACAGTTGAAGTCGGAAGTTTGCATACGTACACCTCAGCCAAATACATTTAAACTCAGTTTTTCACAATGCCTGACATGTAATCCTAGTACAAATTCCCTGCGTTAGGTCAGTTAGGATCACCACTTTATTTTAAGAATGTGAAATGTCAGAATAATAGTAGAGAGAATTATTTATTTCAACTTGTATTTCTTTCATCACATTCCCAGTGGGTCAGATGTTTCCATACACTCAATTAGTATTTGGTAGCATTGCCTTCAAATTGTTTAACTTGGGTCAAACATTTTGGGTAGCCTTCCACAAGCTTCCCACAATAAGTTGGGTGAATTTTGGCCCATTCCTCCTGACAGAGCTGGTGTAACTGAAACAGGTTTGTAGGCCTCCTTGCTCGCACACGCTTTTTCAGTTCTGCCCACAAATGTTCTATGGGATTGAGGTCAGGGAGTTGTGATGGTCACTCCAATACCTTGACTTTGTTGTCCTTAAGCCATTTTGCCACAACTTTGGAAGTATGCTTGGGGTCATTGTCCATTTGGAAGACTCATTTGCGACCAAGCTTTAACTTCCTGACTGATGTCTTGAGATGTTGTTTCAATATATCCACATAATTTTCCTTCTTCTTGAGGCCATCTATTTTGTGAAGTGCACCAGTCCCTCCTGCAGCAAAGCACCCCCCACAACATGATGCTGCCACCCCCGTGCTTCACGATTGGTATGGTGTTCTTTGGCTTGCAAGCCTCCCCCTTTTTCCCCCAAACATAACGATGGTCATTATGGCCAAACAGTTCTATTTTTGTTTCATCAGACCAGAGGGCATTTCTCCAAAAAGTACGATTTTTGTCCCCATGTGCAGTTGCAAACCGTAGTCTGGCTTTTTTTATGGCGGTTTTGGAGCAGTGGCTTCTTCCATGCTGAGCGGCCTTTCAGGTTATGTCGATATAGGACTCGTTTTACTGTGGATCTAGATACTTTTGTACCTGTTTTTTCCAGCATATTCACAAGGTAATTTGCTGTTGTTCTGGGATTGATTTGCACTTTCGCACCAAAGTACGTTCATCTCTAGGAGACAGAACGCGTCTCCTTCCTGAGCGGTATGACGGCTGCGTGGTCCCATGGTGTTCATACTTGCGTACTATTGTTTGTACAGATGATCATTTTCTGGAATTTTCCAAGGTGTTCCAAGGTGTTCAACTTGTGTATGTAAACTTCTGACCCACTGGAATTGTGATACAGTGAATTATAAGGAAAAATTGTTGGAAAAATTACTTGTGTCATGCACAAAGTAGATGTCCTAACCAACTTGCCAAAACTATAATCTGTTAACAATAAATTTGTGGAGTGGTTGCAAAACGAGATTTAATGACTCCAACCTAAGTGTATGTAAACTTCCAACTTCAACTGTATATCCTCTCTCTAACACTAGTTTATGGGTGTTTAAGTCAGAGTGACAGACAGTTTGCCTTTATCTGTACAAGTTTTCCTCTACATTCCTTTTCTCTTTTAACTAAATTGGTGTAAAAGAGACACTATCTCACAGGGGTGAACAGCAGAATGCTGCCGTTCTCGCACTATTTACCAGTGACGTTTGAAATCTCTCCTCAGCTGCCTAGCTGTGCGATATCCGTATTCCGTTTAGCTTAACGTCTTCTTACACCTATTCCAAAGGAAACATATAAATAGCAGTGGATAGAAGCGAATAGAATCAGGAACGCTGGGAAACTCCTAAGGTTTAATGCTGCTGTGTCTGTCGTTTCCAACCTCCTTTAAAAGAACGAGAACATCCTCCCTGTGACCCATATTGACAGCTGCTTTGACTATTCTGCAATCACATCTGGTGCATTTGGATATTATTGTTTAGGATTTTGATTGTTTAATAATGCATGGATTTTCATACTTTCCTTCTTGGTTCTATCAGTTTTATTGTGTGTAAAAAAATGCTTTTACTGTTCCCCCATCTGGAATATTTAAATTCTCTTTTAGCTTCCGCTTAACCTTTTAGAAAATTCTCTATATATGATTTCTATGTAGATCGTGACTTCGATCTTGACCATTTATCGTAAAAACTAGATAACTAGACCTTTTTAAAATAAATTATTCAAGTTGAATCTCCATTATTCAAGTTGGAGAATGAAGATTCAAGTTAGGACTTTACAATAACTTCAAGTGAAGACTGGGGGTCAACCTGATGAACCAAAAATACTCAGTGAACTCCTCCATATAGCATATAACACTCTCACACACTTTCACACTTTCACATGCGCACACACATTAAACATGAACTGATCGTGATTACTGATCAGTTCATTTATACATTTATAATTAGTAGGTTTTGTTATCTGTTTTAACAAACCTTTTTTATTTTTGTACTTATGTATTGTATATTGTTTGTTTGTGGTGTGGTTTTCATATAAGCCCTTGGGTTTCCAACCACACCTGCACGCCATAAAAAAGTGTTTTTATCTGTATTGTTGTCTATCACCTATTTTCTTTCGCGCAAATAACAAAAAATAATACAGTTGAAGTGGGAAGTTTATATACACTTAGGTTGGAGTCATTAAAACTTTTTTTCAACCACTCCACACATTTATTGTTAACAAACTATAGTTTTGGCAAGTCGGTCAGGACATCTACTTTGTGCACGACACAAGTAATTTTTCCAACAATTGTTTACAGACAGATTATTTCACTTATAATTCACTGTGTCACAATTCCAGTGGGTCAGATGTTTACGTACACTAAGTTGACTGTGCCTTTAAACAGCTTGGAAAATTCCAGAAAATGATGTCATGGCTTTAGAAGCTTCTGATAGGCTAGTTGACATCATTTGAGTCAATTGGAGGTGTACCTGTGGATGTATTTCAAGGCTTACCTTCAAACTCAGTGCCTCCTTGCTTGACATCATGGGAAAATCAAAAGAAATCAGCCAAGACCTCAGAGAAAAAATTGTAGACCTCCACAAGTCTGGTTCATCCTTGGGAGTAATTTCCAAATGCCTGAAGGTACCACGTTCATCTGTACAAACAATTGTACGCAAGTATAAACACCATGGGACCACACAGCCGTCATACTGCTTAGGAAGGAGACGCGTTCTGTCTCCTAGAGACGAACGTACTTTGGTGCGAAAGTGCAAATCAATCACAGAACAACAGCAAAAGACCTTGTGAAGATGCTGGAAAAAACAGGTACAAAAGTATCTAAATCCACAGTAAAACGAGTCCTATATCGACATAACCTGAAAGGCCGCTCAGCAAGGAAGAAGCCACTGCTCCAAAAATGCCATAAAAAAGCCAGACTACGGTTTGCAACTGCCGATGGGGACAAAGATCGTACTTTTTGGAGAAATGTCCTCTGGTCTGATGAAACAAAAATACAACTGTTTGGCCATAATAAATATGTTTGGAGGAAAAAGGGGGAGGCTTGCAAGCCGAGGAACACCATCCCAACCGGGAAGCACAGGGGTGGCAGCATCATGTTGTGGGGGTCCTTTGCTGCAGGAGGGACTGGTGCACTTCACAAAATAGATGGCATCATGAGGCAGGAAAATTATGTGGATATATTAAAGCAACTACTCAAGACGTTGGTCAGGAAGTTAAAGCTTCGTCGCAAAAGAGTCTTCCAAATGGACAAGCATACTTTCAAAGTTGTGGCAAAATGGCTTAACGACAACAAGGTCAAGGTATTGGAGTGGCCATCACAAAGCCCTGACCTCAATCCTACAGAAAATTTGTGGGCAGAACTGAAAAAACGTGTGCGTGCAAGGCCTACAGACCTGACTCGGTTACACCAGCTCTGTCAGGAGGAATGGGTCAAAATTCACCCAACTTATTGTGGGAAGCTTGTGGAAGGCTACCCCAAACGTTTGACCCAAGTTAAACAATTGAAAGGCAATGCTACCAAATACTAATTGAGTGTATGTAAACTTCTGACCCACTGGGAATGTGATGAAAGAAATAGTAGCTGAAATAAATCATTCTCTTTACTATTATTCTGACATTTCACATTCTTAAAATAAAGTGGTGATCCTAACTGACCTAAGACAGGGAATTTTACTAGGATTAAATGTCAGGAATTGTGACAAACTGAGTTTAAATGTACAGTCGTGGCCAAAAGTTTTGAGAATGACACAAATTTTTATGTCCACAAAGTTTGCTGCTTCAGTGTCTTTAGATATTTTTGTCAGATGTTACTATGGAATACTGAAGTATAATTACAAGCATTTCATAAGTGTCAAAGGCGTTTATTGACAATTACATGAATTTAATGCAAGAGTCAATATTTGCAGTGTTGATCCTTTTTTTTCAAGACCTCTGCAATCCGCCCTGGCATGCTGTCAATTAACTTCTGGGCCACATCCTGACTGATGGCAGCCCATTCTTGCATAATCAGTGCTTGGAGTTTGTCAGAATGTGTGGGTTTTTGTTTGTCCACCCGCCTCTTGAGGATTGACCACAAGTGCTCAATGGGATTAAGGTCTGGGGAGTTTCCTGGCCATGGACCCAAAATATCAATGTTTTGTCCACGCGCCACTTAGTTATCACTTTTGCCTTATGGCAAGGTGCTCCATCATGCTGGAAAAGGCAATGTTTGTCACCAAACTGTTCCTGGATGGTTGGGAGAAGTTGCTCTCGGAGGATGTGTTGGTATCATTCTTTATTCATGGCTGTGTTCTTAGGCAAAATTGTGAGTGAGCCCACTCCCTTGTCTGAGAAGCAACCCCACACATGAATGGTCACAGGATTCTTTACTGTTGGCATGACACAGGACTGATGGTAGCGCTCACCTTGTCTTCTCCGGACAAGCTTTTTTCCGGATGCCCCAAACAATTGGAAAGGGGATTCATCAGAGAAAATGACTTGACCCCAGTCCTCAGCAGTCCAATTCCTGTAACTTTTGCAGAATATCAGTCTGTCCCTGATGTTTTTCCTGGAGAGAAGTGGCTTCTTTGCTGCCCTTCTTGACACCAGGCCATCTTTGACTCACTGTGCGTGTAGATGCACTCACACCTGCCTGCTGCCATTCCTGAGCAAGCTCTGTACTTGTGGTGCCCCGATCCCGCAGCTGAATCAACTTGAGGAGATGGTCCTGGCACTTGCTGGACTTTCTTGGGCGCCCTGAAACCTTCTTTACAACAATTGAACCGCTCTCCTTGAAGTTCTTGATGATCCGATAAATGGTTGATTTAGGTGCAATCTTACTGGCAGCAATATCCTTGCCTGTGAAGTCCTTTTTGTGCAATGATGACAGCACGTGTTTCCTTGCAGGTAACCATGATTGACAGAGGAAGAACAATGATTCCAAGCACCACCCTCCTTTCGAAGCCTCCAGTCTGTTATTCGAACTCAATCAGCATGACAGAGTGATCTCCAGCCTTGTCCTCGTCAACACTCACATCTGTGTTAACGAGAGAATCACTGACATGATGTCAGCTGGTCCTTTTGTGTCAGGGCTGAAATGCAGTGGAAATATTTTGGGGGATTCAGTTCATTTGAAAGGCAAAGAGGGACTTTGCAATTAATTGCAATTCATCTGATCACTCTTCATGACATTCTGGAGTATATGCAAATTGCCATCATACAAACTGAGGCAGCAGACTTTGTGAAAATTTATATTTGTGTCATTCTCAAAACTTTTGGCCACGACTGTATTTGGCTAAGGTGTATGTAAAAATCCGACTGTATAAAAGACAGTTGACATAACTTCAAGCATCCGGTATAATTTACCTTACTTACATACTCAACCTCTAGTCATCCCAGTTCCCAACAGCCCCCTGAAAAAGAACATGATCAAATCTTCACCACCAGCTTTCTTCTCTCCATACAGGTCAAAGTGGTGCTGCGAGTCTGCCCCTCTCCCACCGTACCGCCTTCCCAACCCCAGCCACCTATTCTTAGGGTGGACCCAGCCAAGAGAAGGGTCACCGTGATTGATCCTACCACCACCCACAATCAACAGCCACACTCCAACTCCACGCCGACACGCAATGGGGAAGCCAAGGGTCACTCTAAGACATTTGTCTTTGACGCAGCCTACCCCCCAGAGTCAGCCCAGGTCAGTGGGTACAGTACAGTACGGTTGGTTTGTTATCTCTGTCTGATGACCTGACAACTGATGGGACTTAAAATGCCGTTTCCAGATAGCCATCGCTATATCAAGCGCTGTTGTCTTAGCATCTCAGCCTCTTGCCTTTCCCAGCTGTGTGTGTTAGTGTTGTTTGATGGATCGGACACACTCAGCCATTTTATTAATTCATCCCCCCTAGCTGAAGTTTTATTTGTGTTTTAAACAGCTGGATGAATACTAAGGTGGATGGATGGATTCACCCTCGTTTTCTCATTTTTTCACCCTATTTTTCGATCCCTCCTTTATCTTTTCTGCTAGGCGGAGGTGTGTGTAGGTATTCTGCCTGACGTCATCCGTTCTGTGGTCAACGGGGCAGACGGATGTATTCTGTGTTTTGGACATGGTGAAGTGGGTAAGTAATGAAAAAAATGGCATAAACCAGCGTACGTTTCAAACTGGTCCATATTTGACTAGGCAAGTCAGTTAAGAACAAGTTCTTATTTACAATGACAGCCTAGGAACAGTGGGTTAACTGGCTTGTTCAGGGGCAGAACGACATATTTTTACCTTGTCAGCTCGGGGATTCAATCTAGCAACCTTTCAGTTACTGGCCCCATGCTCTAACCACTAGGCTACCTTCCGCCACAATCTACGCTGGTCCATGTGGGTCTATAATGTCAGTGTTGGCCTGATGCTGGTCAATTTAGTCTGAGCAGCATGGTCTAGCTGCATGGTCTAGATGGTTATGCTGGTTGACCAGCATGGTCTAGCTCAGGGATGGGAAACTTTGATTGGGGTGGGGGCCACAAAAACTCTGAACTCATCATGAAGGGCTGCATGAAGGGCAGCCTATGCTGGTCTATGATGTTATTTTCATCAGGAAAGTAGCATTGTTTGAAGTGGCCATGAAGACCAAACCTCATAAGGAGAGTGGCTATTATCTCTTTCATCAATGTCTTTTATACATCTCTTGAATTCATCTTTTTCTTGTGTGCAGTGGCATGGGAGGTGCATCCATCTCTTTCATCTCTCTTTTCCCTATGGGGGCTGTGATGACATGGAAGTGTTCCATCCGTCCTCTCCTTTATTCATCCCATCTTCCATTCCATTCATTTTCCACCTCTTCGATAAATAAAAGGGGGAGATTCATCCATAATACATCCCAAGTGTTTTTAAGCCTCTTCCGCCGTCGTTCTGCCTGCAAAACACGTCAACATGACGCAAATATTTTGTCAGTCAGGATGAGAAGGCTGAGGTGGACTAAAAACGAAATGGACTGTAAGACGATCTCTGCTCTGCTATTAGGAAAATGGAATCCACTTAGTTTTACTAAAGGCTTTTAATAGACAACTGTCTGTGTGACACAAATACATAAAACCCCTTTCTCTCCTGTAAGGGCAGTGTATCCTTGGAGCTATACCTTTCTACTACACATGACGCCACCAGCCGTAAATCAGATTGAATTAGTCGGGCGGTGTAGACGGCGGCAGGTCGGCTGCCAGGGGATATCAATCTCTCTCCCTCCAAAGAACGGCCCTCTATAATGAATGATGGCAGGCTGGTTCGCCTTTAATTGGACAAAACCAATTCTCTTACCCTAATTCAATTAGCATTTGGATTAGAGTGAGTCAACCTAGGACATGGATCTCTAGAGTTATGGTACTGTAATACGGGACAAAAGTCCCTTCCTCCCTCCCTCCCTCCTCTATACTGGATCACTTAGGTGGCTTCTACACATTGGTATGCTCTATAAAAAAAGGTTCTGAAAGGGTTCCTTGTGGGGGTCAAGGAAGAACCCTTTTTGGTACTAAGTGGCATATTTTTTTAAAGAGTTTATTGGAGGAAGATAAAAGTGTCTGCTAGTAAGTGGCAGTGGTATACAATGTAAAGTGCCGTATGTAAATCCAATCCGTTATTATCAATAAATCCATTCTTAAAATGGAGGAAATATGTTCTGTATTATAAACTGGGTGGTTCAAGCCCTGAATGCTGATTGGCTAAAAGTCGTGGTACATCAGACCGTATACCACGGGTATGACAATTACGCTGATAAACAGTGTATAATAGCAATAAGGCACCTCTAGGGATTGTGGTATATGGCCAATATACCACGGCTAAGGGCTGTATCCAGGCATTCCGCGTTGTGTTGTACATAAGAGCCTTATTGCTTAAATAACTTCCATTTCAGAAGATTGTATTTTGACAGTGTTTTGGGTGTGGACAATTAAAACTGTTTCATTAGAACCTTAATTTGGGGGGAAATCTGCCCTTTCCATCCCCTCTGTCCTCCAAATTAACCCTAGAATGGTTACATGTACTGTAAATACTGAGAGTTTCAATGAGCGTGTTGTGGTTTGTGTAATTAGATAATGTCTGTCTTAACAAGCAGTGCATTAAACCAACTCTGACACCGCTCCCCCCCTTCCACACAAGCTGTTTACCAAGATGCTCTGTCGCTTTCTCTCTCTTCTCTCTCTCTGTCTCTCTGCCTCTCACGCACGCACACACACAAACACACAAACACACACACACACCCACAGGTTTGCACGCACGTTCGCACACAGACACGCACACGCAGACACGCACAAACAGAGCACCCAAACTGACTGTGTTGTGTGTGCCTTATTACTGTGGTTAACAGGGAAGTCCCACACCATGATGGGTAGTGATAGCAGCAGCCAGAGTTTAGGGGTCATCCCGTGTGCCATCTCCTGGTTCTACAGTCACACAGAGAGGAGGAGGACGGAGAGGACTGGGGCCAGCCTGGCTGTGTCTGTGTCCGCTATGGAGGTCTGTGGGGAGAACGAGACCCTCAGGGACTTACTGTCAGGCAACCTCCAGGACAGCCCATCAGCAGACCTTTATCTCTACGAGGACCCCATCTATGGAATGCAGGTAAATGATGATGCAGGGGCTTATTGTTGTGGACGGTTCAGATCCCATAGAAATGTGTGACGTTTATAGAACAGACTTGAATCTTTGTTATGCAGAATATGGAATTGTCAGCTCTCTTTTGAACTTCTCTTGCAGCATTGGTGTGAAATCTCTGCATAAGAAAATGTTCTTAACGAGGTCCCAGGTCTTAAGAACACAGAGTTACTACTACATATGTCACTAAGGTGTCATGTCATGATAAGGGTATCTTACAGTTCCTTCAGAAAGTATTCATAACCCTTGACTTATTCCACATTTTGTTCTGCTACAGACTGAATAAAAAAATGTATTAAACTGATCTTTTTGTCACCCATCTACACACAGTACCCCATAATGACAAATTGAAAACATGTTTTTAGAAATGTTAGAAATGTATTTCAAATGTATTTCAAATGAAGTACGGAAATATCTCATTTATATAAGTATTTACACCCCTGTGTCAATACATGTAATAATAACTTTTGGCAGCGATTACAGATGTGAGTCTTTCTGGGTAAGTCTTTAAGAGCGTTGTACACCTGGATTGTACAATATTTGCACATTGTTCTTTTAAGATTTCTCCAAGCTTTGTCAAGTAAGTCGTTGATCATTTCTGAACAGCCATTTTCAAGTCTTGCCATAGATTTTCAAGACGATTAAAGTCAAAACTGTAAGTAGGCCACTCAGGAATATTCATTGTCATCTTGGTAAGCAACTCCAGTGTATATTTGGCCTTGTGTTTTAGGTTATTTTCCTGCTAAAAGGTGAATGTTTCCCAGTGTCTGTTGGAAAGCAGACTGAACCAGGTTTTTCTGTGCTTAGCTCTATTCCGTTTATTTTTATCCCCAAAAATTCCCTAGTCCTTGCAGATGACAAGCATACCCATAACATGATGCAGCCACCACCATGCTTGAAAATATGAAGAGTGTTGGATTGCCCCAAATATAACGCTTTATATTCAGGAAATTAAGTTTAAAAAAAAGTTTGTTTTTTTGTTGCAGTTTTACTTTAGTGCCTTATTGCAAACAGGATGTATGTTTTGGAATAGTTTTATTCGTACAGGCTTCCTTCTTTTCACTCTGTCATTTAGGTTAGTATTGTAGAGTAACTACAATGTTGTTGATCCATACTCAGTTTTCTCCTATCACAGCCATTAAACTCTGTAACTGTTTTAAAGTCACCATTCGCCTCATGCAGTGGCTATTTTAGCATGTAAATATTAGTGGGGCAAACTAATGTTTTGGGAATGCGTGCCAGCAAAGCCACAACACAATGCTAAACAATACCTTAATTGCACTATAACAGTGACAAACGGTGCCCACAAACTGTTAGGAACTACATAAAGCTGTCCCAACAGCAGAGTCCCAAAAGCAGTCCCAAAACCTTACCACTGCTACACCTGGCTATCAGCGGAGCCTTGTCTGGCAGCGAAACAGCCCTTTAAAAAAAACATTGCTGATATGGCTGACTTGCTGAAACAAATCTGGCTTCTATTCACAATTGAGATATACAAACTATGGCACAAGGGGATGACAAGCAGATAAGAGGCAATCCGTAATTTCGATTAAGACATTAATGAGCGAGCTAGGACGGACGTAGTCAATATAACTATTTGTTCAGCACTTTTGAAATGTACAGCGACAGAATTCAGAACATGGGCCGTTCTTACAGTGTTTTCCCTGTACACCAAGTCAGAACCATAGGATAAATGAAGGGGGCATATAAGCAGACAATGAAAGCTCTTACAATATTCAATGATTACATTTCTCTAAAACAGGTTATAGGCTACATTTGCACCACCAAGTCAGAATAGTAGGCGAAATTAAGAGGAGAAAATAGACCAAGTTATTAGGGTGAGGCACATTGGCTACAACAGTTTACTACACAACATACACTTAACTACAGTACACATATCTCTCTGGCATATTACATAATTTATGCAGCAGCAAATAATACATTTTTGGACACCTTGTTGTGCTGTGCTGACTTGAACAGGAAGTGTGGCTGTTGATTGTGGGTGGTGGTAGGATCAATCACGGTGACCCTTCTCTTGGCTGGGTCCACCCTAAGAATGGGTGGCTGGGGTTGGGAAGGGGGTACGGTGGGAGAGGGGCAGACTCGCAGCACCACTTTGACCTGTATGGAGAGAAGAAGGCTGGTGGTGAAGATTTGATCATGTTATTTTTAAGGGGGCTGTTGGGAACTGGGATGACTAGAGGTTGAGTACGTAAGTAAGGTAAATTATACCGGATGCTTGAAGTTATGTCAACTGTCTTTTATACAGTTGAAGTCGGAACTTGCAGTTAGCCACTAATTCCTTCCAAACCACTCATTGTTGAATTTGATTTCCAACTTGTTGTTGTCCAATGAGCACTGATACGTTTTATCTATAATTTCTCTTCATTATTTCTCTTCATATGACAAGGATTAAAAAGGATTTGCCAGTAGATTGTCGATTTGATTCATGATGATGACTGCTAGCT
Source organism: Brachymystax lenok tsinlingensis (assembly GCA_030435695.1). NCBI lineage: Eukaryota > Metazoa > Chordata > Actinopteri > Salmoniformes > Salmonidae > Brachymystax > Brachymystax lenok. The sequence continues at coordinate 7,097,981 of CM059796.1, read as the reverse complement.
AAGATTTTGAAAGTATGATGTTGACATCCGTCCAATCAAAGCTACTGTAGATATAACGGGATTTGACGTAATTTTATCCGTAGCCAATGACCTTGAGCCTTCTTGGATGGGCACTTCTAATGTAACTCTATGGCAGCACCCAAGGGGCTTGAATTTTCAAGCTCTACCCTTAGATTTGGCGGTGACGTAGCGTCCTTATGAGTGACAGAACACGGAGCAAATGTATACATTATTTATTTATAGCAAAAAATTGGGTGCTCTGCCCTGAATGACAGGTCGCCACTGGCCTCATGGTGACTATCCTTCCTCTCCGGCAACTGAGTTAGGAAGGACGCCTGTATCTTTGTAGTGACTGGGTGTATTGATACACCATCCAAAGTGTAGTTAATAGCTTCACCATGCTCAAAGGGATATTCAACATGTGCTTTTTACATTTTTACCCATCTACCAATAGGTGCCCTTCTTTATTTACCAGGTAAGTTGACTGAGAACTCATTCACAGCCTGGGAAATAGTTACAAGAATGAGCCAATTGTAAGCTGGGGATGATTAGGTGACAGTATGAGGGCCAGATTAGGAATTTAGGTAGGACATCAGGGTTAACACCCCTACTCTTACAATACATGTCATGGGATTGTAAGTGACCACAGAGAGTCAGGACACCTATTTAACATCCCATCCAAAATCCTACACAATGTAATGTCCCCAATCGCTGCCCTGGGATATTTATTTATTAGACCAGAGGAAAGAGTGGCTCCTACTGGCCCTCTAACACCACTTCCAGCAGCATCTGGTCTCCCATCCAGGGACTGACCAGGACCAACCTTACTTAGCTTCAGAGGTAAGCCAGCAGTGGGAAGGAGGGTGGTATGCTACTGGCTCTTTGTGAGACATTGGAAAACCTCCCTGGTCTTTGTGGTTGAATCTGTGTTTTAAATGCACTGCTCGACTGAGGGACCTTACAAATAATTGTATGTGTGGGGTACAGAGATGAGGTACTCATTCAAAAACCATGTGAAACACTATTATTGCACACAGAGTCCATACAACTTACTTTGTGACTTGTTAAGCAAATGTTTACTCCTGAACGTATTTAGGCTTGCCATAACAAAGGTGTTGAATACTTATTGACTCAAGCCATTTCAGCTTTTAATTTTTAATACATTTGTAAAAATGTCGAAAAACATAATACATTTATTTGAAATTCCACTTTGACATTATGGGGTATTGTGTGTAGGCAGTGACACAAAATAGCAATTAAAAAAAAAAAAAATTCAGACTGTAACACAACAAAACGTGGGAAAAGTCAAGGGGTGTGAATACTTTCAAAATGCACTTTATATAATGACTTTGTTTTGTACTACCACAGTCAGGAATTAGAATACACTAGTTCATTCCTTATTCAGATGCATTGTCAGAAGAGCCAGGGAGTGGGACTTAACTTATTTACACTACAAAGTCCCAGTTACAAAATTACATTGGCATTGTCACATTGAACAACATGTAATATTATATTCACGCCTTGCTGTGCCGGTGTCCTCCTTTCTCCCTCTCTACATACATTATCTATGAAAATGAAATATATAAAATATAAAATAATGTAAAACATGCTGTCTTCCTCTCTTGCAGCTTCGGCACCACAGTGTGGTATCTGCCCCCAACGCCGAGAGAGCTGCCTTCCTCCTGGATGCAGCCATCGCATCGCGTAACCGTGCCGGCAACCCGGCGAGTGGAGCTCGCAGTGACATCACCACACCATCGTCCTCCTCCAGCTCCCATATGTTCTTTACTCTGCACGTCCAACAGCAGCTCGCAGAGGGCAGCGGCAAAGGTTGCTATTTCTGTCCATTGTAGAAAAGATAACTCTGGCATGCTATTCCCTATATAGATCAGATAGAGATATCTATGGGCCCTATATCTACAGTGTGTAGGAAATAAGGTTGTTACCTATGCACATTGCTTATTGTGTCCACGTTTCAGTCAGAGTACATTGTCAAGACACTGAGAGCAAAAAGGTCTGTACACTCTTTATTTTTGTTAGTATTTTTTCCTTCTTCTTATTGGTCAGTGACCTGTACGTAGCTTGCACTGTATGTGTCACCGTACGGACTCGTGAGTAAGCTATCAAGCTAATATCTGGAGACTTAGTTTGCATACGGCTGTCTGAATAAACTGTACCTCATTTATTTTCTAAGAATACTTGGAATACCTTGGATTTATTTTTATTATTTTCTTTGCTCTATTCTCAACTATTTTCTCTGGCGAGCTCAGTTTTCCCCCCCTTCATTTTCTCTAGTGAATTCTCTCCTCTCCTCTCCTCCCTCCCTCCCTCCTCCTCTCTCCTCTCCCTCTCCTCTCCTCTCCTCTCCTCTCCTCTCCTCTCCTCTCCTCTCCTCTCCTCTCCTCTCTCCTCTCCTCTCCTCTCCTCTCCTCCCCTCCTCTCCTCTCCTCTCCTCTCCTCTATCAGAACCAGGGGGACATAGCAGGTTGATCATGATAGACCTGGCTAACGGTATAAAGGGGACCAGTAGAACCAGTGACAGCAGAACTGGACGTCCTGAGTCTGAACTGGGGAGTGTTATACTGGCCCTACTCAACAATGGAAACAAAAACATCCCCAACAGGTTAGATACTGGAGACTTTCAATTTAATTTGATTGCATTGCAATGGAACAGAAGGAAACAATTGATTCATGCAGTAGATCATGGAATTGAGTCTTTAATACTGGTATGTAATATAATTGTATGGTACGTGTTATATATAATGTATGATGGTAATATTTTGTATTTTGTGCTCACCACAGAGACAGTAAAGTGACCATGCTGCTACAGGAGTCTCTGGGTAATACTAACTGTCATACGACCGTGCTGGCCCATGTGACTGACTCACCAGAACACTTCTCAGAGACACTCTCCACTGTCCAAATTGCCTCGCGCATTCGCAGGACACAGAAGAAGGAAAAGGTATGTCTACTGAATTATAGATTACTTACCATTACATTCTTGGTGCCAAGAACGTTGTTAAAAGTGTTATTCAATTAACCTTGGGTGGCCTAACTATTAGTAAACAATTTAAGCAGTTTAGTAGCATTTTTTGTTTAGTTATCACTAACTTTGACTCTCTCTCTCTCTCTCTCTCTCTCTCTCTCTCTCTCTCTCTCTCTCTCTCTCTCTCTCTCTGCTCTCTCTCTCTCTCTCTGCTCTCTCTCTCTCTCTCTCTCTCTCTCTCTCTCGGCTCTCTCTCTCTCTCTCTCTCGGCTCTCTCTCTCTCTCTCTCTCTCTCTCTCTCTCTCTCTCTCTCTCTCTCTCTCAGCATTCAACATCCTACTCTCCCAGTGGTAGAAGCCTGAGTAGAGAGAGGAGTGGAGGGAGTAGTCCCTTCTCTCTCAGAGCATTTCACTCTACCAATGCTGTGGACTCTGACCTCAGTGACCTGCCCCAGCTCAGGCTCGGTGGTGACCTGCTGGATGACCCCTCCAGCAGTGACCAGTCCTGTGACACGGTCATCCACGTCAACCCCGATGGCTCGGTCCAGCAGCCCAGTGCGGAGCTGACCCAGCAGGGCCAGGGCCAGCTGGAGTTTCCCCCCATCATCCACTCTCTGCACCAGAATAAGGCTGAAGCGGAATCGGAGGACGCTGAGCTTTCTGCTCTGAAGCAAGAGCTACTGCAGCACCTTCTAAACATCATGCCCAGACTGCAGGGAGAGAAGAAGAAGAATGAGAGCATCATCCATGAACATCTTCCTCAGAACACAGCAGAAGTGGGCCAATGTGAGAGGGACTTAAGTCTTAAGTGTGACACGTTCGCAGAACTGCAGGAGCGACTCGGGTGCATCGACGGCAGCGAAACAGTTACCAAGTCATCGTTAAAAGAACCTTCTGCCATGACCGAGTCCCCTCCGGTCCCCCAAGATGGCTCAGGCAGAACTGCGACTGAGGAAAATGCCTCCTTCTTGAAACTACTGAATATGAAGGTGAAGTGTAGTGAGCTTTCCATTGTGGGTGAGAAAGAGAGCCTGGTAACAGATGGCAGTCTTCCGGTCGACAGTTTTCAGAGAGAGGACTCTGGTCTGTATGACTGTGAGGAGGGAAGTGCAGCCAGCTCCAAAGAGGACCAACCAAACCCCTGTGGCTCTATCAGTATACATCCAGCCTGCCAGAACCAAGACAACCCCCCTGAGTACAGCTTTCTCCGGCAGCACAGTGAAATCTACACTCAGATCAGCCCTGTGCCAAGCTCTCATCCTCCTCTTCCTCTGTCTCTTCTTCCCCTGTCTCTGGAGCCAGCTGGATACCCAGGGAGGTCTGGCTTGCTGCAACACCAGACCAGGACCTCTCCGGCGGGCAAGAGCACTCCGATATCCCCCTCTCTCTCTCCATCCCTCTTCTCACCTTCATCCTCCACCACCTCCTCCTTGGCTACCAGTGTTCTCCTAGGAGAGATGATCCTTCCCCAGCTTTCCCAGCTGCCTACTACAGAGTCGGACCTGAAGGAGATGAAGGCCACCATCACGGTGATGGTCCAGCAGCCGTTGGACCAGACGGGTCAGGATGAGCTGGTGTTCACCATGGTGGAGGAGGTGACCATCAGCGGGGCGCTGGAGAGAGGAGGCCGGGCGGGGAATATCATCAGGATCAGGGATGCCCACTCCTCCTCTGGCCAGGCTTCATCAGGGTCTGTACTGGGTTCCCTTCCCATCAGGATTATCAGTAACGTTAGTGAAGATTCTACAGGCTCCACTATCAAGGCCATGGACCCTGCTACTACCACTAAGACCATGGCTGTGGAAGTCAACGCCAAACCCAAAGCCATGTCTTCTCTCTCCAGGGTGGAGAACCGGGTCTTGCCCTCCTTTATAAACCCCTCGCTCGCTGACCTCAGTAGGAGTCATGATGCGGAGGGGTCTGGTCATCGTCGAGGGGTTTCTAACACCCGTTTCATGCGAGCGGATACTTGTGCTGAACCCGAGAAGAAACATCATCTAAAAGGTTCAGGAAGTAAAACGGAGGTGGAGACAGAAGGTGCGTTCTATATTACTGAGAGGAATCACGAGAAGAATACCAACGAGAGCGTTTTGATGCCTTTCCCAGGTCAAACTAATAGTATTGCATCATGTGACACACATGCCTGGGAGGAGGCCGGTTGCTATGAGATGATGTCATTAGAGAATAGGGCCAGAGGGAGTAGTGGTAACCAAGCAGAAAGGAGCTATCCCAAAGGAGGGGAGTTCACCACCTGTTCCCTAACCTGTTATGACCGGGTGTTACCTGTTCTATCTTCCCTAATTACTCCAAAGACACCAGGGGACAGTAGTGAAAGGAGCAGGAATACACCAGAGAACTGTATCCCTGGTTACCTTGCAGCTAATCACCACAGAACAGCCAGTCTACCAAGAAGCTGGCATAATATCAACAAGCAGGAGGGCTATGTAGTGAGCGAGGAGTATAAAGATAAAGCCCCAGACTTTACATCATCCACCCCTGATAGTCCCTGGGTGACCCTGGAGAGGAGGCCGTCCTCAGCCAGGCAGGGGAAAATCTCCTGTGCCAGGGAGAGCCTCCCTCGCCCCTTCTCACCAGCTCGGAAGTACAGCCTGGAGCACCAGCAGAGACAGAGAACTAGTAACAGTCCTCTCAGCACAGCCAGTAGTTCACCGTTGGAGACAATGCCATCCACTCGGAGTGTTAGACAGGATAGCGGTAAGCTGGAATCTCCCATAGAGGAAAGCAGTAGGCTCTTCAGTGCTAAACTAGAGCAGTTGGCTAGCAGGACCAACTCTTTAGGTAGAATACCACTGGAGTTCCACACTCTGGACCGAGGCAGTAGCCTATCCTCTGTGAGCTCCATGGGGAGCTCCAAGGGCTCCAAAGGGAGTTGGGAAGGGGAGTCCAGCCAGCCCACCCTACCCCGGGCCAGCAGGAGCCCCAGGAGGGTCCCCAGGTCCATTCCCTTGACTGACAAGAACACCCCCTACACAGCCCATTCTCCCAAAACCAACAGGTCAACCTTTATAACTGAGCCCAACACCACCACCTCCACAGCCCTCCAGTCTCCTAGAACCAGCCAATCTAAGCTCTCCGCGGTGGGGAAACTGATGATGACCAGCCCTAAGGTCCGCCGGATATCCACCCCCAGTACCAAGAACCTCAGCTTCTCTCCCAAGGCGTTCCGTCAGTCCATTCACAGGAGTTACAGTCTGTCCCCTGATGGGAAGAGCCCTGAGCATGGTCCACTCTGGTCCACCCAGTCTCTAAGCCGAAACCAGACCCCCTCGCCCCAGACCCTACCACCACGCCTCATAGCAAAGTCCCCCGTCCGGGTAATCAACGGGCGCATCTCAGAGCTCCTCCAGATCGGCAGAGAGTCCTACCCCTCTGGCGGGGTCTCCGGAGGACTAGTTCTAGACAAGATGGCGGCAGCTGCTGGAGCTGCCTGTAGATCCATGGGAGAGGTTCATCCTGTTCACCCTGTACCCTCACCCTATGCCAGGGTGACAGCACCTCGCAGGCCCAACCACCTCAGCGGGCACGCCAGTGATGTCACTAGCGTGTTGAGCGGGGAGCTGCCCCCGGCCATGGGTAAGACAGCGTTATTGACCAATAGGAACAGTGTGGTGAGCAGTGGCTATGAGAGCATGGTTAGGGACAGCGAAGCCACAGGGAGCGTTACCTCCAACAGAGACTCTATCAGCGATAAGAGCTGTTCTATGATCAGTGTGGCCCGAAGTGAGAGGAACCCCAAAAGGAGGAGCAGCAACGGTAAGATCTGATCTGGGTAATTCCACAATTGAATGCACAGCCAGCGAGCAAAACTGGACAAAACTGGTTGAAATTACCTGGTAATGACTGCATTTTAACCAGTTTTACCCGCTGGTCATATTGTAAGTCGCTGTAGTTACAAGTGTGTGATTCATGTTATCTGCTTTGCATTTTGTGTTGTGTTAAAGTAGCAGGAATGAGCTGTGCGGATTTGGTGAACAAGGTCCTCTGTATTAACAACAATAAAAACACTGATGTGCAATGAAGTGAGGAACAGCTATATGTGCGATGTGCATTTTCACAAATTGTAATGAGTTTTACAGTAATATTGGCTTTTATGTAATTCATTGGTATTGCACAGATTACTATTCATTGCATTTCCTGTCCTCTTATTTGCCTTCAAAGACTTTGTCTAGGTCACATCTTTAATAAATGAGCGCAAGGAGAAAAGTGCTTGAATTGTCAAGTAAAGATAGTGTAGAGATGGGGCTTGTATTTGTCTTGTCGTGGAAATTCTACACAGGGACACTCAAAGTCAATCTTAAATGAATCATTGTTTAATAACAGTTAACTGGAGAGGTTCCAACAAACTTGATGCACCATAGTGAACGTCTGTCAGGAGCTCTGCCGGGGCAGTCCCGTTAGACACGTTACATCGGCATAGTTCATATGGTTGGTGCTGGCATGTGTCTGGCACCGTCTCCTATCTTAACTTATAGAACATATTCTGGGCGTTCTGCCAGAATATCTTTACCAAGCACATGCAGGAACCAAGGATTATTTATGACACTAAAACAAGATTAACATTTTCAAGGCTGTCTCTTCACAAGATAAACTGCTTCATTACAGTCTCATGCCTTCCCTGGCTCTGAATTACTCTACTCTACTCCATTCTACTCTACTCTACTCTACACTACACTACTCTACACTAATCTACTCTACACTACTCTACACTACTCTACACTACACTGCTCTACACCACTCTACACAATCTTATTCCATTTCATCTGACCTGTAGGTTCATACCCTCGGCATCTGTCCAATGACACGTCCCAATCTCTGAGGAGGTCTGCCAGTGGGCCCAGGTCTCGCTGGGTAGACAGGGGCATCTCAGAGGCCTACGAGATCAAGGTCTATGAGATAGATGACGTGGATAGTCTGCAGAGGAGAGGAGGAGCAGGCAAACAGGTGAGGGTACAAGATGTCAGTGGGTGTTTTAGGATAGGCTTGGATAGATGTTTAGTTTAGTTCATCAGGAGAAATCAGGGCTATTCTTGAGTTTGTGTACAAACACATAAATAGCCAAACACAACTCAAGAACAATGGCAAACTTACAATGCAAGCGTGCAATGCATTGCATGTATAATCTCCATGTGCAGTACATACATACACTACATTACCAAAAGTATGTGGACACCTGCTCGTCGAACATCTAATTCCAAAATCATGGGCATTAATATAGAGTTGGTCCCCCTATTGCTGCTATAGACAATACTGTGGAAGCACAGTATCGTCTAGAATGTCATTGTATGCTGTGGCGCTAAGATTTCCCTTCACTGGAACTATGGGGCTTTCCTCCTCCACCAAACTTTATAGTTGGCACTATGCATTCGGGCAGGTAGCGTTCTCCTGGCATCCACCAAACCCAGATTGGAAGATGGTGAAGCGTGATCCATCACTCCAGAGAACTTGTTTCCACTGCTCCAGAGTCCAATGGCGGTGAGCTTTACACCACTCCAGCCGAAGCTTGGCGTTGTGCATTGTGATCTTAGGCCTGTGTGCGGCTGCTTGGCCATGGAAACCCATTTAATGAAGCTCCCAATGAACAGTTATTGTTATGATTTTGTTTCCAGAGGTAGTTTGGAACTCGGTAGTGAGTGTTGCAACCAAGGACAGATGATTTTTACACACTACACACTTCAGCACTCGGCTGTCCCGTTTTGTGAGCTTTTGTGGCCTACCACTTTACGGCTGAGCCATTGTTGCTCCTAGACGTTTCGACTTCACAATAACAGAGCAGATATTGACTTGTCGGAAAGGTGGCATCCTATGATGGTGCCACGTCATAAGTCACTGAGCTCTTCAGTACAAGCAATTCTACTGCCAATGTTTGTCTATGAAGAGTGCATGGCTGTGTGCTCGATAAAAAAAAGAAATGTTGTATATACTTTTGTATTTGAATACAATACATATACACTATGCACTAACCTTTGAAAATGTACTATTTTCCGATCTCTAAGGTATAGTCAGAGGATACGTCCCAAATGGCACCCTATTCCCATAGGCCTTTGGTCAAAAGTATTACAATATTTAGGGAATATAGTGCCATTTGTTCTGAAGAGGCTCTTCTCTGTGTAAACTTATGTGTAGCTGAAGCTCTCATTGTCCCTGGCTGTGTTGTTGTTAACAGGGAATAGCCTGCTTCAGTGCCAAACTCAAGTTCCTGGAGCACCGTCAGCAGAGGATCGAAGAGGTGAGAGCCAAGTACAACAGCCTGAAGAGAGAGCTGGTGCTGGCCAAACAGAATCTCATGTTGGAGCCAGGGAAATGGAACCAAGAGTGTGAGTGTTTACTATAGAGTAATCAGTAATTCATTAACTAGTCAGTTTATTTCTCTAAGCAACTGGACTTACACTACAAGGTGTGTGAACAATCATCTTTTCATTATTGACCAATGCAATAGCAACCATTGCATGGAGTCTTGGTATTTCCATAGAACCGGTATAATAAGATATTCCCTGATAGTCTCTCTTCTTATCTCATGTCCTTGTCTGGTGTATTTGTAAGGGTGTTATGTGGCTAATGTTGATCCTGAGAGGCCTCTGTAGTTCATGTTATATTAAGATGATGGCTAGCTAAAATAGCCGGTTTTTGATAACGCTAATTTGGTGGCCAGTCATCACTGATCACTGTGTTGTGTTTGTGTAGTTGACCTGTGGCAGACGTTTGAGGTTGACTCTCTGGAACACCTGGAAGCGTTAGAGGTGGTCACGGCAAGGCTGGAGAGCAGGGTCAACCTCTGCAAGGCCAACGTCATGATGGTCACGTGCTTTGACGTCGCCACCAAGCGCCGGCAAGCGCGGAGACGCCGCCGGACGGAACAGCAGCAAGGATTCTTGGGAATTTAGTGTCATTTTGTTCCCATTGTTGTTAATAGATGTACAAAGAGAGAGATTTACAGAGAAAGAGAAAAATAGATGTACAGAGAGAGAGAAAGAGAGAGAGGAGAGAGAAAGAGAAGGCCATTAATGGAATACCATATCTTTTTATGCTTATCTGAATTCCATTTGAAAACATACACAGGTATTTGTATTTCAACACCCTAACAGTAGTGAGAAGTATCACTCAGTGTTGACTTCTCCTGGATAAGCGGGAGTGGAATCAACATCTCTGAATACCACAGAGCACTCTCACTTCGAATGGTGTATGTTCTTCTGACACACGATACAGGCCAATATTCACCGTTACAGTGGGTATCAGAAGTATTCACCCCCTTGCATTGTTTCACATTTTGTTCCATTACAAAGTGGGATTGAAATGGATTTAATTGATTTACACAAAATAATCCATAATGTCCAAGTGAAAAGAAAATACTGCAAATGTTTACAAATTAAATAACTGAAATACAGTTGCATAAGTATTCACCCCTTTTCTTTAGGCAAGCCTAAATTAGTTCAGTAGTCAAATTTGGCACAACAAATCACATAAGATACATGGACAGATACATAAAATACACAGATACATAAAAAAAACATGAAGAAGCTAAGCACAGGGAAACCTACTTCACTCTGCTTTCCACCAGACAATGGGAAACAAATTCACCTTTCAGCAGGACAATAACCTACAACACAAGGCCAAATCTACACTGGAGTTGCTTACCAAGAAGACAGTGGATGTTCCTGAGTGGCAAAGTTACAGTTTTGCCTTAAATCTGCTTGAAGATATATGGCAAGACGTTTTCTGTGTAGCCATGACCCCAACACCTTGACAGAGCTTGAATAATTTTGAAAAGAATAATGGGAAAATATTGCACAATTTAGGTGAACAAAGCTCTTAGAGACTAAACCAAGATGACTCACCTTTGTAATCACTGCCCAAGTTGTTTCTAACGTGTATTTAGTCAGGGGGTGAATACTTATCTAACGTGTATGAGTGTTACATTTCTCACATCCACTCTCACAGACACACACACACACTCCATGAGGTCTGTGTCATGAATCCTATTTACAGTATCAGCATGTTGTATGTCAACTCTTTATAAGCTACGTCTTCATATTTCTCTGTATTTATTATGGTATTGCTATGCAGCCCCCTACTGTATCCTTTAACTTCAATGACAAAGGATAAACTGTTCTAAAGTGGTCGTGTACCCCTTGTGTTTTGTTCATTCACCCGAGTCTAATGACTTTGTGTGACAGCTGGATGCTTCTGCCAACACAGAGTACACTGTTTTAAACAGTAGTTTAAGAAGGGTGACAAAAACACTACCACAGAGAACAACAGTAACGCTCAATCCCTAACGGAGCTCTAGCTCATACCCCCCTAGGCTAGCTTGGTCCAACATCGGTTCAGTCTGTAACAGTGGAGGCTGCTGAGAAGAGAATGTCTCAGAATAATGGCCGGAACGGAGCAAATGGAATGGCATCAAACACCTGGAAACAATGTGTTTTCTGTATTTGTTACCATTCCACTAATTCCGCTCCAGTCATTACCACGAGCCTGTCCTCCGTAATGAAGGTGCCACCAACCTCCTGTGTTCTGGAAGGAGTTGGCAAGACTGCACAAACAGATCTGGGACCAGGCTCCCCCATGCACTCCGTCTGTCCCGTGGATCTGAAAAGACAGAATAGGTCCAAGCAGTATGGCAAAAAATTCCACCTAGCCTATCAGAAGACGATGCAATTACTACATTGGTTCAACTGAGTGTATATGTTACTTTCATATCTACAGGGCTTAGCAGTCAATCTTAGTCAATTGCCAGATGTTAAGCTTAAGCCACATTATTGTTATATGTTGCAGCAGCTTAGCCATTAGTGGATGTCGCTACAAATGTTTTCTAGTGGGAAGTTAATGAGGACGCGCAGTCAGCCGGAGTTCACTTCAAAAAGTCAGACTCATTACACACACACTCCCTGGATCGCTCCCCATTCCAGCATTTCCCTCTTTCTGCTCTACTTCACAGTCATTTAGGATTCCTGATAAATCATCCCAAAGATAACAATGCAGATGTGAACAGGACAAATCTTTTTTCATGTTTAGAAAGGGCAGACAGGAAGAGGGAATTCAAAGGGTAAATACTACTAAGCTGTGGGTCTGCCTGTGTTTGATGTGTCACAACTTTGTCACAAAGAATTCTCAACGTATCTTTCTATGAACCCACTGTGTCTGTTGGATTTCAGACTTTGAATGGCCAATTATAGAAATCTTGTCTACATATGCACAAAGCCTATGCTGTACATCTTTTTAAATCATCATGGGACAGAGGGCCCTAAGGACTACCAGATGTATCAAGCATATGGGAGTAGGCTAGAAGAACCAGTGGCGACCCGTCATTCAGGGCAGGTGGGGCCATCTGTTCTGAGCCTCACCTGTTTAGCTAAATATATATATATATGTTTCGTTGTTGCCTGTTTTGCATGTTATTTTGGCATTAATACATGTCACATATCAGTTTGCAAACAATGTAAAAAAGAATCATACAAACATGGTCTCTTTTTTGCTTTCTTGAGTAAGGCATTTCCAAAATGCAGGTGTTTCAGCCTAGCTCCTTGCTTTCTTTGGTGGTGGAGCAGCCAGCGGAAAATACGGAGCGTAGAGTTCTTTAGTTTTGCCTTGATTGGCTCAGTGTTCTCTCACTCATGGGGACACTTCATCACCACAAAATCGACGGGAGAGCTCTAAAATTCAAGCTCCTTGGGTGCTGCCATAGAGTTACATTAGAAGTGCCCATCCAAGAAGGCTCAAGGTCATTGGCCACATATAAAATGACGTCAAATCACGTTATATCTACCGTAGCTTTGATTGGACTGATCATGTCAACATCATACTTTCAAAATCTTAGCTAGCAAGCTATACAAGCAGTCATCTTCATGAATCACTTCGACAATCTACTGGCAAATCCTTTTCAATCCTTGTCATATGAAGAGAAATTACAGATAAAATGTATCGGTGCTCATTTGCCATTGGACACAAACATTACACAACAAGTTGGAAATCACAGATTCAATAATGAGTGGTTTAGAAGGAATCAGTGTCTAACTGCAAGCGTTCCAAAGCAATCGCTAGCCTGCTATTCAGTGGAGAGGGTGTGTGGTCCAAGTCTGGGTTTAAGGGTCTCTTTCCTAGCTTAAAAGGATAAACATTCAACATCATGAGCCAGAAAAGGTTGAATACATTGGCCATGCTGTCAGTCTAGCATGACTTCTGCCGCATTCAAAACAACTGGAAACTCTGAACTGGGAAATCTCAGACTTCAGTGAGTTCAAGACAACTGGGAACTCGGAAAAGAACGAGCTCCGACTGGGCAAATATGTTTTTAATGGTCATCCAACTCGGAATTCCAAGTCGGGAATTCGGGCCTCTTTTTAGAGCTCCGACCTGAAGCTCACTGACGTCATGATTCGACCTTGTTTTTTTCAGAGTTCCCAGTTGTCTTGAAAGAACCAGAAATCCAGAGAATTACAGACTTTGATGACAAAGTTTTATGACAGAATTTGCCCACAAGAAGGACTGCCGCACCAACTTCCTGTTCAAGTGAGCACAGCACAACAAGGTGAGTCTAAAAGTGTATTGTATGCTGCTGCATAAATTATGTAATATGCCAGAGAGATATGTATACTGTAGCTAAGAAAGTAATACTAATTGTATGTTGTGTAGTAAACTGTTAGTAGCCCATGCGCCTCACCCTAATAATTTGGTCCCTCTCCCCCCTCATAACTTAACCTACTATTCTGACTTGGTTGTGCACATGTAGCCTATAGCCTGTTTTAGAGAAATGCAATAATCAAATATTGTAATATTGTAGCTTTCATTGTCTGCTTATATGCCCCCTTTACTTATCCTATGTTCTGACTTGGTATACAGGGAGAATACTGTAAGAACGGCCAATGTTTTGAATTCTGTTGCTGTACATTTCAAAAGTGCCGAACAAATAGTTATATTGACTACGTCAGTCTAAACTCGCTCATTAATGTCTTAATCAAACTTACGGATTGCCTCTTATCCACTCATCATTCCCTTATGCCATATTTTGTATGTCTCAATTGTCAGCAGAAACCACATTTGTTTAAGCAAGTCAGCCATATCAGCTATGTTTTTTAAAAAGGCAGTAAATGAGGCTGAAAAAACTGTTTCGCTGCCAGACAAGGCTGTGCTGATAGTCAGGTGTAACAGTGGTAAGGATTCACTCCATGGTGCTGAAAAGAAAGCTCTGCTGTTGGGACAGATTTATGTAGGCCCTAACAGTATGTGGGCACCGTTTGTCACCGTTATAGTGAAATTAATGCATTGTTTAGTGTTGTGTTGTGTATTGGCTTTGCTGGCATGCATTAAACAACATTGGGTGAGTTTGCCCCAGCAAGAAGTACATGCTACATGCCATTGAGAAGAACACTGACTCAGATACAGTACCTTACTGACACACCAGCGCAACATCAAGTGTCAGATACTGAATAAGCTTTCCATGAGAATGATACCAAAGCTCTCCAATAGAAATTTGAAAACATCTGTTTCAAAGGAGATACCTTTTACACAATAGTCTACTGTTCCACATTGTGTAACTACTAACATTTTTTAAAATGTATTTAACTAGGCAAGTCAGTTAAGAACAAATTCTTATTTTCAATGATGGCCTAGGAACAGTGGGTTAACTGCCTTGTTCAGGGGCATAACGACAGATTTTTACCTTGTCAGCTCAGCGATTCAATCTTGCAACCTTTCGGTTACTAGTCCAACACTCTAACCACTAGGCTACCTGCCACCCCACAATAAACCACATTTACCAGCCAGTGAAGTGCAGTCAGAGGTTGGGTAGGCACTCAAGTCAGTGGTTGGGTAGGCACTGGCTATCATCAAAGACAGATTTAGGCTACTCACAAATACACCTTCCCCTCCTCCTTCTTCTTATTTAAGGGTTTATGGCAGACTACAACTATTGGTGTATTGCTGCCACCTACTGTACGGGGTATTTAAACAAAACAAACAAACAAACAACAAAAATATTCCATTGTGGGAAGTGGATTGTGATTCAAATCACATCCCCAAACAGGGTCAGGTGCCTGTGAGGACGGAACATTCATCGACAGGAACAAATACACCTTGATGCAGCCCAACTTCCCCATTCAACAAATAGCTCCACCAGAGTGACATATCTCACTGGGCAAAAACTGGTTAAAAAACAATAGTTAATGTGATGACTTTGAATCAACCTGGAAAACTGATTGGATTTGAAAAAAGTAATCAATGTAAGGGAATTTTGTATTTTTTTCATCCAACTTTTTACCTGAATCCAATGACATGGTGACGTGTTTTTGTTGATTTCACGTTAGTTGACAAATGTACCAATTATAAATTAAAACTAGACGTTGAACTGACGTCTGTGCCCAGTGGGATGCTATTAAACGAAATCGAGAAACAATTTTCACCACATGTAAACACTGATGTGCCAGCTCTGTAAATTACAGGCCACCTCTGTGTGGAAGTTGAGACATCAACCAGCTGCCAGAAGATGGCCCCCTTGCCTCTGCTGTATAATACAATGATATATTTCGCAATGAGTTTTAGACGAAGGCAGAAAATGCCCGGATTAGATCGTAAACAACCATGGATCCGCAGAGATGGTGACACTCAAGATTGTATATCAAGTGGATTTAGAACATCGCGTTCAGAATAAAGGGGATAGGGATTGAGCTGGATGACCGTTCAGCTGATTGCCAACCACGAACCTTTCTCTGCCTACAGCGGGACATTATCTTGCATGTGTGAGTATGGATACATCCGCGTGATGAGGGGTACCACAGCTTTTACTTACGGTTACCGTCTTCGAATATGATTATGATGACAGAATATTAGCGTATATAGCTATAGCCTAATTATCGCATGAATGGCTTCTTGGTTTCGCTTCGTTTATTCAATATAAAAGCATTAAATAGTTGCTCTTCATTGCTGAATAATAAACATGAAATTGGCGTAAGAAAGTGTATACTGTGAATTACAACATTGTCGCTCATGTAGCCTGTTTATTACTGTGTAAACTGCGTTGATAATGGGCTACAGTATTCCAATGAATTGAATCAACATGAAATGTTTGTTTGGCTTGGACTCACTTGAGTGCCACTGCCTGGATAGGCACAGTAGGGAGCATCAGTTGCAGAATAAATTCTTCACGATTGGTTCGCAACATAAGTAAATGCAATGAGATGTAAACGTTATAAAATAAAAATACACATGGCCATACGAAAGAGATCAATGTATACTTATAAGACCAAACATACTACTCTATACTAAACATGTGAATTCTTCTGGTAAGAAATTGTACCTAAACGCGCTTCAGCCCAGTTTGAACAAAAGGGGAATCAGGTGCTCGACTGAGGGACTTCAAAAGACAGACAGACACCCTTTGAAGTGTCCTGGGGTATGTTTTTTGGAGGTTCATTCTGCTACCAGTGTATAACTATAGTTGATCAGTTACTGGTTGGAGGATGCAGACATGGATGATTATTCAAAACAATGCATCACGTTGGATTAGCTATGCGTATCCATTTTCTGTGAGTTTTGTCACCTTCAATCTATGTAAGAGCTATGAGTCATGCTCAAAGTGGCGTGTTACATGAGAGGGTAAAGGCCAGTACTACACATTAGACACGATGCATATGAGTCACACTCCTCCTAGTTCTATGTTCTAAACCCCCTCACATCCACATGGCACCTCCAGACATGTTCCGAACCCCCACTCTGTGCATTCCATCCATACTCTCTGGTCATTCATTTACGCTTAAATGTAGACTAGGTCTTATGATGTGGAGGTAGTGTTTATTTTTTGGGTGGAAAATGAAGGCATACTGTACATAAAGTTTTCAACCATTTTCACCCCCCCTTGATTTTCAAGTTTCAAGTTGTATTTGTCACAAGCACAGTGAAATGCTTAACATGATTTCTGGTCAAACAGATGGAAAAGGGGTCTTAGAAAACATCTAGCCAAAAAAATCTTCAAGGGTATTCAAAATACATCAAACACAATAATGTTGAAGTAACATTTATGTTTAGCTTTGCAGAAATGATTTGCCTGCTGTAAGTTTAAGAAATATTCCCTAATGTCTTGTCATTCTCTTACCAAAAGCACTTTAAGATATATTTTTTATAAGGAGGGAGGATAATGAAAGTTCAAGTAAAGGTGACCTATCAATTACTTATAATGCTTTTATTGCTAACAATTTGGTTTATGATTTATTAAGTGATTAAAACAGGTTTATTTACCAATAAACCTGTAAGTGAATGACTGCAACTGAATTGCTTACGATGGGAATTCATAGTAGTCACAAACCACAGTCGGGTCACCTGCTACTGTCTTCCATTCCACTATGTTCAGCTCAATGTTTTATTTATCTTTCTGTTGTGTGGTGGTCAAAGCAAGAGAATGAAAACATTGAAAGTAGTTGAAATTTGGTCAGTCCAAATCTGAACCAATCATAGACATTTGTTTCACAAGTTCGTACAGTAAAGCACAGGACAGTACAGTAAATAAAAGTAGAGTGTACAAAACATTAAGAACACCTGCTCTTTTAATGGCATAGACTGGCCAGTTGAATTCAGGTGAAAGCTATGATCCCTTAAATCCACTCCAATCAAGGGGAGGAGACAGGTTAAAGAAGAATTTTTAAGCCTTGGCAGAATTGCCAGAGGGTGAATGGGGAAGACAAAATATTTAAGTGCCTTTGAACAGGGTATGGTAGTAGGTGCCAGGTGTACCAGTTTGAGAGTGTCAAGAACTGCAACGCAGCTCAATCTTTAACGCTGAACCTTTTACCCGTGTGTATCAAAAAGTGTCCACCACCCAAAGGACATCCATCCATTGGAGTCAACATGGGCCCCTTTAGAGTCCATGAGTCCATGCCCCTCAATATTAGAAAAGTGTTCCTAATGTTTGGAATACTCAGTGTAGGTCAGTACAATACAGTACAGTACTGTAGAGTTTAGTACAGTACAGTAGAGCACACTAGAATAAAGTA
Organism: Brachymystax lenok tsinlingensis; assembly: GCA_030435695.1. Classification (NCBI taxonomy): domain Eukaryota; kingdom Metazoa; phylum Chordata; class Actinopteri; order Salmoniformes; family Salmonidae; genus Brachymystax; species Brachymystax lenok. The sequence goes on along the minus strand of CM059796.1, from coordinate 7,079,997 downwards.
CAGTATACTTGACTTTATTGTAGTGTACTATACTGTACTGTACTAAACTCTACTCTGCTGTGCTGTGCTGTGCTGTACTGTACTGTGATGTCCAAACTTGTGAAACATAGACATCTGTGATTGGTACAGATTTGGTGCAGTTTAGACAAACCAAACGTGGTCTTGTTTGGGGGGCGGGGCTCATTAGAATAATAACCAGTGTGTAGAATAATACCCAAACATGCAAAGGAGGATATTACATTTTTCTACCTTTGTTCACCATGAAGAGAATGACATAGTTATGCATTTCTGTATAGTACAGAACAGGGACCAATGATGTCATTCTGTTACCATCATTCTACTGGGTGTTAATCCACTTCACTTACTGTAGTTAAATAACCAAAATAAATGTTTTCAAACTCAAGGAGTCAAATCATAGTTGACACACCATTCTTTCTGCAGACATCTTTAAATCATAATTTAGAGTAGGTATTTAAGAGTTTTTTGAAAATGTGGTTACATAAAAAAGTGAGGGAGATTGTACCATCATTCTGTTACCAAACTTTACTGCACAGTTCTTTGAGCAAATGTGTTTTTGTAAAATGTTCTGTGGAAATTGTTAAAAGTAGTCCTTGTGCATAGAGTTGTATGATTTGTTTAACTTTGCAATCAATGGTTTCTGGCCTCGTTCTGTTACTGTGGAATTAACCATAAATTACTGTGGAATTTGGCATATATACAGTGCATTCGGAAAGTATTCAGATCCCCTTTACTTTTTCCACATTATGTTACAGCCTTACTTATTAAATTGTCCCCCCCCTCATCAATCTACACACAATACACCATAATGACAAAGCAAAAACTGTTTTTTCTGTAAAACATATTTACATCATATTTAAATATTTACATCATATTTAAATGTTTACATAAGTATTCAGACCCTTTACTCAGTACTTTATTGAAGCACCTTTGGCAGCGATTACAGCCTCGAGTCTTCTTGGCCTCGAGTCATCGGGTTCAAGTCCGGGCTCTGGCTGGGCCACTCAAGGACGTTCAGAGACTTGTCCTAAAGCCATTCCTGCATTGTCCTGGCTGTGTACTTAGGGTCGTTGTCCTGTTGGAAGGTGAACCTTCGCCCCAGTCTGAGGTCCTGAGCGCTCTGGAGCAGGTTTTCATCAAAGATCTCTTTGTGCTTTGCTCCGTACATCTTTCCCTCGATCCTGACTAGTCTCTCAGTCCCGGTTGCTGAAAAACATCCCCAAAGCATGATGCTGCCACCACCATGCTTCACCGTAGGGATGACGTGACGCTTGGCATTCAGGCCAAAGAGTTCAATCTTGGTTTCATCAGACGAGAGAATCTTGTTTCTCATGGTCTGAGAGTCTTTAGGTACATTTTGGCAAACTCCAAGCGTGCTGTCATGTGCCTTTTACTGAGGAGTGGCTTCTGTCTGGCCACTCTACTACAAAGGCCTGATTGGTGGAGTGCTGCAGAGATGGTTGTCCTTCTGGAATGTTCTCCCATCTCCACAGAGGAACTCTGGAGCTCTGCAGAATGACTATTGGGTATTTGGTCAACTCCCTGACCAAGGCCCTTCTTTCCCGATTGCTCAGTTTGGCCAGGCGGCCAGCTCTAGGAAGGCCACTGTGTTCTTGGGGACCTTCAATGCTGCAGACATTTTTTGGTACCCTTCCCCAGATCTATGCCTCGACACAATCCTGTCTCGGAGCTCTATAGACAATTCCTTCGACCCCATGGCTTGGTTTTTGCTCTGACATGCACTGACGTGCACTGTGGGACCTTTCCAAATTGACCACAGGTGGACTCTAATCAAGTTGTAGAAACATCTCAAGGATGATCAATGGAAACAGGATGCACCTGAGCTCAATTTCGAGTCTCAAAGCAAAGGGGCTGAATACTTATCTCAAAAAGCAATTTCAGATTTTTTTTTAGAATAGGGCTGTAACGTAACAAAATGTGGAAAAGGTAAGTGGTCTGAATACTTTCCCGAATGCACTGTACATCTCTCTCTCTCTCTCTCTCTCTCTCTCTCTCTCTCGCTGTGTGCAGCCCTATGTGTTGATGATGTAACATGGCCATTATGGTTTCTAATAGACAAATATGGTATTTTAAGTTTCTCAAAATAAGCCTGGCTGATGTAACAGCTTCTCTGTGCCTGAAGGCAAGTCCTGGTTGTAACACAAAGAGTTCTCTCTGAAAAGATTAACTCAGCAGAAATAACTAACATTTCACTCCCACTTCTGCACATTCAGTTTCCTCACTAACTCAAGGCGTATCTCTAGCTGAGAATGACACGCTGATGCTAACACTATAAAATCTGTTTAAATCCAACAGGGTATTGAAGAGGAGAGGAAAAAGCTTCTTGGTGACCTGCTAGAGGGATTTCGAGGACCAGGGAGAGCCCCCAAACAACTCCAAACAAGGCGACCAGAACACAGTGAGACCATTAAAACAAGGAGATTGAGTTGGAATATATCTACACTGATGACACAACCTTCTACTTATAGTCTTCCAACTTCCAACAAGCTGGAAAACCTAGAACATTGGATCAAACATTATATTACGCTAACATAATGTTTTTTGTAGTTTTCTGTGACCCATAGAGTAGCCTAAACCAAATCCATGTTTCTAGACAGAATCCAGTCCTAGTAGGTGGCAATCCTAAAGCAGCCAGCCACTTCCCTCCTGTGGGCCCGACCCACCTCTTGGGAACCAGTGAGTTGGTGGAGAACAACGTTGTGAGGGAGAGGATGGGCAACAACAGCACCAGCCCCCCCAGAGACCCAGACACTGAGACGACTCAGAGAGAGGAGGCAAACAACACAGAGACTGCATCAGGTGCCTACAGCACTCATCACACAGTACAGGTCTCATACAGTAGTTTAAGTGTACACTAGTGGTGCGCGGGTCAGGTGTTTGTTAATAACCTTTTGCTAATAACCTTTTTGCAACCGCCCGACTAAATGTGATAAAGTGAAAATATGAGGTCTGCACCATAACCGGCAAATATAGAAAATGCGTTAGGCTACAGTCAAAGACAGCAGAATTCTTTTTTTGACAGGGGGTGCGTGATTTTTTTGCCTGATTTAGATATGTTTCTGCCTATAATTTCCGACATTTTGGTAGGATATTTGTTAGTCAACTTGTCTATAATTATACATGTAGTTTATCTTATGTCATTATATGTTGAGGTTGCAAGTTCAATTCCCCGAGCTGAAAGGTAGAAATCTGTCGTTCTGCCCCTGAACAGGCAGTTAAACCACTGTTCCTAGGCCGTCATTGAAAATAAGAATTTGTTCTTAACTGACTTGCCTAGTAGAGGTTAAAAAATATATATGTTGCCCTAAAATACTAAATAGGGACTGGGGAGAAAATACAAAAAAACAATGGGAAAGACTTTCTGTCCAAAGCTGTGAAAACAACCCAGCGTGTTTCTGATAAAATTTCAGTTCTGAAAAGATTTCAGTTTGGCTTTGATGCGTGTGTTTGAAATACTGTCAGCTTTTATCTATACAACCTATCTAAACAGTTGGAAACAGTTTCCTTGACATGCCTATTTGAAGTCCCGTTCTGTGACGAATTTGTAAAGCGTCTCGCAATCAACACACACAACATAGCGGGCACTGCTATTATTCTGTTTTACCACTTCACCAAATATTTTCCAAACATTGCTTTTATGGCCCTTTCTTCTCTTTATTTTCAACTATCATTTCGCAGCTTTTGTGTTGTTGAATTAAACTTCGACAATGGCCTTTTTGCCTTGGTGGATTGACGTACATCTTTTCTGCCCGCTCTCAAAAGCATTATTTGGCGATTTATTGTGTAAACTATTTGGCGCGTAGGCTACAGTTAAGCCCTATTGTTTAGGCTTTTACACTAATACCAGATAGCCTAAAACAATGAAAGAAAACACTCAGTGTAGCCGATAGATAGAGCTTGCACAAAAATGATACATTTATGGATTTTTTAAGGTATTGTTTCTCTTTATTCAACCTGCACGCCACCCACCCGCCCTTCAGCCACACAATATTTAATGACCCTAAACCCGCTATCCGCGGGGACTGCGGGTTACGAGTCAACCCGTACATCACTAGTATAAATATGTATACTGTGGAGTAGATTTGCATATGTCACCTACCTCTGTTTCAAAAGACAAGAACTCTCTATGGCTGCCATGATAAGACCTTAAAAGAGTAGCCTCAACATGTAAAATCAAACATGCCTATTCATCAACTATCTATTACTCTTGACATTGTGTTTTGTTTTCAGGAAGTGGCCCCCCAGGCACCATCCATGACCTGCTAGCTTCACTACAGTCTCTGGGACAACACAGTGACCACACACTGCTGCCACAGTCTCTACACCAGGTGTGTGTTTTCACCTTCACCAGCACAAATCCTCGGTGTTCTATTCCTCTGTGGTTTGGTCCTGAGGGGTTGTACTGTGTTTTCCACAGTAAATCTCATCCTCATCGGTCACCTGTGTTTTTACCACTGAAACATCTTGCTTTTCCCTTGTGTCTTCTTTTCATTTGTAGGGAGAGTAAATCAAGCTTTAAGATGTCACCATGATCCTATTCAGTAAGAACACTTGCTTTGGCCCTCAATGTACTGTAATAGCCTTGTCAGTTGTTGTTTTATTTTTGCCAGTTCTGGTCATCATGGAACAAAGAGCCAGCTATGATTTACACGCCCCGAGAAAAAGACAGGCCACACTGATACACTGAGGGTGCGTCCAAAATGGCATTCCCTACTCCCTACATATTGCACTACTTTTGGGCCCTGGTCAACAGTAGTGCTCTAAATAGGCAGGGAATAGGTTGCCATTCGTGACGGGCCTGATACACGGATACAGAAGAAAGGGTTGCTCTGTGATCAAACTGGTACAATCAGTGGAGCATTGGCAGAATAACTGGCCAAGAAGTACGCCAAGAGATTGCATGTCGATGCATTTCAGTTATGTGGACAAAATAGATGCCCATACATGGAGAATTAGAGCTGTAAAAAAAAAAAATAACATTCATAAAATCCTTGTAAACAGGCATTGACATTTGAAGAGATTCAGTCTGTGTCCTGGGTTTGTGTTCGCTCTACACTGTGGAGTCTACAGAGAGTTGAGACAGGGACATGAAGAGTTGTCTGACACAGTTGTTTGAGTTCTGTTGTGCGTCATGGTAGAAGTGAATCTGAGGTAAAACAGCTTGTTATTCGCCACATTACATCTGAGTCCCATTTTTGTCATAACTCTGTCCTTCCAGACTAATTCAATTAATTCAATATTCCATTCATTTATTCTATACATGGACAGGGGAGTGAAATTCAAAATTAACAATACACAGTCATGTGTGCATATACTGGACTTGCTAAATGTACAAAATAAGGAATAAGTCAAAAATAAAATAAAAGTTACTAGATTACAACTGTATGCTTGATATTGCTCAGCTAGGTGTCCCTGGGGAGAAATGGCACTGAAGCTAATGCAAAGTAGCTAACTGCTAACTCAATTCTTAACCTTTTACAGAAACATGCAAATGATATGTGATAAACATTTATCTTAACAATGTACTTACAGATGTTGAAGGATTGTAACTACTCTGTCACACTTGCACATCTTACACACTGCTTCACTTCTGAAACTACACTGCAGCACTTAAACTGCCACTAGGGGGTGCTAAACAACGAACAGGTCCATAGCAGTGCATATAAACATGAAAAGCTCAGGGTAATACGCTCATCTAGGCTATAACATTTTACATCTATATTTTTGTCATTTAGCAGACACTCTTATCCAGAGTGACTTACAGTAGTGAGTGCATACATTTTCATACTTTTTAATAGTGGTCCCCCATGGGAATCTAACCCAAAACCCTGGCATTGCAAGCACCATGCTTTACCAACTGAGCCACAAGTCAAAGTCACCATTATTAGTCAGTTGTACAACTGAATGCCTTCAACCAAAATGTGTCTTCTGCATTTAACCCAACCCCTCTGAATCAGAGAGGTGCGGGGGGCTGCCTTAATCGACATCCACGTCTTCAGCGCCCGGGGAACAGTGGGTTAACTGCCTTGTTCAAGGGCAGAACGACAGATTTTTTTTCCCTTGTCAGCTCGGGGATTCGAACTTGCAACCCTCCGGTTACAAGTCCAACACTCTAACCACTAGGCTACCTGCCACCCCCACACAAGGGACCACGTATACGTTCTTGCATGTGACTTTACGCGTTAAAGGTCATTGTTTCTCCTGGTATGTCTGTCTGTATAATGTGATCTTAGGCTTTGATATACAGCATGTGTGCTCTGTCTCTCTTGGATTTAAAACTGAGAATATCTGCTTGTGAAACTAATTATTTAATTCATCGAAATGTAATAGTGATGGTATTGCACTCAGCAACATACCTAACATAACTCAAACCCTTTATTTGCATATATCCTCTAGAGCAGGGATAGACAACTGGCAGAGCCCCCCTTTCGTAGGCCCGCAAATCAATTTCCCCCAAAAAATTGGAACTCAGTCGGGGTATCAACGTACTGTTGGGAGTTAGAATAGTAGAATACACAAGGTGCAATTTAGAAATTTGTTTGTGCATCAGCGGTTTTTCACTTGTTATGTCAGTAACTGACAGTCACTCAAGTAGCCCATGTCAGCTAAAATGTTTTAGCTGGCTAGAATAATCAATCAAATGTATTTATAAAGCCCTTCTTACATCAGCTGATGTCACAAAGTGCTGTACAGGAACCCAGCCTAAAACCCCAAACAGCAAGCAATGCAGGTGTAGAAGCACGGTGGCTAGGAAAAACTCTCTAGAAAGGCCAGAACCTAGGAAGAAACCTAGAGAGGAACCAGGCTATGAGGGGTGGCCAGTCCTCTTCTGGCTGTGCTGGATGGAGATTATAACAGTACATGGCCAAGATGTTAAAATGTTCATAGATGACCAGCAGGGTCAAATAATAATAATCACAGTGGTTGTCGAGGGTGCAACAGGTCAGCACCTCAGGAATAAATGTCAGTTGGCTTTTCATAGCCGATCATTCAGAGTAAAACTTACCAATCTATCTAAACTTGTAGTAATCATGGTTGAATTACCGACCGTGGGGCCCCCATCTGTTAGTCACTCTCACTCAGATATAATATAAAAATAACAGCAAACATTTTCTCTCCACCCATGGCAAAATGTGTAGAATTGCAGAAATTGTACTTTAAAACTGAAACATTTTCTCTCCGCCCCCTGGCAACATTTGTAGAATTTAAGCAAACTAGCTTTGAAAGTACAACCTTTTCTCTCCGCACCATGGCAAAATGTGTAGAATTGCAGGAAAAAAAAAATTAAAACGTATTTTCTTCTCACCTCTGTCAAGAGGAGGAGGAGGGGTGGCTAAAATGTTTTTCCCGCAACAAAATGTCACTTAGGGCCCTCAAAAGGCTAGGGCCAGCTCTGACTGCATGTGTGGGTGTGGATGGGTATGGTGGGTACGCAGATCCGAGAGCCACTGCAGCCCGGTTTTTTGGGCCCCCGAACCCCAATCAAAGTTGCCCATCCCTTCTCTAGAGTGACTTCATATAGTCTTTCAGAGCAACATGAAGGTGGTCTAAGGTTACCTAATGGCATGTTTCACTGGCTTTAATGGATGTGGCAGACATTCCTTGAAGTTAAAACTTGAGTCATATTCAAGTTCATCAAGTGACTTGGCTTAGATACAAGATTGGAAGACGCACTGTTTAGTGTCTGTAGCCATTAGTAGCTGTTAGGATAAGTTCATTACCACGCGGGACGATATCTAGTCTGACAGTTCAGTTGGACAGCTGAACTTGAAGGATGTAGAAGGCTTTATTGGTTTCTCTTAGTTATAAACCGAATTGTCGTGGGGGTCAACATTTTCCTTCCATGCAATAGCCAACAGTAAAATAATTGTTTTCTTTCGGATAAAACCTTTCTAGTTAAATTACATTAATTACTTGAAATGAATCTTTCAAGTGTATTTATTTTCAGGTAGGTTACACATCTATGTGACAGAATAAGAATGTCAGTTTGTAATGCTTTGTTTCTCACTCTCTCTCTTTCTTGACAGATAGCAGAGGCCTACTCCCTGGAGGAGGAATGTATCCTTGCCATTACTTATTGCCAATACTTATTTCCACTCCGTCTGAACTGCTGAACAGCAGTTGAATAGCAGTGTTTTTATTTTGACGCTCCAGGGACTTTGTTGACAGTGATTTAGGACGACACTCTTACAATTGTTAATTTGAAAAAGGCAAGGGACATGATATTTCTGCAGTGGTGGGGTAAGTGTTTCCATGTGTGCTGGGCAGAACGGAATATTTGCTTTTAGTTTCTTAGTTTCTGTAGGCGGGTTACTATTTCGTTACTATTTGACTTGTTCTGTTGGTTCATGTGTTGATTTCCCTGCAGGATTTCCCTTGATTCTGGTTAATATTGGGTGTGGAAGTAGGGGGTTGTTGATGAGGGAAATGTGTTCTACTGGTAGTAATCCAATTCATTCCCATTGAGATAAGAATCTCTTACACAAGAGGTTTTGCCTAAGAAAGTAATATTTTGCACACACACACACACACACACACAGTCAACTGTAAGAGAACACACCCTGGAATAGCTTTAAATTTCCAATATTTATTTATAGCGTCATACATTTTCTGAATTCTTGGTTTTCGCATACAAGCACCAGCTCAGTGATGTAATCAAAACATCAGATGCTGTATATATTTGTCTGACGTTTGTTAATATGATCCTGTCTTTTGAATCCCAGAGTTGACAGCTTCAGGGATAGTTGTTATGGGCTCTTGTAGTGTCCTCTTTCCTTAACTGCTGATGGTTATAAGATCAGTGGGCAGTGCAGTTCCTGCAGCTGGAGAGGCTATATCATGAGCGCCTCCTGTCCAACCTCGCCGCCCTGCAGGAAGACTGGGGTACTGCACTCTTCTCTACACAAACTGCTCTTTCACTACCGTAGACTCACCTGAACACAACTGACAAAATATAACTGTTATTCTTTGAATTCCACTCTGTGTGTGCGTGTGTGTGTGTGTGTGTGTCCTGTGTGCTTCCAGAGAGCCAGTGGAGAGAGCGTAACAGAGCGGCGGAGAGCACCTCACCAGGTGAAACCAACAGCATTGGACAGGAACACATAGAAATACTGAGCCAGATCTGCAGGACGCACCAGAGGTGAGATAGATACTTGTGGACCATAACATGGCTGCTGATCTAGCACAATTTTATACTATAACTATAACTGAGACTACTTGCACCAAACATTGACTTAGACAATAACTTGAAGCAGTACTGCTTGCTGCAGTAGAAGGGAAAGCAAAGCATGTCTAGATAGTTTAGTTTGTCACATTCTGTCACCACCCACAATATTACCACTCCAGAGTGGGATCAGTAAACAGTCATCATTTAAATGCATATTTTCATTCATGAATGCTTTATAATGAATGGCTTATTAGCTAGAGTCATTTGGTTGATATGTCAGATTATGTTTGAACTTTGAACATACCATCCCACGCTAGTGGTTCTTGTCTAGACATGAACCACCCCTTAATTAAATAACACTCCTTTGATTTTCAAATATTTCTCTTTACTTACTCTACTAAGCTATAGACTCTGACATGTTTTCATGCAAGTCACAGAACCCCACCCATGCCTCTTGGTATGTTAGTAGCTTGTGGCGGTTTGATGGAGATTGATTCAGCTGGATACCAGATGCTCAGTTACTGTAGTGGCCTCCGGTCATTCTAGCTTTACATTTATTAAATCAAATGGTTTCAAAACATCAACTTACCCAGTCAGACCTCTTCTCTCTCTCTCTCTCTCTCTCTCTCTCTCTCTCTCTCTCTCTCTCTCTCTCTCTCTCTCTCTCTCTCTCTCTCTCTCTATTTATCGCTATCGCTCTCTCTCTCTCTCTCTCTCTCTCCCTCTCTCGGTCTCTCTTTCTCTCGGTCTCTCCGTAATAGGCCAATGCTTAGTGCGGAAAAGGTAAGAAAATGCACTACACTACACACCATCCTTTTGATGACATTTCTCAGTCCATACTTTAAGAGAAGATTAGTGTGTTTGTGACATGAGCGACATTTATGACAAAGCAGTTTTTTTTCTAGAGCATGGCAGACACAGTGCTGAAAGACAACCACAACACCAAGGAGCAATGTGGGAGGAATGAGAGACAAACATCACCATCCCACCATGAAAAAGGTAAATACAAAACCCACCATCAGATGAATCCCTAAGTCAATATTATAGAATGGCCACTTAGCCTAGAGATGTGTATAGGAGGGAGATGATATCATCCTCTTTGTTCACTGGAAAGCCCCAGAGTGTAGTTCGCTTCTAATCAATAAGGGCTCATAATATGGAATCTGATACCAGATGATGCTCCCATACTGTCTCAGCTATAAGTGTGTGTGTGTCTGTGTCAGTATCTATAATAAGTGCGTATGGGCTCTATATGCTGAAGCCAGGTGATTAGTAGTTGGCCTAGTATTGTAAACAACATTTCTCTTGTCTCTGCAGTCAGAGGCAGCAACCCTGTAAGACAGGGTGAGGAGGATTTTGAGCAGACCACGTCAACAGGAGCTGACCCTGCCATGGCTGAGGAGGAGGGACGAGTGGAGGAGGGAGGAGTGGAGGAGGGAGAGGGAGGAGTGGATGAGATGGAGGAGGAAGGGCAGGAGGTGGATGAAGAGGAGGTGTTTGAGGAGAGTCCAGAAGAGGAGGTGCAGGTGGTGGAGTGGCCAGCGGGGGTTCCCCAAGCCTCAGCCAAAACCCTGGTCAAACTCTCTCATGTGGAGGAGGTGAGAATACACTGTGACTGAGGCTTAAACAGCCTCATGTTTATCTCTCCTCTCTCTCGCTCTCTCTCTCTTTCTGTATCTCTTCTTGTATGTCTAGATCTCTCTATCTCTGTCTCTCCCTCTGTCTTGTTTGGTAGAGGACACACATTTTGGAATGAGACAGCCTTGGACAGGCTCAAGAGAGCACAGAAATGTATTGGCAAATGGGCTGGGTCTGTAACTAGTGAAATGCCTGTGTGCTTGATACTTAATTCCATGTGCTGAGCCACACTACAGACGTGGCCATGGTTTGAGGACAGGACACAGAGGCTATGATGTCACTGAAGAGCCACAACAGATTTAGAACAAGTAGTTCACATACAAATCCTGAAAAATAGTTCAGACAAGGACGTTTAGAAGGGCTTTGTTGAGCAATTATGGGCTTTGTTGAGCGTGCCTGGCTAGTATTTGAACCCAGTTTTGTCTAGTAGTGACTGCTGAAACCACACAAGTCAGACTAGACACTAGAGACAACCTAATATGATATACTAGCACTCTTGGGTTGACAATAGATCTGTTGACTGAGGCATTATCCTGTGTTGTTATTGATCTCTGCATATTGACCCCATATAACTGACCTACCTATATATTATAGACGTGGACGACACTGTCAGTGTTATAAATGACCTAATTTAAGTGCAATAGTGTATGACTCCGCTGAGCTGTACATCATTGCAGTTTGTTGTGCAAACATACACTTGTTTCACCTTTAGATACATTCTAAGGGTGTGTTTAAAATTGCTCCCTATTGCCTATGCGGTGCATTATTTTTGGGGGCGATGGACCCCACAATAGTATATGCACTGGTTGAAGCTCAATGTTAAATTCAAATCTCCCTACCATCATATCTAAGCCAATATGACACAATGCCAATGAAAATTCGCAAATGAACTTGATTGGAGGTACACAACACACTCGCCTCTCTTATTGATCCATTCAGACGTTTTGGACTGAATTTGTGTTTTATTTTATTTTTCTTTCACCTTTATTTAACCAGGTAGGCTAGTTGAGAACAAGTTCTCATTTACAACTGCGACCTGGCCAAGATAAAGCAAAGCAGTGCGACACAAACAACAACACAGAGTTACACATGGAATAAACAAACAAATGAGGTAAGATAAGGGAGGTAAGGCAATAAATAGGCCAGGGTGGCGAAATAATTACAATTCAGCAATTAAACACTGGAGTGATAGATGTGCAGAAGATGAATGTGCAAGTAGAGATACTGGGGTGCAAAGGAGAAAAAAAGTTAAAAAAAATAAATAACAGACTGGGGATGAGGTAGTTGGATGGGCTATTTACAGATGGGCTATGTACAGGTGCAGTGATCTGTGAGCTTCTCTGACAGCTGGTGCTTAAAGTTAGTGAGGGAGATATGAGTCTCCAGCTTCAGTGATTTTTGCAATTCGTTCCAGTCATTGGCAGCAGAGAACTGGAAGGAAAGGCGGCCGAAGGAGGAATTGGCTTTGGGGGTGACCAGTGAAATATACCTGCTGGAGCGCATGCTACGGGTGGATGCTGCTATAGTGACCAGTGAGCTGAGATAAGGCAGGGCTTTACCTAGCAAAGACTTATAGATGACCTGGAGCCAGTGGGTTTGGCGACAAATATGAAGCGAGGGCCAGCCAACGAGAGCATACAGGTCGCAGTGGTGGGTAGTATATAGGGCTTTGGTGACAAAACGGATGGCACTGTGATAGACTGCATCCAATTTGCTGAGTAGTGTTGGAGGCTATTTTGTAAATGACATCGCCGAAGTCAAGGATCGGCAGGATAGTCAGTTTTACGAGGGTATGTTTGGCAGCATGAGTGAAGGATGCTTTGTTGCGAATAAGAAGCCGATTCTAGATTTAATTTTGGATTGGAGATGCTTAATGTGAGTCTGGAAGGAGAGTTTACAGTCTAACCAGACACCTAGGTATTTGTAATTGTCCACATATTCTAAGTCAGAACCGTCCAGAGTATTGATGCTGGATGGGCGGGCAGATACGGGCAGCGATCGGTTGAAGAGCATGCATTTAGTTTTACTTGAATTTGGAGGCCACGGAAGGAGAGTTGTATGGCATTGAAGCTCGTCTGGAGGTTAGTTAACACAGTGTCCAAAGAAGGGCCAGTAGTATACAGAATGGTGTCGTCTGCGTAGAGGTGGATCAGAGAATCACCAGCAGCAAGAGCGACATCATTGATGAATATAGAGAAAAGAGTCGGCCCGGGAATTGAACCTTGTGGCACCCCCATAGAGACTGCCAGAGGTCCGGACAACAGATTTGACACACTGAACTCTGTCTGAGAAGTAGTTGGTGAACCAGGCGAGGCAGTCATTTGAGAAACCAAGGCTGTTGAGTCTGCCGATAAGAATGTGGTGATTGACAGAGTCGAAAGCCTTGGCCAGGTCAATGAATACAGCTGCACAGTATTGTCTCTTATCGATGGCGGTTATGATATCGTTTAGGACCTTGAGCGTGGCTGAGGTGCACACATGACCAGCTCGGAAACCAGATTGCATAGCGGAGAAGGTATTTGAAATGGTCGGTAATCTGTTTGTTAACTTGGCTTTCGAAGACCTTAGATAGGCAGGGTAGGATAGATATAGGTCTGTAGCAGTTTGGGTCAAGAGTGTCTCCCCCTTTTTAGAGGGGGATGACCGCGGCAGCTTTCCAATCTTTGGGGATCTCAGACGATACGAAAGAGAGGTTGAACAGGCTAGTAATAGGGGTTGCAAAAATTTCGGCTGATAATTTTAGAAAGAGAGGGTCCAGATTGTCTAGGCCGGCTGATTTGTAGGGGTCCAGATTTTGCAGCTCTTTCACAACATCAGCTATCTGGATTTGGGTGAAGGAGAAATGGGGGAGACTTGGGAAAGTTGCTGTGGGGGGTGCAGGGCTGTTGACCGGAGTAGGGGTAGCCAGGTGGAAAGCATGGCCAGCCGTAGAAAAATGCTTATTGAAATTCTCAATTATCGTGGATTTATCGGTGGTGACAGTGTTTCCTAGTCTCAGTGCAGTGGGCAGCTGGGAGGAGGTGCTCTTATTCTCCATGGACTTTACAGTGTCCCAGAACTTTTTGGAGTTTGTGCTACAGGATGCAAATTTATGTTTGAAAAAGGTAGCCTTTGCTTTCCTAACTGCCTGTGTATATTTGTTCCTAACTTCCCTGAAAAGTTGCTTATCGCGGGAGCTATTCGATGCTACTGCAGTACGCCACAGGTCTGGAGTGAACCATGGGCTATATCTGTTCCTGGTTCAATTTCTTTTGAATGGGGCATGCTTATTTAAGATGGTGAGGAAAGCACTTTTAAAGAATAACCGGGCATCCTCTACTGACAGAATGAGGTCAATATCCTTCCAGGAAACCCGGGCCAGGTCGATTAGAAAGGCCTGCTCGCTGAAGTGTTTTAGGGAGCGTTTGACAGTGATGATGGGTGGTCGTTTGACGGCAGACGCATTACGGACGCAGGCATTGAGGCAGTGATCGCTGAGATCCTGGCTGAAGACAGCAGAGGTGTATTTGGAGGGCAGGTTGGTTAGGATGATATCTATGAGGGTGCCCGTGTTTACGGATTTGGGGTTTTACCTGGTAGATTCATTGATTATTTGTGTGAGATTGAGGGCATCAAGCTTAGATTGTAGGATGGTCGGGGTGTTAAGCATGTCCCAGTTTAGGTCACCTAACAGCACGAGCTCTGAGGATAGATGGGGGGCAATCAATTCACATATGGTGTCCAGGGCACAGCTGGGGGCAGAAGGTGGTATATAGCAAGCGGCTACGGTGTGAGTCTTGTTTCTGGAAAGGTGGATTTTTAAAAGTAGAAGCTCAAATTATTTGGGCACAGATCTGGATAGTAAGACAGAACTTGGCAGGCTATCTCTGCAGTAGATTACAACTCCGTCCCCTTTGGCAGTTCTATCTTGTCGGAAAATGTTGTCGTTGAAATCTCAGGGTTTTTGGTGGTCTTCCTAAGCCAGGATTCAGACACGGCTAGGACATCCGTGTTGGCAGAGTGTGCTAAAGCAGTGAATAAAACAAACTTAGGGAGGAGGCTTCTAATGTTAACATGCATGAAACCAAGGCTTTACAATTGTAGGTGCAACAGTTTTTATTAAATAGATAATTTAGCGCTCTCACGTGCACATTTCCATCCATTAAGAACCAACGATGTGCTACCTTTTTGTAGCATTTCTGACTATGCTAACATCTTTTCATCCGGATCTCAAAGTTCTATAACCCAGACCAAAGCACAACTGGTGTTAGCTACGCTAGTAGCTAGCTAACACCAGTTGGACGAGATACAAGCTACAAGCAAAGGAAGCTATATTTTGCTTTGGAAGGTTTTTCACATGGCTGAAGTCATCTGTGTAAACTGTTGGCCTTGACACTTGTGTGAAATAAGCACAAATAAGATAGCGAACATCCTTGACTGCATTATTACCAGTTAGCTAGCCAACTAAAGTTAGCCAGTAACGTTAGCTAGCTACAAGCCAACAAGGCTGTAACTGTAATATTAGCTGTATGGACGGATCATGCATTCAATGTATATTGTCAACAACTCAATATTGACAATAAACAGTGCATTCGCAAAGTATTCAGTCCCCTTCAATTTTTCCAATTTTTGTTACGTTACAGCCTTATTCTAAAATGGATCTACACACAATACCCCGCAATGATAAAGCAAAAACAGGTTTTTAGAAATATTTGCAAATATTGTTTTTTTAAACACCGGAAATATTACATTTGCATAAGTATTCAGACTCAGTATTTTGTTGAAGCACCTTTGGCAGCTATTACAGCCTTGAGTCGTATTGGGAATGACGCTACAAGCTTGGCACACCTGTATTTGGGGAGTTTCTCCAGAGATGGTCGATCGGGTTCAAGTCCGTGCTCTGGCTGGGCCACTCAATGACATTCAGAGACTTGTCCCGAAGCCACTCCTGTTTTGTCTTGGCTGTGTGCTTAGGGTCGTTGTCCTGTTGGAAGGTGAACCTTTGCTCCAGTCTGAGGTCCTGAGCGCTCTGGAGCAGGTTTTCATCAAGGATCTCTCTGTACTTTGATCCGTTCATCTTTCCCTCAATCCTGACTAGTCTCCCAGTCCCTGCCGCTGAAAAAAACATCCCCACAGCATGATGCTGCCACCACCATGCTTCACATTAGGGATGGTGCCAGGTTTCCTCCAGACGTGACGCTTGGCATTCAGGCCAAAGAGTTCAATCTTGGTTTCATAAAACCAAAGAATCTTGTTTCTCATGGTCTGAGAGTCCTTTAGGTTCCCTTTGGCAAACTCCAAGCGGGCTGTCATGTGCCTTTTACTGAGGAGTGGCACTTTGACCCCATGGCTTGGTTTTAGCTCTGACATACACTGCCAACTGTGGGACCTTATATAGACAGGTGTGTTCCTTTCCAAATCATCTCCAATCAATTGAATTGACCAAGTTGTAGAATAATCTCAACAATGATCAATGGAAACAGGATGCACCTGAGCTCAATTTCGAGTCTCATAGCAAAGGGTCTGAATACTTATGTAAATAAGGTATTTAAAAAAAAAAAAAAAAATCTAATGTCTAAAAAAAATACATGTTTTCACTTTGTCGTTATGAGGTATTGTGTGTAGGCAGGTGAGGAAAAAGTTGTATTTAATCCATTTTAGAGTAAGGCTGTAACGTAACAAAATGTGGATAAAGTGGTCAAGGGGTCTGAATACTTTCCGAATGCACTGTAGCTATCCCACATTCTTCCACAATCAATGCACAGCTAGCTAGCTAAGTAAAGTTCATAGTCAACACCAAACGTTGGGAAACTGCCACGCTGCTAATGGATAATACATGCAATGGGCATTGCTCATTTAACATTAACGTTAGCTAACGTTACTCCATACACTCTAGTCATTCTGTCTTGCTTAGCAATGTAGCTAAGTAACGTTACAGCCCTTACATTATGCATTGATTCAGTACGCTCCCTCTGTAATTATATCCAAATTTGCACACATCAACTGTTTTAGATTTTTTTTTTAACCAAGCAAAATAAATAAATGTTCAATCTTTACTGAGTGAGCGAACAACAACAAAAGCTTCCTTTCATCACCAGACTGTCTATTTAAATAGTGTCAAGATAATGTGTTCATGACAGGGTTCGTAGCATAAGCGTTAATGTCACCACCATGGAATCTGAAGGGTTTCCAGTAGTTACCACAGCAACAAAGTCAAAATCTTTTCCGTAAAATAAATGTTAAAATGTTCTAACAAATTTTCATTGGGAAGGCAGATCAAGCATTTTTTATCAAAAGCAATCGCTTTTGCATGAGAACACAATCCTAGTAATTACTACCCTCTGGGGGTTCGATTAATCCCGCCTGGGCGCCAATGTAGGCGTGTTTTGCATTGGCTGAAAGTTGATTGCATTCGATTTGGAACCAGGCTGCCTCCTGGACGTGAGCCAAGTGCCCCGTTCAAAGCCCACGGCAAAGTTGGCTCAAAACAAAAGTGACCTATTTAAGCATGTGTAGTAATTACTAGGATTCTGTGTTTTCCCATGCAAAAGGGATTGCTTTTGTTAAAAACGCTTTCTCTGCCTTCCCAATGAAAACTAGTTAGAAATTCAAACATTTATTTTATGGAAAAGAGATGTTGTATGTTTCTGGACGATGCACCATGCTGCCTTGTTGACCAAGCGGGGCAGATTACTGTTCGATGTTAGAAGGGGCGCTCCTCCCTCCACGCTTTCGGGGGCGACAACGCTACCGGCGTTGTCTCCCCCGCCTCTTCTTCTGTGGGGTTTATCGGCGATTGGCATCCAACGTTATGGTGCATTTACCACCACCTACTGTACTGGAGCGGTCCCACCTGTGGTACCGGAGTCCTAGCTTAAAAATGTAACAATAGAAGTATAAAGAGAGGTTCCTGCAGATGCAGGAATGCCCACATGCAGGAACAACCCGAATTGTGGGCCGCAATTGCACCCTTCTCTGTTTTGCTACTACGGAGAAGAATACAGTGGAGACTGGAGAGACCAACTCTCAAGGAATACATCATTGCCCTCATCCTTCAGATACACTCCACCCCAATGGTACATCCCAAGGACACACTGCTTAATGTTCCCTGAAATGTGTACGCCAGCTGATTGACGGAGCGTGGAGCCCCTTTATGCACTTGGTTCCACTGGAACATCCAGCTCCTCCACTATTTTAGAAGTTTTGAATCCTAAGCAACCTGCATACACATTGTTTGAAGTACAATAGACCAACACAGCTACTGTAGTAGGTCAAAGCTGTGTGCTGGAAAACCTTGGTAGAGCATGTGTGGAGTAGGCATTGTGGTGCTCATGTGAATGTCCTTTATTTTTTGGCTTCAAAATGCCTACTTCTGACTTAAAACATAGTTTTTTGTTTTTAATGACATAAGGCTCTGGTCAAAAGTAGTGTACTGTATAGAGAAAGAAATGTTTAAGCTAATCACTGCACACTGTTTCTAATTCTCACTTATCCACATCACTCTGTTCCCCTGCAGAGCTCCTCACCAGATGGCCTGGTGTCCATTCTGAAAAGGAGGAGGGCGTCGTTAGATGGCCTGCCTCCAGAGGGTCCTGATGCAGCCAAACAGAACTCCAAACGCAAGGTGCGCTTCAGCGAGCCAGAGGATGGCATGGAACCAGGTATGGATCAGCCTGATAAAAACCTCTCTCTCTCTCTGTCTCTCTCACTCACACATACACACATGCACACATGCATACACTCTATACATAAGTTCTTATACTGTGTCTTCAATAAAGACACAATAAGATAGTAGTAACATATTAATAAGTATGTTTTTTTTATCTGTGCAGACGAGGTGGGTGGAGACTCTTGTTTGATCCTGCTGTTGTTGTGCTTAGTAACCGTGGTGATCAGTCTGGGCGGGACTGCTCTGTACTGCACCCTAGTGGACACCTACAGTAGTATCTGCACCGACTTCTCTCACAACGTAGACTTTTACGTGGTCCAAGTACGACGCTTCCTGGACGGGCTCAGACACTGGCTGTCCATACGCTCATAGACAGCACAGTCTACTGGAGCAGTAAGGACATACAGTCGCCTGCTGCAGCAGTATATGGACTTATACAGAAGCCCACCTACTGCTACAGTCTATGGACTCTTATGAAACCCTAGGAGGAAGACAAGCAAGAATATACTGTAAGACTGGTAACACTACAGGTTGGAGAGAATGCTTTAGGTGAAGTCAGACACTGGCTCCCCATACTGTCCAAGCCAGGGAATAGATTCAGTAAGAGGGTATTATATACTGTATGAACTGCTATGAGACTGAGACAAGAGGGACTTGACCCTAGTCCCATAATGAATTAGAGAAGGTCATAAGGTCATTGAAGTTCTGTGGTAGGGTCTGAAATAGAGACTGAACGGGCTTGTGAGCATTTATCTAACACGAGGCACAGGTGCAGACATTTTGAACTACTGACATTTCATATGCAGACCAAACTGTTTCCGGAACACTGCCTCCTCTTGATTTTAATCAGAGGTTTTTAACCTGCAGTTTTTAACCTCAAGATGGACACCGCACAAAAGAGCTCCCAAAAACATGCAAAGGAACCAAACCTAGCATTGTAAAGTATATTCTAGTTGGAATTTTTTATGTTTATCTGAATTTGTAAGATTCTGAAAAAACAGATACAATTCAGATACCCAGTAAAGATGTTTATCTGAATTTGAAAGCATGGTAAAATGTGGGTTACAGTATGCCAATCAAAAACAGACATTTTGGGGATTGAATGGACACTTTTTTTATTATCAACGTTTAAGTGTTTTTCATGACAAGTCTTCTCGACTCCTTGACTTGTCAAATGTAGCCTACATGTTGTGCATTTTACAGCTGTTTTGGTACATGGAGACATGGGCTTAGGAATTATTCATTCCTCTGAAGGTACACAAGGTTGCTGACCACTGCAAATGAACGTCATTTGTGAAGAATGGCTCTCTGGAATTGGCTCATTGTTAAGTCATTTGTTGAAAACAGAGTAACGATATCAATACAAATATGCATGAAAGATACTGTATGTATGGCTCTTGGTATGACAATATGAACAAAGTTTAATGTTCATACAGCAATGCATTTAAATGTAGTCATGATATTCAGTACTGTACCGATTACTCCAATATTTCAGGCACTTATGTTAACTTTTTTGTGCTGGTCAATATTGTTATGTACTGTAACCATACATTTGTCTTTTATTCTATGAGTCTATTTTAATGTATTCAATACAAATCCATTGCCTTGCTTTGGTGAATAAACTGTTTGCTTTTATCTACTGTATGTCCAGGCTAGTCTCATAGACTAGACGTAACAAAGTAAACAAAAATACGGGATACTCAAATGAGTATAATATGTTACGTTCAGTATGGCTACTTAAGACATAAGTTTACTTATGGCAAAAACGAAAGTAGAGAGGGAGGGTAGGTAACTCAAACGTCTAGCAACACAGGGAAGGTAACTCAAACGTCTAGCAACACAGGGAAGGTAACTCAAACGTCTAGCAACCCAACAGTTGCGTGTTTGAATCTCATCACGGATAACTGTAGCATTTTAGCAACTACTTACTACTTTTTTACTATTTTGCAACTACTTAACATGTTAGCTAACCTTAACCCTTTAAACTAACTCCTAACCTTAACCCCTAGCCTAGCTAATGTTAGCCGCCTAGCTAATGTTTGCCACCTAGCTAACATTAGCCACATAGCCACCTACTGTAGCTAACATTTTTATTTTTTATTTAACCTTTATTTAACTAGACAAGTCAGTTAAGAACAAATTAAGAACAAACATTAGCAACAACAAATTGGTATTCATAACATCAGCTAACTGTGGTCCAATCTGAAGATGATACTGCAGGGCTGGAAAACCCTGCACACCCAGTAGATTTCCAGGACCAGAGTTGGAGAACCCTGTTCTAAACCTAGTGCTTGGTTCTGTGAATGTGTTTGAAGGAAATCAGACAGAAAGTCACAGTTTGGCATTGGAATGTCCCTAATGACATACTACTTACTCTATGGGCATGATCTTCTATCCATTGTCTGACATTGGTGTCTGGTAAAAGTAATATTTCCACCCATTTGCTCTACAAGAGTGCTATTCAATCTGTATCACTGAAGCGTTACAGATTGCGTGATAGAAATGCAAAGGTGATTTCATATTGAAGCGACATCTGCAGCATTTACCTGAATGCAGTCTCAGCTAATGCGGGAACATAGAGCCCCACAGTGGAGATGTCATAATACCCATAAAACCTAGAGGTCAAATGGGGAAATGGTTCCAATCGTTTTTCCACCATTAATTTTTCCCATAGGGAATTTTAGACACTTAAAATAAGGGCTGTGCTTCATGTAGGTGTACTCTGGTGTGACGTTTTGATAACCATGTAAATCTCTCTCGGACAAGGTGACTTTTATCAATATATTTGTCTCTATTTACTCTCCGTTTTCGAAAATGCTAATTAGAATCAAAGTAGACATTGTACAAAACTACAAATCCCTGCAAATCCCTCTTGTGAAAAACTACTCAAACTACAAATCCCTCTAGCTGACATTTTTGATAACAGGTACTGCGTCAATTTAAAACTTGCACAAGATGATATATGGATGGAATAAAGTCGTAAATGGCTGTGGTTGAGTAATGTCAATGAATGTTGCCTCTATTTGTCACTGTAGCAGCCTATGTTGTTTGCTATTGTGTTGCATCATGCAATCCATGTTTATATGTTGCAGTATTTCTGTTTACTTGTTTTCTCGATGGAACATAAATTATATCAAGGAAACTTGGTATGTGATGTTATTTCATTGTTCACATTGGCATGAGTTGTGCAATGTTGTAGCCCACGGTGCTCCTCTCAAGATGTAATACCACCAACAGGTCACAAGATGTCTCAGTGCACCATGAAATCAAACCAGCCACCATTATTCTAGAACTGTGTATTTATACTGCATACGATCAAGCGTTGGACTAGAGCTCAGTCGACTCATGCAAGATTGTTGCTTGTTTATATGTTTTAAGGCAAAGTTCGAGTTATTTCGGATATCATTATTATGCTTACCCATGTGGTTTTACATATCTCAGCTTCAGTATTTCAATATCGATATTTGTTTTGCCTAACATTGCAGTAATAACGAATGCATTGGTTAACATTGTAGTTAGTTGATTGATACGTCACGCTGCGTAAACTAGGCTACAGTAAACGGACGTTTCAGTGCACAATGGCGGCTGTAACCTCTACCAGACCTTATCATATTATCATATTCGGAGCCTCCGGTTTTACCGGGCAGTTTGTGGTGGAAGAGGTAGCCCGGAGCGCCTTCGAAGGACCCAGCGGGTCTCTGAAATGGGCCTTGGCCGGGCGTAGCAGACAGCGGCTGGAGGGAGTTCTGAACCAAGCCGCCGAGACCCTGCGTACGTGTTTGACACTAACCAGAAAAGATAAGCGAGTGCCTGCTGACAGTAAAATCATGATTTGATGTCGAGCATGGTTTGACTAGGCTACTACTGTATAATGATTAACAGCGGCAACGGTTTCAGTTGCCTTTAAACGACAAGGGCCTATACACTTGCATTTTTTGTTAAAGGTGCTAGTCACAAAGGTTACTTCAGTTTCTCTGCAGGGGAACCAGTTTTATAGCGGTTCTTCCAATTAACCTTTGTATAACAATTTGTATGGTTCTTCATTGCACTGATAGAACCAGAGGGTTCTTCATTACACTGTAAAAAAAATCCCGGCTTCTGGATACAGTGAAAATATGGTAAACCCTTAGGAAAAACAATCGCAGTCACTGTGCAGTATTACTGCAGTACACGCAAATACTGCCTCCAAAATACAACAGTGGACTGCAGTTTCAAAACTGCAATCTTTTTTTGTAAGGAAATATACAAAAATATACTTTTGTTAGCGCTGGATTAAGGTGTTGTTTCTGTAAGGGACAGTGTACTGCTGTATTCTGATTACTTGCAAGTCAACCTCACTTGGGATTTGAACTCACAACCTCTAGTTTTCCAGCGTCAGTAGTGTGCTACTGCAGCCTGCAATTTGGGGCGTTCCTGCATGTAGGCATTCACGACGTGGTTGGGAGTCCAATAGGGCAGCGCAGAAATGGCCCTCCGGGTTTGCCCTGAGTAGGCTGTTATTGTAAATAAGAATTTGTTCTTAACTGACTTGCCTAGTTAAATTAAAGGTTTGATAAAGAAAAATAAACATATATTGTTTTATTAATCTCACAAGGAACCCTGGGTTTATTTTATTTTGACCCTGTAGGGTAACCCAATTGGGTTCTACCTAGAACCCTCTCATGAAGAACCCTCTTGTTGGAGGATTCTGTCATCTGTCCCAATGGGGGAACCTTTTTGGGTGCCACATAGAACCCTTTGATTTGTCCCTGTAGGGGAACCCTTTTGGGTTCCATTTAGAACCCTCTCATGAAGAACCCTCTGGTTCCAGGTAAAACCAATGACTGGTCTACAGTTATACTTATAGAATACTTCAGATGCGTTTATGGCACACGCTGTTAGGTACTCACCTGTCGGTGAGTACTGGTCAGTACCATTAAGGATACATGTGCGCAAAACCTAGTATAATGGTACATTTTTCTATTAAATATAAGGTACAATCATTACTGCCCTCTGAAATGTAGGTAGGGGCAGTGCTGGCAGGGGCTCATTAGCATATCTGGGGGCATGATCTAAAATATGTTGTTTTTGTGCCAACTGTTAGTGGAAGTGTTGTACCAGTTTAAGTGGTTTTATTGTTATGTTGATGATGGTTGAGCACCTCATTTGTCCACTCCAGTTCTACAATCTTTGTAGGAGCTTATGACAATCAAGAGCTGCACTGTTAAGAAGTTACTGTGCATTTACCAGTAACTTAATGGTAGTTGGCCATCAGGAATTTCATTTTTTTTCCCTTCTATAATTTACTGTCCGCTTGCTGCAAGTAGTTATTGTAAAATTCAGTAACTTACTGTGGCTGATCTCTGTCGCACTCACTGACCAGATGGTGTGGCAGGACGGTCAGTTGGCTGTCAACCAAGAGGTTGAGGCCAGTTGAGGCTGAGTTCCAAGTGTGCTAACCACAAAGAATGCTTAGTAGTTGTCAACTAATGTTAAGCTTGTAAAAAGTATAGTTCAGTGAAAGTACAGTAAGTTACTGGCATCTAGTTGCAAGTAAGTTGCTGGCTATTAAGTTACTGTGAATTTTACACTAACTTACTGACAGCTAGTTGCCAGTTAGGTAACGCAAACTTCACAGCAGTAACTTCACAGCAGTATACACAGCAGTATTTCACCTATATTCATTCAAATTGTTGCCACCGCTGCAAAAAATATGAAGTAATTTGTTTTAGACATTTCTGTCGAGATGCGCTTTTAAATGGATAGTTATTGGCTCCATGACTGGAAGTCTATGGGAACAGCTAGCATATCATTGCGGGAACAGCTAGCATATCATTGCGCGAACACTAGTAACAATGCACACCCACCCCCCAGCTAACCTTGCCACCACTGCTGAAAAACATCCCAGGGGAAACACTGCACAGTGCAGCTCTTCGTTGTCACAAAGATTGCAGAACTGACAGTGTTACAGTAAAAGAGGAGCTCAACATTTAACAACATAACCACCAACCATTTGAACTGGTACAACACTTGGCACAAAATATTCAGTAACTTGTTGTTTACTGTACTTTCACTGCAACCAGTAGCCTCTAGTGTACTGTAAAATTACAGTAACTTTTTAACACTAGCATTTCATGGGAAAGAACAGGATGGTTCTTCACAGCCACCACAACAGTAAAGAACCCTTCATGAGCAGTAAAGAACCCTACCTGAAAAATGTTTACACATATCACTCTCACCTCTGACAAAGAACCCCTCAAGAACCTTTTTTATTTTATTTATATATATATTTTTTGTATGCGCACGCAGTATCCAATGTTCCCTACGGGTAAACAACAACACTGCTGAACTTGACCGTTAAACAGGTGTCTTAATATTTAACTGGGTACACAGGGATACTGCTGTTTAATCTTAGTTGATATTGATCCCACTGGCTTGTGACTTGCTTAATAATGGTCACCAATGCAAATTGGTCTAATAATGCAAATCTTTCCAAACAATATGATCAGTGATTCAGAGGGGTTGGGTTAAATGCAGAAGACACATTTCAGTTGAATGCATTCAGTTGTACAACGGACTAGGTATTCCCCTTTCCCTTTCTAAATGCCTATTTAAATATTGTATTAAGCTATGATTTACTGTAAATGTGTGAGTTTATCCAATGCATGCATTCAGTACAACTTTGCTCTCTGCTTCCAGGTAAGCCAGAGTTAAGGACTGAAGTTGAAATCATTGTGGCTGATGTTTCCGAAGCAGATTCATTGGCCATCATGTGCCAACAAGGACTGGTTGTTCTCAACTGTGTGGGGCCAGTAAGTCTACAGTAATAATGTAATAATGAGTGCTGTTGTTATTGACACCTGTGATGAGGGCTGGCCTTTTGGGCTGTCATTTGTCCCGCCTCCCAAGTTACTCTTGTCCCCAATGATAATTGGAAAGCTTGTTAGGAATATGCTGACTGTATAGCTGTGGCCACAGTACTGCTGTACAGTACAGTAGACTCAGCTTTATCAGTGCGTATGGAATGTAATAACATGTGGTCAATTGCAAAGGTATGGCAATTTGATAGGGAGATTATACTTTTGATAAAGGGTTGATGACACACACTCACACACACACACCCATACCGCCATTAACACCCAAATCTTATTGAGTCCTTTTTCTTGTCTCCCTAGTACAGGTTCTATGGTGAGCCAGTGGTTAAGGCCTGCATAGAGAATGGAGCCCACTGCATAGACATCTGTGGAGAACCTCAGGTAGCAGGCTCTGTCATTACACAACACCATCATATTAAAGGTCTGTTTTTATGGCTCAATTCAGTGCCTTCACTAGCCTCTACCTCCAACCTAGTTTTATTACTGTCTATTACTGTCTTTACAGAGACAACGATAGTAGGATGCATTCGGATTTTAGGAGCTTTATGCTCATATCATCCCTATTGCCAACATAGTCTGGTCAAAAGCAGTGCATGCCATTTGGGATGCACCGCATGTCTCTCTGCTAGGGTTTTTCTACGGTGGTCTTGTATTGTGGTCCATAGTTCCTGGAGAGAATGCAACTGGAGTACCACAGCAGAGCGATGGACAGTGGAGTGTATGTGATTGGCAGCTGTGGATTTGACTCCATACCAGCTGACATGGGCATCCTGTACACAAAGAACCAGTTTAAAGGTAGAGAGCCACACTGTTAATTGGGTTTGTGAATGTTTTTTAAATATGTTTTATTATAGAGAACAGCACTTGTTTGTGTCTCTGGGTTTGTGGTGGCAGCCGTCTGTGAAGAAGATACAATTCTCATTCTTATTTTTGCCCTTGACATTGCATTTGCAGGCTCTTTCTGCTTTACTGGTGTTTTTCCTGTTATCAATGATGAATTACAGCACCATTTTGGAAAAGGAGATGTTTGTGTTTTTGGCTGAATTCCAAACAGGATGATACAGCTACAGTACACACTTCACTCACTTCTTTAGTACCCTTGTTGGTTTCCATTGAGGTTTCTATCTGTGTGCTAGTCCAGTCTGTCCTCGAGTAAAGGATATATAATAACACTGTGTCATATCTGTTAACAGGAACACTGACAGCTGTGGAGAGCTTCCTGACTATACACACTGGTCCTGAGGTAGACAGCGCTATCACTTCCGGTTTCCTACATGCATTATGGGAAATGTAGTCATACAAGTGATCTAATGTTGAGATGATTCCAAGGTCCACACCATTATTTTGTTTAGATCCAGCTATATGCCTCAATCCTGAATTAATAGGAACTATAGGCACCATCTAATTTCATAATTTCGTTAGACACAACAAATGGCATGGGACGTGGACTAGTAAACCACTTTTGAGGTCTGAAAATGTCAACAAACAATTTGTTTGTTGCCATGGGGAATTCTGATAGACTTTAATTTTGGAGTGAACTATTCTTTTAATAGTTTGTTTGTTGTGATGGTGACTTGGTTTAAGTTTTGGGATATTCCTTCCCTGTAGGGAGGCTGTGCCCACGACGGCACATGGCAGTCAGCCATCTACGGCTTTGCAGACAGCGGCTCCCTGAGGAAGCTGAGGAAGAAATTTGGCCACCAACCTCTCCCCGTTGTAGGAGCCAAAGTCAAGAAGAGGTATTGGCAGATGTCTAATGTACAGACAGTCTGTGTTCACTCCATTTACATTAAAAGTAATTGCATTTGATTGGTATGGCACAGTTGGTGCTTGGCAATGCTGAAGTGGATTTAGAGGACTAGTCTATCAATATAGATGAAATGAGTTGATGGCGTCTGTCTGTGCTGAATTCTGTGGGATGCTGATGGTGAAAATTTGAGAGCCTATTTGGAAGTAAACTGACTTGTATGTATGTGTGTGTGTGGTATGTGTGTGTGTATTCCTCAGGGGTAGCCTGTTCTTCAGTAAGGAGATTGACCAGTATGCCATACCCTTCATGGGCTCAGACCCATCAGTAGTCAGAAGATCCCAGCGCTTCCTGTATGAGGGGCATCAGGAGTTACCAGTAAGATCTAACACAACCGCACACCTCTATTGCCTGACTGGCTGCCTGCGTTCAGTCCCTCAACGATGCTACATTGTGGTCTTGCTGATGCATAGAGGTTTGGCATGGCAAGAAAGGCTACCCCTCCTTTGCCCAGTATTTTATCCATCATGGCTAGCCTAAACAACGTGCTCAATACCGAGACCGCTGTCAAACCCCATCTACTGCCACATGCTATACCCAGAGGGGTACATGGTCCTCTGTAGCTCAGTTGGTAGAGCATGGCACTTGCAGCGCCTCAGTAGTAGGTTCGATTCCTGGGACCACCCGTATGTGTTTTGTATGCACGCATGACAGTAAGTCGCTTTGGATAATGTGTCTGCAAAATTACGTTATTATTCTGTCATGTCCATAGTCTGCCTCAGTATCTACGTGTCTCTCCCCTTCCTTGCTTTCATTACCCCTAATTAGGTCAAGCAACTCTGGCTGTTAACATTTTCTTCCATTTACTAGCCTATGAAACTATCTAATGAAGCCTCATTTACTCACAAACATCCAATGTGGAGAGAAATGGATTGTAAAGAACCCCTGTATTTCTTCATGTTGAGAGAAATAGATTGTAAAGAACCCCTGTCTTTCTTCATGTGGAGAGAGAGATTGTAAAGAACCCCTGTCTTTCTTCATGTGGGGAGAAATAGATTGTAAAGGACCCCTGTTTTTCTTCATGTAGAGAGAGATAGATTGTAAAGAACCCCTGTATTTCTTCATGTTGAGAGAAATAGATTGTAAAGAACCCCTGTCTTTCTTCATGTGGAGAGAGATAGATTGTAAAGAACCCCTGTTTTTCTTCATGTGGAGAGAGAGATTGTAAAGAACCCCTGTCTTTCTTCATGTGGGGAGAAATAGATTGTAAAGGACCCCTGTTTTTCTTCATGTGGAGAGAGATAGATTGTAAAGAACCCCAGTCTTTCATCATGTGGAGAGAAATAGATTGTAAAGTACCCCTGTCTTTCTTCATGTGGAGAGAGATAGATTGTAAAGGACCCCTGTCTTTCTTCATTTGGAGAGAGATAGATTGTAAAGAACCCCTGTCTTTCTTCATATGGAGAGAGAGAGAGATTGTCTTTCTTCATGTGGAGAGAGATAGATTGTAAAGGACCCCTGTCTTTCTTCATTTGGAGAGAGATAGATTGTAAAGTACCCCTGTCTTTCTTCATGTGGAGAGAGAGAGATTGTAAAGTACCCCTGTCTTTCTTAATGTGGAGAGAGATATATTGTAAAGTACCCCTGTCTTTCTTCATGTGGAGAGAGATAGATTGTAAAGAACCCCTGTCTTTCTTAATGTGGAGAGAGAGAGATTGTAAAGTACCCCTGTCTTTCTTCATGTGGAGAGAGAGAGATTGTAAAGTACCCTTGTCTTTCTTCATGTGGAGAGAGATAGATTGTAAAGAACCCCTGTCTTTCTTCATGTGGAGAGAGAGAGATTGTAAAGAACCCCTGTCTTTCTTTGTGTGGAGAGAGATTGATTGTTTAAAAAACTGTCTTTCTTCATGTGGAGAGAGAGAGATTGTAAAGTACCCCTGTCTTTTTTCATGTGGAAAGAGATAGATTGTAAAGAACCCCTGTCTTTCTTCATGTGGAGAGAGAGAGATTGTAAAGAACCCCTGTCTTTCTTCATGTGGAGAGAGAGATTGTAAAGTACCCCTGTCTTTCTTCATGTGGAGAGAGATAGATTGTAAAGTACCCCTGTCTTTCTTAATGTGGAGAGAGATATATTGTAAAGTACCCCTGTCTTTCTTAATGTGGAGAGAGAGAGATTGTAAAGTACCCCTGTCTTTCTTCATGTGGAGAGAGAGAGATTGTAAAGTACCCTTGTCTTTCTTCATGTGGAGAGAGATAGATTGTAAAGAACCCCTGTCTTTCTTCATGTGGAGAGAGATAGATTGTAAAGAACCCCTGTCTTTCTTTGTGTGGAGAGAGATTGATTGTTTAAAAAACTGTCTTTCTTCATGTGGAGAGAGAGAGATTGTAAAGTACCCCTGTCTTTCTCCATATGGAGAGAGAGATTGTAAAGTACCCCTGTCTTTCTTAATGTGGAGAGAGAGAGATTGTAAAGTACCCCTGTCTTTCTCCATATGGAGAGAGAGATTGTAAAGTACCCCTGTCTTTCTTAATGTGGAGAGAGAGAGATTGTAAAGTACCCCTGTCTTTCTTCATGTGGAGAGAGATAGATTGTAAAGAACCCCTGTCTTTCTTCATGTGGAGAGAGATAGATTGTAAAGAACCCCTGTCTTTCTTCATGTGGAGAGAGATAGATTGTAAAGAACCCCTGTCTTTCTTCATGTGGAGAGAGATAAATGATAATGAGTCATGCAGCAGCTCCAAGTGATTCATCATCTTTCTCTCCTCGTTATCTCTGTGGGGTGTCTAAACACTGCTCCTGGCCAACGTAGTGCACTAGGGATTATAGTGTGATGTGCCCTTTCTCTACCCTTTCCATTGCCTGGGGGAGTACTATGTAGAAGTAGGGGGCATCAGTAGCTTGCAGGAGCATGCAGCAGTTAAAAGTTATTTATCGATTTCCCTTCTCTTTCTTCTTCTCTCCCCTTCTCTCTTTCCCCCTCCCTCTCTCCCTCTTCAGGTCCAGTATTCTGCGTATGTAGGGGTTGGTGGCGTCTGGTCGTTGATAAAGATGTTCTGTGGTGGCCTGCTCTTCTGGTTCCTAGGGAAGTTCGGCCTGGGAAGGAAGCTCCTCATTACGGCAAGTGTCCAAAATGGCACCCTATTGTCTATATAGTTCACTACTTTTGACCAGAGCTCAAGACCATATTCCCTATATTGTGCACTACTTTTGACCCTGGCCCATACAGTGTATTTCTCCACATTAGATGTGTGTTACCAATCTTGTAAAAATAGTCAGTCAGTTGGTTGGCCTAATTAAGGGTAACGAATGGTCTCCTCTTCTTTTAACTGTAAGCCCCTTTATTCAGTTAACCTCCATGACGGTCAGATCTGTGTGAATATAACATACAGTTACTGTACCTTGCAGCGATAACAAGAAGAAATGACCTGTGTTGGAGATGGAGGTAATCAGCTAAATTTTTCCAGTGAATTGGTTGATGTTTCTGCTCCTCAGTTTCCAGAGTTCTTCTCCTTTGGCGTGTTCACCAAGGCTGGACCCAGCAGGAAGCAGGTACTGTAGTGGACTCGGGCCCAATGGAAACAGTACATGAATGAATGGCCCAGTCATAGCCATGTGTCTAGTGAGAAGAACCTCCATAAACGTTTCATGCTTAGTCAAGTTTTGGATGCAGGCATTGTAGAATGTTGATAACTTCACTATAAAAAAAAATAAAAAAATATGCACTGTATTTATTTGATCAGTTTATGGAAGTGGAGGTTAGCATTCATAACTTTAAGCGCTAAGACTCCTCTTCTCTCCTCTCCCAGATGGAGGGAACATCTTTCAGTCTGACTTTTTCCGGGGAGGGTTATGCTGAGGGGCTGGACCCGTCTCAGGGAAGACCCAATGCTAGGATCTGTACCCAGATACATGGAGCAGGTAATACATTGTCTCTGATTGTAACTTTGTTTTGGTTTAGTTGTAATGCAGGTCAGGGTCATGTCTATTCATGCTCTGTCCAATGTCCACACGGTGCTTATTATCTTCTTCGTCTTGATTATCATTGGTCTGCTATCGTTTTTGTTGATAAACTATGTTGACTTTCATTGGTCCACAGAGCCTGGCTATGTAGCCACACCTGTTGCTATGGTACAGGCAGCTATCACCGTGCTGAATGAACAACAATTCCTTCCTATAACGTGAGTCAGGTGCCTTTCTCTCTCGGTCTCTCTCTCGTGAATATTTCATAGTTCATAGAATAAAGTCCTACACGCTGGTACATCAAATATGCAGCTATCATTACATTGTAACAGTACGTATATATCATAATATATGCATATACAGGACCTAGAAGTAAACACTATGTTGTGATTGACAGGGGAGGAGTGTACAGTCCAGGAGCTGCATTTGCCAGGACAACTCTCATTGACCGCCTCAACAGACATGGCCTGGTGTTCTCAGTGAAGAGATTCTGACGAGAGGGTCTGAGAAAAGGACTCCTGTCTGTGCCCAATCCCAAATCCAACCCCTAGGACATGTTTGGCTGCTAAATTCTGGTGCATTTCGTGCATCTGGTGGTGGTGGAATTTCTATAATATCTGAGAGGTTTGGATTTGGACTGTTTTTGTTAGCAATATAGAAATTGGTAATATCTTCACTTTGCCCTGTGATGGGCTTGGTAGAATATTCCCCATATTGCTTATACCCATCCAATCCTTTCAGATCTACATGAAGTGCCATGGTGTACAGGTGAATGGTTGTTGAGCGATACTCTAACCCCCTTATCCCCCCCTAGCCCTAGTCCCACCAGCTACTGGATGTCAATATTAGGCCAAATGGACAAACCTCATCCCCTTGAAGCTGTATCTGTCTCCCCTTAAAGCCGTACATGATCAGCCTTTTTTTTTATCAGGCTAAGGATACAGGCATTCAGACAGCCGGCCACATTGTTACCATTCTAATCTGAAGTCTGTATCTCTCTCATGGCCCGTTTGAACGGTCCTTTTATGGCTTCAGAGGTGTCACTCAATCTCTCAGTGGGTTTCAAATCAATTGTCCGTAATACAAGTGACTTATTAGTATTGCTAATGTGTAAGTGAGTGTCCTTGACCCAGATTACAGCTCTCCACAATATGATGTAGTGGAGGACTAGTCTAAGGGCTGTTGTGTGGTCTTATAGCCAAGAAAGGACTGTGGCCTATAGGTCTTTATTCTGTGTTTTAATTCACATTTTAACACACATATTTTGCCACAGTGTGTGTGTGTGCGTGAGTGTGCTTGTCACATGGCTTTTAATCAGACTAGTCCAAGGGCATTATAAGAAAGACTGGGTGTTTCAGATATTTCTTAATAATACCAGTGATTTATAATATTCTGTTTTTGTGTTATATAAAAATAACAAGCAAGCAATACATACTGCTCTGTACAAGTATAAACACACACATATGGTAACCTGAAAATGTAACAACAAAAATCGCCTGGTTTCAAATGCGATCTACCAATGCCCATCAGCACATTCAGGACCCAACCTCCCCACTAGGTGGTGGTGTTTCTCTAACTACACATTCCCTCTCCACTTCCCAAATATTTACACGCCACCAACTAGATGAGCTGTCAGTTAAGGTAATTCGCCTGCGAGAGGAGACATGGGATGGTACAATGTTTAACCATAATTAAAAGTCCATGTATACACTTTTAGCCAGAATGGATGGGGGGAGGCGGGGTTTATCATGGGTAGTAGATGTGGTTACGTGAATGAGGAGGGTCAAGGTTGGAAGGACCTGGGAGGCTTTTGTCTGTCTGGAGACTGTGACTCAACCTCCTTTCTCTTCCCTCCTTAGCCTCCCTTCCCTCGTCAGCTCTGTCTCTCCCCTTCCTCCACAACTATAGCAACAACTCTGTTAGCAGAGCATTACAGAGAGAGAAAAGGAGAGAGAGAGACAGAGACAGAGAAGTGTCCTAGTTCTACTGTAGTTATACAGAGGGAAATAGACAGGTTTGTTCAATCATAAAACTGTGGGAGAGTAATTGTTAAGTAGCGTGGTTAAGTACAGGGTGTGTAGCATAGTTAAGAGCCCTGCCAGGTGCACTTTTGCCCTGTGTGCCTGCCTGCGTGTAGCTGAGTAAACGAACAAGGGAAGGGAGAAAGAGAGTGAGACAGGAGAATGCAGTGGTTTGTTTCCCTATGCCCCATCCCTCTTCCCTGCCCTCCTCTCCCCTGTCCTCCTCTCCCTCCCCCACATCCCACCATCGTGGGTGCGCTGTTATTCATGCCATCTCCCTCACCTTGGCCAGCTCATTCCCTGTTCTATCTCCCTCTCCTTTCCCCTCGTCTCTTCACCCCCTCTTCTATCTCCCTCTCCTTTCCCCTCGTCTCTTCACCCCCTCTTCTATCTCCCTCTCCTTTCCCCTCGTCTCTTCATCCCTTCTTCTATCTCCCTCTCCTTTCCCTCGTCTCTTCACCCCTCTTCTATCTCCCTCTCCTTTCCCTCAGTCTCTTCATCCCTTCTTCTATCTCCCTCTCCTTTCCCCTCGTCTCTTCATCCCCTCTTCTATCTCCCTCTCCTTTCCCCTCGTCTCTTCACCCCCTCTTCTATCTCCCTCTCCTTTCCCTCGTCTCTTCACCCCTTCTTCTATCTCCCTCTCCTTTCCCTCGTCTCTTCACCCCCTCTTCTATCTCCCTCTCCTTTCCCCTCGTCTCTTCACCCCCTCTTCTATCTCCCTCTCCTTTCCCCTCGTCTCTTCACCCCCTCTTCTATCTCCCTCTCCTTTCCCCTCGTCTCTTCATCCCTTCTTCTATCTCCCTCTCCTTTCCCCTCGTCTCTTCATCCCTTCTTCTATCTCCCTCTCCTTTCCCCTCGTCTCTTCACCCCCTCTTCTATCTCCCTCTCCTTTCCCCTCGTCTCTTCATCCCTTCTTCTATCTCCCTCTCCTTTCCCCTCGTCTCTTCATCCCTTCTTCTATCTCCCTCTCCTTTCCCCTCGTCTCTTCATCTGCTGTCTTGTCTTGTCTCCTATTCACCTCTCCTTTGCTCTCTCCCACTCTCTCCATCTCCTCTCTTATCCTTCCCTCTTCTGACTGATCCCTTCCTCAGTCCAGCAAACAGCCTCCACCCTACCAGTTGGCATGATGTTTCGAGTGGGCTGCAGAGCAAAACACCTATCGGGCACTCCCAGGCCCGCATTCACTCGCTCTATTTAATTCTCTCTCTCCCTTTCTCTCTTGTATTTTCTGTTCTTCCTTTCTTTCTCCTCTGACTTTCTGTTTATCTTATCCCTCTTCACCTCTATCTCTTTCTATTTCTTTCTTTCATCCTCTTGCTGTCTCTCTCTCTCTGTCCTCTCTCAGTGGTGACCCGTCATTCAGGGCAGGTGGGACCTGTTTTGCATGTTATTTTGGCATTAATACATGTCACATACTAGTTAGAAAACAATGTAAAAAATAAATTATTGAGTTAATAAAGACCCATACAAACATGGTCTCTTTTTTGCTTTCTTGAGAAAGGCAGCTCCAAAATGACGGTGTTTCAGCCTAGCTCAGTGCTTTCTATGGTTGAGGAGCAGCCAGTAGAAAACACAGAGCGTAGGTGTTGGTCATCTTCTCTATTTGCGCTATGATTGCCTCAGTGTTCTGACACTCATAGGGACACTACATCACAGCAAAATCTACAGGGAGAGCTAGAAAGTTCAAGCTACCTTGGGTGCTGCCATAGATTTACATTAGAAGTGCCCATCCAAGAAGGCTCAAGGTCATTGGCCACAGATAAAATGATGTCAAATCACGTTATATCTACCGTAGCTTTGATTGGACTGATCATGTCAACATCATACTTTCAAAATCTTAGCTAGCAAGCTAGACACGCAGTCAACATTAATCATGTCGACAATCTACTGGCAAATCATTTTTAATCCTTGTCATATGAAGAGAAATATTAGATAAAACGTATTGGTGCTCATCAGCCATTGGACATAAACATTGCACGACAAGTTGGAAATCGCAGATTCAACAATGAGTGGTTTGGAAGGAATGACAAAGTTTTATGCCAAAATATCCCACAAGAAGGACCGCCTCGGCCTCCCGAGTGGCGCAGTGGTCCAATGCACTGCATCGCAGTTGCTAGCTGTGCCACTAGAGTTCCTGGTTTGAGTCCAGGCTCTGTCGCAGCCGGCCATGACCGGGAGACCCATGGGGCGGCACACTATTGGCCCAGCATTGTCTGGGTTAGGGGAGGGTTTGGCCGGTAGGGATGTCCTTGTCCCATCGCTCTCTTGCGATTCCTGTGGCGGACCGGGCGCATGCACGCTGACACGGTCGCCAGGTGTACGGTGTTTCCTTCCTTCCTCCGGGGAGAAAAATGGGTAAAAGTTAAAAAAATTTAGTGAGCACAGCACAACGGTGAGTCCAAAAATGTATTGTATGCTGCTGCATAAATTATGTAATATGACAGGGAGATACAGTTGAAGTCGGAAGTTTACATACACCTTAGCCAAATACATTTAAACTCATTTTTTTACCATTTCTGACATTTAATCCTAGTAAACATTCCCTGTCTTAGGGCAGTTAGGATCACCACTTTATTTTAAGAATGTGAAATTGTCAGAAGAGCTTGGTGTAGTTGGTGCAAAAGAGTCAGCAGAGATGAGCAACACAACGTAGTTTACTCATAAAGATACAAAGTAGATACAAATACCAAGCCCACCAAATGGACTGACATAAATCAGGAATAATAACGCACACAAACATGGGGAAAACAGAGGGTTAAATAATGAACATGTAATTGGGGAATTGAAACCAGGTGTGTATAAAACAAAGACAAAACAAATGGAAAATGAAAAGTGGATCGGCGATGGCTAGAAGGCCAGTGATGTTGGCCGCCGAACGCCGCCCGAACAAGGAGAGGGACCGACTTCGGCTGAAGTCGTGACAGAAATGTCAGAATAATAGTAGAGAGAATGAATTATTTCAGCTTATATTTCTTTCATCACATTCCCAGTGGGTCAGAAGTTTACATACACTCAATTAGTATTTGGTAGAATTGTCTAACTTGGGTCAAACATTTTGGGTAGCCTTCCACAAGCTTCCCACAGTAATTTGGGTGAATTTTGTCCCATTCCTCCTGACAGAGTTGGTGTAACGGAGTCAGGTTTGTAGGCCTCCTTGCTCGCACACACTTTTTCAGTTCTGCCCACAAATGTTCTATGGATTGAGATCAGGGCTTTGTGATGGCCACTCCAATACCTTGACTTTGTTGTCCTTAAGCCATTTTGCCACAACTTTGGAAGTATGCTTGGGGTCATTGTCCATTTGGAAGACCCATTTGCAACCAAGCTTTAACTTCCTGACTTGTGTCTTGAAATGTTGCTTCAATATATCCACATCATTTTCTCCCTCATGATGCCATCTATTTTGTGAAGTGCACCAGTCCCTCCTGCAGAAAAGCACCTCTACAACATGATGCTGCCACCCCCATGCTTCACGGTTGGGATGGTGTTCTTTGGCTTGCAAGCCTCCCCCTTTTTCCTCCAAACATAACGATGGTCATTATGGCCAAATAGTTATATTTTTGTTTCATCAGACCAAAAGTATGATCTTTGTCCCCATATGCAGTTGCAAACCGTAGTCTGGCTTTTTAATGGTGGTTTTGGAGCAGTGGCTTCTTCCCTGCTGAGCGGCTTTTCAGGTTATGTTGATATAGGACTCGTTTTACTGTTGATATAGATACTTTTGTACCTGTGTTCTCCAGCATCTTCACAAGGTCCTTTGCTGTTGTTCTGGGATTATTTGAGCTTTTCGCACCAAAGTACGTTCATTTCTAGGACAGAACACGTCTCCTTCCTGAGCGGTATGATGGCTGCGTGGTCCCATGGTGTTCATACTTGCATACTACTGTTTGTACAGATGAACGGGTTACCTTCAGGCATTTGTAAATTGCTCCTAAGGATGAAACAGACTTGTGGAGGTCTACAATTTCTTTTCTGAGGTCTTGGCTGATTTCTTTTGATTTTCCCATGAAGTCAAAAAAAGAGGCACTGAGTTTGAAGGTAGGCCTTGAAATACATCCACAGGTACACCTCCAATTGACTCAAATGTTGTCAATTAGCCTATCAGAAACTTCTAAAGCCAGTCAACTTAGTGTATGTAAACTTCTGGCACACTGGAATTGTGTTACAGTGAATTATAAGTGAAATAATCTGTCTGTAAACAATTGTTGGAAAAATTACTTGTCATGCACAAAGAAGATGTCTTAATTGACTAGCCAAAACTATAGTTTGTTAACAAGAAGTTGTTGAAAAACAAGTTTTAATGACACCAACCTAAGTGTATGTAAGCTTCCGACTTCAACTGTATGTATACTGTAGCTAAGAAAGTAGTACTAAGTGTATGTTGTGTAGTAAGCTGTTAGTTGCCCATGTGCCTCACCCTAAAAATTTGGTCCCTTTCACCCATATAACTTTGCCTACTGTTCTGACTTGGTGGTGCACCCGAGCCTATAGCCTGTTTTAGAGAAATGTCATCATCGAATATTGGAAGAGCTTTCATTGTCTGCTTATATGCCCTCTTTATTTATCCTACGGTTCTGACTTCGTGTACAGGGAGAATACTGTAAGAACGGACAATGTTCTGAATTCTGTCGCTGTCAACACCATAGTTCCCTCAAAGCTCATCAATAAGCTAAGGACCCTGGGGCTAAACACCTCCCTCTGCAACTGGATCCTGGACTTCCTGACAGGCCGCCCCCAGGTGGTAAGGGTAGGTAACAACACATCTGCCACGCTGATCCTCAACACAGGGGCCCCTCAGGGGTGCGTGCTCAGTCCCCTCCTGTACTCCCTGTTCACTCATGACTGCACGGCCAGGCATGACTCCAACACCATCATTAAGTTTGCCGATGACACAACAGTGGTAGGCCTGATCACCGACAATGACAAGACAGCCTATAGGGAGGAGGTCAGAGACCTGGCCGTGTGGTGCCAGGACAACAACCTCTCCCTCAACGTGATCAAGACAAAGGAGATGATTGTGGACTATAGGAAAAAGAGGACCGAGCACGCCCCCATTCTCATCGACGGGGGCTGCAGTGGAGCATGTTGAGTTCCTTGGTGTCCACATCACCAATAAACTAACATGGTCCAAGCACACCAAGACAGTCGTGAAGAGGGCACGACAAAACCTATTCCCCATTAGGAGACTGAACAGATTTGGCATGGGTCCTCATATCCTCAAAAGGTTCTACAGCTGCACCATCGAGAGCACCCTGACTGGTTGCATCACTACCTGGTATGGCAACTGCTCGGCCTCCGACTTCAAGGAACTACAGAGGGTAGTGAGAACCGCCCAGTACATCACTGGGGCCAAGCTTCCTGCCATCCAGAACCTCTATACCAGGTGGTGTCAGAGGAAGGCCCTAAAAATTGTCAAGACTCCAGCCACCCTAGTCATAGACTGTTCTCTCTGCTACCGCACGGCAAGCAGTACTGGAGCGCCAAGTCTAGGTCCAAGAAGCTTCTAGACAGCTTCTACCCCCAAGCCATAAGACTCCTGAACACCTAATCTAATAGCTACCCAGACTATTTGCATTGTGTGTCCCCCCCTTATATCTGCTGCTGTTGTTATCATCTATGCATAGTTACTTTAATAACTCTACTTACATGTACATATTACCTCAGCTAACCGGTGCCCCCGCACATTTATTCTGTACTGGTACCCCCCTGTATAAAGTAACACTTGTTATTTTACTGCTGCTCTTAAATTACTTGTTACTTTTATTTCTTATTCTTATTCATATTTTCTTTTAACTGCATTGTTGGTTAGGGGCTCGTAAGTAAGCATTTCACTGTAAGGTCTACACGTGTTGTATTCGGTGCATTTGACTAATACAACATTTTATTTGAATTGATTCTGACCACTTCCGTATAGAGCGAGTCACTGGTACTTCCTGCTTTAGTTTTTGTACGCATGAATCAGGAGGATAAAATTATGGTCAGATTTGCCAAATGGAGGGCGAGGGAGAGCTTTGCATGCATCTCTGTGTGTGGAGTAAAGGTGGTCCAGAGTTTTCTTTCCCTCTGCTTGCACATGTGACATGCTGGTAGAAATGAGGTAATACGGATTTAAGTTTGCCTGCATCAAAGTCCCCGGCCACTAGGAGCTCCACTTCTGGATGAGTATTTTCTTGTTTGCTTATGGCCTTATACAGCTCTTTGAGTGCGGTCTTAGTGCCAGCATCGGTTTGTGGTGGTAAATAGACAGCTACGAATAATATAGATGAGAACTCTGTTGGTAGATAGTGTGGTCTACAGCTTATCATTAGGTACTCTACCTCAGGCGAGCAATACCTTGAGAGTTATTTATTTATTTATTTAATTTTATTATTAACCCCTCCACCCCCCCTCTTCGGAGGACAAATATCTTTGTTTTTTACTGCTTTTTTTGCTTCATATACATACATTTGACATATACATTTTGCATACAGATATTACCTACACATTTTACATACATGGTACTTTTATATAATACAGTCACATAACAATAATACATTACCAAACATAAGCTCTTTAATCCCAACCCTCAGCCACTCTCAGCCCATTCCACCTATCACCATAGACCACCCTCGTTTGGTTTCCATGTGCCATATATTTTTCAATTGTGCTGTGATGTTTTACATAATTTTCTTACCTTTCTAATCGTACATTATCCACAGATTGTGAGCTAAACCATTCCTACGAGTATTATTATATTATTTATTGACTGACTATGGCTTTCCAAATTGCCCAACACTGCTATTTGTAAGGTTAATTTTAAGTGCATGTTGTGTTTTTTTTTTTTACCATTCCTGAACCTGTGACCAGAAACAAGCTACATAGAATCAATAGATCATATATTTTGGTATTGCCCCAGTCTCTTCGCAGCAAAATCTACAGAGCCAATATTGTTGTATGCCCCATATATATAGCATTATTTTGGTGGCAAAAATGGTATATAATAATTTTAATTGAAAAACTCTAAGTGTTGAATCAAGTGTAGTGTTTTGTACCAGTTCCCAATGCCATGGAATTTGCTGCATTGAAAATCTCTTCCCATTTATTTTACAACCTGTATGGTGCAGCTGTCAACATTTTAGTTCTCAAATGAAACTGGTATATTTTTCTATTTATGCCAGTTCCTTTCAGCCAGTTTGTATCTTTAAAATATGACAGGCAAAGACGTTCCCTACCTTCTCCCTTTTCCACTTGCCTCTTCCATTTTTGTGGTAGTGCTCAATCAGTTGGTTGTAAATTTGGATTGAGCAGATATTATTATGGAAATTTTGTACTCAATGTTCATAAACTGAACTTCAATTAAACAACTCCGTCTGTAACCCAGAATTTGTAAGATACTGGTTGAAATGAAATGGACGGAAGCCCAGTCTACAATGGTCAAATGTCAATGTTTATTCAGGAGAATTCTCAATTCACAATAAGAACACTTTATATGTACATACAATTTAACTCCACCCCGCTTTAGGCGGGCTGTGTTTTACATATAACATCATCACTTCTAACAGCTTTCTGACCATTTTTAACCGTTTCTCCCCTCCCTGGGTGAAGAAACCGTTTTCCTGTTATTGGTTTCAAAGTTATAAATCGTCTGTCGACAGTTCTCCTGTTCCTCTGTTATCTCAACTCCATCCTGCTTAGGTTGCAAAATATAACACAATGTCTTAGTCTTTTAAATAGTTCTAGATCTATTCCCCTAACACCTATTACATATATTTTCAGGACTTAATATTCTTAGTAATTCCTTAAACATATTATTTTAAACATATAATCATTTAGTCATTAAACATATAAATCATATGAATTTATTCATAACAGATATTCCCATATATTTTCGATAACTGCATATGTGACATAACTCCTCCGTTTCTGTTCATAATATCATTAATAAATATAATACAATTTTTTAACATTTTATCCATAAAGAATGTTTTTTTTTATTAATAAGTATATTTGAGTTTAACCATAACATTTGTTGTAATGTTTGTTCTATCTTTTCTTGGGGAGAACTGAAATTTTAACCAGCTATGTACGGCTTGTTTAAGAAAGGGCGATACTTTAAACAAAATTTCATTTTCAATTAGTCGGAAATGAGAAGCTGTAATCTGTTTAAAGGCAAAAAGGCAATTTTTTAACAAAGGATGAGCCTTTCTCCAGTAGATTATTAAGAACCAGTTTGGGTTTAAGTACAACTTATGTATGAGTGAAGATTTTAGTGAGAGGTTTAAAGCTTTAATATTTATTCATTTTAGTCCCCCCAAACTCACATTCATTATATAAATAGACATGTTTAATTTTGTTTAGCATCTGGAGTAGGTCAGTGCCATTAGTAAGTCAGTAAACTGTGATAGGACCAAATAGTTAATCAAGTATTTACCTCTCCATGGTTGCAGAATCTTATCTATTTTTGCTAACTTTCTATTGAAATTAATTGTTGTAAGATCCTTTTTTTATGTGAATACGAAATATGTCTGCTTCACCATCCTCCCATTTTATTGGTAAACTACAAGGTAGTGTAAACACTATTTTTTAACGATCCAGAACGTAATATGGTACACTTGTCATAATTAGGTTTTAATCCAGAGAGGCTAGAAAAGTGATCAAGATCTTCAATGAGACTGTGCAGGGTTCCAGATTGTGGATTTAAGAAAAAACTAGTCATCGACATGCATTGACACTTTTGTTTTTATCCCCAGGATTTCTAACCCATTGATGTTCTAGCATTTCAATGGCCATAATAAATAGATATCGAGACAACGGACAGATTTGTTTTACTCCTCTTAAAAACTCAATACTTTCTGAGAAGTAATCATTATTTACTATTTTACATCTGGGGTTGCTGTACATATCTTTAACCCATTCTATAAGAGATTCACCAAAATTAAAGTAATCCAGGCATTTATATTGAAATTCTAGTCGTACTTTATCAAACGCCTTTTCAAAATCTGCTATGAAGACCAGGCATGGTATCTTCGATGTTTCATAATGTTCAATTGTTTCAAGTAATTGTCGTATATTATCTCCAATATATCGTCCATGTAAAAAACCTGTCTGATCAGGATGAACAATATCGGGTAAAACCTTTTTTATTCTATGTGCTATGCATTTCGCCAGTATTTTCGCATTACAACATTGAAGTGTTAGAGGCCTCCAGTTTTTTAAATGGACTGGGTCTTTATACTTACCACCTGGGTCCTGTTTTAGTAGTAATGAAATCAGACCTTGTTGAGTACCTGAAAGTCTTCCATTTGTATAAGAGTAATTAAGAAATGCTAATAATGGATCTTTGAGTACACCAAAAAAGGTCTGATATATCTCTACTGGTATACCAGTAGAGGCTTGGTGTTTTTCCAGACTGAAAAGATTTTATTGTCTCAAAAAATTCCTCTTCTGTAAGTTGACCTTCACACAGGTCTTTCTGTAAATATGTTAATTTTACATTATTATTATTATTATTATTAGGAAAGAAATCCTTACAGTTAACATCATTCAGTGAAAATGGAGGAAACTGAAAAGAAAACATATGCTTAAAATATTTTGCTTCTTCTTTCAAAATATAATTTGGTGAATCATGGATAATAATTTGTAAGTTTCTGTAAATTCTTTTTGGTAGAATTTCTATGCTAAAGATTTATTTTTAAATTGGTGCATTTTTCAAAATATTCCATCCAATTCGCTTTATTGTTGTAATACATTACACTTGATCGTTCTTGAATAAGTACCTCCATTTCTTTTTGTTTTTCCTCGAACCTATTTTGTGCCTCTATAGTACAGTTTCCATTACCATCTCTGTTACTTACTCTATTTCCTTTATTAGTCTCATCTCTTTTGACCTAAACTGCTTTTGTTTTGTAAGTTTTGTATTGAATGGCCTCTAAAAGTACATTTGAAAGTGTCCCATACAGTAAGGGGATCTGCTCTACCTATGCTGTGAAAAAAAAGTCAATTATAAATTATTTTGTCTTAGTTACGAACAAATGGTCATCCAATAGGCTTTGATTAAATTTCCAATATCCCCATCCACGTGGAAACGGTAAGAGTTATGTGGAGGCCAACTAGATGGTGGTCCAATCTCATTTGGTCTCCTATTAATACTTTTTAAAACTTTTGATGCCAGCAAGAACGAGACTAGGAAGTAATCAAGACAGCTAGCTTGATTAAGCCTCCTTCATGTACAGTTGAAGTCGGAAGTTTACATACACTTAGGCTGGTGTCATTAAAACTAACTCGTTTTTCAACCACCCCACAAATTTCTTGTTAACAAACTATAGTTTTGGCAAGTCGGTTAGGACATCTACTTTGTGCATGACACAAGTCATTTTTCCAACAATTGTTT
The DNA here is from genome assembly GCA_030435695.1 of Brachymystax lenok tsinlingensis. Taxonomy (NCBI): domain Eukaryota; kingdom Metazoa; phylum Chordata; class Actinopteri; order Salmoniformes; family Salmonidae; genus Brachymystax; species Brachymystax lenok. Next base: position 7,036,554 of record CM059796.1, on the reverse strand, counting down.
ACAGACAGATTTTTTCACTTATAATTCACTGTATCACAATTCCAGTGTGTCAGAAGTTTACATACACTAAGTTGACTGTGCCTTTAAACAGCTTGGAAAATTCCAGAAAATGATGTCATTTAGAAGTTTCTGATAGGCTAATTGACATAATTTAAGTTAATTGGAGGTGTACCTGTGGATGTATTTCAATGCCTACCTTCAAACTCAGTGCCTCTTTGCTTGACATCATGGGGAAATCAAAAGAAATCAGCCAAGATCTCAGAAAGAAAATTGTAGACCTCCACAAGTCTGGTTCATCCTTGGGAGCAATTTCCAGATGCCTGAAGGTACCACGTTCATCTGTACAAACAATAGTACGCAAGTATAAACACCATGGGACCACGCAGCCGACATACCGCTCAAGAAGGAGGCGCGTTCTGTTTCCTAGAGATAAACGTACTTTGGTGTGAAAAGTGCAAATCAATCCCAGAACAACAGCAAACGACGTTGTGAAGATGCTGGAGGAAACAGGTACAAAATTATCTATATCCACAGTAAAACGAGTCCTATATCGACATAACCTGAAAGGCCGCTCAGCAAGGAAGAAGCCACTGCTCCAAAACCACCATAAAAAATGGAGAAATGTTTTGCCTGCGAGGTTGTGGGCCCCCGAACAAATCTCGTTTAGAGTCCCCCACCTCTTCAGGTGACAAAAGTAACTTTGTTTTGCATTTTTGTACATTTGACATGCATGTTACTTTTACACACAGTAATAACACAAGAAATGTATTGTTTTTTGATTATACACGTTACATTTTGGGATTGATACTACTCAGAAATCTATATCGCATTTTCAGTAATAACTATTACCCATCATGAGCTTTTTAATCACCCCCCTCTGCTACTCTCAGCCCATCCCACCTATCTCCCTATACCATCCTCTTTTGATTTCCACGTGCCAAATAATTTTGTACTGTGCTGTGATGTCTTACATTAATTTTGAACCTTCTTAATCACATAGTATCCACAGATTGTGAGTTAAAGAGGACATTTTTCCCCAAGAGTATTATATTGTTTATTGATTGACGATGGGTTTCCAAATCACCCAACTCTGCTATTTGTAGGGTTAAATTGAATTTAATGTGGTGATTTTTCAGCTATTCCTGAACCTGTGAGCAGAAACAAGCTACATGTGGGCGATACCAGAATACATTACCAAATGATTCTGTTTCTTTGCAGCAAAATATGCAGAGCTGAGATTGTTGTATGCCCCATATGCTGTATATAACATGGCAAAAATGTTGTACAATCATTTAAATTGAAAACTTGAAATGTTGAGTCAATCATTGTTTTGTGTATCAGTTCATACATCATGTGCCATAGAATCGGTACATAAAACATCTCTTCCCAGCTATTTTGCAACCTGTATGGCGCAGCTGTCAGCATTTTTGTCCTCAAATGAAACTGGTATGTTTTTCTATTTATGCCAATCTTGGTTTTTAATAGATGGTAGACAGACAAGTTCCCTAGCTTCTACCCATTCCACTTGTCTCCTCCATTACGAGGTACTGCTGCAATCAGTTAGTTCTAACTTTGGATTGAGCAGACGTTCCCATATATTTTAGATAGCGGCATGTGTGACATAACTCCACCATTCCTATTCATAATATTTTCTATAAAAATAATACAATTTATTTTAAACCCTTGTTTCCATAAATAATGTATTTTTTAATCAATCAGTATATTTGAGTTTAACCATAATATTTGTATTTTTTTTGTGTATTTTCTGTGGGATAAAATTGAAATTCTAACCAACTTTGTATGGCTTGTTTAAGAAAGGGCGATACTTTGAACAAGGTTTCATTTTTATTCACCGAAAATGAGAACCAAACATTACTACTGCGATTGTCTAAATATATGTATTCCGAAATACATTTCTGCATTATAATTTATTAAGCAATTATATGCCTGTCTTATTCCCCAAAACAACTTTATCGATTCTATGGAGTTTTCTTAAAGCCACACAATCGAAAGCTGCAATATTTATAAGAGAACTTCAGTTCTTGGAGGAGTTTCTGCATATTTTTGGCAAACCTTTAGTTTGAATCAGACCAAGCTGCCACAGAGAGAAGGAGCATGATGCTGCATCTATTCTGTAGCTTCCAGTAAGATAAATAAAGATCTGGGAAACATTGGGGAAAACAAGTACTGATGTAATACCACACTATCACCATCTGTCTGTAGCTTCTCCATTATTCATTACTGAAGTGAGAGGAGAAAAGAGAAGAGGAGAGGGGCGGAGAGAGGAGAAGAGATGCGAGGAGATGAGACGAGAGGAGATACTGATGGACTGATCTTGTTTTGTGTCAGTTGTACTATGTGGCAATAGCATTCAACACAATTCAAACCTGGTTTCAAATGGTGCCTAGTAGTGCCAATGCTATTAATGTGCAATTACCATTTGACCATTTGATCATGTCATTTCTAAAATATATGAATGAATACTGTAAAATAAAGTGCTACCCACCAGTCCCCTTATCCCCTCACTGTGGTTGCATCCCAAATGGGACATTATTCACTATATAGTGCACTTCTTTTGACCATATGGGCCCTAGTCAAAAGCAGTGCACTAAATGGGGAATAGGGTGCTATTTGGGATGCAGACAGTGTAATTTACATCTTGGATGCAGACAGTGTAATTTACATCTTGGATGCTCCCTGCATCGTGACTGTGGTTGATGATCACTTAAACACAGTAAATTATAGGGTAATGTAGTTGTGATGTCTGGCTCTCATCCCACAATACAGTAAGTCTGTCTGTTCAGAGGAGATACAGCGAATAAGAGGGTTGAATGGCTGAAGAATACCATATGTGTGACTGTGTGTAATGGGGTTGTGTGGTTGTAAAATGGCTGCAATAAAATGGTGTGTATGGGGTGGGGTGTGTGTGTGTGTCTCGTCCCAGACAGGACTGAGAACTGGCCTTTTCACTGGAATCATATCTCCTTCACTGTTTGGCATCCCTCATATACTGTCTTCCGCATAATCTCTCATCTCATGCATCCCTAGCTGGCTTCCGCTCTGATTTTTCATTTCACACACTCACACAATCCACTCTCACAACACCTAACCTCGTCCCTCCCTCATCTCCTGCACCCTCGTCCCCTTTTCTATTTATTTTGATTTCTCTCCCTTCCCTGTCTCTTTCTTACTCTAAATGTACTCAGGCTGTCCATAGCTAATAGGCCACAGCAAAGGTCGTATCTGAGCAGCCCTTGTAGAAATATACTGATCAAAAATAGTTAGTCCCATGTTTCATGAGCTTAAATGAAATATCCCAGAAATGTTCCATACGCACAAAAAGCGTATTTATTTCAAACCTCTGATTCCAAAGGTTGCAAGTTTAAATCCAAGGATAGAAAGTGTTTTTTTTTTTTTTAATTTAAGCCTATCCCAAACCTTAACCCTTAACCATTCAGAGTTAATAACTAACCTTAAGATTTTGGAGTTAATGCTTAAACTTAACCCTAACATGAAACATGTGCAATTAATGCCTAAACTTAACCTTAAACACTTGACGTTTGCACCAACTTCGAAATTTGATGTTTGAGAAACATGAATGAATGTCTAATCCTGACGTGAGACTGAGAGCTAGTTGAACATACAGTTGAAGTCGGAAGTTTACATACACCTTAGCCAAATACATTTAAACTCAGTTTTTCACAATTCCTGACATTTAATCCTAGTAAACATTCCCTGTCTTAAGCCAGTTAGGATCACCACCTTATTTTAAGAATGTGAAATGTCAGAATAATAGTAGAGAGAATTATTTATTTTATCTTTCATTTCTTTCATCACATTCCCAGTGGGTCAGAAGTTTGCATACATACACTCAATTAGTATTTGGTAGCATTGCCTTAAAATTGTTTAACTTGGGTCAAACGTTTCGGGTAGCCTTCCACAAGCTTCCCACAATAAGTTGGGTGAATTTTGGCCCATTCCTCCTGACAGAGCTGGTGTAACTGAGTCCGGTTTGTAGGCCTCCTTGCTCGCTGCGCTTTTCAGTTCTGCCCACACATTTTCTATAGGATTGAGGTCAGGGCTTTGTGATGGTCACTCCAATACCTTGACTTTGTTGTCCTTAAGCCATTTTGCCACAACTTTGGAAGTATGCTTGGGGTCATTGTCCATTTGGAAGACCCATTTGCAACCAAGCTTTAACTTCCTGACTTATGTCTTGAAATGTTGCTTCAATATATCCACATAATTTTCCTCCCTCATGATGTCATCTATTTTGTGAAGTGCACCAGTCCCTCCTGCAGCAAAGCACCCCCACAACATGATGCTGCCACCCCCGTGCTTCACGGTTGGGATGGTGTTCTCCGGCTTGCAAGCCTCCCCCTTTTTCCTCCAAACATACTGATGGTCATTATGGCCAAACAGTTCTATTTTTGTTTCATCAGACCAGAGGACATTTCTCCAAAAAGTACGATCTTTGTCCCGATGTGCAGTTGCAAACCGTAGTCTGGCTTTTTTGTGGCGGTTTTGGAGCAGTGGCTTCTTCCTTGCTGAGCGGCCTTTCAGGTTATGTCGATAAGGACTGTGGATATAAATACTTTTGCACCTGTTTCCCCCAGCATCTTCACAAGGTTGTTTGCTGTTGTTCTGGGATCGATTTGCACTTTTCGCACCAAAGTACGTTTGTCTCTAAGAGACAGAATGCGTCTCCTTCCTGAGCGGTATGATGGCTGCGTGGTCCCATGGTGTTTATACTTGCGTACTATTGTTTGTACAGATGAATGTGGTACCTTCAGGTGTTTGTATATTGCTCCCAAGGATGAACCAGACTTGTGGAGGTCTACAATTTCTTTTCTTAGGTCTTGGCTGATTTCTTTTGATTTCCCAATAATGTCAAGCAAAGAGGCACTGAGTTTGAAGGTAGGCCTTGAAATACATCCACAGGTACACCTCCAATTGACTATCAAAAACTTCTAAAGCCATGACATCATTTTCTGGAATTTTCCAAGCTGTTTAAAGGCACAGTCAACTTAGTGTATGTAAACTTCTGACCCACTGGAATTGTGATACAGTGAATTATAAGTGAAATAACCTGTCTGTAAACAACTGTTGGAAAAATGACTTGTGTCATGCACAAAGTAGATGTCCTAACCGACTTGTCAAAACTATAATTTGTTAACAAGAAATTTGTGGAGTGGTTGAAAAACGAGTTTTAATGACTCCAAGTGTATGTAAACTTCCGACTTCAACTATATATCTCACTAGGTCAGGGTTTTCCAACCTCCATATATCCACTAGTTCTAATGTATCCATGATCTTTGTGATCTCCTTAATTGCTTGAGGGTGATTGTTTGTAGCGGGATTTCCTTTACGATCCATTGAGGTACTTAAAAACCATATTATAATCTCCCACCCTAATAATAGATTATTTCGTTTCTTGTGAGCTCAATACATTATTATATATATTTTCAAGTAAGTGTGGATCATCATTATTTGACCCATATAGATTAATTAGACAGATCTGTTTTTGGTCCAATAGCATATTTTAAATAATTAATCTGCCTTGTGTATCTGTTTGCACAGTTTGCACAATACCTCGAAACTTCTTTATATGAGACATCGCGTCCCAGCTGTTATTGACAAATAGACACACACCCCTACCCCTTGTCTTAGCAGACGTAGCTTCTCTGTCCTGCCGATGCATGGAAACTCCCACCAGCTCTATATTATCCGTGTCGTCGTTCAGCCACAACTCAGTGAAACATAAGATATTCATGTTTTTAATGTCCTGTTGGTAGGATAGTCTTGATCGTTTATCATCCATTTTGTTTTCCAATGATTGCACGTTGGCCAATAGAACGGATGGTAGTGGAGGTTTACTCACTCCCCTACGAATTCTCAGAAAGCAGCCCGACCTCCGACCCCTTTTTCTCTGTCTTCTTCACGCAAATGATGGGGTTTGGTCCCGTTCCCGAGAAAGCAGTATAATCTTCACTTTGGACTCGTTAAAGAAAAAATCTTTGTCCAGTTCGAGGTGAGTAATTGCTGTTCTGAAGTCCAGAAGTTATTTTCGGTCATAAGAGACGGAAGCAGCAACATTATGTATAAAATAAGGACAAAAATAAGTTACAAACAATGAGAAAAATGAACAAAATAGCACAGTTGGTTAGCAGCCCGTAAAACGGCAGCCATCCCCCTGGCTCCATTTAGCTCTAGCTGTCTCTGTGTCTTCGCTGTGGCCTGCTAGCTATGGACAGCCTGATTACATTTAGGGGGGTCGATTTAACCACTATAAATGACAATGAGTACTAGTAGGCCATAAATCACCACAAGTTTTAATTACTAGCTAGTAGCCATCAGCACAAACTGGGAAGGCACTGGGTCAACTATCTATCAGACACAGAGACAGAGAGAGAGGGGGAGCAGAATGTGTGCTATCCGCTCACACCCTGAATGTAGACTAGAGATATAAAAATGACACATCCTGATTTGCTTGATATTAATAGTTAGCAATTAATATTTCTGTCCTGTTAGTGTCTATGTTTTTATGGTCTCCACTCTGCAGCTAATCTGGGCGTATGGTCACCAGAGATTTCTTGAGCTGACAAATGGGATAGAGATAGCCAGGAGGAGTTTAGAACAATTCCTCATTGTCTCTAAATCATCCTTACATCTGGGAAACTAAGCCAGGGAGGGGTTAAGACAACAACCCACGTGCAGATAACGACAGGATGAACCCAGAGTGGCTTATGATGCTCCTTGGTCTGCATGAGGGGCGTTGAACCAACCATGACTGAGCATTGTTAGTGTCAGCTATATATAGTACTCTGCATTTGTGTAAAGGTTAGGTTACTCGGCCCAACACTCATGTGTAGGGGGTCGACCAGCCTCATTATTGCAATAATTAATCGATATCAAATTAACATGATTGTTTGAAGAAATGACTAAATCTCTCTGTACTGAATTTCCATGACAAGTACCAAATCAAATCAAATCAAATTGTATTTGTTACATGCACATGGTTAGCAGATGTTAATGCGAGTGTAGCGAAATGCTTGTGCTTCTAGTTCCGACCATGCAGTAGTATCTCACAAGTAATCTAACAAATTCACAACAACTACCTTATACACACAAGAGTAAAGGAATGAATACAAGTATGTACATATAAATATATGGATGAGCGATGGCTGATCGGCGTAGGCAAGATGCAGTAGATGGTATGGAGTACAGTATATACATATGAGATGAGTAATGTAGGATATGTAAACATTATATAAATGCATCGTTTAAAGTGGCTAGTGATACATTTATTTCATCCAATTATAATTATTAAAGTGGCTAGAGATTTGAGTCGATGGCCGAACGGCATAGGCAAGACTCAGTAGATGGTTTAGAGTACAGTGTATACATTTGATATGAGTAATGTTGGATATGTAAACATTATATACAAAATTGTTTAAAGTGGCTAATGATACATTTGTTACATCCAATTCCTATTTTTAAAGTGGCTAGAGATTTAAGTCAGTATGTTGGCAGCAGCCACTCAATGTTAGTGATGGCTGTTTAACAGTCTGATGGCCTTGAGGTAGAAGCTGTTTTTCAGTCTCTCGGTCCCAGCTTTGATGCACTTGTACTGACCTCGCCTTCTGGATGATAGCAGGGTGAACAGGCAGTGGCTCGGGTGGTTGTTGTCCTTGATGATCTTTTTGGCCTTCCTGTGACATCGGGTGGTGTAGGTGTCCTGGAGGGCAGGTAGTTTACCCCCGGTGATGCGTTTTGCAGTCCTCACTACCCTCTGGAGAGCCTTACGGTTGTGGGCGGAGCAGTTGCCGTACCAGGCGGTGATACAGCCCGACAGGATGCTCTCGATTGTGCACCTGTAGAAGTTTGTGAGTGTTTTTGGTGACAAGCCAAATTTCTTCAGCCTCCTGAGGTTATAGAGGCGCTGTTGCGCCTTCTTCACCACGCTGTCTGTGTGGGTGGTCCAATTCAGTTTGTCCATGATGTGTACGCCGAGGAACTTAAAACTTTCCACCTTCTCCACTACCAGCTAGGAGCTGCTGAAAGGAAAAAGTCAGCAAAGTTGCACTTCAGGGAGTGCACTTGTCATTCATCACACACAGTTGAAGTCGGAAGTTTACATACACCTCAGCCAAATACATTTAAACTCAGTTTTTTACAATTTAATCCTAGTAAACATTCCCTGTTTTCGGTCAGTTAGGATCACCACCTTATTTTAAGAATGTGAAATGTCAGAATAATAGTAGAGAGAATGATTTATATAATCTTTCATTTTTTTCATCACATTCCCAGTGGGTCAGAAGTTTACATACACTCAATTAGTATTTGGTAGCATTGCCTTAAAATTGTTTAAATTGGGTTAAATGTTTCGGGTAGCCTTCCACAAGCTTCCCACAATAAGTTGGGTGAATTTTGGCCCATTCCTCCTGACAGAGCTGGTGTAACCGACTTGCCAAAACTATAGTTTGTTAACAAGACATTTGTGGGGTGGTTGAAAAATGAGTTTTAATGACTAAGTGTATGTAAACTTCTGACTTCAACTTTACATATATATATTATATGTTGAATAATATTGAAGACATCAAACTATGAAATAACACATGGAATCATGTGGTAACCAAAAAAGTGTTAAACAAATCAAAATATATTTTATTTTTGAGATTCTTCAAAGTAGCAGCCCTTTGCCTTGATGACAGCTTTGCACACTGTTGGCATTCTCTCAACCAGTTTCATGAGGTAGTCACCGGGAATGCTTTTCCAACAGTCTTAATAGAGTTCCCACATATGCTGAGCACGTGTTGGCTGCTTTTCCTTCACTCTGCGGTCCAACTAATCCCAAACCATCTCAATTGGGTTGAGGTCGGGTGATTGTGGAGGCCAGGTCATCTGATGCAGCCCTCCATCACTCTCCTTCTTGGTTAAATAGCCCTTACACAGCCCGGAGGTGTGTTTTGGGTCATTGTTCTGTTGAAAAATAAATTATAGTCCCACTAAGCGCAAACCAGATGGGATGGCGTATCGCTGCAGAATGCAATGGTAGCCATGTTGGTTAAGTGTGCTTTGAATTCTAAATAAATTACTGACAGTGTCACTAGCAAAGCACCCCCACACCATCACACCTCTTCCTCCATGCATCACGGTGGGAACCACACATGCAGAGATCATCCGTTCCCCTACTCTGCGTCTCACAATACAATTATGTTTCATAATTATGAAACGGCACCATCACATTCATCTTACTATGAGACCTTCCAAAGGCCCACCAGATACTGAATCCTGGGCCGTTTCCAAATGGCACACTATTCCCTATATAGGCGGCAGGCAAGGTGAAAAATATTCTGATGTGCCCTTGAGCAAGGCACTTAACCCAAATTTGCTCCAGAAGCACCGTACTACTCTGGCTGACCCTGTAAAGCAACATATTTATCTGCAACTATCATGTGTATGTGACAACAAACATCTTCTTTTTTGGGGGGGAACCCTGGCCAAAAGTAGTGCACTACGTAGGTAAGGGTGACTACAAAAGATACATAACTGTAAAAATGGATGGTATAGTCAAATATGTGTCTTATTTACATGTATAATGTCAGTCACAGTATACATATACTGGGTATTGTTAATGTTGTCATTACATGTACTGTTCAGTTTACACACAGTATTTATTTCATGTTCATACATCATTTGGTTGTATATTATGTTGCTCTTATATGTCAGTGTGAGTATAACGATATTGCAGTCTTTGGCCTGGTGAATCTGACTGACAGATGAAGACAGACATATACTGTATTAGCAGGTGTGTGTCTGTATAGACAAAGCCATTGACTGGCAAGAGCAATAAAGACCCATCATGACCAATCACAGAGAATAGGTTTTATTAGTCAATTCAGCTAGCTACAAAATGTTCCACCACTTCAGAAACTGACAGAATACAAAGGGAGTTTTAATACTACATGCGTTTTGAGGACATCAATCTCACAATTGAATCTATTGTGTCGTTCAGAGAAGGTATTTATTAATTAATTTCAGCGATTTGGTGTGCATAGCTATAAAAATACAGAAGCAAGCAATAAAACATTTGTATGTCATTTTTTGTTTCAGAGTGTTATTATTATCATATTCATATTTGTATCATTATTTTACCATTAATAAACCACACGGGGAGATTAAACAAACAGGATACAGTCCTATTATAAAAGTAAGGTCTCTCAGAAATACGAGTCTTTGCTTTACATTTTTTCCCCCAGAGCATCCAAAACCTATGAGACAGTGCCCAACCAGTCTCCCACCTTTCAGCACATAGTCAATATCTTCACTGAACTGCATATTCATTTTGAAAAAACAGGTCCTCATTTTTTCATGATGATCTCTTCACATGAAGATCATTTTGGGTTATTGTACAATAGTCACAGTCTGTAAATATATTTTGACAGAAATATTGGAACTATTGCAAACTTGCAGGGGAGTATGGATCGTTTAACGGTGTCCCAATACTGAGCATGAGTGAACAAAACATTAGGAACACCTGCTCGTTCCATGACAGACTGACCAGGTGAATCCTTGGTGAAAGATATGATCCATTATTCATGTCACTTGTTAAATCCACTTCAGTCAGTGTAGGTGAAAGGGAGGAGAGGTTATATAAATATTTTTAAGCCTTGAGACAATTGAGACATGGATTGTGTATGTGTGCCATTCAGAGGATGAATGGGTAAGACAAAAGATTTGAACGGGGTATGGTAGTAGTTGCCAGGCGCACCGGTTTGAGTGTGTCAAGAACGGCAGCTCTGCTGGGTTTTTCACGCTCAACAGTTTCCCGTGTGTATCAAGAATGGTCCACCACCAAAGGACATCCAGCCAACTTGACACAACTGTGGAAAGCATTGGATTCAACATGGACCAGCATCCTTGTGGAACTCGACACCTTGTAGAGTCTATGCCCTGACGAATTGAGGCTGTTCTGTGGGCAAAAGGGAGTGCAACTCAATATTAAGAAGGTGTTCCTAATGTTTTGTACACTCTGTATATATATTATTAAGACCGCTTTTATGTATAAGACAAAAAAAATACAATTTGTCACGCAGAACGCACAATTAACATCACTTGGAATGCAAAGTCTATTACAGCGAATCTAGTTGCACATTGTCAGAACAGTAATGAACCAAAGACAGTGATTGTACTTAAGTGCTTTTTGAATTTACTATAATTTGTTTTCATTGTGCTTTTTCCCTCTTCTTCATTCGCCATGACAACATCAAAATAAGGACCATGACAGTAGCTGATGGAATGACACAGTTTTACTAAGACGATACTGAGATACTGAAATACTGAAAAGGAAAACAGCTTGTATAGCGTTCCTATTATATTTGTCATCCGGCAGTGTACCTTTATACAGTATATACAGGTATCTGTCAAAATAAAGGAAACACCAACATAAAGTATCATAGTAGGGCGTTGGGCCACCACGAGCCACCAGAACATTTTCAGTGTGCCTTGGCATAGATTCTACAAGTGCCTGGAACTCTATTGGAGGAATGCGACACCATTCTTCCGCAAGAAATTCCATAATTTGGTGTTTTGTTGATGGTGGTGGAAAACGCTGTCCAAGGCGCCACTTCAGAATCTCACATCAGTGTTCAATTGGGTTGAGAACTGGTGACTGAGATGGTCATGGCATATGGTTTATTTCATTTTCTGTGGATGGGGGCATTGTCATCCGGAAAGAGACCACTCCTATCACGATAAAAATGCTTCACCATAGGTTGAAGGTGATTTCTCTGAATGGCTGTGTATTTATTGCCGTTTACCTTGCCCTCGATGAGGTTGAATGGACCTAAATCATGCCAGGAAAATGCACTCACACCACAACAGAGCCGCCAGAACCCTAATTTACTCAAGTGTTTTCTTTATTTTGGCAGTTACCTGTATTTACTATATTTGATAAAGAGAATAAAAACTTCACAAGTGAACTAGAGCCATCGAGTCAGCACTGTATACAACCTTTGGAAAGAATGATACAGAGTATAAGAAATATTTTATTTTACGAGGACAATCATTGAAAAAGACAGACAAACGATACACAGAACAACATTTACAACGTGGGGAGGTGACATGTGCAAACCTAGAAGGTAAATACCGAGACGATAAATTGCGCTTGCGGGAAAAGCAACATGCTCTGGGAGCTTAGCCACTGCCCAGCATCTTAGTGGCCCGCTGGTTGGCTTCGTCAATCCTGGTCTTGTTAGAATCAGCCTGGTGAAGGAGAGAGAGAGAGAGAGAGAGAGAGAGAGAGAGAGAGAGAGAGAGAGAGAGAGAGAGAGAGAGAGAGAGAGAGAGAGAGAGAGAGAGAGAAAAAAAACAAGTTATTTGTGGTTCTGTTTGTTTTCTCTTGGAACATTTTGCAGACAATATATGTATATAATGGCACTTTGAGATGTGAGGCTATTGAGTCTCAGTATTTGAGACAAATATTTGAACAACAACTCCTAATACTAGCATATAGACAATAAAAGACCAATAGAGGACTAATACAGACGTGGACATCGATTAAGGCAGGCCCTGTACCTTTCTGATTCAGAGGAGTTGGGTTAAATGCGGAAGACACATTTCAGTTGAATTTATTCAGTTGTGCAACTGACTAGGTATCCCCTTTCCCTTCCTTTGCCCAACATAGGACCAATAGAGGACTAAGAGCAGTACCTTCTCCATGATCCTGTCGATCTGTCGATTCTGGGTGTCTATCTCATTGCCCATATCCAGGGCCATGTGGCGCAGGTTACCGATGATGCCTCCCACCTGCTCCAGATTCTCATCCATCTCATTTTCCCGGGCATCATCTGTTACCCTGTGGTTTAGGAACTGAATTAGGCTTGCATGCATCCAAACAAACACGCAGTCATACACCCTCCCCCCCCACACACACACACACAAACACACACACACATTTTTCTATCCTTGTGGGGACGTAAAATTACTTTCCATTCAAAATCCAATTTTCCCTAATGCCTAATTGTAACCCTAACCACAAACCTAACCCATAAGCTTAAAATAACCTTTGTCCTCGCTGGGACTTGGGAAATGTCTTCACGAGGGAGAATTTTCCTTCTTTTACTATCCTTGTGGGGACTTCAAGTACCCACAAGGACAGAAGAACAAAACCACACACGCCATATTGAATAATATAATTCATAAAGGTAGCCATACATATTTCACATTTGATTTCTCCTCCTTTGGGGGCCTTAGCCTCCCATCAAACTCTCCATTCCATACAGCTCCCTCAAACCCAAACAACTGGATATCCCTGCCCCCTACATTAACCACCAACCCACCCGGTCCTTCCACGGCCCCCTCCCTCACCTGCGAATGAATCCTCCACTGATGGCCATCTGTTCGCGTTCATCCACCACACGGGCAGGCTGGCTGGCCACCACCCCATCCTGGTTGTTTCCCCAAGCCTTGCTGCCGCCACTCTTCATCCTGGGGTGGATCGAGGAAGAGGCGGGTGAGGCTTAATCACTACTAGATATATTATCTATCAGGTGTAGTTGTATCATCATGAATTAATCCACCACATAGACATATGAGAAACAAGTCAAAGACTAAAGACTAGAGAAAGCAGGCATGGATTTGGTCATTCCTTCATTATCTTGTCTTAACATTGTTAGTGTGATGCGATGTCATGTCTCAATGGTATATAACACACTGTACTCAGGCAAGTTTAGTATGCTGAGACACATACCTTTTTCCAGCTGAAAAATTTGACATCTTAAGTATTTACATGCATTTTATAAACAACAGTTGGGATAACTCATTTTTTGCCACCCTCCTCCACCCACCCCAAAGCATTCCTTCACATTGAAATGCCCCCTTCTCTGCCCTCACAATGGTATCTCCCAGGTTGCATCTGAAATGCCACCCTATTCCCAACACACATCCACTACTTTTGGGAATAGGGTGTCATTTAAGATGCAGCCTCAGTGTGGCAAAGAACAGAGAGACAAGGGTTTGGCAGACAGACAACATAGAATAACAGGACTGGACTACCACATTGTTTGGGGAAGAACTGGAAAAGAAAACAAATCGGAGGGACATAACAAGAGTAGACTTGTTTTTTTATGTCAAGTATTTTGCTCACGTTGTGAATCTATCTAGGATATGTTATTTTGGGGTGGTTATTTTGGGGCGGCAGGCAGCCTAGTGGTTAGAATGTTGGGCCAGTAACCGAAAGGTTGCTGAATCGAATCCCAGAGCTGACAAGGTAAAAATCTGTCGTTCTGCTCCAGAACAAGGCAGTTATCTCACTGTTCCCCGGTAGGCCATCATTGTAAATAAGAATTTGTTCTTAATTGACTTTCCTGGTAAAAAAATGTTTTTGAATATCAGGTAGTGTTAAAGGGATACTTTGGGTTGTTGGCAATGAAGCGCTTTATCTATTTCCCCAGAGTCAGATGAACTCATGGATACCATTTTTACGTCTCTGCACCAGTATGAAGGAAGTTAGAGGTCGTTTTGTGAGCCAATGCTAACTAGCATTAGCACAATGACTGGATGTCTATGGTATCTACTAGCATGCTAGCAGTTACCATAGACTTCCAGTCACTGTGCTAACGCTAGTTAGCATTTGCACTAATGTTCATTAGCAACTTCATTTAAACTGCACACAGAGGCATAAAAATGGTATCCACGAGTTGGATATGACTCTGGGGAAGTAGATGATCAAATCAGGAAGTATCCCTTTAAGGTTGATCAGTGAACAGTGCATTATTAAGGCCCTCTCAGTCAGATGATGAGGTCGTTGACAACATGTTGGCTTCCTCTATTTCAGGGGGTAAGTAATATTTATGCAGTACCTGTAGTGCTTTGAGTGCAAGAAATGCCCTTTATAAATAAAATGTAATATTATTATTAGTAGGTTATATATTAGCAGGTTAACCAAGATGAATTTCAAACGAATTATGTAGCTGTATCTAGATTTGTTATGTACTCTGTCTGACAGAGATCTAAACATGACAGGCAGCTTCTATGGTGGCTAAGGAGGCCCTGGGTGAGTCTATGCTTCGGCCTCCTTTTAATGAGTCTATAAGTACACTGCAGTAGTCAAGATATTAACCACAATCACAAACTGTCTGTCTGTGTGAAATGTAGGTCATACTGTATTTTGTATGCAATTATTAATTTTGATAACATTCAACATGGAGCATAAGAGGACCCTGAGTTGTAATGTCTATCTTGACTTCTCTTTCTTTCCTCTCCCTAAACCATGTCTGTCTTTCCTCTAAGTAACCAAATGGCTTGGTTGGATTAAGCCTTTCTGTAACCTCGAAGCTCGAGGATGGTAGATATTTCTTGTTTTATCAGACGATGGAGAAGATGGCTGTTTCTGAGCCCTCCCACTGCGCTAGTATTTATAGAAATGGACTGAGGCGATGATTACACAGACCACTGTGGTAAACACACACAGTCAGGCACACTGGTTAACTGTCCTCTCCTCCTACATTCACTTCACTCAGTTATGTTATACAATTTGTTTTACATGCAACAGTTAGGTTATCCAATTCTTTCGACCTGCCATTCGAAACTTTCTCTATCACTCTCTCGTTTTATGAGGTAAACATTTTTTTGTCGTTGTGAGAAACTCCCAAGTCCCTGATCAGAGTGAATCTGTTTTAGTAACACATACCGCATTACCCTCCATCGACTTAGAACTCTACCTACTGTACTTGGATATGAGGTCAATCAGACAACAAGAGAGACACCTCATCAGGGTTAACTCTTTTGATCCACGGGCTGATAAAACATTTAGTCCCAATAGTCCGACTAGTGAAGAAGCTTAATTTCATATGATTGGACGAGGAATTTAAAAAAAAGAGACCTACAATACAGGTTTAAATTAGTGGATCGAGTTCTTGTCTCCAGTATAGATCTAGTTATCTAGAATGTAGCCCTGGGTTTCAGTCACCAGGGTATCTTGCCTACAGTATGTATGATCTGGCTGACCTAGATCTGAGCTGCTTCCCTAGGGCTGCATGGGAAGAAGGCGGCACACAGTTACCACAGTGCTCTGTGGGAGTGGTGGTAGGCTACTGCATAGGCAATGCAGTGTGGTATCCACTGGTTCTTAGAATAATAATTTGGTTTTAGTAGCCTATTATAACCTGTTTTCGTCTCTCTCTTCCTATACAAGCACTTTGAGGTTTTTCTGTATGAAGTGCTGGGACCAAGAGACTGAAAAACAGCTTCTATCTCAAGGCCATCAGACTGTTAAATAGGCATCACTAGAACATCAGAGGCTGCTGCCTATCTACATAGACTTGAAATCACTGGAACACTAGTCACTTTAATAATGTTTACATATCTCGCACTACTCATCTCATATGTTTATACTGTATTCTATTCTACTGTACCTTAGTCTATGCCGCTCTGGCATTGCTCGTCCATATATTTATATATTCTTAATTCCATTCCTTTACCTAGATTTGTGTGCATTGGGTATATGTTGTGAAACTGTTAGATATTACTTGTTAGATATTACTGCACTGTTGTTAGATATTACTTGTTAGACATTACTGCACTGTCAGAGCTAGAAACACAATCATTTCGCTACACCCGCAATAACATCTGATAAACACGTGTATGTGACCAATAACATTTGATTTGATTAAAAATGAATGTTATTTTATGTATATAATAATAATAATTATCACAATTACTGATTATCCCTTATTCTCATTTTTCCAGTCACTACCATAAGAGTGGCAAATTAATGGGACCCAATTTAGCACCCAATTACATGACAAATAACAGGAGTTCATCATGAACATCATCAGCGTAATTTTTTCAACATGTGTACCATTAACATGAGTTGCATTATCAGCATGCACGGCATTCAACGGACATGCTCTCCAGTCATTCCAGTCAGTAGTCATTCGTGGGTTGGGTGTGCAGAGTTCACAGTTGCAGGGAGAGAGACAGAGATCTGTCTGCATGACGTGCAATTACTGATCTATTCTGCAGATCTCAAGTTATTTGGGTGTCTGACCATGTGGTATTTACATGCTGACGAGGAAAAGTGACAAGCAGTCCTGGAATCTTATAGTGGCTTAGATAGAAACTATAATGGATATGAAAGTAATAGAAACTATAGTGGCTATGAAAGTAATAGTAATTATAGTGGCTATGAAAGTAATTCTAACAATAGTGGCTATGAAAGTAATAGTGGCTACAGTGGCTTTGATAGTCTGGCAAGAGGAGGGAGGAGAATGGTGCTGTTCTATACACTCGGACTGTTATGTAAGCGTGCTGACGATACGTTTGCTTGGACGAGAAGGGCTCTTGGAGAAGGGAGCTTGGAGAATGGCACTTAGAATATGGTGCTTGGAGAAGGGTGCTTGGCCTGATCTAAGTGGAGGAGATTTTGGTTTGTTGATGGATAGGAGTCAAGACTTTTGGTAGGTTGGTGTGTTCTGGGGCCATAGAAAGTCTGTCCTGTCTGTCTAGCATTAATAGTTAGGGACAGCAAGTGTTTGGACATTTGTGGGCGGTATTCAGCTTGGTTATTATGCTGTTGAGGGGAACTCCAATATACTCTACATGCTGTATAAGCTAACACTGCAATGTTAAGGGGTTGAGAACCTCCATACACTGTTCTCACACCTTTGTTGATTGTTGGCTGTGACAGATGGGCCTGTGGCCAAGTCTGTGGATTCCACAAAATATTCTGGGATATGTCTAGAGGCCTGAGAATTAACAGAGTGAGACCCATGAGGACCTGAGGTCTTGTGTGTATGTGTGCACACACATTACCAGTCAAAAGTTTTGACACACCTACTCATTCAAGGGTTTTTCTTTATTTTTACTATTTTCTACACTGGATAATAATATTGAAGACATCAAAACGATGAAATAACACATATGGAATCATGTAGTAACCAAAAAATATATTTGAGATTTGAGATTTTTCAAAGTAGCCACCCTTTGCCTTGATGACAGCTTTGCACACTCCTGGCGTTCTCTCAACCAGCTTCATGAGGTAGTCACCTGGAATCCTTATCCAACAGTCTTGAAAGAGTTCCCACATATACTGAGCACTTGTTGGCTGCTTTTCCTCCACTCTGCGGTCCAACTCATCCTAAACCATCTCAATTGGGTTGAGGTCAGGTGATTGTGAAGGCCAGGTCATCTGATGCAGCACTCCATCACTCTCCTTCTTGGTCAAATAGCCCTTACACAGCCTGGAGGTGTGTTTTGGGTCATTGTCCTGTTGAAAAACAAATGCGCAAACCAGATTTGATGGCGTATCGCTGCAGAGTGCTGTGTTAGTCATGCTGGTTAATTGTGCCTTAAATTCTAAATAAATCACAGACGGTGTCACCAGCAAAACACCCCCACACCATCACACCTCCTCCTCCATGCTTCATGGTGGGAACCACACGTGCGGATATAATCCGTTCACCTACTCTGCATCTCACAAAGACGTAGTCTGCATCTCACTCTGCATCTCACAAAAATCTCATATTTGGACTCATCAGACCAAAGGACAGATTTCCACCGGTCTAATGTCCATTGCTCGTGTTTCTTAGCCCAAACAAGTCTCTTATTCTTATTGGTGTCCTTTAGTAGTTGTTTCTTTGCAGCAATTCGACCACGAAGGTCTGATTCATGCAGTCTCCTCTGAACAGATGATGTTGAGATGTGTCTGTTACTTGAACTCTGCAAAGCATTTATTTGTGCTGCAATCTGAGGTGCAGTTAATTGCCTGAGGCTGATAATTCTAATGAACGTATCCTCTGCAGAAAAGGAAACTCTGGGTCTTTCTTTCCTGTGGCGGTCTTCATGAGAGACAGTTTCATCATAGCGCTTGATGGTTTTTGCGACTGCACTTGAAGAAATTTTAAAAGTTCTTGAAATTTTCCGGATTGAATGACCTTCATGTGTTAAAGTAATGATGGACTGTAATTTCTCTTTGCTTATTTGAGCTGTTCTTGCCATAATATGGAATTGGTATTTTACCAAATAGTGCTATCTTCAACTGAATGGCTCAAACGCATTAAGAAGGAAAGAAATTCCACAAATTCACTTTTAACAAGGCACACCTGTTAATTGAAATGCATTCCAGGTACCTCATGAAGCTGGTTGAGAGAATGCCAAGAGTGTGCAAAGCTGTCATTTAGGCAAATGGTGGCTGCTTTGAAGAATCTCAAATATAAAATAAGTGTAACACTTTTTTGGTTACTATATCATTCCATATGTGTTATTTCATAGTTTTGATGTCTTCACTATTATTCTACAATGTTGAAAATAGTAACAATAAAGAAAAACCCTGGAATGAGTAGGTGTGTCCAAACTTTTGACAGGTACTGTATGTGCATGTGTGAGTGTGTGTCTAGAAGTGTGCCCTCCTGGTGTGCCCTCCTGGTTCGGGCTGAGCCGTTGAGCGTGGAGGTCAGAGGATTGAGGGGAGGAGTCAGTCTGGTTAGAGCTTGAGCAGACTAACGCACTACTGGCCACTATGACGTCACTTCTACCTTGGTTAATGGCAGGCAGGCAGGCAGGCAAGCATCACCTACTTGTTACATGGGCAGGAGCAAATACCACAGAATTTTCCTAGATCGTTCAAATTCTTTTCTGCATCCTTCATGTCCTTATTGATTTGGTCCATTCCCTCTTCGATGCGCTCCAGTTGCTCTGATTAAACACAAGTAATTTATCCCCCACAGAACGAAGCACGTGAGAAGAAAAGGAAAGGAAAGAAGGAAGGAAGGAAGGAAGGAAGGAAGGAAGGAAGGAAGGAAGGAAGGAAGGAAGGAAGGAAGGAAGGAAGGAAGGAAGGAAGGAAGGAGAGAAAAAGAAGAGAAGACAACAGATTCGTTGGGTCAGTACCTACTTGTTACAGGGACATATGATAAGACCACAGCATTTCCCTAAATCTTTTAAACTTTTCTCGGCCTCCTTCATGTCTTGGTTGATATGGTTCATGCCATCTTCAACACGATCGAGTTGTTCTGGTCAGGACAAAGGGATGACAGCAGTGGAATGTATTTTATTGACTATTTGACAGAAAGATATGAGTCATGAGCAGCACTGAGCTGTGTACAATATGATATAATCTATAGGAGTTTCTGTTGACTGAATGCATCAGTAAACTGGTATAATATGTGATGGATCTTCACGCCAGAGAGTACTGGGTACTGAATAAAGTTAAGACTGAGACTGTCAGTTTCAATATACTGATTTGAATTTCATTTTACAGAAGCCTTATAGTGTTGAAAAGTAGGGCAAAAAAATCATTTGTGCTTTATTACTAATTGGCTAGGGAATTTTTTTTTTTAAATGTATCTAAAGATATCATCATCAACGGTTTGCCATGACTGTAGCATCACGGAAACCTGGGGCAAATCTGAAATCCTACCAATCCTATACTACAGTATCAGTCCTCTTAGAGATGAGCCGTTCATGGGCAGTGTGGACATTGGGGCAAGGCATGAACATGGTAGCTGGATGGATCTTATTGGTGTGATGTCGGGCAGGGTTGGGGTCAATTCAGTTATCAATACAGTCAATTCAGCAAAAAGTTTATCATGAATTAAAATGGACCATGTTTTATATGAGTATGTTTTCAACTTATAAATTGCATTTCAATTAATTTCCTGCAGTGAATGAATTGAAAACAAAATGTGTGGGAGGGGATTAACGATACTGCGTAGGTAGGTGGGTGGATGGACAACTCTGATGTTGTGGTTTAGGAGGTTGCGTATGAATTACGTGCAGTATGGTGTTATAGTAAGATGAGGTTGGAAAGTAGAGTAGGTCAGGAATGCAGTCAAGGCTAAGCCCATTGATAATGTCCACCTGTGTAAAATCCCTGGCATGCTTTTATACACACGTACTGTAGAAAAAAACGAAGTCATGTGACCTTTACTTCAACAGTGGCGAATAAGAGGAACGTCAAATGGAAATAAGGTGATGTTGAACGGGTATTTTTTTCACTCAGTATCAACATAATCAATTTCTTTGCGAGTAGAACACTTGTTCACAAACCCTATATTTTTTTTGTCACTTTTTCATTTATTTAATTCTGTGACTAATTCAAGCCTTGTGTACTGCATCAGTCCAGGCTTCTCCACTACGGCATCGTCAATAAGCAGAAGTCAGAGAGCAGCTAAACAGGCTTACAGCCACCTCAGCGACCAGCCAGCAGTCTAAATTCGCTTTGTGGACGGATGGACTGCAGAAGGAAGGGATGAGTGGATAGAGGGATGATGATAGAGGAATGAGCAGATGACTTTGAAAGTGTAATTAAGGTCCTCGGTCTGGGGGATTTCCCCAAGAGGAACTGATTACTGCAGTCTCACCAGCCAATCAGAAGACTGGATTGAGGCTAATGCCTTCCGGCAAGACAATTATGTCCTCTAATCAATCCCTCCAAGCACAACAAAACAGTGGTAATGCCAGGGTTTTGACCCTGTAATTATTTTCTCTAAATAAGATTTGTTATTGGTCATTATCAGGTATAAATCATGTCTATATTCTTTGTTTTGTGGGGAATTGGCCACTTAATGGATACGAGCAAGTGCGCAGGAAACAATTCAACCATCAAGAATATCTCTGTTTACTATTTACATGGGTATCTAAAATATAGTTATTTGAGTGTTTTTGTACCTTCATCCATATATCTGTCTATTTCAATGTACAAAGCACTTGAAAATAACTCAAGTTGAAATATAAAGCCCGAATCTGTCATTCTAGCTAACTACAGTCGTGGCCAAAAGTTTTGAGAGTGACACAAATATTAATTTTCACAAAGTCTGCTGCCTCAGTTTGTATGATGGCAATTTGCATATACTCCAGAATGTCATGAAGAGTGATCAGATGAATTGCAATTAATTGCAAAGTCCCTCTTTGCCATGCAAATGAACTGAATCCCCCCAAAAAATGTCCACTGCATTTCAGCCCTGCCACAAAAGGACCAGCTGACATCATGTCAGTGATTCTCTCGTTAACACAGGCGTGAGGCTGGAGATTACTCGGTCATGCTGATTGAGTTTGAATAACAGACTGGAAGCTTCAAAATGAGGGTGGTGCTTGGAATCATTGTTCTTCCCGTCGACCATGGTTACCTGCAAGGAAACACGTGCCGTCATCTTTGCTTTGCACAAAAAGGGCTTCACAGGCAAGGATATTGCTGCCAGTAAGATGGTACCTAAATCAACCATTTATTGGATAATCAAGAACTTCAAGGAGAGCGGTTCAATTGTTGTGAAGAAGGCTTCAGGGCGCCCAAGAAAGTCCAGCAAGCGCCAGGACTGTCTCCTAAAGTTGATTCAGCTGCGGGATCGGGGCACCACAAGTACAGAGCTTGCTCAGTTATGGCAGCAGGCAGGTGTGAGTGCATCTGCACGCACAGTGAGGCGAAGATTTTAGGAGGATGGCCTGGTGTCAAGAAGGGCAGCAAAGAAGCCACTTCTCTCCAGGAAAAACATCAGGGACAGACTGATATTCTGCAAAAGTTACAGGGATTGGACTGCTGAGGACTGGGGTCAAGTCATTTTCTCTGATGAATCCCCTTTCCTATTGTTTGGGGCATCCGGAAAAAAGCTTGTCCGGAGAAGACAAGGTGAGCGCTACCATCAGTCCTGTGTCATGCCAACAGTAAAGCATCCTGAGACCATTCATGTATGGGGTTGCTTCTCAGCCAAGGGAGTAGGCTCACTCACAATTTTGCCTAAGAACACAGCCATGAATAAAGAATGGTACCAACACATCCTCCGAGAGCAACTTCTCCCAACCATCCAGGAACAGTTTGGTGACGAACAATGCCTTTTCCAGCATGATGGAGCACCTTGCCAAAAGGCAAAAGTGATAACTAAGTGGCTCGGGGAACAAAACATCAATATTTTGGGTCCATGGCCAGGAAACTCCCCAGACCTTTATCCCATTGAGAACTTGTGGTCAATCCTCAAGAGGCGGGTGGACAAACAAAAACCCACAAATTCTGACAAACTCCAAGCATTGATTATGCAAGAATGGGCTGCCATCAGTCAGGATGTGGCCCAGAAGTTAATTGACAGCATGCCAGGGCGGATTGCAGAGGTCTTGAAAAAGAAGGGTCAACACTGCAAATATTGACTCTTTGCATCAACTTCATGTAATTGTCAATAAAAGCCTTTGACACTTATGAAATGCTTGTAATTATACTTCAGTATCCCATAGTAACAACTGACAAAAAATATCTAAAGACACTGAAGCAGCAAACTTTGTGGAAATTAATATTTGTGTCATTCTCAAAACATTTGGCTACGACTGTACTTCAAAGCATGCACTGTTAAGCTATTCATAGCAAAACATCAGATGCAAGGCGGGGCATGAAGCCCCATTGGTTTTCCCTTCCAGAAACAATCCAACACTTACCTCCTTGCTCGTCCAACATAACCAAAGTCCTGATACCAGCATCTTTACTCTACTCCCCAATAACCGCGGAGAAGAAGGAAGGGATGGAAGGAAGGGATGAATGTGAAGAAGGAAGGGATGAAAGGAAGGAAATAAAGAAAAAGAGAGAGGTAGGATCAGTAAGGGAGTTTACAGAAGCCATATAGATTGGAGATTAGAGGGCAAGGCAACATGATAGAAAAACAGGATGACACCATCAGAAAAAAACACCTCAAGCTTTAGACAGTTAGATCAAGGTCTTGCAATTTGCTCAACAAAAGAATCTCACAACAGGGGGTAACATTGTCTGAATCGCAACAGCCTGAGAACATTAGCATATTCGTATAGGAAGAGAGCATCAGCGTTTGGGGCGAGCAATAAGCAGCCACTGCAGTGTATAAATATTTGTTAAATTTTTTGTCATTTAGTAGACACTCTTATCCAGAGCAATTAGGGGATTTGAACCAGCAACCTTTTGGTTATTGGGCCAACAATCTTAACCGCTAGGCTACCTGCCACCCTATAATATATTCTGGAAATTAGCATTCCGGTTCCCAGAGAAATCCCAAAGTAGTAAAAAGATGACTCCCAGGGGGTTCTAATCGAATACGATCCCCATACTGCACTGCACCCCTCAGCTCTGCCCAACACTACCACCTTATGCAAACCATATAGATGGAGATAGATACACCTTGATTCCATCATTATGTACTTGGAAATGCAGTTGCTTGTTTGTTTGAATGAAAAATAAAATGGTCTCACTTATTTGTTATGATGAGAGAGAGAGAGAGAGAGAGAGAGAGAGAGAGAGAGAGAGAGAGAGAGAGAGAGAGAATAACTCAAATCAAATAGAATCTGTGCTCCAGCCCAGTGGGGTGATACACTCTTTTCGCTGAACAATTATGACACATAATCATCTGATTAATCATAGCAGTCTGTCTAATGTGTCCCTCGTCCTTTATAGCTCCCTCTCTCCACTATCCTTCTTTTTCTTCTCTTATGTCTTCCCTTTCGTCAGACAGCCCCTCCCTCTATCTTCACCGACACTCGTCTGTTTGTCACGTCCGAGGTGCTGGTATCTTTCTCTCCATCTCTTCCTCTCTCTACACTTCTCTCCCCCCTTCCTCCAGTATTGACAGGGAGGTGCTGTGCTGTTCGGTGAGATATGTGAACTGATGATCAATATGACCATGAGATATGCAACACAAGGCTGTCCAATCAGAGACATCATGACCCTTCCCCAACAGCTGTCAATGCTGTCAATGCTCTCTCTCTCTCTCTCTCTCTCTCTCTCTCTCTCTCTCTCACGATCGCTCTCTTCTGACCTCTCTCTCTCTTCTTTGATCGCTCTCTTCTGATCTCTCTTTCTCTCGCTCCACTCTTCCTACCAAGACAATTTAACTCTCAACAGTGTTCATTTAACACTGTATTAGTGGGACTCATGCATACACTGTGAAAGTTATACATTTAACACTGTCTGAGTAAAATGTGCACCAGTGAATATGCTGTGCCAGGCAGATCTGTACATGTGAGAACACACAGTGCATGTCTTACCCATGTCAATACCATGCACTGTTCTGAGGCAGATACTGTACAGTACACTGAGAGCTGTGACACAGCTTGCATTGTATTCTGGCTTGGCGGTGTGAACACTGTAAGTTTGAATGGTGTCTTTCTCTTACCTCTTCCACCAGCTGTAGCATACGGCGAGTGCTCTCGAGCGACTGTGGACAGAAAGGAGAAGAAAGTTAGAATTGGAAAGCATCAGAAGACATGACAGATATGAGTGGAGACAGAGATGTAGGTTCACAAAGCTACATACAGTCTAGACATCACTCCCTATGTTTGTGAAATGGAATTGCCTGGAATTGGGACGTAGACACTGGAATCGATTACATTTGGAAAGCTAATCAATTATCTGTAAATTCATACATATTTCATTGATGTAAATGTAAATATAATGTGCATCAGTAGGTTGAATTAACCATCATGGCAAACATAGAACTCTGATGTAACTACCCGCAAAAGGGAGTCAGTCAGTTATAATATATGTTTTCTTTAGAGGCACAGAAACCATCACAAATATACTGTGGAAACAATACCTTTCAAGATTTGGAAGTATTAAAGAACTTGTACTGTAAATGTATTTTAATTCAAATAAGATTAAAAAAACAGTGCTTCTAATTTTTTTGTATCATTCAAAGCGATATAAACCCTGTTTTTAAATAACTGCATAAAGTCTGCTTTGATGGCTTAGGATCAATTTCCGAGACCCCTTCTCAACCTCTACAGTCGATGGCCAGCTAGCGAGCTAGCGAACGATAACGACATGTTTCAATTTTCTCTCTAAATAGAGTACATTAAGTGTGCGGCTGTGAGGCTCAGGCTGTACTGAGGCTGTAGGGTTTCTGTGTGAGTTGTGATATCTCTTATCCCTCTTGCATGATAACTCATCCCTCTTGCAGCTCACTGCACTGCTGAGCCCCTGGGAGTATGGGAGGGGGGTAGGGAGAGGGAGGGAGGGGGAGACACAGCCCGGGCACACATTAGCCTCTCATCTCCTCCTCCTACCACCACCACACCCCACAGAGAGAAGAAACGTATAGGAACCACCATTTTGTGTTTCCCGGTTGTGTTTGCATGTGTGTGTGTTTTGTATTCTGTGAGAGTGTGAGCCATTCTTGTCGTGATGTGTGTTTTGTCCTATATTTTTATTTAATTGTATAATTTTTTTAAAATCCCAGCCACCGTCCCCGCAGGAGGCCTTTTACCTTTTGGTAGGCCGCCATTTTAAATAAGAATTTGTTCTTAACTGACTTGCCTAGTTAAATAAAGGAGAAATAAATATTTCAAAATACCAACTTTTCAAATACTCAAGGTAGTCTATTGTAGTTTATATAGAGTTTCAACTAAAAGGCAACATTTTTTTTATATTCAAATACAGGTCTCAGAAACCCAAATAATATTTTAAAGTATTTGGAATACTCAGAAAACCCAAATATTTGAAGGCATTTGAATATATGCAAGTTATAAAATAATATATATATATTTATTTGATGGATGCCAAATATTTGATAAAGAACCAAAAACTACAACATCTAGTTGAAATAGTCTAAATATATGATCATAAGCACATGGTTTGGAGGGCTCTTAGATATGAATAATAATATAGCCTATAGCCTAGAATTGATTACATGAGGGACATGGAATCACTTCAACATTAGAGTAGACCACTTTTGCAGCTTCAAAATAATTAACAAATCATAGTTACAAATATAATTATTATCCACACACACACACACACACACACACACACACACACACACACACACACACACACACACACACACCACTATTATGCAAGAACGGAACCAGGTGGATCCTCCCTCCACTTGACACACAGACCCTGGCATTGCACAGTCGGAGCCAGGAGCCAGGAGCTGTAAGCCTGAGGCTGGGGCCAACAGCATGTAACAGTAGCCTCCCTGTGCGTCTGCCCTGCTAGTCCTCTACAGCAGCTGGCTGCTGCTGACAGGAGGATGTCATCTAGTGGGCTAGATTGTGATACAATGTGTGATACTGTAAAACTTTTTCGGAAAAAAACAAGAAGGATTTGACTGGATCTGTTTTTGTTGATTTTATGTCAAGAGGAGAGTGAGGAATTCATATTTCATAAATTCTACAGATAAAACATACAGATGTTGTTATTCTAAGCTCTATTCTATTCTTTTCTAAGATTTTTAAGTGTAGTTGCATATGCCTACATTTGGATGTTTTTCTGTGTCTCTCAGGTGTCTAAAGATCTGTTGGAAATGTGGTATACAGTAGCATGGGTTGGGGCCGTGCTGCTCACCTCATCTCCAAGCTGGTCGGCGCGTTGCTGCATATCCGATAGCTCATTGCGCATGTCCAAGTCTTCAGCCATGGCTACTGGCTGTGTGGGGTGGAGCTGGTCTCCAACGGGGAAGAGTAGGTTCTAATGGGAGGCCGGGGATAGGCTAGAGGAGGAAGGGAGATACAAAACAACAGCCATTAGCATGCTAAGCTAAATAATATCCTTTAGCATTCTAAACTAAGCCAAACAAGTATGTTCCCAGAGCTAAGGCTACGTTTCAACGTCCATACTAGAATACCACAGAATACATGTCAAAAACACTGTGTGCAAAACATGAGGAACACCTTCCTAATGTTGAGTTGCGCCCCCCTTTTCCCTCCGAACAGCCTCAATTCATCAGAGCATGGACTCTACATGGTGTTGAAAACGTTCCACAAGGATGCTGGCCCATGTTGACTCCAATGCTTCCCACAGTTGTGTCAAGTTGGCTGGATGTCCTTTGGGTGGTGGACCATTCTTGATAATACACATGGGAAACTGTTGAGCGTAAAAATACACTCAAACCAGTGCACCTGGCACCTGATACCATACCCCGTTCAGAGGCACTTAAATATTTTGTCTTGCCCATTCACCCTCTAAATGGCACACATACACAATCCATGTCTCAATTGTCTCAAGGCTTAAAAATCCTTCTTTAACCTGTCTCTTCCCCTTCATCTACACTGATTGAAGTGGACATCAATAACGGATCATAGCTTTCACCTGGATTCACCTGGTAAGTCTATGTCATGGAAAAACCTGTTTTGTTCATTCAGTTTTGTGCTTCAGTGCACTGCTAGCGTGGATATATCAGTCTTTTTGGAAAGGGTGCTACATCGTGGATCTTTATGAGATGTGTTTGTGCCCAATGTCACAGATAAAAGTCTGTAAAACGCCATATACTATCATAATAACACAAAAGAAGGGCAATCATAATGGTATGCATGCAGCATCCCACTGCTGGCTTGCCTCTGTGGGATGCAGGGTGGTCCCTGGATGGGAGTCCAGATGCTGTTGGAGGGCCAGCAGGGGGCACTCTTCCCTCTGGTCTAATGAGATCCCAGGGCATTGAAGGGGACATTGCCCTGTGTAGGGTACCGAAATCTTTTTAAACCTCAAGTACACTACAAGTTTAAAATGTCCTGCATTGCAGGAAAGCTCTCCTGCTACAGGGTGATCAAATGAAGATCCTACCTCTGTAGCTGATGTGTGGTGAGCGTTCTGGCACAAAATGGTCGGCGTGCATCACCCAGGTGAGTTTCCCCCTACTTTGTAAAGCGCTATATACTGTAAATCCAATCAATGCCACAACATATAGGTACTTAATTTGAGACAGTTTGCTCCAGCAGGAAAAGAATCCTGCAGCTACAGGACATTTTTCATTAGGGAAAATCAAGTCTGAAATTTCAAAGTGAAAATTACAAAAGGTCTAACGAACCAATTTTGATCTCAATATCAAATCATTTCTGGGAAGCAATTAAATACCTGTGATTGTTAGTCAAAAAAATAATATATATTCTTAGAAAAAAGCAATTTCTCAAGCAAAGGTTTTGCTAGGACTGTCTGGGAGTGGTTTAAGTGTGGAGGGGAAAACTGAAAACTAGCTGGTATTGGCAGAGAGGCTTGGAACTCTTGGTCTATTACCTAATTCACCCCCTGGTGATGTCACCAGGCAGTCCAAAATGTCATCTAACCAAAACAGGCACAAAATTCCAGCAGTCTTTTTTTAAACAGCTCTTACACTAAAAGGGCTATACCATAATTTTTACAATTTCACAGTATTTTTCCAACCTCATAGGGTGGAAATATATATAAAACTCAGGTTTTTGACATCCCTGTCACACACACATTTACATTTCATGAATTGTAGAAAAGTAATCCTGCAACAGGGTGATCAAATTTAGATCATTTGCCTGTACCCTTCACAGGTTCCGTTGATTACTATAATATATAATCTGTCACAGTATTCTGAAGAAGCGGACCAAGGTGCAGCGCGGATGGCGTTCCACATCTTTTTATTACTATATGGCACATACAAAACGACAGAGACCACAAGTGGGGGAAAGAACAAACATATATATGGTCCCCAATTAGAGGTAACGACACTCAGCTGCCTCTAATTGGGAACCATCAATAAACCAAACATAGAAAATAAAACATAGAACAAAAACCCCCCTGATCACGTCCTGACCAAAAACACCCTAGATGAGCCAGAAGGCTATCTGTGGCCAGGACGTGACATAATCTCTACAAGGGTAACCTAACAACATTAAAATATTCAATGTTATAGTTATGTGTATTACTGTGCAATATTGTGTGTCAGAGAGTGTATCATTGCTTGTGACTAAGGAGTGAGAAGGACATCTACAGATGTAGGATCTTAATTTGAGACAGTTTGCTACAGCAGAAAAATAAGTCTACAGCAACAGGAAATGTGAATTATTATGTGGATTATAATTAATTGACATTTTGTAGGAGTTGATACATTTTCCGTTAGGGAAAATCAAGTCTTCATTTCGAAGTGGAATTGACAATCTTTAGAAGCCTTTTTAAAACTCAAATACACTGCTGTACAGGACTACTTTCTTATGTCATTCTCACTTGCACCTACAGTTAAAAAAGTGTTGATAGGGGACAGAATGCGTCGGACTATCATATAGTTGCCATACACACTCTTATGGAATTTATCAAAGCCAACTGGATGTTATCAAATGTTATCAAAGCCAACTGGATGTCAACTTTACTTTTTCCTACATAACATACAGTACCAGTCAAAAGTTTGGACATACCGAGTCATTAAAGGGTTTTTCTTTACTTTTACTATTTTGTACTTTGTAGAATAATAGTGAAGACATCAAAACTATGAAATAACACATATGGAATCATGTAGTAACCAAAAAAGTGTTAAACAAATTGTTAAGTAGATTCTTCAAAGTAGCCACCCTTTGCCTTGATGACAGCTTTGCACACTCTTGGCATTCTCTCAACCAGCTTCATGAGGTAGTCACCTGGAATGCATTTCAATTAACAGTTGTGCCTTGTTGAAAGTTAATTTGTGGAATTTCTTTCCTTCTTAATGTGTTTGAGCCAATCAGTTCTGTTGTGACAAGGTAGGGTTGGTATACAAGATATCCCCTATTTGGTAAAAGACCAAGTCCATATTATGTAAAGAACAGTTCAAATAAGCAAAGAGAAATGACAGTCCATCATTACTTTAAGACATGAAGGTCAGTCAAAATTGGAAGAACTTTTAAAGTTTCTTCAAGTGCAGTCGAAAACATCAAGCGCTATGATGAAACTGGCTCTCATGAGGTCCGCCACAGGAAAGGAAGATCCAGAGTTACTTCTGCAGTGGATAAGTTCATTAGAGTTAACTGCACCTCAGATTGCAGCCTGTTCAGAGGAGACTGCGTGAATCAGGCCTTCATGGTCAAATTGCTGCAAAGAAACCACTACTAAAGGACACCAATAATGAGGAGGGACTTGCTTGGGCCAAGAAACACGAGCAATGGACATTAGACCAGTGGAAATCTGTCCTTAGGTCTGACGAGTCAAAATTAGAGATTTTTGGTTCCAACTGCCGTGTCTTTGTGAGATGCAGAGTAGGTGAACGGATTATCTCAGCATGTGTGGTTCCCACCGTGAAGCATGGAGGAGGAGGTGTGATGGTGTGGGGGTGCTTTGCTAGTGACACTGTCAGTGATTTATTTAGAATTCCAAGCACACTTAACCAGCATGGCTACCATTGCATGCTGCAGCGATACGCCATCCCATCTGGTTTGCGCTTAGTGGGACTATAATTTATTTTTCAACAGGACAATGACCCAACACACCTCCAGGCTGTGTAAGGTCTATTTGACCAAGAAGGAGAGTGATGGAGTGCTGCATCAGATGACCCGGCCTCCACAATCACCCAACCTCAACCCAATTGAGATGGTTTGGGATGAGCTAGACTGCAGAGTGAAGGAAAAGCAGCCAACAACTGCTCAACATATGTGGGAACTCTTTCAAGACTGTTGGAAAAGCATTCCTCATGAAACTGGTTGAGAGACTGCCAAGAGTGTGCAAAGCTGTCATCAAGGCAAAGGGTGGCTACTTTGAAGAATATCAAATATCAAATATTGTACGTATTTAGATTTTTTTTTTTTTTTACTTTTTTGGTTACTACATGATTCTGTGTGCTATTTCATAGTTTTGATGTATTCACTATTATTCTACAATGTAGAAAATAGTAAAAATCCTTGAATGAATACAGTAGATGTATCCAAACTTTTGACAGGTACTGTATATAAAACTTTGATGGGGGTGGGGGCCACAAAAAATCTGAACTCATCACGAGGGGCCGCAGTTGCTGGTGGGTCTGCGTACCCACATACACCACATTGCGAGCAAAACATGTTAGCAGCCCCCCTCATCCCTGGTCTTGCGGATGCAACAATAGTAGTTTCATCTTGCTGTGATGTTCTCACATTGTTTTTTAGCTCTCAACAGGAAAAAAATACAAAATAATTTCATAGATTTTAAACAAGACTCATTTCTCTTGGTCACAGACGGACGAAATCACTTTGTGAGTCTGCACACATTTGAATGGTGTCTCTGTGCTGCTCAGTGGACGTTGAGAATAAAAGTCACTGTCGTCAGTTATATGAAATTATGCCAATATTTTACTGTCAGTAAGTATGATCATATTTATTTTACAGTTATAAGAAAGGTGAAATCTTATAGTAAGTCGTTTATAATTTGATTGTTACTATATTCACAAAGCATTTCAGTCCTTTCAAACCCAGATTTTTCATATTTTCATATTTCAATAATTTTTGCACTATGTACTTGAGTTTGTGTCCTCAAAAGTGAGAACATCTAAGCACTTTATTTAAAGAATGACCGGAAAGGTCATCTAGATCTTTCTAAAACTATGCACCATTACCAGTTATTGTTTATGTCAATCTCATGGAAAGGAATTACGTTTGGTTATGTCTATTTAGGCGGAAATCTAAACTTTGTCCTATCATTAATAGATGGAAGTCTAATCTAAACAGGAATCAACTGGGACATTTTAGATAACACAAATTAAACATGTTTCTACAAAATCTAAAATCTGTACTACAAAATCAACACAATCAATGTGTGAGGGTGAATGGTCCACATCCATCTCCGCTGACAGATAAACAGGTTGGTTTATGTTACTCTCAGATCCAGTGGAGAGAGAATGTGTTCCATGTTAACCCGGTCAGACACATTTATTGAGTGGCCTAGCTAATTTACTGTGATTTACCCTCTTCTGCTGCAATCCTCTACCTCCCTCCCCTTTCCAAATTTCAAACCCTCTTCAAACCCATACTACACTGCCTCATTACCTCCCTCCCCTCTCCAACCCTCATTCTCCACCTCCCTCCCATCTCCAAACCCATCTACTACCTCACTCTTTCTCTCCAAATCCAAAATAAATCAAATCAGATCAAATGTTTTTAGTCACATGCGCCGAATACAACAGGTGTAGACCTTATGGTGAAATGCTTACTTACAAGCCCTTAACCAACAATGCAGTTTAAAAAATACGAATAAGAATAAGAAATAAAAGGAACAAGTAATTAAAGAGCAGCAGTAAAATAACAATAGCGAGACCATATACAGGAGGTACCGGTACAGAGTCAATGTGTGGGGGCACCAGTTAGTCGAGGTAATTAAGGTAATATGTACATGTAGGTAGAGTTATTAAAGTGACTATGCATAGATAATAACAGAGAGTAGCCGCAGCGTAAAAGAGAGGGTGTGGTGGGGGGCAATGCAAATAGTCTGGGTAGCCATTTGATTATATGTTCAGGAGTCTTTTGGCTTGGGGGTAGAAGCTGTTTAGAAGCCTCTTGGACCTAGACTTGGCGCTCCGGTACCGCTTTCCGTGTGGTAGCAGAGAGAACAGTCTATGACAAGGTTGGCTGGAATCTTTGACAATATTTAGGGCCTGACACCGTCTGGTATAGAGGTCCTGGATGGCAGTAAGCTTGGCCCCAGTGATGTACTGGGCTGTACATACTACCCTCTGTAGTGCCTTGCGGTTGCCATACCAGGCAGTGATGCAACCAGTCAGGATGTTATCGATGGTGCAGCTGTAGAAACTTTTGAGGATCTGAGGACACATGCCAAATCTTTTCAGTCTCCTGAGGAGGAATAGGTTTTGTCGTGTCCTCTTCACGACTGTCTTGGTGTGCTTGGACCTATCTTACTATTTGTCCTGATACCAGTTAACACACTCTCTCCCACAAACACGCACACACACACACACACACAAATGTAATTATTTTATTTATGGCAGCAGAAAATATGTTGTTAAACGTTTTATATGATAGCTATTACATTTCCAAAGGTAATTAACACATTGTACGCCCCTAGCTGAGTAAAGACTTTGGATGAATTATTACGATTTTCAAAAGCAGTTCATCAGATAATGCCTGCATTAACTTGAACGTTTCCACATTTCTAAACTTAACTGCCAAAGATACTGCTAACGGCGCCGGAGGGGATGGCTGCTGTTAATGGGGTCTTAACCAACCATGCTAAATTGTTAGTTTTTTTTTTTTGTAACTTATTTTGTACATAATGCTGCTGCTACAGTCTCATATGACCGAAAATAACTTATTGACATCAGAACAGAGATTACTCACCTTGAACAGGACAAATCATTTTTCTTTAATGAGCCGGACGAGAGGGATTTACTCCAGACACCGACGAGGCCCTCATCCCCGTCATTTGCAAGAGAAAAAGACTGAGATATTGTGGAAGGAGATCGGGGTGCCTTGTAAGGATCAGGCGACAAGTGGCTAATCTGCCTTTACCATCGGTACTATTGGCCAACGTACAATTGCTGGATAATAAAGTGGACAAACTACAAGCACGAATATCCTACCAACGGGACATTAAAAACTGTAATATCTTATGTTTCACTGAGACGTGGTTGAACGACGACATGAATAACATACAGCTGGCGGGTTACACACTGTATCGGCAGGATAGAACAGCAGCCTCTGGTAAGACAAGGGGTGGCGGACTATGTATATTTGTAAACAACTGCTGGTGCACGATATCTAAGGAAGTCTCAAGGTTTTGCTCACCTGAGGTAGAGTATCTCATGATAAGCTGTAGACCACACTATTTACCAAGAGAGTTCTCATCTAAATACTTCGTGGCCGTCTATTTACCACCACAAACCGATGCTGGCACTAAGGCCGCACACAATGAGCTGTATATAGCCAGAAGCAAACAGGAAAACGCTCATCCAGAGGTGGCGCTCCTAGTGGCCAGGGACTTTAATGCAGGGAAACTTAAATCCGTTTTACCTCATTTCTACCAGCATGTTAAATGTGCAACCAGAGTGGGAAAAAACTCTAGACCACCTTTAGTCCACATACAGAGACACGTACAAAACTCTACCTCGCCCTCCATTTGGCAAATCTGACCATAATTCTATTCTCCTGATTCCTGCTTACAAGCAAAAAATAGTCAGTGACTTGGTCAATAAAAAAGTGGTCAGATGAAGCAGATGCTAAGCTACAGGACTGTTTTGCTAGCACAGACTGGAATACTGTATGTTCCGGGATTCTTCCGATGGCATTGAGAAGTTCACCACATCAGTCACTAAGTGTTCAGTTAAACTGGCATTTCCTAACCTTGCAGACAAACTGGCACATGGCATGTTCTGATAATAGGCCAAATCTTTGTTCTGCTTCAACACTTAAAGAGCGAATAGCTCTTTGTCTCTGTGTGTGTGTGTGTGTGTGTGTGCGCGCATGCGCACGTGTGTGTATGCTTGCATGCTCACAATAACCGTTTGTCTGCAACGGCTGCCATTTTGTCTTATGCCTCCAGTTAGTCTGTCTTTGCTCAATCTTTTACCACACACAGTATCCACCATAACAACACCATTTACACATCAATATGCCCTCCATAGTGTCATTCCTCACAACAATCTGGTTTAATTTCAGCTAAAAATAGAACGTCATCATGTTTTGGTCACGGAAAGAAAAGTACATGGTTAGCTAGTTGGCTACAGCAGGTCCTACCATTTCACAATAGCCTGTAATCACTAGTTATTATTTCTTAACAGAATACCTTTTGGGTGGATTCTTGTTGTTTGGTTTACTGTTTGAACAGTCGCTGAGATTATATTTGGTTATCAATGCAAAATATTCTACTTTGATGCATAGCCTATAGATCAGATCAAGGAACCAAGTGACAACACTGCCCCTATGGCTGCGGAAGGAATGATATTGGATGTCTACATTTTCAGGTAGTCAAAAAGTAAGTTGAGCATATTACAAGGGGCCGCCCCTTTTGTGATGAAAAACGACATTGCAAAACTCAGAATCTTGCGTCTGCGTAGAGCTTGTAAGTAGGCTTTACAGTAGCTTCTAACGGACATCCCACCTGTTACAAGTGTACTAGGGTGTGGAGCTGCTTAGGAACAGGAGAAAGATCCAGGATCAGCAGTGCATAAATCAAATCAAATCTTACAAGCCCCTTCACTGGTGATCTCATCTGGGTTCAAATAGTATTTGTTTTCTTTCACTATAGATGTGCTTGGTTGAGCCTGCGGTGCCTGAAGCAATACAACCAAAGGAATAGTCCCAAAATGACAGGCTCCCATCAGACAGGCTCAATTAAATGCTTTAAGCATTTGAAAGAAAACATTTACCAGTTGAACCCAGGTCTGGCATCAGCGCATCCTTACCCCATCAATACAGAGCATAGGGGAGCTGAGCAGAAGCCCTCTGACAGTGGCAGACAGTCACCTCTGCGCTCTCCTTGCGTAGG
This sequence comes from Brachymystax lenok tsinlingensis, assembly GCA_030435695.1. NCBI lineage: Eukaryota > Metazoa > Chordata > Actinopteri > Salmoniformes > Salmonidae > Brachymystax > Brachymystax lenok. The sequence goes on along the minus strand of CM059796.1, from coordinate 7,000,433 downwards.
GAGGCACCCGGCTGGGCTGGCTCTCCCTTCCTCCTGGGGGAGCCCCAGGACACATTTATTAACACTGAGGCCATTAAAGCTGACACGCTGGCCCCAGAGGGCCTGGGAAATATGACAAGTGACAAGCCAAACACGACAAGGAGCGGCAGCCGCAGGGGGTGGCAGTTGGCAGGAGGAGAGAGGGGAAGGGGCTGTGGGGAGAGAGGGAGAGAAGAGGGGACGGGGAGTATGGGAGTGGCAAGAGGAAACACACAACATCTTGTTATGAGATGGGTCAGCAGCCTGTTTTGAATTAAAAGCATGACCTTCCTGTTATTATGGGACCGAGACAAATAAACCGGGTCGAGATGCAAAGGCACTCCGAAACCTGCAGCAGATGTTTTTTTCAATGTCGTGATATTTGATGGAATTCAATCAAAAGGGGCAAAATGAGGCACCCCATCCCTGAAAAGGAACGCGCAGATACAATTACTGATGGTTTACAGATGTTGCGGTAATAGGCAATTAAAGCGTTATGTCTTAATCAATACTGATGGGTTTCCTTATCGCTGTAGTCACCACCTTTCTCTGGAACATGTTTGTACACTGTAATGCAGACTATTCAGCTTCCTTCCCCACAATGTACCATTTACACACGTCGATGTTTCCATTCCAGAGATTTTCCAATTCTGTGAAGTCATTCTGTGAACACACTCATGGCTTATTTGACTGATTCATGGCATAATTGAATCTGTGTCCCAAATGGCACCCTATTCCCTACAAAACTGAGTGAGATGTGTATAATCCAGACTTCAACCCAGTGGTGCATGCGTACGACTTCAGACTGAGAGAAATTGAACTCATTATGCGCGTAAATCCAGTCAAGATAAATAAGCATTGAACTGATTTGCCAGGCAGGAAATTTAAGCTTGTTACTTACAATTGACACTAACTGACATTCTCTATATTCCCATGAAGCTTTAGCTCAGTGAACCAACACCTGTATCATTATCATATTACTGCCTCGGCTATACGATGAACACACATACACAAATTAGATCAAAACAAAATCTCTCAGGCAAATCAAATATGTTATATTGTACAGTATGAGCGTATACCTCTATGTGTGTGTGTTTGCGCGTGCATGCGAGAGAGAGAGAGCAATATCCAATCCCAGGTAGTTATATGATAATAAAGGCCAATGTATTGTAATTTGTGGTATACAAAGGGCCATTACTCATTTGCTGTGAATTCTGATGTCAGCAACAGTATACGCAAGCCAGAATAAAGTAAGTAGCTTTGCACAATCCTTGTCTTGCAACAGCTCATAGGAGCCTATATCCTGTTTCTGTATCTTGAGGCAGCTCGATGTACAAGCCATCCCTTGGACAGGACACTAATCTCCTTAACACATCAGGTCCCATTTTCTACAGTCTTTGGTATGACTCAGCTGGGGATCAAACTCCCAAACTTCCAATCTCAGGGCGGACACTTTAACCACAGGACTACTGAGTTGGTTGCAAGACAGAATATCCCTGACGTAATATACCCAGAAACTCTCAGTGTCTGCACTAACCCGTCATAAATTACCCTGCCACAGATCGACAAAGGTAGAGCAAAAGTATCACCACAGAACCTAGTCACGCTCCATTGGCTCCTGATTAAGATACTGCAATCGTGTTGAATGCGGCCCAGAGTCAACAGAATACTAATGTCTATCCAGTCTATCTCAGGCACCTGAGCTCACTATAGGACATGTAATGGTGAACGGATCAAGCACGTTCATGTTGACTAGAGCAGATGATTTGGTTAACGTTGAGAACAAGTTCTCATTTACAACTGCAACCTGGCCAAGATAAAGCAAAGCAGTTTGACACATACAACAACACAGAGTTACACATGGAGTAAAACAAACATACAGTCAATAATACAGTAGAAAAACAAATCTATATACAAAGAGTGCAAATGAGATAAGATAAGGAAGGTAAGGCAATAAATAGGCCAAGGTGGCAAAGTAATTACAATATAGCATATAAACACTGGAATGGTAGATGTGCAGTAGATGAATGTGCAATGTAGAACAACTGGGGTGCAAGGGAACAAGATAAATAAATAAATAAATATGGTAGGGAATGAGGTAGTTGGTTGGGCTATTTACAGATGGGCTATATACAGGTGCAGGGGTCTGTGAGCTGCTCTGACAGCTGGTGCTTAAAGCTGGTGAGGGAGATATGTGTCTCCAGTTTCAGAGATTTTTGTAGTTTATTCCAGTCATTGGCAGCAGAGAACTGTAAGGAAAGTCGGCCAAAGGAGGAATTGGCTTTGGGGGGTGACCAGTGAGATATACCTGCTGGAACGCGTGCGTGCTGCTATGGTGACCAGCGAGCTGAGATAAGGCGAGGCTTTACCTAGCAGGGACCTGTAGATGACCTGGAGCCAGTGGGCATGGCGACGAGTGTAAAGCGAGGGCCAGCCAACGAGATCGTACAGGTCGCAGTGGTGGGTGGTATATGGGGCCTTGGTGACAAAACGGATGGCACTGTGATAGACTGCATCCAATTTGTTGAGTATAGTATTGGAGGCTATTTTGTAAATGACATCACAGAAGTCAAGGATCGGTAGGATGGTCAGTTTTACGAGGGTATGTTTGGCAGCATGAGTGAAGGAGGCTTTGTTGCGAAATAGGAAGCCAAATCTATATTTAATTTTGGATTGGAGATGTTTGATGTGAGTCTGGAAGGAGAGTTTACAGTCTAACCAGACACCTAGGTATTTGTAGTTGTCCACATAATCTAAGACAGAACCGTCCAGAGTAGTGATGCTGGACGGGCGGGCGGGTGCAGGCAGCGATCGGTTGAAGAGCATGCATTTAGTTTTACTTGCGTTTAAGAGCAGTTGGAGGCCACGGAAGGAGAGTTGTATGGCATTGAAGCTCGTCTGGAGGATAGTTAACACAGTGTCCAAAGAAGGGCCAGAAGTATACAGAATGGTGTCGTCTGCGTAAAGGTGGATCAGAGACTCACCAGCAGCAAGAGCGACATCATTGATGTATACAGAGAAGAGAGTCGGCCCAAGAATTGAACCCTGTGGCACCCCCATAGAGACTGCCAGAGGCCCGGACAACAGGCCCTCCGATTTGACACACTGATCTCTATCGGAGAAGTAGTTGGTGAACCATGCGAGGCAATTATTTGAGAAACCAAGGCTGTCGAGTCTCAGACGACACGAAAGAGAGGTTGAACAGGCTAGTAATAGGGGTTGCAACAATTTCGGCAGAGAATTTTAGAAAGAAAGGGTCCAGATTGTCTAGCCTGGCTGATTTGTAGGGGTCCAGATTTTGTAGCTCTTTCAGAACATCAGCTAACCGTATTTGGGAAAAGGAGAAATGGGGGAGGCTTGGGCGAGTTGCTGAGGGGGGTGCAGAGCTGTTGACCGGGGTGGGGGTAGCCAGGTGGAAAGCATGGCCAGCTGTAGAAAAATGCTTATTGAAATTCTAAATTATTGTGGATTTATTGGTGGTGACAGCGTTTCCTATCCTCAGTGCAGTGGGCAGCTGGGAGGAGGTGCTCTTATTCTCCATGGACTTTACAGTGTCCCATAACTTTTTTGAGTTTGTATTACAGGAAGCAAATTTCTGCATGAAAAAGCTAGCCTTGGCTTTCCTAACTGCCAGTGTATATTGGTTCCTGACTTCCCTGAAAAGTTGCATATCACGGGGGCTGTTCGATGCTAATGCAGAACGCCACAGGATGTTTTTGTGCTGGTCAAGGGCAGTCAGGTCTGGAGAGAACCAAGGGCTATATCTGTTCCTGGTTGTACATTTCTTGAATGGGGCATGCTTATTTAAGATGGTGAGGAAGGCACTTTTAAAGAATAACCAGGCATCCTCTACTGACGGGATGAGGTCAATATCCTTCCAGGATACCCGGGCCAGGTCGATTAGAAAAGCCTGCTCGCTGAAGCGTTTTAGGGAATGTTTGACAGTAATGAGGGGAGGTCGTTTGACCGCAAACCCATTACGGATGCAGGCAATGAAGCAGTGATCACTGAGATCTTGGTTGAAAACAGCAGAGGTGTATTTGGAGGGCAAGTTAGTTAGGATGACATCTATGAGGGTGCCCGTGTTTACGGCTTTGGGGTTATACCTAGTAGGTTCATTGATGATTTGTGTGAGGTTGAGGGCATCAAACTTAGATTGTAGGATGGCCGGGGTGTTAAGCATGTCCCAGTTTAGGTCACCTAGCAGCATGAACTCTGAAGATAGATGGGGGGCAATCAGTTCACATATGGTGTCCAGAGCACAGCTGGGGGCAGAGGGTGGTCTATAGCAAGCGGCAACAGTGAGAGACTTGTTTCTAGAAAGGTGGATTTTTAAAAGTAAAAGTTCAAATTGTTTGGGGACAGACCTGGATAGTAACACAGAACTCTGCAGGCTATCTCTGCAGTAGATTGCAACACCGCCCCCCTTTGGCTGTTCTATCTTGTCTGAAAATGTTGTAGTTAGGGATGGAGATTTCAGCGTTTTTGGTGGTCTTCCTAAGCCAGGATTCAGACACGGCTAGGACATCCGGGTTGGCAGTATGTTAAAGCAATGAATAAAACAAACTTAGGAAGGAGGCTTCTAATGTTAACATGCATGAAACCAAGGCTTTTACGGTTGCGGAAGTCAACAAATGAGAGCGCCTGGGGAATAGGGGTGGAGCCAGGCACTGCAGGGCCTGGATAAACCTCTATATCACCAGAGGAACAGAGGAGGAGTAGGATAAGGGTACGGCTAAAGGCTATTATGACTGGTCGTCTAGGACGTCCTGAACAGAGAGTAAAAATAACAGGTTTCAGGGGGGCGATAAAATAGATTAAAGGCATAATGTACAGACAAAGGTATGGTAGGACGTGAATACAGTAGAGGTAAACCTAGGCATTGAGTGATGATGAAAGAGATATTGTCTCTAGAAACATTTAAACCAGGTGATGTCATCGCATGTGTGGGTGGTGGAACTGAAGGGTTGGACAAGGTATATTGAGCAGGGCTAGAGGCTCTACCCTGAAATAAGACAATAAACACTAACTAGAACAGCAATGGACAAGGCATATTGACATTGAGGAGAGGCATGCTTAGCCGAGTAATCATTAAGGTCCAGTGAGTAGTGAGGCTGGGTGGGGGACTCTGCGATTCAGACAACTAGCCGGGGACAGCAAGCTAGCAAAGGCTAGCAGGCCGGCTAACAAAGACGGAGGAAGTCTGTTTATAGCCTCCTCGTGCATTTCCGTCGGTAGACCAGTCGTGATGGGTTAGTGGGGTTCCGTGTGGTGAAGGGGACCAGTCCAATTGGCAAAATAGGTAATTGTCCGATGGACCTGTTTAGCTAGCAGCCGATATGCTCTAGACAGCAAACGTTAGCAGGCCGCAGTTAGCTGATGGGCGTTCAGGTGACGTCGCGACGGAGGGTCGGTTGAATACCCCCCTCGGGCGGATAACGTCGGTAGTCCAGTCGTGAAAGCCCGGTGGGGCTCTGCAGCGGCAGTAGAAACGAATAGGATAGGTGTTGTAGCCCAGGAGTGGCTGATGGGACTCTTCAGCTTGCCGGAAGGTGGGCTTAGCGTAGGCTAGCTCCGGGCTAATTGGAGCATTGCTCCGGGACCGACGTTAGCCGATAGGCACTAGGGTAGCAGCTAGCTGCAAGATCCAGGTGAAAAATGTCCAACTTGCGGTAGGAATCCGGGGATATGGAGAGAAAAATAAAATAGGTCCGGTAAGCTCTGGTTTGAGTCGCGTTATACGAATGGCGAGAGCTATTCCGAGCTAAAGGTTAGCTGATGCCCGCTAGCAATGGTAAGCTAAATACTAACGTTAGCTAGTGAAGTTAGCTAGCATTTGTTGGGCGACTCCGGATTCGAGGTGGATAATACTTGAAAAAAAACAACAACAAAAAAACACAGATCCCCACCACATTGGGTGAGGCTGTCACGTCCAGGCCTGAGATGACAGGCTGGAGTGTTTAGGTTTCGTTTTGGTGTAGGGTTTTTTGAGTTCTAGGTTTTCTATATCTATGTTGGGGTAATGGTTCCCAATTAGAGGCAGCTGTGTGTCATTGTCTCTAATTGGGAACCATATATATGTTTGGGGTTTTCATTTAGGTTTTGTGGGTTATTGTTTGATCATAGCTTGTTTTTTGTGTTTAGTTACGTTCAACATTCACGATCTTCGTTACTTTCTGTTTGTTGTTTACCCAGTTACGTTCGTATTAAAAATGTATACTGGAAGCATCGCTGCGTCTTGGTCTGTCCCGTTTGAAGATCGTGACAGAGGCAGGTTCCAGGAGAGTGTTTTGAAGTTGAATTTTAGAAAGCATATATAAAAAGATATGTGAAGAAAATATATAAAAAGATTATAAAAACGATATTTACACGGGACAGGACGGGACAAGACAAAATACACGTCCGACTGCAACGCCATCTTGGAAACAACCATGAGCTTAGCTCAACTGTCGTGCCCCACTACATGAGCTTAGTTCAACTGTCGTGCCCCACTAGAACCCAAAATACCAGCTTGTTTTACTCCCCAATATGCAAACAAAGGTAATATTGACAAACATGGTTAAAACTATAATTCCGATTTGATGGATCGTCAGTCATTGGATGACGATCCTCTGTCTATGAATTTGAGAGTGGTTACATTTCTCCAGCCCATCCCTCAGCTTTTTACCAAAACAGGGGCGGGGCCAGGTTTTGTTATTGATTCAACTGCTGATTGTAGCTTTAATTAATTAATCCAAGGCTGTAATCATATAGATTGTGATATAAGTAAAAGGTTCTGAAGTCGATTTACTCCCAAGGCACTTCTTGGCCAAATGTCAATTTCAGTAGGCCTATAGTTTTTTAGGGAGAAATTAAATCCTGTCTGCAGTCACCTACTTATATCTGGAGGGTATATGCTCAGAAAAAAACAGGGATAGCTACATACACAAACACGCACAGTTCAACAAATCTTTCAAAAACATTGATCTCTGAGGCATTGGTTTGATTCAAGAAATGTCAGCTCAGTAGACCAGACAGAGACAGAGTGCAGCTACAGTGAGGGAAAAAAGTATTTGATCCCCCTCCTGATTTTGTACGTTTGCCCACTGACAAAGAAATGATCAGTCAATAATTTTAATGGTAGGTTTATTTGAACAGTGAGAGACAGAATAACAACAACAAAATCCAGAAAAACGCATGTGAAACATTTTATAAATTTATTTGCATTTTAATGAGGGAAATAAGTATTTGACCCCTCTGCAAAACATGACTTAGTACTTGGTGGCAAAACCCTTGTTGGCAATCACAGAGGTTAGACGTTTCTTGTAGTTGGCCACCTGGTTTGCACACATCTCAGAAGGGATTTTGTCCCACTCCTCTTTGCAGATCTTCTCCAAGTCATTAAGGTTTCGAGGCTGACGTTTGGCAACTCGAACCTTCAGCTCCCTCCACAGATTGTCTATGGGATTAAGGTCTGGAGACTGGCTAGGCCACTCCAGGACCTTAATGTACTTCTTCTTGAGCCACTCCTTTGTTGCCTTGGCCGTGTGTTTTGGGTCATTGTCATGCTGGAATACCCATCCACGACCCATTTTCAATGCCCTGGCTGAGGGAAGGAGATTCTCACCCAAGATTTCAAGGTACATGGCCCCGTCCATTGTCCCTTTGATGCGGTGAAGTTGTCCTGTCCCCTTAGCAGAAAAACACCCCCAAAGCATAATGTTTCCACCTCCATGTTTGACGGTGGGGATGGTGTTCTTGGGGTCATAGGCAGCATTCCTCCTCCTCCAAACACGGCGAGTTGAGTTGATGCCAAAGAGCTCCATTTTGGTCTCATCTGACCACAACACTTTCACCCAGCTGTCCTCTGAATCATTCAGATGTTCATTGGCAAACTTCAGACAGGCATGTATATGTGCTTTCTTGAGCAGGGGGACCTTGCGGGCGCTGCAGGATTTCAGTCCTTCACGGCATAGTGTGTTACAAATTGTTTTCTTGGTGACTATGGTCCCAACTGCCTTGAGATCATTGACAAGATCCTCCCGTGTAGTTCTGGGCTGATTCCTCACCGTTCTCATGATCATTGCAACTCCACGAGGTGAGATCTTGCATCGAGCCCCAGGCCGAGGGAGATTGACAGTTCTTTTGTGTTTCTTCCATTTGCAAATAATTGCACCAACTGTTGTCACCTTCTCACCAAGCTGCTTGGCGATGGTCTTGTAGCCCATTCCAGCCTTGTGTAGGTCTACAATCTTGTCCCTGACATCCTTGGAGAGCTCTTTGGTCTTGGCCATGGTGGAGAGTTTGGAATCTGATTGATTGATTGCTTCTGTGGACAGGTGTCTTTTATACAGGTAACAAGCTGAGATTAGGAGCACTCCCTTTAAGAGTGTGCTCCTAATCTCAGCTCGTTACCTGTATAAAAGACACCTGGGAGCCAGAAATCTTTCTGATTGAGAGGGGTTCATATACTTATTTCCCTCATTAAAATGCAAATCAATTCATAAAATTTTTCACATGCGTTTTTCTGGATTTTTTTGTTATTCTGTCTCTCACTGTTCAAATAAACCTACAATTAAAATTATAGACTGATCATTTCTTTGTCAGTGGGCAAACGTACAAAATCAGCAGGGGATCAAATACTTTTTTCCCTCACTGTATATAGATTAACAATAGGCTGTGCCGGGAAACAATCACCCACTGGTGATGGTATATGAGTCCGTTTTCACTTGGGGAACAACCCCTATAGTGCCGCCCACGCAAAGCGATGGAAGCTGCATGATGAATATGGTATAGCGTAGCCGTGCCAACCAAGAGCATGTCCTTTTCTTTGTCAGTTTAACACGGGGCCCTCTCATCAACCCTTTCGATGCTGGATTTCTAGCATAACTGAAGGCCTGCTACTAGCTTCTCCATGTTGATGCTCTCTGCCTCTCTATCGCTTTCTCTCTGATGTTATAGCAAGAGACTGAAAACGGTCGAGCAGAGTGACAGGGGAGATGCGACAGTGGTCCAGCACGGAAATCTAAAAGAATCAGACATTTATGAGACAGTATTACCAGGTCCGACATGTGAAGATGATCACCTGACCTACATAACTAATTTGCCCAAACATGTCTGGTCAACAAGCAACAACTTTCCATGGAACCATGACAAAGAAAAGCCAGTGAGCAATAACTGCATTTTTGCCAATTCCACATGCTGTCGACGATCTAAGGATCTCATGCTCATCTGTGGTTTGTTGTAGGCGACGTGCATTGATAGACCAGCATAGACGTATGATGTGGCGTGGATGAATGGGTGCTATAGGATGTCATAGTGAAACCTATAGGATGTCATAGTGCAGGTTTCACCACCGTCCTCCCATGCTCTTCTCGCCTCTAGCCTCCGCCCAAAAGTAAAAGTAAAAATAATTTCAAATTGCTTACATTAAGCAAACCAGACACATACGGATAACCAGGGGCACACTCCAACACGCAGACATAATTTACAAACAAAGCATTTGTGTTTAGTAAGTCCACCAGATCAGGGGCAGCAGGGATGACCACGGATGTTCTCTTGATAAGTGCCTGAATTGGACCATTTTCCTGTCCTGCTAAGCATTCAAAATGTAATGAGTACTTATGGGTTTCTGGGAAGTGTATGGAGCAAAAATTGCATTATTTTCATTAGGAATGTAGTGAAGGTAAAGTAAAAGTAGTCAAACATATAAATAGTAAAGTAAAGTACAGACACCCCAAAAAACGACATATGTAGTACTTTAAAGTATTTTTACTTAAGTACTTTACACCACTGCAAATTAGTAACATATAATACGAATTGTAATTCATAACATATCATATGAAATGGAGCGTCTCGGATTTATATACAGAATAATATGAAATGCTCTGAGACCAGTCTGCTGCATGGTAGGGATGTGGCCATTTTGACACAACAAACTATGGACAGACGTGCACAATTGTGGCACATTCATGAAGTTTGTCAGTCTCCACCTTCCATCAAGACACTATGCATGGCGCAATTTACTGCAGGCTAATGACAATCCCTAAATCAATCAAAGACCCCTTCTTCCACCCCCAGGATGTGTTTCTCCCCAACTCTGTATACTTTCTAATGCGTGTTCGTCTGTTTATTTTTCCTAGAGAGAGACAGAGACAGAGAGAGTTTACTGTTAATTGATTGTTTATTTCTCTTTTGTTTATTTTCTAGTTCACTTGCTTTGGCAAAGTTAACATATATTTCCCATACCAATAAAGCCCTTAAATTGAAATTGAGAGAGAGAATGTCGTCGTTGCCCAAAGTGCTGAAACAGAAAATGCCCACACCTTACACGTTAGCATACACAGCATCCTTCATTTTCAACAATTGACTACGCGTGGAGATTTTACACGCACGGCACAGGGGTCATGTAATTCGAAAGGCGTGCCGCGTTTGCCTCTTTCTAACAACTATACACACAGCCTAGAACGGATAAACAGGCAATATTAAACACAATGGCAACGAAAAAAAGTTTGTTAATCCAGTGCTGTTATCATACCGGGTTTAACAATAAAAACCCATCCTCCGATGTACTCAGTCGAACACGGCTTCACAATTCAAAACCTAATGCTTCATTCTGTAGTAAAAGTGTTTTGTGGGGATGAAAACTAAAATAAAGCCTAAAATAAAGAATAGAGAATTGTATACTTTTCTCTTACCTGTGCCCGTGGTCGGTGGCTTGCAGTCAGCAGGAGGAGGAAATGTCTGTAAATTTCAACAACTAACAGATATCACCCCAGTTCTGTATAGACTGGATTGTCACACAACCGCGTGGTTGATACCTCCTCAGTTCTTCTTCAATGAAAAGCAGCATCTCTGCAATCGTAAAAGATGGAGGATGCTTTTGACGTCAGCAGCTTTGAATCGATATGTGTCAAAAAGATCAGCACTTCTGCAGGCTTGGTAAACGGAAGCTGCATGTGCACCGGTAACGGCTCAATGGAAATCGCCATGTATTTTTTGGCAAACAAAAGCATGTGAATGTGTTTAGTGTCGAATCATGGTGTCACATCTCAGCCGTCGAGTCTAGGCATTTTCTCCATCAAAAACAGTACTGTTTAGTATTACTTTTGTGGCTTTATCGTGAGAAATAGATAACATAATAGATGTGCACATGCTTGGCAGGATGATGTTCTTGAGCATCCACTAAACATGTGATTTAGTCCTGCAGTCACACAATAACAGCACCATCTTTTGAATGCTCTGAAATAGAATAGACTAGTGAATACAGCCAGCTTTACATTAATGGATAGTCGTTAGGGACCATTCGAAAATTACTGGAAGGTGGGGGAGTCCAACTCGAGATTTCATATATTTTTTAAAGGCACCCCCCACCCCAAAGTTAAAAAATATATTCACATGACCATCCCCTTGTACTTGAAAAGAAAATGACAATACCCTCCCCCTTCACTGAATTAACTCAAAATAATTGATTATGACCACAGTAACAGTGACAAAGTATAAATGCATTTAATGCAATTCTAGTCATTTTACATGACTAAAGACATTAGCAGAATGTCTTTTTTTATACCAGATTTTCTGAGCTAACAGTCAGCAGGTCGGATCATAATATAATTGCAGCCCAATTCATTCACCTTCACTATTTCAAACAATATTTTTTAACTCATCCGTTTAATAAATAATAAATTAAATGACAATTGTTTTTAAATTGAGATAAAATCACCAATGTCTCTGAGTGTTGTAGTCTTTGTCTATTTCTCTGTGCATTGATTGGTGAAAAACAGTTAGCCTACCCTACAGCACTCTGTGACATCAGCTGATGTAAGGGGGGCTTTATAAATAAATTTGATTTGATTTGATTTGATACCCTGAAGAAAATGTAGCTTACGAAATGTCCCAAAAGAAAGGCAGATTTAGAAAATAGAAGTTTCAGGGAAAAATGTGTCTTACCACATTTCTCAAAATGTCTCTGATGCCAAGCCAGTGTGTCTTGTTTGCAACGAAACTGTTGCTGTTTGTAAAAAATGTAATCTGAGACGTCATATGATTCTAAGCAATGTAAGCTACTTTTACAAGTCACATTTCCCCACCCCAGACAGAGGCCCAACGCAGAAACATTTACATTTGAACTACTGGCTACTTTTCCGTGGCTTAAGGTCAAAAGTGCTTCCCTAAAAGCTGCCTGGGTTTAAACATCTCTTTTACAGAAAGTGAATAGCTCAATTGATAGCGACAGAGTTACACATTGTAGGCCTATTGGATTACTTCCCAAGCAAAGTAAAACCTTTTACTTTTCAGCTAAAGAACTTCGTAATTCAGCCTGTGAATGTCATAGAGACGAACCAAATATATCCCCATATGCATTACAGTCACGTCTTATTGTGCATTTTGCAACTCGTTTCTAGCATAAAGCATCGCAGAGGAAAGCGTCGTTATAGACGGCTTTAAATAATCAGAATCTGTTTTAGGTTTTTCAAAATCTTAAGCTAACAAGGTGTATGCCTTTGCCATAAAAAAAAACAAAGAAAAAGTAAGCTATGGCATACCCTCACATAGGCCTACCCCCAAATTCAAGCACTGGTTTTAACTTAACACACCAATACCTTCATGGATACAGAGGTATTTAAGGAGTGGTGATACTTTTGGAGGAATTGGCCGACAAATCTATGGATAGTTTATCATTTCATCTGCTGGAGCCTATTTCTTCCTGTTTAAGGAAGAAATAGACTCTAGCAAAAATCCCTCTTGCTGTTAGTTAATTTGAATTAAAATGAAGTCTGTTGAAATGAATTACTCGAATTAGCCTAATTTCAGCACCATGTGCTGTCCACCTTCCGATTGATTGTGCCGTGGGTGCCGCTTCACGTTTCAACACCACAAAGTAATGGAAGTTACTGTAATCTTGCTTATTGTCAGGTCAATAAATGATTACCTCACAATCATCATGGGTAACAAAACATGTTGTTTTGTGGCCTTTGGAGAGGCAAATATCAAAGGTATGAGTGTGACGAATATGAGCCCGGATCTGACGGCGGCAACCCATGTAGGTACTGTGGGATTGGCTAGTAAATAAGGAAAGTATCAATACCAAGGCGCATGCAAGCAGATGGGGAAAGTTGGCTAGGATGGAATAAATTATATAGGAAAATGGCAAAATTGCTCATTTAAGCCAGGGGGAAAAAAACTAGACTCCCCTGTGCCCAATAAAAATCCACACAATCCTCCCCAAAGCAACAAAAGAAAAACTTACACCCGTCCCTATTTTGGACCCCCTGCCCCCTTCCCCTCCAGTAATTTTCAAACTGTCCCAAAACTTTCTCCAACAGCATTTCTTTTCAATCTATTTACATTTTAGTCATTTTTTTCTCAGACACACACACATTTTAACCTAACAATGCATGCCCAAACAAAATCCCAAACAAAATCCCAAACAAAATAGAACGGACACAAGTGAAGATTTGACGACACCCCACCCTTGTCTTACAGTACATGTATCCAAGACAGATAATCACAGTCATGTATGAGGGTGTTATGAATATGATCATAGAATAATGGATGATAATTACAGCTTTTTATTTCAGATCAATTAAAATAATTTTAGGAAATGAATAATTCATATTTCCTAATGAGGAGTGTAGACTTCTCAGGCAGTGTGGGAATGTTCTCCTTTTCTCACTACCTCCGTTTGGCAGTCTAACAAATGTATCTTCTATTGCTCTGAAGCAAACCTGTCTCCTAAATTAACGATAATGATAACTGCAAGAAAAATCTATTTGGAGAGGATTGCCAGCAGCCAAAAGAGAGAGAGAGAGAGAAGGAGATAAATGGGGAGAGAGAGAGAGAGAGAATGAAAGAGAGAGTGATATGGGATGAGACAGAATGGGAGATATATATATAGATACTGATGTGGGATAGAGAAAAAGAGAGATGAGAGAGATTGAGAAAGGCGTCTCTTGCTGGACATTTCATTCATAAAACCAACAGATAGTAACTGCATGTATTTAAATACACATTCAATGCTCTATATTTGTAATACAGTACAGAGTAGATACAGTTGAAGTCTGACGTTTTGTCAGAGAAAAAATTGCAAGATTATGTTATAATACTTTTATTGCATCATGGCTGTTCAACAGAATATAGTATTTTGTTAACTATTGTGTGTGTGTTCTACTGAGGATGGGGCCTCTGGGAGATAACACTGACAGGAGATTTACGATGTCTTTTGGGTGATAAAACCTAAAGAGCATTCCAGAGCATGAGTTAATGTTTCTGTTCTATATGGTACCAGACACTGGTCTATACAGGGCCAGACACTGGTCTATACAATGAAAACTGTTGACACAGCAGATGCTGTCTGCTATGTATTATAGGTATCTTTCATACAGATCTTAACCTTGTGACCCATTCTATATATCTGTTGTTCGTCATGTAGGTTGAAAGGGGTGTATCTTGGCTATAAAAGATCTCAGTAGCCTTTGTGTCGCCGCTCTCAACGGACCATCAGAGACGGTGGTGAATTCGTTGACAAGCCATTTCTATTGAAAAGCTCTTAATATTAAAGATTTAGTTTAAGTATAACTCTGACTTGTGTGATAAGTTTGTCTCTCCTCATTTGATAGAAATTAACCACCACAGTTTACATACACCCAAAAACATTTAAATTCAGTTTGTCACAATTCCTGACATTTAATCCTAGTAAGAATTCCCTGTCTTAGGTCAGTTAGGATCACCACTTTATTTTAAGAAAGTGAAATGTCAGAATAAGAGCAGAGAGAATTATTTATTTCAGCTTTTATTTCTTTCATCACATTCCCAGTGGGTCAGAAGTTTACATACACTCAATTAGTATTTGGTAGCATTGCCTTTCAATTGTTTAACTTGGGTCAAATGTTTCGGGTAGCCGTCCACAAGCTTCCCACAATAATTTGGGTGAATTTTGGCCCATTCCTCCTGACAGAGCTGGTGTAACTGAGTCAGGTTTGTAGGCCTCCTCGCTCTCACACGCTTTTTCAATTCTGCCCACACATTTTCTATAGGATTGGGGTCAGGGCTTTGTGCTGGCCACTCCAATTCCTTAACTTTGTTGTCCTTAAGCCATTTTGCCTCAACTTTGGAAGTATGCTTGGAGTCATTCTCCATTTGGAAGACCCCTTCGCGACCAAGCTTTAACTTCCTGACTGATGTCTCGAGATGTTGCTTCAATATATCCACATCATTTTCCTTCCTCATGATGCCATCTATTTTGTGAAGTGCACCAGTCCCTCCTGCAGGAAAGCACCTCTACAACATGATGCTGCCACCCCCGTGCTTCACGGTTGGGATGGTGTTCTTCGGCTTGCAAGCCTCCCCCTTTTCCCCCCAAACATAACGATGGTCATTATGGCCAAACAGTTCTATTTTTGTTTCATCAGACCAGAGGGCATTTCTCCAAAAAGTAGGATCTTTGTCCCCATGTGCAGTTGCAAACCGTAGTCTGGCTTTTCCATGGCTGTTTTGGAGCAGTGGCTTCTTCCTTGCTGAGCGGCAAGGAACTGTTTTACTGTGGATATAGATACTTTTGTACCTGTTTCCTCCAGCATCTTCACAAGGTCCTTTGCTGTTGTTCTGGGATTGATTTGCACTTTTCGCACCAAAGTACGTTCATCTCTAAGAGACAGAATGCGCCTCCTTCCTGGGCGGTTGTCATGATTATCTCTTGGGACAGACCAATGCACAGCGAAGTATCCAGAATACATATTTATTAGCGAACGTGACTTGAGCGACCAAAACAGTGAACGATGAACATGACGTGGAAACAAACGCTAAATCCTAAACTAGACACGGTGACATGAACCTAAACACGATGGCATGAACCTAAACACGATGGCATGAACCTAAACACGATGGCATGAACCTAAACACGATGGCATGAACAATCTACAATCATAACGATCATCATTCAATAACCCACCAACCTAAGTGCAAAACCCCAAACATATGGTTCCCAATTAGAGGTAACGAGACTCGGCTGCCTCTAATTGGGAACCATTACCCCAACATAGAAATACACAACCTAGAACAGAAGAAACCCTACACCAAAACAAAACTAAACACTCCAGCCTGAACACTCAGGCCTGGACGTTACAGCGGTATGACGGCTGCGTGGTCCCATGGTGTTCATACTTCCGTACTATTGTTTGTACAGATGAACGTGGTACTTTCAGGCGTTTGGAAATTGCTCCCAAGGATGAACCAGACTTGTAGAGGTCTTGGCTGATTTCTTTGGATTTTCCCATGATGTCAAGCAAAGAGACACTGAGTTTGAATGTAGGCCTTGAAATACATCCACAGGTACACCTCCAATTGACTCAAATGATGTCAGTTAGCCTATCAGAAGCTTCTAAAGCCATGACATAATTTTCTGGAATTTTCCAAGCTGTTTAAAGGCACAGTCAACTTAGTGTATGTAAACTTCTGACCCACTGGAATTGTGATACAGTGAATTATAAGTGAAATAATCTGTCTGTAAACAATTGTTTATAAAATTACTTGTGTCATGCACAAAGTAGATGTCCTAACCGACTTGCAAAAACTATAGTTTGTTAACAAGAAATTTGTGGAGTGGTTGAAAAACTAGTTTTAATGACTCCAACCTAAGTGTATGTAAACTTCCTACAACTGTAAATGATGAAGCATCCCTCGAGGAGCACTGCACTGCACTGTAAACACACACACACACACACAGCCTTTCACAAACATTCTCTGTAAACATCCTAATAATCATCATACATTGATTAGAAGTCATTTTTTTCTGTTTTGATAGAGAACTCATTGCATCTGCTTATGGGGCATATCAAAATGGAGTCATACAGCAAGACGATCTCAGCTGTTGCAATGTTTTATCCCCTGATGCAAATGCTCTAGCAAACACACGGAGAGACAAATATGCACAGACACACAGTATACACACAGGACACACACATGCTCATATGGAGACTAAGAATATACACATTTGTGTTCAGTTGGCAATAACGTGCCACTTTCTGTGTTAGCCAGGAGGGACCTTCTGTTTTGGTCCAGTACTCCGAGGTATTAGAGCATTCAGCTCCGCTCTGCCATCCTGCACTGCACAGCTGTCCACGCACAAGACTGGCATCAGTGAACCTTATAACCCTACTGGGCCCTGTTGAATAGCTTGCTAAGGCCGGGCCTATTATTATTATGATGCATTATACCGTACTGACAAGAATAGATCACCCAAATAGGTAATAGCAAATGTGAATAGACAAGATTCAATGTTGGTAAAAATCTAATTTATTTAGTTTTGCCCACCCTCCATACAGAGGTCGTGTTTATATCTGTAATTTCTTATATTTCTCTCTGCATCCCTGTCTTTCCTTCTCTCTTTCTTGTCTCTCTGTCTCCACCTCTCTCTGTCTCTCCCTAACCCTCTCTTTAAATCTCTTACACACTCTTTCAGTCTCTGTCACTCTATAAAACTTATTCGGGATAGGTGTCCCGTCCACGGGACAGTTGAGCCAACGTAGGCTAATGCGATTAGCATGAGGTTGTAAGTAACAAGAACATTTCCCAGGACATAGACATATCTGATATTGGCAGAAAGCTTAAATTCTTGTTAATCTAACTGCACTGTCTAATTTACAGTAGCTATTACAGTGAAATAATACCATGCTATTGTTTGAGGAGTGCACAATTTTGAACATGAAAAGTTATTAATAAACAAATGAGGCACATTTGGGCAGTCATGATACAACATTTTGAACAGAAATGCAATGTTACATTGGATCAGTTTAAAACTGCTTATACACTGCTGCCATCTAGTGGCCAAAATCTAAATTCCTCTGGGCTGGAATGGGGCGGCAGGGTAGCCTAGTGGTTAGAGCGTTGGACTAGTAACTGCAAGGTCAAATCCCAGAGCAGACATGGTACAAATCTGTCGTTCTGCCCCTAAACAGGCAGTTAACCCGCTGTTCCTAGGCCGTCATTGAAAATAAGAATTTGTTCTTAACTGACTTGCCTAGTAAAAGAAAGGTGATGGTACAAAGAAATACACAAGAACGTTTTTTTTTTTTCTTTGTATTATCTTTTACCAGATCTATTGTGATTTATTCTCCTACATTCCTTTCACATTTCCACAAACTTCAAAGTGTTCAAATGGTACCAAGAATATGCATCTCCTTGCTTCAGGGCCTGAGCTACAGGTAGTTAGATTTGGGTATGTCTTTTTAGGCCAAAATTGAAAAAAAGGAGCCGGATCCTTAAGAGGTTTTAATCACGTCACAGAGCGGAGGACAGGGGGCTATCCTCTAGTATTAGCTCTATAACTATAGCCAACAGATTTCTATTGGTAGAACAGTCAGCCCTCCACTCTCCCCCCTCCTCCTCTTCCTCTTCCCAGAGTCAACCTGCTGGGCTCTCCCCTCCCTTTCTATCCGTCCCATTACACTGATCCACAGACATGAAAGTCACCACTGGGCTTTCTCTCCCTCTATTGCATTCATTAATTCAGCTTATCCTTCTTGCTCCCCCTCTCTCTGTAACTGACATCCCTATCTCATCCTCTCCTTTTCTCTCGCATGCTAGCAGATACCCATAGACTTCCAGTCATTGCGCTACGGCTAGCTAGCATTGGCTCGCGAAACAACCTCTAACTTCCTTCATAGAGCCATAGAAATTGTATCCACAAGTTCATCTGACTCTAGGGAAGAAGTATCCCTTTAACTGTGGTAATGCAAATTCAACATGGGCCTGTGTTACTGACCTCGATCTTGGTCTTTTTCCTTTTATTTGTAACAATGTCCAATGGACCTTGAGGACACTGTAGTCTAATTTGATATTGAGAAGGTGAGAGAGCATGGATCAGCATCAGCAAGTACTAACACATTTAACACAGAGAGATCGATAGAGCCACTGAGTGTGATTGTAATCTTTGTCTCTCAAATGTGATCATCAACTCTCAACGCAGTCTGCAGTCTTGAGTCTTTTGAGTGTCAGGGAAAATGTAAGGAGTAGTGAAGTAATGAAGTAAAAGTTGTCAAACATATAAATTGTAAAGTAAAAATAACCCCAAAAATACCACTGCTTATACTGTGGCTTTTCTTTCTATTTTCAGATCAAGTATATAATGGTATAGCAAGCTAATAACAGTACACATGGCTGCCACTTTTACTCACTCTGGGCTGTAAGACAGTAGCTCCCTAGAAGTTTCTATTCACACGCCTTATCAAGGCCATCATTGTAAATAAGATTTTTTTCTTAACCTACTTGCCTAGTTAAATAAAGATTAAATAAAAACAATAAACAACCAGTTGTTCCAGAATAAAGTTAGCCAAACAGTGCCTCCTGCAGGTTCAGAGGTGGAACTGTGTATTGCATAGAAAACCATACCCTCTCTACTCGCCAGAAGAAAAAGTGTCAAAATCCAAGCCCATTATAGACACATAGATGACCAACAAAAGGATGAAACAGGCACATAAAAAAAGTCAGTCAGTGAAATCAAATAGCACAGTATCAACCATATGTGATGTCATTGGCATTCACAGGTTTAGGGAGGTGTGTGTGTGTGTGCACCTGCAGAGTGAGGCTTGCTACCCAGCGTGCCTGGCAGACGGTGGTGAGAGAAAGAGAGACCGAGATGTTGACACATACCAACCACCAGCCCAGATGTGGATCCTCCCCAGCATATTTCACATCATTACTAGGACTTCTATATCAGATCCGTAGGACTGTAAAGCTGTCTGGATGAGTGGAAGCGGTCTGGTATACAGGACAGACTCTTTGCCATATGCTTTGTGTCTAGTGATAACAATGAGTATTCGATAGGTGCGTCAGAAGAAGACAATTTTGTACTAAATTCAAGTCGATTTATTTCAATAGATACAGTGAACAACATCTATACATTATTCTTACATCTTTACATCTACTACTCGGTGTCTCTTGTTTAAGTCAATACATTTACTTCTATGACAGTGAGGAAACAATCCTCTCAGCCATTAGTGTGCTAAGGCAAATTACGTTTCCAATTCAGAGAGTAAATTGAAATTCAATACATAAATTGAAAATATGACTAAATTAATTCCAATTCAGTTCCTGAATTGAAAACTGATTTGAACCCAATTATGTGAGGCAAATATATTCCATCTGCAAACATAACTGCTGACTCAGTACAATCATGTCTTGTTCCCACTAGTTGGTAGCTTGAGTCAGCTTCAGAGATTTCTGCTGGATGTTCTTACTGAAGGGCATCATAAAGTCCTCAAAGTCCACCTCGTTGGAAAACCTCTCCCTCTTCTTCTGCATCTTCTCTACCAGCTGGCTGGTGGTGGTCTGCTTGCCCCATACCTGGAACATAAAGGAGGGGGGGAACATAGAGTTGTATAGAGGACTTTCACCATTGAAGTAAACAACTGGGTGGGACTTCCTATGAGGAAAGGAAAGATCACATAATTCCATCCAGGTCATCAGGAGGGATCAGCCAATGAATTATACTGGTGAGCAAACAGTCCATAACTGTATGTGGCATTAAATCTCCAACCTTGAGTTTATTTATACCTGCTCAAACAACACACTCCAGGTGGCAGTATGCACCCTTTCACTTTGTTTACCAATTCTTTGAAGTAGTAGAATAAAATGGACTACTTCAAAATGGAGGCCTTAATGGCGCTGCCCGTGCCCTCAAAGACGCAATAATGGGACAGATACAATGTTGCGATCTCTATACAACTCTATGAGGGAGAAACAACTAAACTGAACGCAATCAACGTAGTTCAACTTTATTTTAATATACAGGTTCAATTCAATGTCTTGCAGAAAAAAATAAACATCGTTACCAAACTCTTTTGAGAGAGATTCGTTGTCATTTTAATTTGATTATCCCTGCTACATCAGCACT
Source organism: Brachymystax lenok tsinlingensis (assembly GCA_030435695.1). Taxonomy (NCBI): domain Eukaryota; kingdom Metazoa; phylum Chordata; class Actinopteri; order Salmoniformes; family Salmonidae; genus Brachymystax; species Brachymystax lenok. The sequence goes on along the minus strand of CM059796.1, from coordinate 6,979,546 downwards.
CCAATGGCATAGCAGGCCTACCGTTTTTGGCACATAGCTGATGTCCACTTTGTTGACTTGTCCGCTGATGATCTGAGCGCTGTGCAGAATTATGCTCTCCTTCAGGGACATCGCTTTATTCACTACCGTCTCAGATGGGGCAGGGGTCACTGGACCATGACCCTGGGGGGGGGACAACAACGGCAACACAGTCATCAAGGAGACAGAAAACAGCATTCAAGGTTTAGGGTTAGTTCCATTTCAATTCAGTCAATTTCCGGAGATTGTATCAGCATTTTAATTATACATCAACTGAAATGTTGACTCATTGATTTTTAATGAGGATTTATCAATACTTGAATAGGAATTTCAATTCATATCTTGACTGAATTGAAATGGAATTGAGCCCAGCTCTGGAGCAACATTGAAGTAACAACAGTGACACAGCAACACAGTAAAAACTGTAATATCTTATGTTTCACCGAGTCTGAATGACAAAACTGATAATATAGAGCTGGCTGGGATTTACGTGCATCAACATGACAGAGCAGCTACGTCTGGTAAGACGAGGGCCGGGGGTGTGTGTATTTGTCAATAACAGCTGGTGCATGATGTCTAATATGAAAAAAAGCCTCAAGGTGTTGCTTGCCTGAGGTAGAGTATCTCATGATAAGCTGTAGACCACACTATCTACCAACAGAGTTCTCATCTATATTATTCGTAGCCGTCTATTTACCACCACAAACCGATGCTGGCACTAAGACCTTAATCAACAAGCTGTATAAGGCCATAAGCAAACAAGAAAATGCTCATCCAGAAGCGGTGCTCCTAGTGGCCGGGGACTTTAATGCAGGAAAACTTAAATCCGTTTTGCTTCATTTCTACTAGCATGTAACCAGAGGAAAAAAATCTAGACCACCTTTACTCCACACACAGAGATGAATATAAAGCTCTCCCTCACCCTCAATTTGGCAAATCTGACCATAATTCTATCTTCCTTAATCCTGCTTACAAGCATAAACTGCAACAGGAAGTACCAGTGACTCGCTCAATACGGACAGAAGTGGTCAGATTGTGGGTAGCGTAGCATCCGCGCTAAGCTCATCACTAAGCTGGGACTAAACACCTCCCTCTGCAACTGGATCCTGGACTTCCTGATGGGCCACCCCCAGATGGTAAGGGTAGGCAACAACACATCTGACACGCTGATCCTCAACACCGGGGCCCCTCTGGGGTGCGTGCTTAGTCCCTGCCTGTATTCCCTGTTCACCCACGACTGCGTGGCCAAGCACGACAGCAACACCATCATTAAGTTTGCTGACGACACAACAGTGGTAGGCCTGATCACGGACAATGATGAGACAGCCTATAGGGAGGAGGTCAGAGACCTGGCAGTGTGGTGCCAGGACAACAACCTCTCCCTCAATGTGAGCAAAACAAAAGGAGATGAACGTGGACTACAGGAAAAGGAGGGCCGAACACGCCCCCATTAACATCGACGGGGCTTTAGTGGAGCAGGTCAAGAGCTTCAAATTCCTTGGTGTCCACATCACAAACAAACTATCATGGTCCAAACACACCAAGACAGTTGTGAAGAGGGCACGACAACACATTTACCTCCACAGGAGACTGAAAAGATTTGGCATGGGTCCCCAGATCCTCAAAAGGTTATACAGCTGCACCATTGAGAGCTCCCTGGCTGGTTGCATCACCACCTGGTATGGCAACTGCTCGGCATTCGACCGTAAGGCGCTATAGAGGGTAGTGCGTACGGCCCAATACATCACTGGAGCCAAACTTCCTGTCATCCAGGACCTATATATTAGGCAGTGTCAGAGGAAGGCCCCCAGCTACTCACTGTTATTTTTCTATGCCTAGTCACTTTACCCCTACCTACATTTACAAATTACCTCGACTACCCTGTACCACCGCACATGGGCTCGGTACTGATACCCCCTGTATATAGCATTTTTATTTTATTTAAGTTTGAATAGGGACTCGCATGGTGTCTCTGCCGGCTACGATGCCTCTGGTTATTGAGAACTACACCACAGCCTTGTCAGCAGGTAATTCTACACGTCTGGACTAATTTGCTTACAACTCTCTGGGGTAGAGTAACAGGGACTATCCTTTTACACTTTTTGGTTTTTGGTCGCATTGAGAGATGGGAAGGGAGGCCTATGCATAGATCAAAAAAGAATGGTGTGTGACCACATCTTTGACATACAGGAATATGATGATTGGTTAACAGTCAAACTACCATCGATTAGATCAAAAATAGAAAGAAACGGTCCACTTGTTGTTAGGACAAACCAGTAGCATTAAAAGTTCTTGTACCTTTTCTTGGGCAGTGGCAGGTCTGGTTTTAGGTTGAGGGTTACCCCCTTTTCCTTTCTTGTTCTCCTTGAGTTTGGGCAGAGTATCAATCTTAGCCTGGACCAAGTCCACAATCCTGAAGTCTGCATAGGCACGAGCGATGTCCAAGCAATTTTGCTCTGAAACAAAATGCACTTATTCAAATGACAGCAAAAGTCTCTGAGGCAATCTATCAACTAAAACAGTCAACCAATTTGGGTGTTCTGAGTGCTGACCTCGTGTTGTTTGAGTAGCCTACAGGGTGAGTATGCATTCATTGTTTGCTATTTAACATCCTACTGCATCATGCTATTCATGAAGGCATTACAGTACCTTTCTTGTTTTCTGCAGCGACCTTTGCCCCGGCCTTGATGAGGTAGTCCACACAGCAGGGCCTGCAGCTCTCGATGGCCCTCATGAGGGGTGTGGCACCGTTGAGAGCGGGCGTGTCCACCTTGGCTCCTCTCTCCACCAGCAGCTCCATTATGTCCAGTTGTCCGGCGTGACAAGCGTGGTGGAGGGGCGTCCAACGGAACTGGTCACACACATTCACGTTAGCCCTGTGGTATATAAGAAACACATACGGTACAGTACTGAAATAGGCCTAATGCTATGACTAACTAAACCACTATAACTTTACCGGTATATTAAGGATGAGTTGTGTTACAACCCCATTACATATGCTGACTAAGGTGTTCCATAAACTAAAACTAAATAAACTTGTCCAGAAGAGAATTCTTCCTCACCCCAAGTTGAGGAGGAAGTGGGCCACCTCGTAGTTTCCACTGGAGCAGGCGGTCATGAGAGGGGTCTTATAGAAGCGGTCCTTCACGTCCACCGGGACCCCCTGACTGAAGGCCAGGTTCAGAGACTCCAGGTCCCCCGTCTTCACACAGTAGTTGATGTTGATATAGACCCTCTCCGGCTCGTCTAGGTACCAGGCGGAGTCATCCTCTATCGGGTGGACTGGCGGGTGGTCGCGGTCGAAACGGGTGACGTCAGTACAATGCTGGTACGTCTCGATCATGTAGTGAGGCGGCCCGCCGTCGTCCCGCCGGTATATAAGCTCAGGTGGGATGGTACAAATAGGCATGGGGAGAGAGAATTTAGCCTTTTTCTTACCCTTTTTACCTCTCTTTCCACCGTTCTTCTTCTTGGGACCATAAGAGGCGATGGTAAATGGTTTCTGGAGGTACTTGTGGCCCTTGAAGAAGTCACTGACGTTGACTAGTCCTTCTCTCCTTTTGTCGTGGGCCACTACCACCTTATGAAGCTGGTCCAGTTCCACTGGGGCTTGGAGCTTCTGCAGCACAGATATAAACATTTCCCTAGAGACTGTCTCCGTGCCCTTGGCTCCTGATTCGTCCAAAAAGGCGTTCCGGAGGGCGGCCTCGTGCTCGTGGGACCAATCGTGGAGGGTAAGGGCCCAGGGAGTGTTGGGATTGGACACCCCGGGTTTGGAGTACTTCCCGTGTATCCTCTCTGCTTTCTTGAGTTCCTTTACCACTGCCTTGTAGCTGTTGTCTTTGGCAATATGACGGGGGAGAAGGCCCTCCTGGTTTTTTTGTTTGGGGTTACAACCTGAAGTTATCACACAATAAAGATAGAAACCCTTTAGTGACTGGAGTGGAATAAAAATCAGACAAATCAAAAGCAAGCTGAAAACATTCCAAATGCTGGGAATAAAATGTATAAAATGGTTAAAAAAAATTCAACAGAGATATTCACTGTGCTCAATGTCAATGTGTTTGTTTGAGTTTAAGAAGGACTGATTCATTCCGTGTATATTAGTTACAGTATTAGTAAAAAAAAGCATTTTAGTTAAGGCCTATACCTCTCTGTGCTAGGAACCTGCAGCAATCAGTGAAGCCCCCTCGGGCAGCGTAGTGCAGAGGAGTGTCCCCCTCTGATGTCATCACCCCCATGTCAGCTGAGTAAGCAGACAGCACCTGGATCACCTGCAGGAAGTCAATACAATTATAGTAACTGATGATGCTTGTACACAAAACAGATGAGGTATAGGGGCTGTTTTCTGGACCCCAAATAAGCCTTGTCCTGCTCAATGGAAAATGTCTATAGGAAGTGCTTTTCAGTTCAGGACTAAGCTTAATCTGGGTCCATGAAACTGGCGCATGAAGTTCAGACTAGGGTTGCAAAAATACCGGTAATTTACCAAAGTTACCAGAATCTTCAGTAATTTTTTAATTAAGAGAAAATATATGGCAATCTATTGTGAATTTGGAAATGTATACTTGAAAAACTTGTTTTAAATGATGGTTCAAGAGAAAATAGCCTAGTTAATAAAAAAACTCATTAACTCTGCAACTCAACCAACTATTGACTTTTTTCACAACTGCCACTAGTTTGACGCCCAAACATTAAAACAAATACATATTGACATAGTAAAATAAAATAGAAGTGTGTAAAAACAAATTGATGGTTTACATTTAGGATAATCTTTGTCATTCTGTTTTTCTATTTTAAAAACATCTTATTTAGTTATTTCATATATTTTATGTGTGATAAGGCCACACAGAGGGCCCAAAATAACTACAGACACTAACAATCTAATAAGTACCCAAAAGGCCCACTAGATGTCTTGTGATAGATTACATTAATACAGAAGGTTTCCAGTAATATAGCCTCAATTTGCAACCTTAGTACAGACATATTGTATATGTGGCCCATGTGGGAATTAAAGCCCCAATTAGACATGGGTAGTCTATAATGACAGACACCTGACGTTGAAATTAATTATTACTGTATAGGCCACCTGGGGTGGCAGGTAACCTAGTGGTTAGAGTGTTGGACTAGTAACCGAAAGGTTGCTAGATCGAATCCCTGAGCTGACAAGGTATAAATCTGTCGTTCTGCCCCTGAACAAGGCAGTTAACCCACTGTTCCTAGGCTGTCATTGTAAATAAGAATTTGTTCTTAACTGACATGCTTAGTTAAAGAAAGGTTAAAAAAAAAAAAAAACACCTCAAAGAATCCCCCCATGGCAGCGAAGTGTGTGGCGTGGAGGTGGTTCTTGTCAAGGGTGTTGGGGTTCGCCCCCCTCAGTAGGATGGCTCTGACCAGCTCCACAGCCCCAGCCCTGGCTGCCTCCATCAACGCAGTGCGGCCTGTCGTCTGGAGAGACAGGAGGATGTCACTTCCATGTGATGAGTGTGATTATGAAGACCAAATTCACACACATCAAAGTCTTTGTTACCTTATTCTACTCAACACACATATCTACATTACTCAGAGAGACACCAATTCAGGTGAATTCAGGTAATTTCCCCATAGTTCAATAAGTTACATTTTAGAAAATACAACATTTGTTGAATCCAAAATGGCACACATAACATTTCACCAAACTGTACCTAATAAGATTGCACTAAATAGAGAATAGGGTGTAATTTCAGATTTGCCCATTGATCTCCCAGAAACCCCCATGTCATGTGTTATGAGACCTGATTGGCTGCGTTGGGATCGGCGCCCTGCTCCAGGATGCTGAGGCACATGGCGGAGCAGTCGGCGGCGCGTTGACACGCCAACAGGAACACGGGTGTCCCGGCGAGCGAGACGTTGTTGACATCAGCCATGCTATGTAGGGCCACCTGCAGGCAGCGCAGGTGGCGCTTGGTGGGGAAGATGCAGTAGAAGAGCACACCTGGGAAAAGAGCCAAGAGCCACCAAGTGAGCTGAAGGGATCGGATTACCCAGCAGGATTTACAGACCAGGGAGAGGATCCCTTCTGATCTGTAATTAGATGTGTCCACAATCATCCCCACATAATAGCCAAGACTCATTGACTGTAACTGAAGACTGGACCACACTGCAATTGAGGCTATTTTCATAATTGGGCTTTAAGGAGTTTTGTATGAGCACCATTGGGTTGGCTCCTTTGGAGGGAGGGAGTCAATTCGAGCCGCCTGAGACACTGATCTCATCAATATGTAAACAGAGAAAGCATGCATTTTCATGAGTCAAACAGTCACGCCATTCAACAGGAGGCTACCAGACTGAACTTGAAACAGAACCCATATCTTGGTATCAGAGCTACACATAGTAAGTAAGCAAACTGCGGAGTGGAAATTTGAATACAGTGATGGTCTACTATGGTTTGAATTGATGCGAAGGGCATATTTCCATCTACTGGTAATAAATAAAGTAACATTTTATTTTATTCCATCCCATTGTATAAAATTATATTATATTCTCAGTGGCTGACTATTCTACTCTACACTACTCTACTCTACTCAATATCTCTAGCAAACACAGCATCACCTAATCTGGCGGCTGACTGGATCCTCTCACCTTTCCCCTCAGCATCCAACAAGTTCATTTTAGCGTAGTTCTTAGCTAGCAGGGCCACCATGCCGTCGTGCCCCATCTCAGCTGCTAACATGACCGGGGTGCGTCCCCTTTTGTCCTGGACGTTGGGCTGGGCGCCCTGGGCCAGCAGGAAGCTGACCATGTCTGTGTTGTTGGCCACAGCAGCCAGGTGGAGAACTCCGGTGCCCTCCCGTGGCTCTGTCAGGTTGATGAGGTCCTCCACACCCATGTCTACCATCTTCTCTATCTGAGGCTGGTCTCCCTCATGGACATACTGGAGGAGCCGGTAGATCTGCAGCACCTGCAGGCGACCCTCAGCCACCGGGGTCTTCATTATGGGTCAGTGGGCCAGTAGGGGATCTCGTTCCAAACCAGGGTCAAATACTTTTTGTCAAAAGTTTTAAATACTTGAGTTTCACTTTAATTTGTCTGGTACAATGTAGCCAAGGTATAGTCCCCAAAATGCACATTTTAAGCCAAAGCATGCACAACTCTTGCAGAACTAAACTCCACTCTATGGTATAGGAAGTTTATAAACTTCCTTCATAACGGTGTATAAACTTCCTTCACAATCGAGTGGAGTTTAGTCCGATAGCACAACTCAAATAACAGTCTACCTTCAACTATATGTATTTCTTTGTCCCTTTCTCCTTGAGATTAAAATACAATAAAACTGTAGGCCCTATAACGTTACTATCAACTCACTCACATCTCCTTGTGGTCATTCTGGCTCGCTGTTGTAAACTGTTTACCCATATTACATCAAAAACAAGTGGGGTAGGTCTGGCTTGTTTACGTGTCTGGCTAGCTACGTAAAATATTCCCAACTACGTAGAATATGCCTAGACCAAACTAACGTAAACTGCAAAACAATTTGAAAGACAGCTTTTAAAATGTACTTTCTTACCTTTAAAAAAAAATCTGACATGCAGAAACTATCTCTATGCGGTTAGTCTGTTGACAAATCCAGGCATCATTGGAGCGAAATGAATGCGTAATCGACCGAACAGTTTGAATGCTGATTGTTTCAAAGCACAACCTGTGACTTTTGTTGGAGAGAGCATGGGGGAGGAGAAAGAATTCCCATAGCAACGGGACGTGCGGGTGAAATCACTAGCGGATGGGCCTCAAGGAATAACTGGCAACGCGCATTCTATCTTACTCAATGGCTATGTTCTTAAGTGGGTAGAATTACGGGTTCATTGCACTTCACTGGCGTTGCACATATCAGTTTACATGGTGTATGTCAGTGACTTTGTGCTTGAGTGACAGGACTGCCAGTCTTAAAGAGGGTAAAAACAAAAGCCAAGGAATAAGATCAGACTGCGAGAGAAAAAGAGGATGAATATTGCCTCCTCTCTTCAAAATCAAAAAGTAATCTCCAAATATGCCGGGTTGTTCAGCAGCACAGTGAAGTAGAGCTATCATATAATTCTGGACATACGATTTCACTGGTGCAAGAGTTTACAGTTGTCATGGAGAGGAATTGAGTTTAGCCTAGCTGTTTGCTAGGGGTATTGAAATGTAAATGTTACCTCTGTTTTCGTCATGCTAGCTAATAAGTATGTGTGTTTGTATCAAATGAACAGTATGTTTATATTGCTATACTTACCCTTTTAACTAACCTCTTTTGACCTGTTGCCAAGGAAGACTGGAGGCCACTGTGTTGTTTTATAGAACCTCTTAGCAGATGATTGATAATGGCTTATAATTGATTGTCTCTTGTGCTTGTCTTTGTTTTCTAAAAGGTAGCGTGGTGGAAAAATGTAGCTGCGGCCTTATTTTCACTCTTTCTGTGCTTTTGGTTGTTTTGTTGCAAAGAAAATGGTTGTCACATTTTGCAGGGTCATCACTTGCCATTGACCACAATGCACTGTGAAAATGTGTCTAAAGCATGTCATAAAACACTACAAAACACTCCAAACCAACTCAGAATCTCATTCTGCACTAAATTTAGAAATGTCCCCCCACTGTGCTGTAAATCCATATTTGAACAATGCTGCTTACAACAAAAATATGCAAATATGGATTTATGGGACAGTGGATTTTTAAACTAAATTGAGTGAAGAGACATTATCCAGAATGAGATTCTGATATGAGTTGGTTTGGAGTGTTTTATAACATGCTTAGACACATTTTCATAATGCATTATTGTCTATCGCAAGTGATGACTCTGTAACCAAACAAAATATATAAAAATACAATTTTAAAAAAGTTTGGGGGATCAACTACAAGTACCAAAAGAGTGAAAATAAGGTATAAATGGGTGAACTTCCCCTTTTAGTCAAAGCTGAATGAAGACAAGGCCTCAAAGGGATTAACAAAAAAGTGTAAATATGCCATTTAATGTAATAATTTAAAAAAATTGCAAAAGTTTGTATAAGCTTATTATTTCTATACCTACATTTAGAAACTTGAGAAAATAACATGTGCACTACTCCGGTAGACACAGTAGTGAAACAAGATGTCAATAGTGATTTTGAGCAGGCAAAAAGTAATAGAATGTTTTCAATAGTAATTCAAAAGGGTTTATGTAGGAAATTAAATAGTCTCAGGAGCAATTCAGTAGGGACACAACACTACGTACACAGATGGCACTGGTAGTAGTAATTCAATAGGAATTGAGTAGACATACAGAATTATTGTGTAGGCATTGTGTAGTAATTTAATCGTGAATGTGTAACGCCCAACGCAGGAGATAAGAAGCAGGTACAGGGAGTGAACCATTTAATATACACGGACATGCAATGGAACAAGAGCGTCTGGACACAAACACGACACGACAAACAATGCTACTAAAAATAACAATACAGAGGAGCAGACATATATGCATGGGCAATCAACAAAGGGAGTGCGTCCAGGTGAGTCCAATGAGCACAGCTGCACGTAATGATGGTATAATGACGGGTAGCCTGGCGCCCTCGAGCACCAGGGAGGGGGAGCGGGAGAAGGCGTGACAGAATGTGTAGGATTTAAGTAGTAGGAACCTAAAAGCTCAGTAGTTACACAGTAGTCATTAAGGGACAATTATGTAGTGATTTGAGTAGGAAATATGTAGTGTTCACCAGTAGAGAAACGTCCCAATTTATTATTACTACTTAAATTACTACTGGTTTACTACACAGTTCAATAGCAATCAAGTAATAAAACCAGTAGACTCTGTGTAGATCTTGTGTAGTAGTGATGAGTAGTAATTCAGTAGTTATAACGACACAGGACAACACCCAAATGCAGACACAGGAGGCAGATGGTTCGAGTCTCTGATATTTATTAATAGATAAGGGGCAGGCAAGAGGCAGGTCGAGGACAGGCAGAAGATCGTAAACCAGGTCAGAGTCAGATGAGTACAGGATGGCAGGCAGGCAGGCTGGAGGTCAAGGCAGGCAGAAAAGGTTGGAACCGGGTGGACTAGAAAAACAGGAGTATGGAAGAACACGCTGGTAAGCTTGACAAGACGAACTAGCAACAGACAAACAGAAACCACTGGTATTAATACACAGGGGATAATGGGAACAAATGGGAGATACCTGGTGGTTGTTGGAGGCAGGCACAAGACAGGTGAAACATCAGGGTGTGACAGTAGTACAGGTAGGATTCCTCTTTCAGATGCCCCTGTGACCTCTTGACCTCTGATTGAGAATAACAGCAATATCGATTTTAATCTGCCTCACTTTTCATTGTGTCATCATGCATTGGAGCAGAATAAAAAAGGGAGGTTGAGACTACACAGGAAGTTGTCACAGATTAGACTGATGCAATTCCCCTGAAAAGGTGTGGTGATGGAAGAAGTACACTTTTTGGTATAGCATAATTAACTGAGAACATTTATTTCAAATGAACCTTCAAGTTCTTACTTCTTTCTCCTTATCTCCACTTCACAATCTTGAAACTCAGAGCCAGTAAATGAAAAACAACCAAGTAATTTAAAAAAACAAAAGCTAATATTTTAACATGGCACACATACGTCTCAAACAACATCATTATCTGTTGCTCAATGACCAAGCACAGGGAAGTAAATTGGCATGTTGCGACTGCTTTAAAAATATATCTTGCAACAGAAATTGTGAACATTTGAATCTGATTATTCTGCTAATCTCTTTAATACAGTTGAAGTCGGAGTCATTAAAACTCGTTTTTCAACCACTCCACAAATTTCTTGTTAACAAATTATAGTTTTGGCAAGTCGGTTAGGACATCTACTTTGTGAATGACACAAGTAATTTTTCCAACAATTGCTTAGAGATTATTTCACTTATAATTCACTGTATCACAATTCCAGTGGGTCAGAAGTATACATACACATATACATACAAGTTGACTGTGCCTTTAAACAGCTTGGAAAATTACAGAAAATTATGTAATGGCTTTAGAAGCCTCTAATAGGCTAATTGACATCATTTGAGTCAATTGGAAGGTGTGCCTGTGGATGTATTTCAAGGCCTACCTTCAAACGGAGTGCCTCTTTGCTTGACATCATGGGAAAATCAAAAGAAATCAGCCAAAACCTCAGAAAAAAAATTGTAGACCTCCACAAGTCTGGTTCAGCAATTTCCAAACGCCTGAAAGTACCACATTCATCTGTACAAACAATAGTACACAAGTATAAACACCATGGGACCACGCAGCCGTCATACCGCTCAGGAAGGAGACGCGTTCTGTCTCTTAGATATGAATGTACTTTGGTGCGAAAAGTGCAAATCAATCCCAGAACAACAGCAAGGGACCTTGTGAAGATGCTGGAGGAAACAGGTACAAAAGTATCTATATCCACAGTAAAATGAATCCTATGTTGACATAACCTGAAAGGCCGCTCAGCAAGGAAGAAGCCACTGCTCCAAAACCGCCATGGAAAAGCCAGACTACGGTTTGCAACTGCACATGGGGACAAAGATCGTACTTTTTGGAGAAATGTCCTCTGGTCTGATGAAACAAAAATAGAACTGTTTGGCCATAATGACCATCGTTATGTTCGGAGGAAAAAGGGGGAAGAACACCATCCCAACCGTGAAGCAAATGGGTCTTCCAAAGTGGCCATCACAAAGCCCTAACCTCAATCCCATAGAAAACCTACAAACCTGACTCACTTACACCAGCTCTGTCAGGAGAAATGGGCCAAAAATGCACATTCTTAAAATAAAGTGGTGATCCTAACTGACCTCAGACAGGGAAATCTTACTAGGATTAAATGTCAGGAATTGTGAAAAACTGAGTTTAAATATATTTGGCTCAGGTGTATGTAAACTTCCGACTTCAACTGTATATCAATATAAGCTTATAGTCTTAATAGTGAATAGTCTATGGTTCAGCGTCTTGATCTAATGGTTGCATACTCAGTCTATTGGTCTACTAGTGGGAAGGTTGACCTCAGTATAGGTAATGTCTTCTCTCTGGCCCTACACACATACATAGTTTAACACGTACACACACACACACACACACACACACACACACACACACACACACACACACACACAATAATCGAAGTGAATAATTTTGATAAATCGATTTTCTTACATCACTGTTGTTTGCTTGCACCACATTTAATGTGATGACTAACATCTGATTTCCTGAAATAGAATCTGAAATCGTACGATCGTGAATCATTAATAAAATACACATTTCACACACAAAAAAAAAGAGGTTTTCTTTACTATACAACATAATAAATATCTACTAACTGTATGAAGGAAATGAGTTCAGTTCAGATAGAATAGATGCTGACTTCAGAGGGTAATTAAGAGTTGTAGATGACTTACGCACCCTCCTCCTGAAGATGACAACCAGCGCTGCAGCCACACACACAGCCACAAGCACCATTGCCACCCAAATCACCTCCGACTGGTTAAGAACTGATGGAGGAAGACACAGAGCACACCTGTGTCACTTGAGATCAGCCTGGCTCACAACAGAAAGAGGGACTGACACACAAATTACAAAGTACATACAGTGCCTTGCAAAAGTATTCAACCCCTTGGCGTTTTTCCTATTTTGTTTCATTACAACCTGTAATTTAAATGTATTTTTATTTGGATTTCATGTATTGGACATACACAAAATAGTCCAAATTGGTGAAGTGAAATGGAAAAAAAATGAAAAAGTGGTGCGTGCATATGTATTCACCGCTTTTGCTATGAAGACCCTAAATAAGATCTGGTGCAACCAATTACCTTCAGAAGTCACATAATTAGTTAAAGTCCACCTGTGTGCAATCTAAGTGTCACATGATCTCAGTATATATACACCTGTTCTGAAAGGCCCCAGAGTCTGCAACACCAATAAGCAAGGGGTAACACCAAGCAAGCGGCACTATGAAGACCAAGGAGCTCTCAAAACAGGTCAGGGACAACGTTGTGGAGAAGTACAGATCAGGGTTGGGTTATTAAAAAAATCAGAAACTTTGAACATCCCATGGAGCAGCATTAAATCCATTATAAAAAAAATGGAAAGAAATTGGCACCACAACAAACCTGCCAAGAGAGGGCCGCCCACCAAAACTCACGGACAAGGCAAGGAGGGCATTAATCAGAGAGTCAACAAAAAGACCAAAGATAACCCTGAAGGAGCTGCAAAGCTCCACAGCGGAGATTGGAGTATCTGTCCATAGGACCACTTTAAGGCGTACACTCCACAGAGCTGGGCTTTATGGAAGAGTGTCCACAAAAAATCCATTGCTTAAAGAAAGAAATAAGAAAGCACGTGTGATGTTCGCCAAAAGGCATGTGGGAGACTCCCCAAACATATGGAAGAAGGTATTCTGGTCAGATGAGACAAAAATTGAGCTTTTTGGCCATCAAGGAAAATGCTATGTCTGGCGCAAACCCAACATCTCTCATCACCCCGAGAACACCATCATGCTGTGGGGATGTTTTTCCATCGGCAGGGACTGGGAAACTGGTCAGAATTGAAGGAATGATGGATGGCGCTAAATACAGGTAATTTCTTGAGGGAACTTGTTTCAGTCTTCCAGAGATTTGAGACTGGGACGGAGGTTCACTTTCCAGCAGGACAATGACCCTAAGCATACAGCTAAAGCAAAACTCGAGTGGTTTAAGGGACATTTAACATTTAAATGTCTTGGAATGGCCTAGTCAAAGCCCAGACCTCAATCCAATTGTGAATGTGGTATGACTTAAAGATTGCTGTACACCAGCAGAACCCATCCAACTTGAAGGAGCTGGAGCAGTTTTGCCTTGAAGAATGGGCAAAAATCCCAGTGGCTAGATGTGCCAAGCTTATAGAGACATACCCCAAGTGACTTTCAGCTGTAATTGCTGCAAAAGGTGGCTCTACAAAGTATTGACTTTGGGGGGGTGAATAGTTATGCTCGCTCAAGATTTCATTTTTTTTGTCTTGTTTATTTCACAAAGAATATTTTGTATCTTCAAAGTGGTAGGCATGTTGTGTAAATCAAATGATACAACCCCCCCAAAAATCTATTTTAATTTCAGGTTGTAAGGCAACTACCTGTCACTACCTGTCATCCTCCCAGCTAAGGCTAACTGAATGGTCAATGAGTGAGATACATGTTCCAAGTCCATCAAATGTGTGCAGAGAGCACCTTAAAGTTACAGGTCTATTAAGCTTTAGATCTGTCTCTGGTGTGGATGAGGAGACTGGGAGAGACAGAAGAAAAATTCATAATTGTGGTAGTTTATTGTGTACTACTGTATTGTATATGTTGTATATGTTTAACTAAGACAACTTTTCGCTCTTGACTTTACTGTCAACAGAAAAACTCACCGGTGAGAATAGACAAATGGGTATCATTATCTGTCTCAAATGGGGTTCTGTTGTTTACTCGACAGGTGTAGAGTCCCGCATCTTCAGCTGTGACACTTTGAAGATATAGAGAATTGCCAGCCTTCACACTCAGTCTCTTAGTTCTCTGTGAGTTATGTCTCACCTTCACCTTATAGACCGCTGTAATAGCATTCTCAATCCCAGCTCTGGAGTAAAGCCATGTAGTTGAGGAGCAGTCTTCTGGATCAACCTTATTGTGACAAGGTAGATGGACATCAACCCCCACATTGACATATTGAGAGAGATTGTTTCCATTTACACCTAATATGTAAGACCAAGTTAATCCATGTAACGCAGCATAATAATTACTCAAATCATTTCATAAAGATTGGATCCAATATAAGAGGTAAATATTCACTGAGTGTACAAAACATTAAGAACACTTTCCTAATATTGAGTTGCACCTAGGGCTGTGGATGTCATGACATTTTGTCAGCTGTTGATTGTCAAGCAAATAACTGCCAGTCTCAAGGTAATTGACCGTTAATTAACATAAACACATTTAGCATCTTCTGGCTTCCACGCATAGCCACAAGCCACTGATGCAGACCTTTGGAACATCTACATTTTAAAAAGTCTAATAAATCCATTTAATATAGACTACACCATCACAATAAATCCATAAGTTATTTTAGACAGGTCTAAAGAAACATGATATGAAGAAAATGTGGTCTTTTTCAGAAGAACAGAATAGCATACTCTGAGTTGCCCTGATGTGGCTATGCCATATGGCTGTGGGCTAAACTAGTTCATTTAGAAGACAAGATTTGCTTAAAATTCTGTGGCATTATTTTATAGTACGAAGAATACAATTGAACGTAGCTGAATAAAATAAAAGGATATTTTCTCCAAACGATTTCTGAGAGTGTGCACATGCGTCTATTCTGTGTTGAGCGGTTAACAAAGGAACAGGTCCTCCTATATGCTTAATTTAGAGTTATTTATGCAACTTTAGTTGTGATACAAACGTTGGGCTATATGTAGATGTTTTAATACATTCTAAGGCTGCATGATGCGACTCTCAAGATGATTTGGAAAAAGTTGCATGAAAGGTTTGAGCTCTGCTTTGTTTCTTGCACAGGCTGCACAGACTTCATCAGTCTCTCATTCACAATTTGACTAGCACTTTATAATGCCTAGAATTTCCCAGAAGCGTGGCCGTAATGCCCCTTAAAAAAATTCATGCCTTTTGCAGCCAGTGACCGTTGTTACCCTTGGGCGCAATATAATAATTAGAATTTCTTTCTCCTGGCTGCGTGTTCCAAAGCACCTCTCAGATATCTCAATTCTTAGTAGCCAATGCCCGTCAGGTGATCGGGTTTTTCTCATAGGCATCTATCTAAGCTCCGAAGTAGCCTACAAGTGAAGACGGACACATCGGGGATGCATCCTTTTTATCGAATTATCGAATTGAAGATGTTAGCAGAACTGTCCACATTTACTTTTCTACAGCCAACAAGATGAGTGTGCCAAACGAACAGAAAAAGCACTAGCCTATGTCAATCTACTATCCCCAATAATACAAACGTTTACATATTCTATTGGTCAACTTGTCCTTCTGTGCGAGAAATAAATATTCCAAACATAATCTGGGACAGTTGTGGGATGCGATATATTCCAAATGAATACAACCACTCGCATCAAAAAAAGATGAATACACAATCCTCAAAAGTGACAACAAATGTGATTATGCATGTAATGCTTAATTACAAAAGTGACAATTTTTTTTGTGGTACTTTTTACCCCTTTTTCTCCCCAATTGGTACAGTAGTTACAGTCTTGTCCCATCGCTGCAACTCCCGAACGGACTCGGGAGAGGCAAAGGTCGAGAGCCATGCGTCCTCCGAAACACGACCCTGCCAAGCCGCACTGCTTCTTCTTGACACACTTCTCGCACCAATGGGTTGGAGGAAACACCGTTGAACTGGCGACCGTGTCAGCGTGCAAGGACAAGGACATCCCAGCTGGCCAAACCCTCCCCTAACCTGGACGACGCTGGGCCTATTGTGCGCCGCCTCATGGGTCTCCCGGTCGCAGCCGGCTGCGACACAGCCCGGGATCAAACCCAGATCTGTAGAACGCCTCTAGCTCTGCGATGCAGTTCCTTAGACAGCTCCGCCACTCGGGAGGCCCTATAAAGGTGCATTTTTATGGTGAAAATGATCTTCCCAAACTTGAAACTCACGCGCTGCATATGTATGGCAGTTAGGCTCTGCACCGGTTGTGATACAAATCTTATCAAAACATACAGTGCATTTGGAAAGTATTCAGACCCCTTGACTTTTTCCACATTTTGTTACGTTACAGCCTTATTCTAAAATGTCCTCATCAATATACACACAATAGCCCATAATGACAAAGCGAAAACTGTTTTTTTGAAGTAAGATATTTTATTTTTTATAAATACCTTATTTACATAAGTATTCAGACCCTTTGCTATGATACTCGAAATTGAGCTCAGGTGCATCCTGTTTCCATTGATCTTCCTTGATGTGTATACAACTTGGAGTCCACCTGTGGTAAATTCAATTGATTGGACATGATTTGGAAAGGCACACACCTGTCTATATAAGGTCCCACAGTAGACAGTGCATGTCAGAGCAAAAACCAAGCCATGAGGGAATTGTCTGTAGAGCTCCAAGACAGGATTGTGTCGAGGCACAGATCTGGGGAAGGGTACAAACTGAGCAATCGGGGAGAAGGGCCTTGGTCAGGGAGGTGACCAAGAACCCGATGATCACTCTGACAGAGTTCCTCTGTGGAGATGGGAGAACCTTCCAGAAGGACAACCATCTCTGCAGCACTTCACCAATCAGGCCTTTATGGTGGAGAGGCCCGATGGAAGCCACTCTTCAGCAAAAGGCACATGACAGCCCACTTGGAGTTTGCCAAAAGGCACCTAAACGACTCTCAGACCATGAGAAACAAGATTCTCTCTCTTTGGCCTGAATGCCAAGTGTCACATCTGGAGGAAACTTGGCACCATCCTTACGGTGAAGCATGGGGGTGGCAGCATCATGCTGTGGGGATGTTTTTCAGCGGCAGGGACTGGGAGACTAATAAGGATTGAGGGAAAGATGAACGGAGCAAAGTACATGCTATGTACAGGTGCAGTGATCTGTGAGCTGCTCTGACAGCTGGTGCTTAAAGTTAGTGAGGGAGATATGAGTCTCCAGCTTCAGTGATTTTTGCAGTTCGTTCCAGTCATTGGCAGCAGAGAACTGGAAGGAAAGGCGGCCAAAGGAGGAATTGGCTTTGGGGGTGACCAGTGAAATATGCTACGTGTGGGTGCTGCTATGGTGATCAGTGAGCTGAGATAAGGCGGGGCTTTACCTAGCAAAGACTTATAGATGGCCTGGAGCCAGTTGGTTTGGCGACAAATATGAAGCGAGGGCCAGCCAACGAGAGCATACAGGTCGCAGTGGTGGGTAGTATATGGGGCTTTGGTGACAAAACGGATGGCACTGTGATAGACTGCATCCAATTTGTTGAGTAGAGTGTTGGAGGCTATTTTGTAAATGACATCGCGAAAGTCAAGGATTGGTAGGATAGTCAGTTTTATGAGGGTATGTTTGGCAGCATGAGTGAAGGATGCTTTGCTGCGAAGAAGATTCTAGATTTAGTTTTGGATTGGAGATGCTTAATATGAGTCTGGAAGGAGAGTTTACAGTCTATCCAGACACCTACAGTGAGGGAAAAAAGTATTTGATCCTCTGCTGATTTTGTACGTTTGCCCACTGACAAAGAAATGATCAGTCTATAATTTTAACGGTAGGTTTATTTAAACAGTGAGAGACAGAATAGCAAAAAAAAAATCCAGAAAAACGCATGTGAAAAATGTTATAAATGGAATTGCATTTTAATGAGGGAAATAAGTATTTGACCCCCTCTCAAACATAAAGATTTCTGGCTCCCAGGTGTCTTTTATACAGGCAATGAGCTGAGATTAGGAGCACACTCTTAAATGGAGTGCTCCTAATCTCAGTTTGTTACCTGTATAAAAGACACCTGTCCACAGAAGCAATCAATCAGATTCCAAACTCTCCACCATGGCCAAGACCAAAGAGCTTTCCAAGGATGTCAGGGACAAGATTGTAGACCTACACAAGGCTGGAATGGGCTACAAGACCATCGCCAAGCAGCTTGGTGAGAAGGTGACAACAGTTGGTGCAATTATTTGCAAATGTAAGAAACACAAAAGAACTGTCAATCTCCCTCGGCCTGGGGTTCCATGCAAGATCTCACCTCGTGGAGTTGCAATGATCATGAGAACGGTGAGGAATCAGCCCAGAACTACACGGGAGGATCTTGTCAATGATCTCAAGGCAGCTGGGACCATAGTCACCAAGAAACAATTGGTAACACACTACGCCGTGAAGGACTGAAATCCTGCAGCGCCCGCAAGGTCCCCCTGCTCAAGAAAGCACATATACATGCCCGTCTGAAGTTTGCCAATGAACATCTGAATGATTCAGAGGACATCTGGGTGAAAGTGTTGTGGTCACATGAGACCAAATGGAGCTCTTTGGCATCAACTCAACTCGCCGTGTTTGGAGGAGGAGGAATGCTGCCTATGACCCCAAGGAAACCATCCCCACCATCAAACATGGAGGTGGAAACATTATGCTTTGGGGGTGTTTTTCTGCCAAGGGGACAGGACAACTTCACCGCATCAAAGGGACGATGGACGGGGCCAAATCTTGGGTGAAAACCTCCTTCCCTCAGCCAGGGCATTGAAAATGGGTCGTGGATGGGTATTTCAGCATGACAATGACCCAAAACACACGGTCAAGGCAACAAATGAGTGGCTCAAGAAGAAGCACATTAAGGTCCTGGAGTGGCCTAGCCAGTCTCCAGACCTTAATCCCATAGAAAATCTGTGGAGGGAGCTGAAGGTTCGAGTTGCCAAACGTCAGCGTCGAAACCTTAATGACTTGGAGAAGATCTGCAAAGAGGAGTGGGACAAAATCCCTCCTGAGATGTGTGAAAAACTGGTGGCCAACTACAAGAAACGTCTGACCTCTGTGATTGCCAACAAGGGTTTTGCCACCAAGTACTAAGTGATGTTTTGCAGAGGGGTCAAATACTTATTTCCCTCATTAAAATGCAATTCCATTTATAACATTTTTCACATGCATTTTTTAGGATTCTTTTGTTGTTATTCTGTCTATCACTGTTCAAATAAACCTACCATTAAAATTATAGACTGATAATTTCTCCGTGAATGGGCGAACATACAAAATCAGCAGGGGATCAAATACTTTTTTCCCTCACTGTAGGTATTTGTAGTTGTCCATGACTCGTGACTGCCGGTGTGGTGGTAATAGGGTCACCTTAACAGCCCTAGTTGCACCCTCACCTTTTTCCCTCAGAACAGCCTCAATTTGTCGGGGCATGGACTCTACAAGGTGTCAGAAGCGTTCTACAGGGATACTGGCCCATGTTGACTCCAATGTGTCCCACAGCTGTCAAGATGGCTGGATTTCCTTTGGGTGGTGGACCATTCTTGATACACACGGGAAACTGTTGAGTGTGAAAAACCTAGCAGTGTTGCAGTTCTTGACACAAACCAGTGCTCCTGGCACCTACTACCATACCCCGTTCAAAGGCAGTAAAACAATTTGTCTTGCCCATTCACCGCCTGAATGGCACACAAACAATCCATTTCTCAATTGTCTTCTTTAACCTGCCTCCTCCCCGTCATCTACACTGATTGAAATGGATTTAGCACGTGACATCAATAAGGGATCAAAGCTTTCACCTGAATTCACCTGGTCAGTCTATGTCATAGAAAGACAATTTCTTCCTCTGTTCAGTGTTGTTTTGGATTTGACTTAGTCTTACTGAGACGTCACTTCTTAGATTGGCTAATACCATCTGCTTGATTTGATGTTGATGCTCAAGGATAACAGCAATTTTATCACACCAGGCCATTTGGATATAATTGTACATTTTGACCAGTGGAGGCTCCTCATAGGATTTCATAAAAATAATGAAACAATTTTTAAAGTTATTTTTAGGTGAAACATTACTAAATATATTCACGTGACCAAATGATTGATTAAAAACACACTGTTTTGCAATGAAGGTCTACAGTAACCTCAATAGAACTCTAGGGTTGAACGAGGGACAGCTAGTCGTTGTCCCCCCTGTATATATTGACTTCAATACAAAACCTAGGAGGCTCATGGTGCCCTCTTCCATAAACTTACACAGTAATTATGACAATTTCTGGAGGACGTCCTCCAAACTATCAGAGCTCTTGCAGCATGAACTAACATGTCGTCCACCCAATCAAAGGATCAGAGAATGAATCTAGCACTGAAAACACAAGCTACACTGCAGTGCATATAATGTGGTGAGTAGTTGACTTAAGAGAGAAAGATGTGAACAAATTAATTCCTTCAAAATTTAAGGAAAAGCAAAAGCGAGTTAGCTATATTTTGTTGTATTTATTAAAAATGTTACTTAGTGAATGCAGCTAGGTAGTTTAGCTTACTCAAACACCCGGCTCAAACAGAGGGGGATGCCATGTTAGCTAGCTGGCTATGCAACACTAGAACTCTTCCAAGTCAAGGTAAGCTTTTGGTTTTAGTACTTTATTGCCACCGGGGCCCACCGGTGTAACTGCTAAACTGCTCGCTGACTGTACACTGTACTCCATGATTGTAGTGGGTTTACTAACGCGTTATAGTTATAGTATCTATGTTGACTACAATGTTAGCTAATATGGTGACAAGGATGTAGGCTGTGTGTAGCGGTTAGCAGTTATGATATAGAGGTTTGGCTTGGTCGCAGACTGCTGATGTGTTGTGCACTTAAGTCCACAAGCAAAAGGGAAAACGTGAGAGGAGGAGAGCACAAGAACGCGAGAAGGAATTGTACAACGAGCAAATGATCGTGCTGTTTGTACGTGGCTGCTATGAAAGTGAATTGTATTTGCGTGTGATCAGGGGTGTATTCATTCAACCAATTCTGTTAAAACATTTATTAAATGGAAGCAAACGTAATGAAACGAGGATAAACATACCGGAATTTGTCCAATAGAAACTATTGTTTGCAACTGTTAAACTAATGATTATACCCTAGATCAGCTAGATGCAGGCAAGAGTGTGCAAGGCACTATTGAATGTGTCACTGTCTGTCGCCTTGATTACTCAAATTTCTCTTGACCTACATTTGTAAACTTTCATTCATAGGCTAGGTTGTAGCAACCTCATGATGGGATAGGGAACATTTTAGTATCATTTAGTAGCCTAAACATATTGATGTTCAATTTAGCTGAATAAATGCAATATGAATAACAGTCATCCAATATGCTGTAATAGAAATAAGGCCATGCTCATAAAAAAAAGAGCGTCCTCCCTCATAAACGGCACCGACCGCCACTGATGTTGACACACCAAAAACTGCAAACGGTACAGATGGATCTTAATTTGACCAGTTTCTCACAGCAGGAACATAACCCTGCAGCAATAGGAAATGCAAATTATCGTGTGTATTATAATTAATGGACATTTTTGTAGGGTTTGATACATTTTAAGTTAGGGCAAATCAAGTCTGACATTTTTAAGTGTAAATTACAAACTTTAGAAGCCTTTTTAAAACTAATACAGTACAAGTTTGCATTTCCTGCTGTTCAGGACATTACCTGTAACAAAGTGATCAAATTAAGATCCTACACTTGTATTTATTTATTTAACTAGGCAAGTCAGTAAAGAACAAATTCTTATTCACAATGATGGCCTAGGAACAGTGGGTTAACTACCTAGTTCAAGGCAGAACGACAGATTTTTACCTCATCATCTCAGGGATTCGATCTAGCAACTTTTCAGTTACTAGTCCCACAATCTAACCACTAGGCTACCTGCCACACATGTATCTTAGAGTGCTGGCTACATCAAACGTTTGTTTGTGGATGAATGATAACAATAAATGTGATTCAAGAAGTCATCAAGTAAATGCAGCATGATCCTGTCGTGTTGACTAAAAACAGAACTTGGATTGCACAGGTTGGTTGTTTGAGTTACTGAGAATATGGAAGTGTGTGTGTGTGTGTGTGCGCCTTGGCCCATTTCATCTAGCTTTGCTCTGCTAGCTGCTGCTAACTCATCTTTAAAGTGTGTGGTGGTGGTCTATAAGCACACATCTAAAAAGGAATACAAACCACCATATTGTACACTTTTTATTTGACCTTTATTTAACCAGGTAGGCTAGTTGAGAACAAGTTCTCATTTACAACTGCGACCTGGCCAAAATAAAGCAAAGCAGTGCGACACAAACAACACAGAGTTACACATGTAATAAACAAACATACAGTCAATAATACAATAGAAAAAGTCTAGAAACAGTGTGTGCAAATGAGGTAGGATAAGGGAGTGGCGAAATAATTACACTGATAAACATCAATAATGTATAGAGGGCAAGAAAGTCTACCCAAATGCACTTCAGCCCAGCTTAAACACAAAAGTGGATCAGCTGCTCGACTGAGGGACAAGAAAATCCAATATGCTGTATATAGGGCTATAAACTAAAGAGTTTCAGTTTCCAGCAAAGGGCCTCCACTAACACAGAAGTTGAGTATGCAGCTACTTACTTTTGGGTGCAGGACACAGAAAGTATTGAAAGAAAGTCAGAAACTGTTGTGGAAAAACAATTAGTCAAATAATTGCACAGATACCGGAACTTGTGAATTCAATTCAGACTTTAATTCAACGGATTAAAGCCGAGCCTCTCCCATGGAAAGAGCCTGAAATATCTTATCACAGAGCCCTTCCTTTATAATATTTTGTCCCTGCTTAACGTATAGAATCACTCCTTGAATGTTCATGAACTACTCCCATTGGCCCTGTAGTTATCACATTATCTTTACATAGCACATATAGTCACTCCTTGTCTATTCATGAACAACTCCCATTGGCCCTGCTTTACAATGATCTTCCTCTCAGTTCTTTGCTTGTTAACGCCCACATCTGACAGCTGTCTAGGTTATAATGGTAGCTATAATGGTGACTGGTCCTATATGCTCTATTCCTTATATAGCCATTCTGTCTCAGCACTTAAGTGGACAGTCTAAATTCTGCCTGCTAATATTGGAAATGCAATCTCAGTCATGTTGTCTGCTACCACAAAACTGAAAAAATTAAACACGTGACGTTTTGGGTCCCTGAGGTTAATTGACAGTGACAAAGGAGCTGGGGATGAGCAGTAGAGACACAGGATGAGCAGTAGAGAGCGTGGCAGGAGCAGATGTAACAACAGTAGCTTCACTTATACTGACTTTCTGAGTGGGTTTTGGATTGGAGCATTAACCTCTCTGCGCTTAGGGCGGTCACGTCCCACATCGACAACATCCGGTGAAATTGCAGAGCGCTAAATTAAAATTACAGAACCACTCACTTCAAACACTCATGAAAATACAAGTGTTGCACACCATTCAAAAGCTTAGAATATTGTTAATCTAACAGCGTTGTCAGATTTCAAAGTGAAGTGTCCAAGCAAGACAATCAATGTTCCTTTTGTTCAAAAAAGTCCCTCTTTATATCCATAAAACTCCGTTTGGTTGGCGCTTTGTTCAGTAATCCAACGCCCACTCCCATTATACAAGACATAGAGAGCGTTAAAAATATACCTATAAACTTTGTCCAAACAAATCAAACAACATTTCTAATCGATCCTTAGGTACACTATTATGTATATTAATGATTATATTTCCCACAGATAATAACCTGGGCAATAGAAAATGAAAAAACCGAGGCGTGCGTTCACGATCCCGCGCGCCAAACACAAAAGGTACTTCCTCACTCTTGGATACACTTCTTCTACTCCCTTATTTTTCAAGGTAAACGCATGAAATCTTGTCTAAAGACTGTTGACATCTAGTGGAAGCCATAGGTACTGCAACCTGGGAGCTGAATTTAAGCATTTCCAATAGCAACTCATTGGAAAAGGAGGCAGCTCACAGAATCACATTTTCTCGGATGGATTTTCCTCGGGTTTTCGCCTGCCATATCAGTTCTGTTATACTCACAGACATTATTTTAACAGTTTTAGAAACTTCAGAGTGTTTTCTATCCAATACTACTAATTATGTGCTTCTGGGCGGCAGGTAGCCTAGTGGTTAGAGCGTTGGACTTGTAACCGGAGGGTTGCAAGTTCGAATCCCCGAGCTGACAAGGGAAAAAATCTGTCGTTCTGCCCCTGAACAAGGCAGTTAACCCACTGTTCCCCGGGCGCCGAAGACGTGGAAGTCGATTAAGGCAGCCCCCCGCACCTCTCTGATTCAGAGGGGTTGGGTTAAATGCGGAAGACACATTTCGGTTGAAGGCATTTGGTTGTACAACTGACTAATAATGGTGACTTTGACTTTGGGCCTGAGTAACAGGCAGTTTACTTTGGGCACGTTTTCATCCGAACTACAAAATACTGCCCCCTAGCTCAAACAGGTTAATGGAGGCACAGATGGTACTGTCATCATGTTGATGCTTCAAGTGGACAGACAACAACATGATTATTGACAGATGAAGCCTTTAATTCATGATTCATATAAGTAAATATATAATGAAAGAAATGTCATCAATTTGGTTGGTAGGTTGGAGTGGTATCTTGCATTCAGACCCTGCATAAATGAAATAAAAATAGAAACAATGCACAGGATCTAGTAAAAATAACAAGTGAAGAAGCATAGCCTGTCTCATGCAATAAAGTGTATTTGTGACCCGTTCCAGGAAGCTAGGCATGTCACTACTTCTCAGACGAGGCATTTGAACATATTTTTATCAAAATGCATTCTTTTTGGCATAAATGCCTTCTGGAACATGTGAACTTTCATGCGCCTTAATAACAAACTTGTATGCCATCTGTAAATACAAATGAAATTGTTAAATTACGAGCCTAGTTGGTTAAGCCACGGAAAAATCAGGAACCTTCCCACTAGCCATGATTGGCTGAGAAAATGCATGGGCTGGATATGCCGAGGGATGAGTTCAAATTGGTATGTCTATAACATGAGCTGCTCACTATGTGTAGATAATCCTTTCTACCACAACTTTTTTTAAAGATATCATCAAGAACTGAAAAGTTTTGCTACTGCTGTCCACATTGCTGCAAATGAGTTTAGCAGGCGCTAACGAATAAGATAGGTGGGAAAAAGTTGTGATGGACTACTTTCTGGAGGACGCTCGTGCCATGCTGACTCTCTCTGAATCAGACAATGAAGAAATCCCTGATTTAGGTCAAACTATTTTCATTTAACCAGACATTGTAGAGTCTTCTGACGACAGTGTTGGGGAAGAAACAGCGATCAACACTGTTGTTGTCACGAAAAGAAGTTGACAGAGTTTTAGAAGGTAGAAGCAGAGTATGACTGAAAATGCGGTGGGAGTCGAAAAGAGAACACAGAAGGCTGTTTAATCAAACACCTGTCTCCGGATTACATGGCATCCGTGACAGAGAGGGAGAAGCCATCATTTATGTATACGAGTAAGAGTCTAGCTACATTTTCAGATATTATCAGTTTCAAATTTTGTCCGAAAGTTGTTTTCATGCAAATTAAAGCTTACTGTTAGTTAGCTAACAGTAATTATTCTTATTATTATTTTTAAATCAATTTGTTTATGTATTTGTCTTAATGTAAATTGTATATTCTACATGCTTTAGCATTAGTAGTCCATCAGGTCAATAGATGGCGGTGTTGTACTGTGATAGTGGGAGAAACAGAAAGTTCTGGCCAAGCGCATGCACCATTCTTCAGAATAAAGAAAGCGCCAGAACTTTGCAGACATAAACTTGCTACAGACTGAGGCCGGTAACACTTATTATAGCCTAATGTTAGCTAGCTAGCTAACATTGAACCTAAACATTGAACCTGACACAAGCAATATCAGATCATTATTTTTCATATAGACTATACTTTAAAGATTTCACAGGTATGCTTTTCACATAAATGGAGTAACTTTATCCACAGAATGTCACAACAAAAATGTCTACTTATCAAAAAATGTATACAATATTTAGCAGATACTAAAGGGACCCAAGCAGCCCTAAAACAGCTATTTCAACCATTGTCCTCTTAATCTGACTCTCCTCTGTCAGAGTCTCAGCACAGCAAGCTTCTCACTATACAGTATTGAGTATAGTTGAGCAGACAAATATCCATAGCGATTTACAGTCATGGAGGCAGTGCATTCAATTAAGGTAGATAAAATAACCACATATTGCAGTCATTGCAAGTAAAAACATTCCTCATTACAGCAGCTATCTGCTAAATCAGTGCTAGTAAGAAAAGACAAGTGCTTAGTGCATGTATTAGTGCAAAAATGTTCTAAGCCTGTGTTTACCACAGACCATATTTTCTGCGTTTGTCCAAAAACCTTACAAAAACTCCATTAATTTTCACATAGGCTTTGTCCAACGAACCATGATGGAGTTAGTGCCTACAAAAAGACACCATTACTATTGCTCTCTAAAGAGGCACTTCCACCCTATTACACTTTGATAGCAGGATTCCACAGGCGGTGGGGTTTCCATGTGTTTTATATCATTCCATTCCAGCCATTATTATGAGCCGTCCTCCCCTCAGCAGCCTCCTGTGCAAGGTACATATTTATCAACTTATATAAGTGACACATTTTACCATGTGTTACATTTGGGCTTGTGGTTTGAAGTGATCAAAAATGACAGGATGGAGAATGGTTATTTTGTTTTCAAAATAAATATTCTATTCATCAAACTACTTCCACAGGGTAAAATCTTTACTGAATAATAAAGCTTCTGTGATGAAGCGATTTTAAACAGAGATTTGTAGGTGTTAGTGGCTGCTGTGTGATACAACCTTTACTTCCAAATAAATTAATCCAAATGATTTTGTTTAATCACTGTCTGTCTCATTTTCCAGGTACCAGCAATGTTGTTGAGTTGCCCATCAGTCACATCATGCTCTTTACGGCACTGACCATTATGGTTGCCATAGTCATCGTTCACACAACCAGAAGGAACCATGTGTGTTGTTTTGTTGTCTGTATAGAAGAAGCATCTGGTATTGAGCTTCAGCCTGGTCCTGGAGGAATGATCCCTTGTTTCTTACTATTCTCCCTGTGCTGGACTATACAGAACAGAGGATATTATACATGTTATAATTTTATTAAAACATTTTTTTACAGCTGATGTGAATCTATGATAGCATAGTTGTATTCTCATCTTTTTAGTATCTTTTTTTACACACCTTTTTTTATTGCATGCAGTACGGATGCAGACATCAATTAAGCAAAGCATGGTTGATGTGTGAATGATAAGTTTGGTATTTATTATATCCATTGCGATGTGCATGAAGTCAGCATATCCCTTGGTTTTGTTTATACATGTTATTATTTTTTGCCATAGCAGATTTTTAGCAAGTATTTTATTGAATCTGTTACTGTTTTAAAATATATTTTTTAACTAATAAAATACAATATTTGGTGTTTTTACTTTACACTTCCACAATGTATGGTAAAGCATACATCATTTACCTGAATTATGTTTTTACAACCTAGCCAGCAGCACTGATAGGCCCAGGCTAGACTACTTTTGTCTTCTAGAAACATCAACAAATGTTATCTGACTTTCATTGAAAAACTAATCAAATGTAGTTAAAGATTTTAGTTATTTCCATTGACATTACAAAGGACAGTAGCCTACACCCCTTCTTCGAAATGACGCTACAGACTGGGCTACTTACTTTATTACCTTTATCTGCAGCTGAGCTTCTCGCCGGGCGCGGTGGCAGGTGCCTGTAATCCAAGTCACTGGGAGGCTGAGGTTGGCGGATCGAGTGAGCTGAGGAGCTCTGTGCTGCAGCAGGCTATGTAGAACGAGTGTCCACGCTAAGTTCGGTATCGATATGGTGTTCCTGGGGGAGCCCGGGACCACCAGGTTGTCTAAGGAGGGGTGTACCGGCCCAGGTCGGAAACGGAGCAAGAAATATCTACTTCACAGGTGGCAACTGCATTTGCGATATAAAAACCTGGTCCGCCCACAAAAAGACTAAGCAGACGAACATATTTTGAATAAATATTTCTTCTGAAAATGTATAATTATATTGACTCCTGACAAAGGGAGTGAATAACACATTCAAATCTCAATGCAGTATCCATAGTTACTATTTTACTAGGATGCTTATTTCCAACCTGGTCTCATAGCATTTCGTATTATTCTGTATATAAACAATCAATTTAGCATCAGGGCAGTCGGCAGAATGAGTCAGTTGGACAGGCATTTGATTTCTATAGGTTGGCCGTTTTTTCACGGTACCTCCCACATTTTTTATGGGTGCCAGAGGGGTGTGGAATATGGCCAATATACCACTGCTAAGGGCTGTTCATAGCGACGCAACGCCGGAGTGTCTGGATACAGCTCTTAGCCGTGGTATATTGGCCATATTACCACAAACCCCCAAGGTGCCTTATTGCTATTATAAACTGGTTACCAATGTTATTAGAGCAGTAAAAATAACTGTTTTGTCATATCCGTGGTATACGGTCTGATATACAACCGCTGTCAGCCAATCAGCATTCAGGGCTCGAACCACCCAGTTTATAATAAAGACCATAGGCAGCTCGTGAGTCACAAGTTTGCAGAAGCTTACAATTTATCCTACCATCTCCGTGCAGTTATGATTGTTTTCATATGCATTTTCTTGGAACAGTTTCATTTCAATAATGTGCTTTAATTTCTCTAAAATAGTATCACGTGGTTAATCATAAAAATCTTAATTAAAATGATAAAAATCTAAAGGTTAAAATTTAACTAATGTTAGAGCATCAGCCTTTGACATACAGTGTGGCCACATTGATACACTGTGATCCATGGCGGCTAAAGAAATGAGTGCATGGCCAATAACTTCCATCACAACTAAGTAAAATACATAGGCCTAAAGCTGACAAATAAAAACAGTCGAAAATATCCTGATGAAAATTCAGGTTCTTTCAATCGCATTCATCTCTCTACTCTGCCTGTCTGCCTCCCTTTCTAACTATCTTGACTTGAGCTATCGCTAGTGAAGTGCAACATTGTATCAACTCAGCAGGTTGCCCTGGACACGGCACTCCTCATTGTTATCAAATCAAATAAAATTGTATTTGTCACATACACATGTTTAGCAGATGTTAATGCGAGTGTAGCTAAATGCTTGTGCTTCTAGTTCCGACCATGCAGTAGTATCTAACAAGTAATCTAACAAATTCACAACAACTACCTTATACACACAAGAGTAAAGGAATGAATACGAGTATGTACATATAAATATATGGATGACCGATGGCTGACCGGCATAGGCAAGATGCAGTAGATGGTATGGAGTACAGTATATACATATGAGATGAGTAATGTAGGATATGTAAACATTATATAAATGGCATCGTTTAAAGTGGCTAGTGATACATTTATTTCATCCAATTATAATTATTAAAGTGGCTAGAGATTTGAGTCGATGGCGAACGGCATAGGCAAGATTCAGTAGATGGTTTAGAGTACAGTGTATACATTTGATATGAGTAATGTCAGATATGTAAACATTATATACAAAATTGTTTAAAGTGGCTAGTGAAACATTTGTTACATCCAATTCCTATTATTTAAAGTGGCTAGAGATTTAAGTCAGTATGTTGGCAGCAGCCACTCAATGTTAGTGATGGCTGTTTAACAGTCTGATGGCCTTGAGATAGAAGCTGTTTTTCAGTCTCTCGGTCCCAGCTTTGATGCACCTGTACTGACCTCGCCTTCTGGATGATAGCAGGGTGAACAGGCAGTGGCTCAGGTGGTTGTTGTCCTTGATGATTGTAGTGGGTTTACTAACGCGTTATAGTTATAGTATCTATGTTGACTACAATGTTAGCTAATATGGTGACAAGGATGTAGGCTGTGTGTAGCGGTTAGCAGTTATGATATAGAGGTTTGGCTTGGTCGCAGACTGCTGATGTGTTGTGCACTTAAGTCCACAAGCAAAAGGGAAAACGTGAGAGGAGGAGAGCACAAGAACGCGAGAAGGAATTGTACAACGAGCAAATGATCGTGCTGTTTGTACGTGGCTGCTATGAAAGTGAATTGTATTTGCGTGTGATCAGGGGTGTATTCATTCAACCAATTCTGTTAAAACATTTATTAAATGGAAGCAAACGTAATGAAACGAGGATAAACATACCGGAATTTGTCCAATAGAAACTATTGTTTGCAACTGTTAAACTAATGATTATACCCTAGATCAGCTAGATGCAGGCAAGAGTGTGCAAGGCACTATTGAATGTGTCACTGTCTGTCGCCTTGATTACTCAAATTTCTCTTGACCTACATTTGTAAACTTTCATTCATAGGCTAGGTTGTAGCAACCTCATGATGGGATAGGGAACATTTTAGTATCATTTAGTAGCCTAAACATATTGATGTTCAATTTAGCTGAATAAATGCAATATGAATAACAGTCATCCAATATGCTGTAATAGAAATAAGGCCATGCTCATAAAAAAAGCGTCCTCCCTCATAAACGGCACCGACCGCCACTGATGTTGACACACCAAAAACTGCAAACGGTACAGATGGATCTTAATTTGACCAGTTTCTCACAGCAGGAACATAACCCTGCAGCAATAGGAAATGCAAATTATCGTGTGTATTATAATTAATGGACATTTTTGTAGGGTTTGATACATTTTAAGTTAGGGCAAATCAAGTCTGACATTTTTAAGTGTAAATTACAAACTTTAGAAGCCTTTTTAAAACTAATACAGTACAAGTTTGCATTTCCTGCTGTTCAGGACATTACCTGTAACAAAGTGATCAAATTAAGATCCTACACTTGTATTTATTTATTTAACTAGGCAAGTCAGTAAAGAACAAATTCTTATTCACAATGATGGCCTAGGAACAGTGGGTTAACTACCTAGTTCAAGGCAGAACGACAGATTTTTACCTCATCATCTCAGGGATTCGATCTAGCAACTTTTCAGTTACTAGTCCCACAATCTAACCACTAGGCTACCTGCCACACATGTATCTTAGAGTGCTGGCTACATCAAACGTTTGTTTGTGGATGAATGATAACAATAAATGTGATTCAAGAAGTCATCAAGTAAATGCAGCATGATCCTGTCGTGTTGACTAAAAACAGAACTTGGATTGCACAGGTTGGTTGTTTGAGTTACTGAGAATATGGAAGTGTGTGTGTGTGTGTGCGCCTTGGCCCATTTCATCTAGCTTTGCTCTGCTAGCTGCTGCTAACTCATCTTTAAAGTGTGTGGTGGTGGTCTATAAGCACACATCTAAAAAGGAATACAAACCACCATATTGTACACTTTTTATTTGACCTTTATTTAACCAGGTAGGCTAGTTGAGAACAAGTTCTCATTTACAACTGCGACCTGGCCAAAATAAAGCAAAGCAGTGCGACACAAACAACACAGAGTTACACATGTAATAAACAAACATACAGTCAATAATACAATAGAAAAAGTCTAGAAACAGTGTGTGCAAATGAGGTAGGATAAGGGAGTGGCGAAATAATTACACTGATAAACATCAATAATGTATAGAGGGCAAGAAAGTCTACCCAAATGCACTTCAGCCCAGCTTAAACACAAAAGTGGATCAGCTGCTCGACTGAGGGACAAGAAAATCCAATATGCTGTATATAGGGCTATAAACTAAAGAGTTTCAGTTTCCAGCAAAGGGCCTCCACTAACACAGAAGTTGAGTATGCAGCTACTTACTTTTGGGTGCAGGACACAGAAAGTATTGAAAGAAAGTCAGAAACTGTTGTGGAAAAACAATTAGTCAAATAATTGCACAGATACCGGAACTTGTGAATTCAATTCAGACTTTAATTCAACGGATTAAAGCCGAGCCTCTCCCATGGAAAGAGCCTGAAATATCTTATCACAGAGCCCTTCCTTTATAATATTTTGTCCCTGCTTAACGTATAGAATCACTCCTTGAATGTTCATGAACTACTCCCATTGGCCCTGTAGTTATCACATTATCTTTACATAGCACATATAGTCACTCCTTGTCTATTCATGAACAACTCCCATTGGCCCTGCTTTACAATGATCTTCCTCTCAGTTCTTTGCTTGTTAACGCCCACATCTGACAGCTGTCTAGGTTATAATGGTAGCTATAATGGTGACTGGTCCTATATGCTCTATTCCTTATATAGCCATTCTGTCTCAGCACTTAAGTGGACAGTCTAAATTCTGCCTGCTAATATTGGAAATGCAATCTCAGTCATGTTGTCTGCTACCACAAAACTGAAAAAATTAAACACGTGACGTTTTGGGTCCCTGAGGTTAATTGACAGTGACAAAGGGAGCTGGGGATGAGCAGTAGAGACACAGGATGAGCAGTAGAGAGCGTGGCAGGAGCAGATGTAACAACAGTAGCTTCACTTATACTGACTTTCTGAGTGGGTTTTGGATTGGAGCATTAACCTCTCTGCGCTAGGGGGGGCGGTCACGTCCCACATCGACAACATCCGGTGAAATTGCAGAGCGCTAAATTAAAATTACAGAACCACTCACTTCAAACACTCATGAAAATACAAGTGTTGCACACCATTCAAAAGCTTAGAATATTGTTAATCTAACAGCGTTGTCAGATTTCAAAGTGAAGTGTCCAAGCAAGACAATCAATGTTCCTTTTGTTCGAAAAAGTCCTCTTTATATCCATAAAACTCCGTTTGGTTGGCTGCTTTGTTCAGTAATCCAACGCCCACTCGTCCATTATACAAGACATAGAGAGCGTTAAAAATATACCTATAAACTTTGTCCAAACAAATCAAACAACATTTCTAATCGATCCTTAGGTACACTATTATGTATATTAATGATTATATTTCCCACAGATAATAACCTGGGCAATAGAAAATGAAAAAACCGAGGCGTATGCTCACGATCCCGTGCCAAACACAAAGGTACTTCCTCACTCTTGGATACACTTCTTCTACTCCCTTATTTTTCAAGGTAAACGCATGAAATCTTGTCTAAAGACTGTTGACATCTAGTGGAAGCCATAGGTACTGCAACCTGGGAGCTGAATTTAAGCATTTCCAATAGCAACTCATTGGAAAAGGAGGCAGCTCACAGAATCACATTTTCTCGGATGGATTTTCCTCGGGTTTTCGCCTGCCATATCAGTTCTGTTATACTCACAGACATTATTTTAACAGTTTTAGAAACTTCAGAGTGTTTTCTATCCAATACTACTAATTATGTGCTTCTGGGCCTGAGTAACAGGCAGTTTACTTTGGGCACGTTTTCATCCGAACTACAAAATACTGCCCCTAGCTCAAACAGGTTAATGGAGGCACAGATGGTACTGTCATCATGTTGATGCTTCAAGTGGACAGACAACAACATGATTATTGACAGATGAAGCCTTTAATTCATGATTCATATAAGTAAATATATAATGAAAGAAATGTCATCAATTTGGTTGGTAGGTTGGAGTGGTATCTTGCATTCAGACCCTGCATAAATGAAATAAAAATAGAAACAATGCACAGGATCTAGTAAAAATAACAAGTGAAGAAGCATAGCCTGTCTCATGCAATAAAGTGTATTTGTGACCCGTTCCAGGAAGCTAGGCATGTCACTACTTCTCAGAAGAGGCATTTGAACATATTTTTATCAAAATGCATTCTTTTTGGCATAAATGCCTTCTGGAACATGTGAACTTTCATGCGCCTTAATAACAAACTTGTATGCCATCTGTAAATACAAATGAAATTGTTAAATTACGAGCCTAGTTGGTTAAGCCACGGAAAAAATCAGGAACCTTCCCACTAGCCATGATTGGCTGAGAAAATGCATGGGCTGGATATGCCGAGGGATGAGTTCAAATTGGTATGTCTATAACATGAGCTGCTCACTATGTGTAGATAATCCTTTCTACCACAACTTTTTTTAAAGATATCATCAAGAACTGAAAAAGTTTTGCTACTGCTGTCCACATTGCTGCAATGAGTTTAGCAGGCGCTAACGAATAAGATAGGTGGGAAAAAGTTGTGATGGACTACTTTCTGGAGGACGCTCGTGCCATGCTGACTCTCTCTGAATCAGACAATGAAGAAATCCCTGATTTAGGTCAAACTATTTTCATTTAACCAGACATTGTAGAGTCTTCTGACGACAGTGTTGGGGAAGAAACAGCGATCAACACTGTTGTTGTCACGAAAGAAGTTGACAGAGTTTTAGAAGGTAGAAGCAGAGTATGACTGAAAATGCGGTGGGAGTCGAAAAGAGAACACAGAAGGCTGTTTAATCAAACACCTGTCTCCGGATTACATGGCATCCGTGACAGAGAGGGAGAAGCCATCATTTATGTATACGAGTAAGAGTCTAGCTACATTTTCAGATATTATCAGTTTCAAATTTTGTCCGAAAGTTGTTTTCATGCAAATTAAAGCTTACTGTTAGTTAGCTAACAGTAATTATTCTTATTATTATTTTTAAATCAATTTGTTTATGTATTTGTCTTAATGTAAATTGTATATTCTACATGCTTTAGCATTAGTAGTCCATCAGGTCAATAGATGGCGGTGTTGTACTGTGATAGTGGGAGAAACAGAAAGTTCTGGCCAAGCGCATGCACCATTCTTCAGAATAAAGAAAGCGCCAGAACTTTGCAGACATAAACTTGCTACAGACTGAGGCCGGTAACACTTATTATAGCCTAATGTTAGCTAGCTAGCTAACATTGAACCTAAACATTGAACCTGACACAAGCAATATCAGATCATTATTTTCATATAGACTATACTTTAAAGATTTCACAGGTATGCTTTTCTACATAAATGGAGTAACTTTATCCACAGAATGTCACAACAAAAATGTCTACTTATCAAAAAATGTATACAATATTTAGCAGATACTAAAGGGACCCAAGCAGCCCTAAAACAGCTATTTCAACCATTGTCCTCTTAATCTGACTCTCCTCTGTCAGAGTCTCAGCACAGCAAGCTTCTCACTATACAGTATTGAGTATAGTTGAGCAGACAAATATCCATAGCGATTTACAGTCATGGAGGCAGTGCATTCAATTAAGGTAGATAAAATAACCACATATTGCAGTCATTGCAAGTAAAAACATTCCTCATTACAGCAGCTATCTGCTAAATCAGTGCTAGTAAGAAAAGACAAGTGCTTAGTGCATGTATTAGTGCAAAAATGTTCTAAGCCTGTGTTTACCACAGACCATATTTTCTGCGTTTGTCCAAAAACCTTACAAAAACTCCATTAATTTTCACATAGGCTTTGTCCAACGAACCATGATGGAGTTAGTGCCTACAAAAAGACACCATTACTATTGCTCTCTAAAGAGGCACTTCCACCCTATTACACTTTGATAGCAGGATTCCACAGGCGGTGGGGTTTCCATGTGTTTTATATCATTCCATTCCAGCCATTATTATGAGCCGTCCTCCCTCAGCAGCCTCCTGTGCAAGGTACATATTTATCAACTTATATAAGTGACACATTTTACCATGTGTTACATTTGGGCTTGTGGTTTGAAGTGATCAAAAATGACAGGATGGAGAATGGTTATTTTGTTTTCAAAATAAATATTCTATTCATCAAACTACTTCCACAGGGTAAAATCTTTACTGAATAATAAAGCTTCTGTGATGAAGCGATTTTAAACAGAGATTTGTAGGTGTTAGTGGCTGCTGTGTGATACAACCTTTACTTCCAAATAAATTAATCCAAATGATTTTGTTTAATCACTGTCTGTCTCATTTTCCAGGTACCAGCAATGTTGTTGAGTTGCCCATCAGTCACATCATGCTCTTTACGGCACTGACCATTATGGTTGCCATAGTCATCGTTCACACAACCAGAAGGAACCATGTGTGTTGTTTTGTTGTCTGTATAGAAGAAGCATCTGGTATTGAGCTTCAGCCTGGTCCTGGAGGAATGATCCCTTGTTTCTTACTATTCTCCCTGTGCTGGACTATACAGAACAGAGGATATTATACATGTTATAATTTTATTAAAACATTTTTTTACAGCTGATGTGAATCTATGATAGCATAGTTGTATTCTCATCTTTTAGTATCTTTTTTTACACACCTTTTTTTATTGCATGCAGTACGGATGCAGACATCAATTAAGCAAAGCATGGTTGATGTGTGAATGATAAGTTTGGTATTTATTATATCCATTGCGATGTGCATGAAGTCAGCATATCCCTTGGTTTTGTTTATACATGTTATTATTTTTTGCCATAGCAGATTTTTTAGCAAGTATTTTATTGAATCTGTTACTGTTTTAAAATATATTTTTAACTAATAAAATACAATATTTGGTGTTTTTACTTTACACTTCCACAATGTATGGTAAAGCATACATCATTTACCTGAATTATGTTTTTACAACCTAGCCAGCAGCACTGATAGGCCCAGGCTAGACTACTTTTGTCTTCTAGAAACATCAACAAATGTTATCTGACTTTCATTGAAAAACTAATCAAATGTAGTTAAAGATTTTAGTTATTTCCATTGACATTACAAAGGACAGTAGCCTACACCCCTTCTTCGAAATGACGCTACAGACTGGGCTACTTACTTTATTACCTTTATCTGCAGCTGAGCTTCTCGCCGGGCGCGGTGGCAGGTGCCTGTAATCCAAGTCACTGGGAGGCTGAGGTTGGCGGATCGAGTGAGCTGAGGAGCTCTGTGCTGCAGCAGGCTATGTAGAACGAGTGTCCACGCTAAGTTCGGTATCGATATGGTGTTCCTGGGGGAGCCCGGGACCACCAGGTTGTCTAAGGAGGGGTGTACCGGCCCAGGTCGGAAACGGAGCAAGAAATATCTACTTCACAGGTGGCAACTGCATTTGCGATATAAAAACCTGGTCCGCCCACAAAAAGACTAAGCAGACGAACATATTTTGAATAAATATTTCTTCTGAAAATGTATAATTATATTGACTCCTGACAAAGGGAGTGAATAACACATTCAAATCTCAATGCAGTATCCATAGTTACTATTTTACTAGGATGCTTATTTCCAACCTGGTCTCATAGCATTTCGTATTATTCTGTATATAAACAATCAATTTAGCATCAGGGCAGTCGGCAGAATGAGTCAGTTGGACAGGCATTTGATTTCTATAGGTTGGCCGTTTTTTTCACGGTACCTCCCACATTTTTTTTTATGGGTGCCAGAGGGGGTGTGGAATATGGCCAATATACCACGGCTAAGGGCTGTTCATAGCGACGCAACGCGGAGTGTCTGGATACAGCTCTTAGCCGTGGTATATTGGCCATATTACCACAAACCCCCAAGGTGCCTTATTGCTATTATAAACTGGTTACCAATGTTATTAGAGCAGTAAAAATAACTGTTTTGTCATATCCGTGGTATACGGTCTGATATACAACCGCTGTCAGCCAATCAGCATTCAGGGCTCGAACCACCCAGTTTATAATAAAGACCATAGGCAGCTCGTGAGTCACAAGTTTGCAGAAGCTTACAATTTATCCTACCATCTCCGTGCCAGTTATGATTGTTTTCATATGCATTTTCTTGGAACAGTTTCATTTCAATAATGTGCTTTAATTTCTCTAAAATAGTATCACGTGGTTAATCATAAAAATCTTAATTAAAATGATAAAAATCTAAAGGTTAAAATTTAACTAATGTTAGAGCATCAGCCTTTGACATACAGTGTGGCCACATTGATACACTGTGATCCATGGCGGCTAAAGAAATGAGTGCATGGCCAATAACTTCCATCGTCAACTAAGTAAAATACATAGGCCTAAAGCTGACAAATAAAAACAGTCGAAAATATCCTGATGAAAATTCAGGTTCTTTCAATCGCATTCATCTCTCTACTCTGCCTGTCTGCCTCCCTTTCTAACTATCTTGACTTGAGCTATCGCTAGTGAAGTGCAACATTGTATCAACTCAGCAGGTTGCCCTGGACACGGCACTCCCTCATTGTTATCAAATCAAATAAAATTGTATTTGTCACATACACATGTTTAGCAGATGTTAATGCGAGTGTAGCGAAATGCTTGTGCTTCTAGTTCCGACCATGCAGTAGTATCTAACAAGTAATCTAACAAATTCACAACAACTACCTTATACACACAAGAGTAAAGGAATGAATACGAGTATGTACATATAAATATATGGATGACCGATGGCTGACCGGCATAGGCAAGATGCAGTAGATGGTATGGAGTACAGTATATACATATGAGATGAGTAATGTAGGATATGTAAACATTATATAAATGGCATCGTTTAAAGTGGCTAGTGATACATTTATTTCATCCAATTATAATTATTAAAGTGGCTAGAGATTTGAGTCGATGGCCGAACGGCATAGGCAAGATTCAGTAGATGGTTTAGAGTACAGTGTATACATTTGATATGAGTAATGTCAGATATGTAAACATTATATACAAAATTGTTTAAAGTGGCTAGTGAAACATTTGTTACATCCAATTCCTATTATTTAAAGTGGCTAGAGATTTAAGTCAGTATGTTGGCAGCAGCCACTCAATGTTAGTGATGGCTGTTTAACAGTCTGATGGCCTTGAGATAGAAGCTGTTTTTCAGTCTCTCGGTCCCAGCTTTGATGCACCTGTACTGACCTCGCCTTCTGGATGATAGCAGGGTGAACAGGCAGTGGCTCAGGTGGTTGTTGTCCTTGATGATCTTTGGCCTTCCTGTGACATCGGGTGGTGTAGGTGTCCTGGAGGGCAGGTAGTTTACCCTGGTGATGCGTTGTGCAGTCCTCACTACCCTCTGGAGAGCCTTACGGTTGTGGGCGGAGCAGTTGCCGTACCAGGCGGTGATACAGCCCGACAGGATGCTCTCGATTGTGCATCAGTAGAAGTTTGTGAGTGTTTTTGGTGACAAGCCGAATTTCTTGGGTAAACAGGGAGTACAGAAGAGGGCTGAGAACGCACCCTTGTGGGGCCCCAGTGTTGAGGATCAGCGGGGTGGAGATGTTGTTACCTACCCTCTCCACCAGGGGCCGGCCCGTCAGGAAGTCCAGGACCCACAGGGCTGGGTTTTTTACTTTTGGGTGCAGGACACAGAAAGTATTGAAAGAAAGTCAGAAACTGTTGTGGAAAAACAATTAGTCAAATAATTGCACAGATACCGGAACTTGTGAATTCAATTCAGACTTTAATTCAACGGATTAAAGCCGAGCCTCTCCCATGGAAAGAGCCTGAAATATCTTATCACAGAGCCCTTCCTTTATAATATTTTGTCCCTGCTTAACGTATAGAATCACTCCTTGAATGTTCATGAACTACTCCCATTGGCCCTGTAGTTATCACATTATCTTTACATAGCACATATAGTCACTCCTTGTCTATTCATGAACAACTCCCATTGGCCCTGCTTTACAATGATCTTCCTCTCAGTTCTTTGCTTGTTAACGCCCACATCTGACAGCTGTCTAGGTTATAATGGTAGCTATAATGGTGACTGGTCCTATATGCTCTATTCCTTATATAGCCATTCTGTCTCAGCACTTAAGTGGACAGTCTAAATTCTGCCTGCTAATATTGGAAATGCAATCTCAGTCATGTTGTCTGCTACCACAAAACTGAAAAAATTAAACACGTGACGTTTTGGGTCCCTGAGGTTAATTGACAGTGACAAAGGGAGCTGGGGATGAGCAGTAGAGACACAGGATGAGCAGTAGAGAGCGTGGCAGGAGCAGATGTAACAACAGTAGCTTCACTTATACTGACTTTCTGAGTGGGTTTTGGATTGGAGCATTAACCTCTCTGCGCTAGGGGGGGCGGTCACGTCCCACATCGACAACATCCGGTGAAATTGCAGAGCGCTAAATTAAAATTACAGAACCACTCACTTCAAACACTCATGAAAATACAAGTGTTGCACACCATTCAAAAGCTTAGAATATTGTTAATCTAACAGCGTTGTCAGATTTCAAAGTGAAGTGTCCAAGCAAGACAATCAATGTTCCTTTTGTTCGAAAAAGTCCCTCTTTATATCCATAAAACTCCGTTTGGTTGGCGCGTTTTGTTCAGTAATCCAACGTCCACTCGTCCATTATACAAGACATAGAGAGCGTTAAAAATATACCTATAAACTTTGTCCAAACAAATCAAACAACATTTCTAATCGATCCTTAGGTACACTATTATGTATATTAATGATTATATTTCCCACAGATAATAACCTGGGCAATAGAAAATGAAAAAACCGAGGCGTGCGTTCACGATCCCGCGCGCCAAACACAAAAGGTACTTCCTCACTCTTGGATACACTTCTTCTACTCCCTTATTTTTCAAGGTAAACGCATGAAATCTTGTCTAAAGACTGTTGACATCTAGTGGAAGCCATAGGTACTGCAACCTGGGAGCTGAATTTAAGCATTTCCAATAGCAACTCATTGGAAAAGGAGGCAGCTCACAGAATCACATTTTCTCGGATGGATTTTCCTCGGGTTTTCGCCTGCCATATCAGTTCTGTTATACTCACAGACATTATTTTAACAGTTTTAGAAACTTCAGAGTGTTTTCTATCCAATACTACTAATTATGTGCTTCTGGGCCTGAGTAACAGGCAGTTTACTTTGGGCACGTTTTCATCCGAACTACAAAATACTGCCCCCTAGCTCAAACAGGTTAATGGAGGCACAGATGGTACTGTCATCATGTTGATGCTTCAAGTGGACAGACAACAACATGATTATTGACAGATGAAGCCTTTAATTCATGATTCATATAAGTAAATATATAATGAAAGAAATGTCATCAATTTGGTTGGTAGGTTGGAGTGGTATCTTGCATTCAGACCCTGCATAAATGAAATAAAAATAGAAACAATGCACAGGATCTAGTAAAAATAACAAGTGAAGAAGCATAGCCTGTCTCATGCAATAAAGTGTATTTGTGACCCGTTCCAGGAAGCTAGGCATGTCACTACTTCTCAGAAGAGGCATTTGAACATATTTTTATCAAAATGCATTCTTTTTGGCATAAATGCCTTCTGGAACATGTGAACTTTCATGCGCCTTAATAACAAACTTGTATGCCATCTGTAAATACAAATGAAATTGTTAAATTACGAGCCTAGTTGGTTAAGCCACGGAAAAAATCAGGAACCTTCCCACTAGCCATGATTGGCTGAGAAAATGCATGGGCTGGATATGCCGAGGGATGAGTTCAAATTGGTATGTCTATAACATGAGCTGCTCACTATGTGTAGATAATCCTTTCTACCACAACTTTTTTTAAAGATATCATCAAGAACTGAAAAAGTTTTGCTACTGCTGTCCACATTGCTGCAATGAGTTTAGCAGGCGCTAACGAATAAGATAGGTGGGAAAAAGTTGTGATGGACTACTTTCTGGAGGACGCTCGTGCCATGCTGACTCTCTCTGAATCAGACAATGAAGAAATCCCTGATTTAGGTCAAACTATTTTCATTTAACCAGACATTGTAGAGTCTTCTGACGACAGTGTTGGGGAAGAAACAGCGATCAACACTGTTGTTGTCACGAAAGAAGTTGACAGAGTTTTAGAAGGTAGAAGCAGAGTATGACTGAAAATGCGGTGGGAGTCGAAAAGAGAACACAGAAGGCTGTTTAATCAAACACCTGTCTCCGGATTACATGGCATCCGTGACAGAGAGGGAGAAGCCATCATTTATGTATACGAGTAAGAGTCTAGCTACATTTTCAGATATTATCAGTTTCAAATTTTGTCCGAAAGTTGTTTTCATGCAAATTAAAGCTTACTGTTAGTTAGCTAACAGTAATTATTCTTATTATTATTTTTAAATCAATTTGTTTATGTATTTGTCTTAATGTAAATTGTATATTCTACATGCTTTAGCATTAGTAGTCCATCAGGTCAATAGATGGCGGTGTTGTACTGTGATAGTGGGAGAAACAGAAAGTTCTGGCCAAGCGCATGCACCATTCTTCAGAATAAAGAAAGCGCCAGAACTTTGCAGACATAAACTTGCTACAGACTGAGGCCGGTAACACTTATTATAGCCTAATGTTAGCTAGCTAGCTAACATTGAACCTAAACATTGAACCTGACACAAGCAATATCAGATCATTATTTTTCATATAGACTATACTTTAAAGATTTCACAGGTATGCTTTTCACATAAATGGAGTAACTTTATCCACAGAATGTCACAACAAAAATGTCTACTTATCAAAAAATGTATACAATATTTAGCAGATACTAAAGGGACCCAAGCAGCCCTAAAACAGCTATTTCAACCATTGTCCTCTTAATCTGACTCTCCTCTGTCAGAGTCTCAGCACAGCAAGCTTCTCACTATACAGTATTGAGTATAGTTGAGCAGACAAATATCCATAGCGATTTACAGTCATGGAGGCAGTGCATTCAATTAAGGTAGATAAAATAACCACATATTGCAGTCATTGCAAGTAAAAACATTCCTCATTACAGCAGCTATCTGCTAAATCAGTGCTAGTAAGAAAAGACAAGTGCTTAGTGCATGTATTAGTGCAAAATGTTCTAAGCCT
Source organism: Brachymystax lenok tsinlingensis (assembly GCA_030435695.1). NCBI lineage: Eukaryota > Metazoa > Chordata > Actinopteri > Salmoniformes > Salmonidae > Brachymystax > Brachymystax lenok. The sequence continues at coordinate 6,936,557 of CM059796.1, read as the reverse complement.
GTGTTTACCACAGACCATATTTTCTGCGTTTGTCCAAAACCTTACAAAAACTCCATTAATTTTCACATAGGCTTTGTCCAACGAACCATGATGGAGTTAGTGCCTACAAAAAGACACCATTACTATTGCTCTCTAAAGAGGCACTTCCACCCTATTACACTTTGATAGCAGGATTCCACAGGCGGTGGGGTTTCCATGTGTTTTATATCATTCCATTCCAGCCATTATTATGAGCCGTCCTCCCCTCAGCAGCCTCCTGTGCAAGGTACATATTTATCAACTTATATAAGTGACACATTTTACCATGTGTTACATTTGGGCTTGTGGTTTGAAGTGATCAAAAATGACAGGATGGAGAATGGTTATTTTGTTTTCAAAATAAATATTCTATTCATCAAACTACTTCCACAGGGTAAAATCTTTACTGAATAATAAAGCTTCTGTGATGAAGCGATTTTAAACAGAGATTTGTAGGTGTTAGTGGCTGCTGTGTGATACAACCTTTACTTCCAAATAAATTAATCCAAATGATTTTGTTTAATCACTGTCTGTCTCATTTTCCAGGTACCAGCAATGTTGTTGAGTTGCCCATCAGTCACATCATGCTCTTTACGGCACTGACCATTATGGTTGCCATAGTCATCGTTCACACAACCAGAAGGAACCATGTGTGTTGTTTTGTTGTCTGTATAGAAGAAGCATCTGGTATTGAGCTTCAGCCTGGTCCTGGAGGAATGATCCCTTGTTTCTTACTATTCTCCTGTGCTGGACTATACAGAACAGAGGATATTATACATGTTATAATTTTATTAAAACATTTTTTTACAGCTGATGTGAATCTATGATAGCATAGTTGTATTCTCATCTTTTAGTATCTTTTTTTACACACCTTTTTTTATTGCATGCAGTACGGATGCAGACATCAATTAAGCAAAGCATGGTTGATGTGTGAATGATAAGTTTGGTATTTATTATATCCATTGCGATGTGCATGAAGTCAGCATATCCCTTGGTTTTGTTTATACATGTTATTATTTTTTGCCTTAGCAGATTTTTAGCAAGTATTTTATTGAATCTGTTACTGTTTTAAAATATATTTTTTAACTAATAAAATACAATATTTGGTGTTTTTACTTTACACTTCCACAATGTATGGTAAAGCATACATCATTTACCTGAATTATGTTTTACAACCTAGCCAGCAGCACTGATAGGCCCAGGCTAGACTACTTTTGTCTTCTAGAAACATCAACAAATGTTATCTGACTTTCATTGAAAAACTAATCAAATGTAGTTAAAGATTTTAGTTATTTCCATTGACATTACAAAGGACAGTAGCCTACACCTTCTTCGAAATGACGCTACAGACTGGGCTACTTACTTTATTACCTTTATCTGCAGCTGAGCTTCTCGCCGGGCGCGGTGGCAGGTGCCTGTAATCCAAGTCACTGGGAGGCTGAGGTTGGCGGATCGAGTGAGCTGAGGAGCTCTGTGCTGCAGCAGGCTATGTAGAACGAGTGTCCACGCTAAGTTCGGTATCGATATGGTGTTCCTGGGGGAGCCCGGGACCACCAGGTTGTCTAAGGAGGGGTGTACCGGCCCAGGTCGGAAACGGAGCAAGAAATATCTACTTCACAGGTGGCAACTGCATTTGCGATATAAAACCTGGTCCGCCCACAAAGACTAAGCAGACGAACATATTTTGAATAAATATTTCTTCTGAAAATGTATAATTATATTGACTCCTGACAAAGGGAGTGAATAACACATTCAAATCTCAATGCAGTATCCATAGTTACTATTTTACTAGGATGCTTATTTCCAACCTGGTCTCATAGCATTTCGTATTATTCTGTATATAAACAATCAATTTAGCATCAGGGCAGTCGGCAGAATGAGTCAGTTGGACAGGCATTTGATTTCTATAGGTTGGCCGTTTTTTTCACGGTACCTCCCACATTTTTTTTTATGGGTGCCAGAGGGGGTGTGGAATATGGCCAATATACCACGGCTAAGGGCTGTTCATAGCGACGCAACGCGGAGTGTCTGGATACAGCTCTTAGCCGTGGTATATTGGCCATATTACCACAAACCCCCAAGGTGCCTTATTGCTATTATAAACTGGTTACCAATGTTATTAGAGCAGTAAAAATAACTGTTTTGTCATATCCGTGGTATACGGTCTGATATACAACCGCTGTCAGCCAATCAGCATTCAGGGCTCGAACCACCCAGTTTATAATAAAGACCATAGGCAGCTCGTGAGTCACAAGTTTGCAGAAGCTTACAATTTATCCTACCATCTCCGTGCCAGTTATGATTGTTTTCATATGCGCATTTTCTTGGAACAGTTTCATTTCAATAATGTGCTTTAATTTCTCTAAAATAGTATCACGTGGTTAATCATAAAAATCTTAATTAAAATGATAAAAATCTAAAGGTTAAAATTTAACTAATGTTAGAGCATCAGCCTTTGACATACAGTGTGGACACATTGATACACTGTGATCCATGGCGGCTAAAGAAATGAGTGCATGGCCAATAACTTCCATCGTCAACTAAGTAAAATACATAGGCCTAAAGCTGACAAATAAAAACAGTCGAAAATATCCTGATGAAAATTCAGGTTCTTTCAATCGCATTCATCTCTCTACTCTGCCTGTCTGCCTCCCTTTCTAACTATCTTGACTTGAGCTATCGCTAGTGAAGTGCAACATTGTATCAACTCAGCAGGTTGCCCTGGACACGGCACTCCCTCATTGTTATCAAATCAAATAAAATTGTATTTGTCACATACACATGTTTAGCAGATGTTAATGCGAGTGTAGCGAAATGCTTGTGCTTCTAGTTCCGACCATGCAGTAGTATCTAACAAGTAATCTAACAAATTCACAACAACTACCTTATACACACAAGAGTAAAGGAATGAATAAAGTATGTACATATAAATATATGGATGACCGATGGCTGACCGGCATAGGCAAGATGCAGTAGATGGTATGGAGTACAGTATATACATATGAGATGAGTAATGTAGGATATGTAAACATTATATAAATGGCATCGTTTAAAGTGGCTAGTGATACATTTATTTCATCCAATTATAATTATTAAAGTGGCTAGAGATTTGAGTCGATGGCCCGAACGGCATAGGCAAGATTCAGTAGATGGTTTAGAGTACAGTGTATACATTTGATATGAGTAATGTCAGATATGTAAACATTATATACAAAATTGTTTAAAGTGGCTAGTGAAACATTTGTTACATCCAATTCCTATTATTTAAAGTGGCTAGAGATTTAAGTCAGTATGTTGGCAGCAGCCACTCAATGTTAGTGATGGCTGTTTAACAGTCTGATGGCCTTGAGATAGAAGCTGTTTTTCAGTCTCTCGGTCCCAGCTTTGATGCACCTGTACTGACCTCGCCTTCTGGATGATAGCAGGGTGAACAGGCAGTGGCTCAGGTGGTTGTTGTCCTTGATGATCTTTTTGGCCTTCCTGTGACATCGGGTGGTGTAGGTGTCCTGGAGGGCAGGTAGTTTACCCCTGGTGATGCGTTGTGCAGTCCTCACTACCCTCTGGAGAGCCTTACGGTTGTGGGCGGAGCAGTTGCCGTACCAGGCGGTGATACAGCCCGACAGGATGCTCTCGATTGTGCATCAGTAGAAGTTTGTGAGTGTTTTTGGTGACAAGCCGAATTTCTTGGGTAAACAGGGAGTACAGAAGAGGGCTGAGAACGCACCCTTGTGGGGCCCCAGTGTTGAGGATCAGCGGGGTGGAGATGTTGTTACCTACCCTCTCCACCAGGGGGCCGGCCCGTCAGGAAGTCCAGGACCCACAGGGCTGGGTCGAGACCTAGGGTCTCGGGCTTAATGACGAGCTTGGAGGGTACTATGGCGTTAAATGCTGAGCTGTAGTCGATGAACAGCATTCTTACATAGGTATTCCTCTTGTCCAGATGGGTTAGGGCAGTATCCAGTGTGATTGCGATTGCGTCGTCTGTGGACCTATTGGGACGGTAAGAAAATTGGAGCGGGTCCAGGGTGTCTGGCAGAATGGAGGTGATATGATCCTTGACTAGTCTCTCAAAGCACTTCATGATGACGGAAGTGAGTGCTACGGGGCGATAGTCATTTAGCTCAGTTAGCTTATCAGGACAGAGAAACCACACACATGCTCATTGATCACATGGAGCACTACAAATAAAAGAAAATGAAAAAAAATGACCCAGATAATGAGAAATGGTAAATGACTGTAATACATGCATTAACGGAAATTAATGTAACCAGCATGAGCTGACCAACTGGCGAGTGTCTTCACTGACATTTTCAACCTCTCCTTGTCTGAGTCAATAATACCAACATGTTTCAAGCAGACCACCATAGTCCCTGTGCACAAGAACACTAAGGTAACCTGCCTAAATGACTACCGACCCTTAGCACTCATGTCTGTAGCCATGAAATGCTTTAAAAGGCTGGTCATGGCTCACAACACCATTATCCCAGAAACGCTAGACCCACTCTAATTTGCATACCGCACCAACAGATCCCCAGAGGATGCAATCTCTATTGCACTCCACACTGCCCTTTCACACCTGGACAAAAGGAACACCTATGTGAGAATGCTATTCATTGACTACAGCTCAGCGTTCAACACCATAGTGCCCTCAAAGCTCAGTACTAAGCTAAGGACCCTGGGACTAAACACTCCCTCTGCAACTGGATCCTGGACTTCCTGAAGTCAAAATCAAAGTCAAAGTCACCATTATTAGTCAGTTGTACAACCGAATGCCTTCAACTGAAATGTGTCTCCCGCATTTAACCCAACCCCTCTGAATCAGAGAGGTGCGGGGGGGCTGCCTTAATCGGGCCGCTCCCAGGTGGTAAGGGTAGGTAACAACACATCCGTCACGCTGATCCTCAACATGGGGGGCCCCTTAGGGGTGCGTGCTCAGTCCCCTCCTGTACTCCCTGTTCACTCATGACTGCACGGCCAGGCACGACTCCAACACCATCATTAAGTTTGCAGATGACACAACAGTGGTAGGCCTGATCGCTGACAACGATGAGACAGCCTATAGGGAGGTCAGAGACCTGACTGTGTGGTGCAAAGACAACCTCTCCCTCAACATGATGTGGACTACAGGAAAAGGAGGACCGAGCACGCCCCCATTCTCATCAACGGGGCTGTAGTGGAGCAGGTTGAGAGCTTCAAGTTCCTTGGCATCCACATCACCAACAAACTAACATGGTCCAAGCACACTAAGACAGTCGTGAAGAGGGCACGACAAAACCTATTCCCCCTCAGGAGACAGCTTACAGCTGCACCATCGAGAGCATCCTGACGGGTTGCATCACTGCCTGGTATGGCAACTGCTCGGCCTCCGACTGCAAGGCACTACAGAGGGTAGGGCGTATGGCATCACCGGGGCCATCCAGGAACTCTATACCAGCCTGTGTCAGAGGAAGGCCATAAAAATTGTCAAAGACTCCAGCGGTACCGGAGCGCCAAGTCTAGGTCCAAGAGGCTTCTAAACAGCTTTAAGCCATAAGTCTCCTGAACAGCTAATCAAATGGCTACCCAGACTATTTGAATTGCAACCCCTGCTTTGGCTAGGCAAGGGGTTAGGGTTAAGGTTAGGAGTTAAGTTAAAGGGTTACGGTTAGGGGAAGGGTTAGCTAACATGCCAAGTAGTTGAAAAGCAGCTAAAAAGTAGTTGCACAATTGCTAATTAGCTAACACCTTTGGGTTGCGTTATCGTTTTTGCCATACCAAACATAACATATCATACTAATGTGAGTGTCCCGGATTTAAGTTTACTATGTTACATCTAGTCTATGAGACCAGTCTGGTACTATAACATTGTCCCCCACAATGAAATCAGGGAGGGGACTGTGGATCTATCTGCGTCCGGACTTCATCACACGCGATATCTGCATAAAGCTCTGGCACAATTTTGACGCAACTTGGGTGAATGATGTGTCTTGCGATAGAGATCTGGCATTTACAAAATTACTGATTGGCCCAAGTTGGGAGCTATAGTAATTAACAGAAATGTGTTAGTCACACACAATATCTCAATTGGCCCAAGGGGGGTGCTGCATCATTCATGGGGGTGACAATATGTTTGTTGCATTGCTATTCGTTCGTAAGATGCAGTATGAAAATAAAACACTTGTTTTATCGTTTATTGATTTTCACATTTTCTACAAGTCACCTTGATGAACCAAAGCTGGCTGAGCTTCATTAGTTTGTTACAAAAATATCAGTGTCTATCTTTTGAGTTTGTAACAGCAAACTTCACAAGAGAAAGAGACCATCAAAACACTTAGAGAACAAATATTGAAGACACCACAACCAATTGAAAAATACAGGGTTTATATTTACATTTTCCTTTTTAAATGATCTATCAGATTATCAGACATAACTGGTACATATTGAATCTTCCCACTAGAGTCCAAATGATTTGGAATTGTCCGTTGTTAACTTTAGCCTCTGTGTCTAGGACTGAAGGAGAATGAGAACATTGAAATGAATACAGTGCAGCACAATAAAACATTGTGACATACAAGAGGTTAAAATAAAAATAAAAAAAGGTTATAAGGAACAATTAGCACTGGCAAATCTGATTGTCAAACTGAATGTCACTCAGCATTATTTTTTCCACTATTACCCCACAACCATAAATCCTAATTCAGTAGACCGCAGGACAGCAGTATTATAAGGATTTTATCCAAGCAGCAAATAACCCCTAACCAACCAAAATGCATAGAATAGCAGCTCTGGTCGTTACAGGCCTATAGTACATGTTTATTATCCTCCTGGTAAAAGTCAGAGCGCATTTTGTGGGAAAACATTGCTACATTCAACAATTTAGTACATTCAGAAAGTATTCAGACCCCTTGACTTTCTCAAAATTTTTGTTAGGTTACAGCCTTCAAAAATTGATTAAAAAGCTTTTCCCCCTCATCAAATCTATGCACAATACCCCATAATGACAAAGCAAAAACAGGTTTAGACATTTTTGCAACTTTATATACCCCCAAATATCACATTTACATAAGTATTCAGACCCTTTACTAAGTACATTTTTGAAGCACCTTTAGCCGTGATTACAGCGTTGAGTCTTCTTGGGTATGACGCTACAAGCTTGGCACACCTATATTTGGGGAGTTTCTCCCATTCTTCTCCGCAAATCCTAAATGTGGAAAAAGTGAAGGGGTCTGAATACTTTCCGAATGCACTGTATGACATCATAGTGGACATGTTAGACAATGTCATTATGATGTCATAGTGGCTATTTTAGAGTAAGTCATTGTCATATTGACAGTTTAAGAGAACTACATTATGATGTAATTGTGGCCGTTTTAGATACAGTTGAAGTAGGAAGTTTACATACACACCAGCTCTGTCAGGAGGAATGGGCCAGATTTCACCCAACTTATTGTTGGAAGCTTGTGGAAGGCAACCCAAAACTTTTGACCCAAGTTAAACAATTTAAAGTCAATGCTACCAAATACACAATTAGTATGTAAACTTCTGACCCACTGGGAATGTGATGAAAGAAATAAAAGCTCTCTACTATTATTCTGACATTTCACTTTCTTAAAATAAAGTGTTGATCCTAACTAACCTAAGACAGGGACTTTTTACTAGGATTAAATGTTAGGAATTGTGAAAAACTGAGTTTAAATGTATTTGGCTAAGGTGTATGTAAACTTCCGACTTCAACTGTAATGCCATTATGATGTCATAGAAGCTCTTTTAAAGAATGTCACTTTGGATTTTCCTGAATCCTTTGTTTCAGAAGGTAATGACAGTGAGTTATTTACAGCAGCAATACACTAGAGACAATTCAATGTGTGTGTTCTTCCCCCCTTACAGACACAGTGTATCAAGGCTATCATAGGTCCATAGATGTGTATAGCCTACTATATGAATACCCTCATTCAAGAACAACATACAAATGTTCCTATCATACATATAGGAGTGAGATCTTTCACTCTGTGGAAATACTACTCAGTTGCTCAAACCAGTAAAAGATATATACATAAACGCCCCCTTACAAACCCTCTAATGGCCAAGAGTTAACAGTAACAGACACACTAAAGAATACAGGATGAGGAGAGCCTTGGACTGGGTTATCAGTCCAAGAAACAACTAGATTTGTGAACAGCAATGGCAGTAACATTCAAGCTCAAATAATAATAAAGATCTGATACGGACCAAACATGCATAAAGCTACACACACAAAAATCCTCACTCCAGCTTTTGCAATATTTTTACAGAGAAATTTTGCCAATCACAGCTTTAAAAACAAAAATAATTTATCTCACATTTATACACAAAGACAAAACAAATCCAATCTAAAAACAAAACACACAATAAGATACTTTAAATTATTGCCAACTCTTTGATTCACACTTATGTTTCAAACAAAACATCACATCTTGGGCTTTCCTTCAGCATTCAGATATCGCTCAGGTACAGTATACTGTATGTTGCGTTTCAGTTTAGACATGAGAAGTGCTTTAGTTCAACTATTACTCTACATATAAGTCTACTTAGAGGCCAAAGTAGACTACTGAATAGTTACTGTGCAAGGAGGACATAGGTACACAAGGATAAACTGCATAACCAGACCTTTAACAACTAGCTGGTGCTCAATTTCTAATATTAAGGAAGACTCGAGGTTCTGCTCACCTGAGTTAGAATACCTCATAATAAGCTGTAGTATTTTTCATAGCTGGCTATTTACCACCCCAAACCGATCCTGGCAATAAGACCGCACTCAACGAGCTGTATTAGGGTCATAAGCCAACAAGAAAATGCTCAGCCAGAGGCAGCGCTCCTAGTGGCCACTGATTTTAATGCAATATTTTTTTTTCTTCAGTTAACTCATTTCTACCAGCATGTCACCTACGCAACCAGCAGTGGTGAAAAAAAGTACCCAATTGTCATGCTTGAGTAAAAGATACCTTAAAAGAAAATGACTCAAGTGAAAGTCACCCAGTAAAATACTACTTGAGTAAGTCTAAACATATTTGGTTTTAAATGTACTTAAGTATCAAAAGTAAAAAGTATAAATCATTTAAAATTCCTTATATTAAGCAACCCAGACGGCACGATTCTTGTTTTTTTTAAACTTCAACACAAATTGCAAAGAAAAAGCCATCTCAGATTAAGATGGACAAAAGACGACACTGGATAGAGGAACTCTGCCTAGAAGGCCAGCATCCCGGAGTCACCTCTTCACTGTTGACCTTGAGACTGGTGTTTTGCGGGTACTATTTAATGAAGCTGCCAGTTGAGGACTTGAGGCGTCAATTTGATGTTATTTTAATGGACACATTTTTTTTTGCTTTTCTTTCAAAAACAAGGACATATCTAATGTGACCCCAAACTTTTGAACGGTACATGTTTCAAGCAGACCACCAGAGTCCCTGTGCCCAAGAAAGCCAAGGTAACATGTCTAAATGACTATCGCCCCGTAGTACTCCCATCTGTAACCATGAAACGCTTTGAAAGGCTGGTCATGGCTCACATCAACACCATCATCCAGGACACCTTGGACCCACTCCAAATCGCTTCTATCCAAACAGATCCATAGATGAAATAATACTACACTCCATACTCTACTTTCCCACTTAGACAAAAGGAGCACCTACGTGAGAATGCTGTTCATTAACTACAGCTCAGCGTTCAACACCATAGTACCCTCGAAGCTGATCATTAAGCTAAGGTCCCTGGAACTGAACACGTCCTCTGATTCAGAGGGGTTGGGTTAAATGTGGAAGACATATTTCAGTTGTACAACTGACTAGGTATCCCCCTTTCCATCTGCAACTGAATCCTGGACTTCCTGATGGGCATCCCCCAGGTGGTGAGGGTAGGCAACAACACATCCACCACACTGACCTTCAACACAGGGGCGCCACACAGTCTTGTACAACTAACCTTGTGGGGACACAATTCAGTCCCCGTCAAAATCCTATTCTCCCTAACCCCTAAACCTAACCCGAAAACCTAACCTTAACCCTAGCTCCTAACCCTAAGACTAATTATTAACCCTAAACACCCTAGAAATAGCATTTGACTTTGTGGGGACCAACAACCACACGCTGCTGCTACTACTACTACTGTGTATTATCTATCCTGTTGCCTTGTCACCCTACCCCTATCTATATGTACAGTACATAGCTACCTCAATTACCTAGTACCCCTGCACATCGTTTGTATAGAGCCATGTTCTTTTGAATCTTTATTTGTTATTTACTGTGTATTTATTCCCCATGTCCCTATTTTTATTCTTTATTTAAAAATATATATCTTATCTTTATCTCTGCATTGTTGGGAAAAGGACCCGTAAGTAAGCATTTCACTGTTAGTCTAAACCTGCTGTCTACGAAGTATGTGACACATAACATTTGATTGGAGCTAGTACCAGCAACCTAACCATAACTAGTTTGGTTTATGGAAGAAATATTAGGGGCATATCAAGCTTTGGGTTCAATGTCGGTCTCCCTACATTCAATTTTCTTTCTTCATCTCATCTTCCAACGATATCAGTGCTTTGAGTAAATTATAAGCCATATATAAGTCAAGTGGAGACACTGCATATCTATACATACAGCTGAATCAGGAGACTGAATCTCTGAGTATGGAAGCACACAAAGTGCATTTTCCCTCCCTCCCCCACCCCACAGTAGAGCAGCTCAGGTGGGAGTAACACCTCCAGACTCAGGTCACAGGCTGGAGGCTTGGGCCTGCTGCTGCACCTGTGTGTGGTGAGCTGTGACGGGGGTCGCCGGTTCACAGTCCTTGGGCCCCTCCTCCACCCCCCGTGCGTACATCAGCACCAGAGTGACTGTGGCAAAGGTTACAGCGTTGACGGGAAACGCCCTGAGCAGGGTGGAGGTGAGACCTCGCGTGAACACTATGAGCCCCTCCCTCTTCACACTCTGCCGCACGCAGTCAGCGATGCTGCTGTACTGGTAGACTCCGCCCACCCCGTCCGCCTGGAGGCGGGACTTAATCACGTCCACAGGATAGGTGGACAGCCAGCAGGTGACCCCGGACATCCCGCCGGCAAATAGCAGCTTGGGGATCATGTAACGGTCGCCGGGCTCGCAGCCAATGGAGCGAGTCAGGATGTCATAGGTCAGGAAGTAGACTCCAAAGCAGGGGGTCTCTCGGATCAACGTGGTGACCATGCCGCGGTTCACGCCCAGCAGCCCCTCCCGCTTGTAGATATGGGCTAGACAGTCCAGGGAGTTCTTGTACAGCTTCCTTTTGGACTTCTTCTCCCCAGTGCCTTAGTAACACAGTAGAAAAAGAAAGTTTTAATACGTGAAGGTTGCCAAAACAGGTACAATACTTGTTCATGAATTCATAAACATATACAGGTAACTGCCAAAATAAAGAAAACACCAACATAGTGTTTTAATAGAGCATTTGGCCAGCATGAGCCAAAACTGATTCAATGCAACTGGGCATAGATTCTATAAGTTTCTGGAACTCAATTGAAGGGATGCTAAATTCCATAACTTGGAGTTTTGTTGATGGTGGTGGAAAACACTCTCAGGCACCCCTCCAGAATCTCCCATATGTGTTCACTTGGGTTGAGATCTGGTGACAGACGGCCACGGCATATGGTTTACATCGTTTTCATGCTCATTAACCCATTCAGTGACCACAAGTCTAGCCGATCTTCAGCATCCAAAAAAAAAAGAATAATTTATCATCCTCCCTTTTATAATCAAATGATGCCGCCTCCTATGGATACCCCCCTCAGTGCTAACCATTCTCTACCCTCGAACAGTTTTCAAGCGATCAACAGCGATTAAAAACTCCAGCCACACTCAGTCTCCCACTAATTTTAAAAGGGTCGAGTGTGGTTACAACATGCCAAAAAAAGAACACCCTGAACATAGACAATAAGCAAATGTCAACTCCAGGTAATATGACACTTTTCAATTTCACAGGCACACCAATTCCGATCTTTGACCAAATCACAAATTGGGCTGCCTGTGTAAATGCAGTGTTAGTGCAGTATAAAAAGCCAGGAAGCAGTGTAGCTCGCTACGCACACTGGTTCAGCTCGCCTTCACGCTCTTGCTCTCTTCTTTAGCCTTTACAGTTGAACAAAGATCATGTAGCAAAAGATGCAGATGATTATGATAAAGACAGCATCTTCCTTCCTCTGCCCATCTGGTATGGTCAGAAGACCACATTCACCAGCAGTGATCGTTCACCAGAGGCCTCTTCTTCCAGCTTCTCCAAACGTCTTCCAGAACTCCTTCTCTCCATCTTTAGCCTCCATCTGCCCAGAGTGGTACCTTAGGTGATGACTAGTTTCACCCTAGCCATACAAATGTGCACAATGGATAACCATGTTCTCCTTCAGACTGTTTTTAGCTGTCAGAGAGCATAGTAGTCGTCTTTTTTCCTAGTACGTAAAAAAACTCTGTGTTATGGTGATATCTTGGATCTGCATGCGTATCTGGGCCAGTAAAGCACTTTATTCAGGTGATATGCCTATATACGCATTCCAAACACTATGGTGTTGAAGGTTCGGCCCATCATGGGAGAGCCGATGCCTTTGTACTGCCCAAACAGCTGGCTCATTGTCCAGGTAGTAGTAATGTTGCGGAGTTGCCAAGCAGTTGCATCATGGTGGCACTGATAGAGGACTCTAGTGCCAAAAAGTGAGATTTAGCATGGACAGCGCCATTAACGACTTTCACCATTGAAGTAGTCAACTTGGTATGACTTCCTATGGGTTAAGGAAGGATCACATGATTCCATCCAGGTCATCAAAATGGAGAAGAATGAATTATACCCGTGAGCAAACATTCCAGAACTGCAAGTGGCAGTAAATCGCCAGCCTTCAATGCTTCAGTTCAAAGTAAAGGAGTGGGGCTACCATGTTGTCTATAAACCATTAGTTTGTTACAAAAATATCAGTGTCTCCATCTTTGAGTTTTCTATTTCCAAAGGTCATCTTTGTAACAGCAAACCTAAACCCAAAAGAGAGACTCAAACATTGAGGACACCAGAACTAATTAAGATCGAAAAATGTTCCTTCCCCTTTTTAAATGATCAGATTATCAGACATAACTGGTACATATTGCATTTTGCCACAAAGCTAGAGTCCAAATTATTTGCAATTGCTAGTTGTTAACGTTAGCCTCTGTTGTGTCTAGGACTGAAGGAGTATGAGAATATTAAAATGAATACAATAAAACATTATGGTTACATAAAACACATGACATGAGACAGTATATAAAAAGAGGTTGAAATGAACACTTAGCACTGGAAAATCTGATTGGCATACTGAATTCCACTCAGCAATATTTCTTTTCCCATTACTCCACAACCACAATTCAGGAGACTGCAGGACAGCAGCATTACAAGGGTTGTGGCTATTTTATCCAAGCAGCAAACAACCCCTAACCAACCAGAATATTGTTACATTCAACAATTCAGTACGATGTCAGAGTGGATACCGGTATGTTAGAGACAGTCATTATGATGTCATAGTGGCTGTTTAAGAGAATGCCATTGCGGCCGTTTTAGGGAAAGGGAATATGTAGTCAGCTGCACAACAATGCATTCAACCGAAATGAGTCTTCCGCATTTAACCCAACTGCGGCTAACGCCATTATGTCATAGTGGCAGTTTTAGAGAATTCCATTGTGTCATAAACCAGGTTGATGCACGTCCTGTTGAAAAACAAATTTAAGTGGGACTAAGCGCAAACCAGATGGGATGGCGTATCTCTGCAGAATGCTGTGGTGGCCCTGCTGGTTAAGTGTGCCTTGGCTTCTAAATAAATCACAGACAGTGTCACCAGCAAAGCCCCCCCCACACCATCATACCTCTTCTTCCATGCTTCACGGTGGGAACCACACATGCAGAGATCATCCGTTCACCTACTCTGCGTCTCACAAAGGCATGGCGGTTGGAACCAAAAATCTCAAATTTGGACTCCGACCAAATTACAGATTTCCACTGGTCTAATGTCCATTGCTCGCGTTTCTTGGCTCAAGCAAGCCTCTCATTATTGGTGTTCTTTAGTGGTTTCTTTGCAGCACATTATTTAGTAAAACACAAAAAACATGACATTATTGCCAACTCTAATAGTGATTAACACTTGTTCCAAACACAAAACATCACATTCTGGGCTTTACTTCAGCATTCAGATATCGCTCAGGTACAGTATACTGTATGTTGTGTTTCAGTTCAACTACTACTCTACTACACTTACAGGCCAAAGTAGACTACTAAATAGTTACTGTGCAAGGAGGACAGAGCTATACGAGAATAAACTGCATAATCAGACCATACCGTGCTAGTTAGTAGGCTTGTGGTTGTACCAGTTAGTTCCAGCGACCTAACCATAACCTTACCTCTTTTGGTTTCTGGAAGAAATACAAAAAGGTCTGACAGGGAAGGGGCATATCACCTCTGTCTCTCATTAAATTCCATTTGGTTTCTTTGTCTCATCTTTCAAATATATCAGTGCTTCGACATCTCCATTTCAGTTGAACTGCTAACGTTATTAGGCAGGAAATAAACCCACCCAGAGTCAATTATATTAGGCAGGAAATAAACCCACTCAGAGTCAATTATATTTATAGTCTCACACTGCATACCTATAGATCAGGAATCCGGAGCCTATGGGTTTCCATACACAGAGATTCAAAGGGCATTGGACCACTATCTCCCCCACCCCACAGTAGAGCAGCTCAGGTGAGAGTAACACCTCCAGACTCAGGTCACAGGTTTGGGCCTGCTGCTGTAGCTGTGTGTAGTGAGCTGTGACGGGGGTGCCCGGCTCACAGTCCTTGGAGCCCTCTTCCACCCCCTGCGCGTACATCAGCGTGATTGTTGTGGCAGCATTGACGGGATACGACCTGAGCAGAGTGGAGGTGAGTCCTTGCGTGAACACTCTGTGCCCCTCCCTCCTCAGCAGTGCTGCACTGCTAGACTCCGCCCACCTTAAGGCTAGACTGGACAGCCAGGAGGCGATCCCAGACATCTCGCCGGTAAATAGCGGCTTGGGGATCATGAAGGGATCGTCAGGCTTGCAGCTAATGGAGTGTGTCAGGACATCGTAGGCCAGGAAGTAGACTTCAAAGCCGAGATGTCTGGGATCAGCGTGGTGACCATGCCGCGGTTCACCCCCAGCAGCCCCTCCCGCTTGTAGATACAGGCCAGGCAGTCCAGGAAGTCATTTTACAGCTTCCTCTTGGATTTCTTCTCCCCAGTGCCTTAGTAACACAGTACAATTATAAATAGTAGTGATGGGCACCAATATGGAAAGGTTGACTCGTGGAGAAACATGAAATAGGTGGCCATACAATTATTTTCCAGAAAGTTGTGAACTTTTTATTAAAAGTTAGTGCAATTGGTGTACCCTTTCAACTCAAATGCTATGGTACACACACACTTTCCTAGCAGTGCAGGGGCAGAGCAGAGTACATTATGCTATCTAGCTCAGATAATCTCAAAATTTTATTTTCTACAGAGGTAGCTAAGTGGCTAGCTTGAAAGGGCAGTGTGTAAACCACAAATTGTTTGATTTTCTGGCAAGTTAGCTGGCTTGGCTAGTTAGCTCCACCACCAGATGCTGCAGAAACAAATTAATGGAACACTTTTGCCTAGAAAAATATTCTTGCAAGTGTTGACAACTGTTTGTTATAATAACGTAACAAATCCCTCATCAAGTCATGATATGGCAGTGCTGCATGCTTGCAATAACATATATTATTTAGTTTTTTACAACATACAGTGCCTTTCGGAAAGTATTGAGACCCCTTGACTTTTTCCACGTTGTTACGTAACAGTCTTATTCTAAAATGTATTAAATTCATTTTTGCCCCTCATCATTCCAAAGGCATAATACCCTATAATGACAAAATAAAAACAGGTTTTACTAAAATAAAAAAAAGGTTATCTACATAAGTATTCAGACCTTTTGCTATAAGACTCGAAATTGAGCTCAGGTGCATCCTGTTTCCATTGATCAACCTTGAGATGTTTCTACAACTTGGAGTCCACCAGTGGTAAATTCAATTGATTGGACATGATTTGGGAAGGCACACACCTGTCTATAAAGGTCCCACATTTGACAGTGTATGTCAGCGCAAAAACCAAGCCTTGAGGTCAAAGGAATTGTCCGTAGAGCTACGAGACAGGATTGTGTCAAGGCACAGAAGGTCCCCAAGAACACAGTGGCCTCCATTGTCCTTAAATGGAAGAATTTTGTAACCACCAAGACACTTCCTAGAGCTGACCGTCCGGCCAAACTGATCAATCGGGGGAGGAGGGTCTTGGTCAGGGAGGTGACCAAGAACCAATGGTCACTCTAACAGAGCTCCAGAGTTCCTCTGTGGAGATGGGAGAAATGTTCCAGAAGGACAACCATCTCTGCAGCACTCCACCAATCAGGCCTTTATGGTAGAGTGGTCAGACGGATGTCACTCCTCAGTAAGAGGCACATGACAGCCCGCTTGGAATTTGCCAAAAGGTACCTAAAGGACTCTCTGGTCTGATGAAACCAAGATTGAACTCTTTGACCTGAATGCAAAGCGTCATGTCTGAAGGAAACCTGGCACCATCCCTACGGTGAAGCGTGGTGGTAGCATCAAGCTGTGGGGATGTTTTTTCAGCGGCAGGGACTGGGAGACTAGTCCGGATCGAGAGAAAGATGAACGGCGCAAAGTACAGAGAGATCCTCGTTGAAAAGCGCTCTGGAGCAGGTTAGGACCTCAGACTGGGCCGAACGTACACTTTCTAACAGGACAACGACCCTAAGCACACAGCCAAGACAACGCAGGAGTGGCTTCGGGAACAGTCTCTGAAAGTTCTTGAGTGGCCCAGCCAGAACCCGATCGAACATCTCTGGAGAGACCTGAAAATAGCTGTGCAGCAACGCTCCCCATCCAACATGACAGAGCTTGAGAGTATCTGCAGAGAAAAATGGGAGAAACTGCCCAAATAAAGCTTGTGGGGTCAAAGAAGAAATTTGCTAAATTTTCTACCAAACCTGCTTTTTGCTTTGTCATTATGGGGTATTACAATTTAATCAATTTTAGAATAAGGCTGTAACGTAACCAAATGTGGAAAAAGTCAAGGGGTCTGAATAATTTCTGAATGCACTGTACCTCACTCATATTGATATCAATACATGATTTGCATGTATTTTATATATTTTCCACACGATGAGGTTGGAATAACATTGTGAAATTTTGAAAATGATGATAATGCCCTTAAAATGTAAGTCACTTGAAAAGACTGCCTGAAATTTCAGCCTGTTTTGGTAGGATGGAGTATTGGCCAATAAGAAAGAGTTCCAAACCGCTCTGCCAAAACCAGCTAGTTTTCAGTTCTCTCCTCTCCACTCCACGACAGTCCTTGCTAATTGCTTTCTTGAGAAATTTCTCTTAGCTAAGAAGCTATTTTTGTTATTTTTTTACCATTTTCATTTAAAAACACATCATTTGACATTGAGATCAAAACAGCTGCATTGGACCTTTAAGCAGTTGGAGAGAATGATACTTGTCGCCACTCTTTCTATGTAAAAGCCCATTATTTTGGTAATCCCTACCTTGCATCTGCATGCGTGTCTTGGCCAGCTCCATGGGGCAGCAGATGACACACTGTATGGCCCCAGCTGCGGCCCCAGCCAGGAACTGGTTCATAGGGGTGTCATGGCCCAGATAACGCATGGTGTTTCCCTGCACTCCAAACACTATGGCATTGATAAAGGTTAAGCCCATCATGGGGGAGCCGATGCCTTTGTACAGCCCAAACATCTGGGTAGAGAGGAGGAAAGGGAAGGGGAGATGGAGGGAGAAGGATGGCGAGATGGGGCAGGTAGAGAGAGAGAGAGAAAAGTAGACATTAGAAAGAGACTGTATTCAAGGCTATGGACTCTTGTGTAGCATGAAAAGGGAGCCACATAATTCTAAAATAAAATATATATAGGGGACGTATAGTACGTATACCCAATACCCATTCCCCAATACCCCTAACCAGTGCCTCCTCTATTCCACCCTATTCCAGCCCTGTGAGTATTTCAGCTGGTGCATAGCAATGGC
The DNA here is from genome assembly GCA_030435695.1 of Brachymystax lenok tsinlingensis. Lineage (NCBI taxonomy): Eukaryota > Metazoa > Chordata > Actinopteri > Salmoniformes > Salmonidae > Brachymystax > Brachymystax lenok. The sequence goes on along the minus strand of CM059796.1, from coordinate 6,918,450 downwards.
ATCCCACTCAGTCACAAGACCAGACCAGACCGGTGTCACAAGACCAGACCGGTGTTCATCTGACAGACAGGTCCAGGATCAGCCCCCAGGACACACTGACCTCAATAACACCACAACAAACGCCAAAACATCTTTAGGCCAAGAGACCCAATGAGCCATAACCTCTGTGAATAACTCAAGCAGAGCATACCTCAATGTGTTTGTGCTGATAGGAGAGTGGCCAAAGTGTCAAACAAAACTGTAGCATATAGGGTTATAATCTACCAAATAACTTGACATGGGCTAATCTCCTGTTGACATTTAAAATCGGAGACAGTTTCCACCAGCTGTCAGAGCAGCTCACAGATCACTGCACCTGTACATAGCCCATCTGTAAATAGCCCATCCAACTACCTCTACCTCATTTGCTCCTTTGCACCCCAGTATCTCTACTCGCACACTCATCTATCACTCCAGTGTTTAATTGCTATATTGTAATTATTATGGCCAATTTATTGCCTTACCTCCCTTATCCTACCTCATTTGCACACACTGTATATAGACTTTTCTATTGTATTATTGACTGTATGTTTGTTTATTCCATGTGTAACTCTATGTTGTTGTTTGTGTCGCACTGCTTTGCTTTATATTGGCCAGGTCGCAGTTGTAAATGAGAACTTGTTCTCAACTAGCCTAGCTGGTTAAATAAAGGTGAAATAAATAAATAAAATAAATGATAAAGATGTATGTAGGACTTACTGACTCCTGCCGTACGATGGACTGGAAACAGTGGTAGGTCCCGCGGTAAAGAGGCTTGTCCACATTCTGGACCTGTAGTCTCACCTGCAATACAAACACAGGTTTGTGTCAAAGGTCAAATAGAACCTGGATGGCCAATCAGCATCCCTCCTGAACCAACAAACACTTTCTGACAACGCTATCAAATCATAGTAACAAAAGGGAGGGAATACGGAGTATGATGCCATTACACACAAATATATGTACTGCAATGAAGTGTACAAACATGTTTTTTCTGACACAACTTGGTGAACCACATTAAGTCAGACATCAAAGAGTTACTTAGGGCTATATGTTGATAGGGGATGGGGAAGGGTCCTATTCTTGTTGTGGTTCAACAAAACCAAGACAAAGTGAGACAGACGGGTGGATGGTTTGACCTTTGCTGTACTTACTACAGTGTACTGCTGTGAAGAAGTATCTACTAACACAGTAAGACTTTTTCTGTGAAATGAAGAAAGTCCCTGTTACAGGTAACAAGAAAATCTCCCACAATTATTAAGCCTATGTAAGCTAAGGATGTGTACAAAAATCAGCACCATACATACAAATAGCATCTGTTATAGTGTAGAGATCATCCCTTTACCCTAACCATACCGTATTGCTGCTTCTGTGGTTGGTCTGAGATAAGCAGCAACTATTGAACTTAGTGACTGGAAGCTTTATTTTTATAGAAAAAGGAAAAAAGAAAAACGAAACATACCTTAACCGTGTCAAAAGGGTGTCCTACTAAGACTCCGGCAGCACCTGAAGAGAAGAAAGAGAGAGCCATTATAGACAGGATAGCCTAAAGCCAACACTATACTTAACTGAGATCAGATTGTTTCAAGTAAAAATGATGCTACTGCATTGTATTTATTACACTGATTTTTCAGACAGTTTGAGAAGTTGTATTCTGGCAGGGGGAATAAAATGACAGATTTTTACATGCCTTACAGAAACCAAATAAATAGCTGTGTCCGCTATTCAGATCACAACTTCAGAGATTGGAAACGTATAATGTAATGTTGGCCATCACCTCACATAGAGGATGTCACATCAGACTGCCAAAATATAAGCTGCAATTCTTCTGAGAAGGAAATGTAAACCCTGTCGCCATCAACAACAACCTGCAATCGTAAACAAATAGCAGATCTGGGTTCAAATAGTATTTGACAGGATTAGCAGTTGAGACGATTATATTGGTCAATTAAGCCAGACAGGCTTAAGTAAAGTATTTGAAATGAATTCAAATAGTATCTGAACCCAGGTCTGAGACAGTGACGCTATATGGATCTAGAAAGTGCTGACTAATATCTGGCAAGGCCACTGGGGAAGAGAGCGTGATTCTTCAGGAATAGTCCTGATGACTGCTCTACAAGTTAGCCTACATAACAGGTGTTTAGGGGTACCCAATCCTACCCTTGTTCCGATGCCAGTTTGAGACCTCTCACTACTGACTCTGGTATTTTGGTGTAACCTTACCTAATACAAGCCCTCTCCTCCCCTGGCTCGGACTACAGAGTGAAACCTCAGCCCTGGGCCCTGACAGCAACTGTCCTGCTATAGGCGTTGATATAGGCCTACAGAGTTTGGCAGACTATCCTCCATATTGGCACCAAGTTCCAAAACAATAACATTCTGAAATTAAATGTCTTGTGGACCAGCATGGCGCCCATGAGAAAGCCACAACCCAAACAGTTTGCAGAGCTCTGGATACTGGCCATCTCTCCATCTGTGGTCTGTCTGTACCTCTCTGGACTGGCTAGAACAGCTAGGCTAATGCTAACTAAGCAGCACCTGCTGTGTCACAGTGGGAGGCCTGGCCCCAGCCAGCCAATAAGAGCCAGGCCACTTCTGTAAACCAGTTAAAGAACAGCAGTAGGAATATGTTTGTTGCAAGGGGACAAGTCAACACACTGACCTCAGAGAAACTACAAACATTATTTGTGTCTTTGTGAACAGGCAGGCAAGGGACAATTATGGTAATATTTTACAATACCTTAAGTATTAATACCACAGTAGCTACAGTGGAATAAACTACCAGTACCTGGGCAGTTTGCAAAGTTGAGCCATTTCTTTCTTTTCTTTCACTTTTTGTATCTACTTAGAATTTGCAGTGGTACATTATTATGCAGGTCTGTGTCTTCCTGGTACAAGGTAACAAAGTTATTCATTTCCCTAAGAGGGCTCTACGCTGACCTTTTTTACAAGGAGCATGTGTACGCCTAAGTTGAAAAATGTAGGCGTACACAAAGAAATGTAGGAGCACAATGAAATATGTGAGGTACTAAAGCTAGAATCCTTAATTTATCTAGGTGTGCTGGTGCTACTAAATAAAATATCCAGGTTGCACAGCGAAATATTTAAGCCCATATGCGAGTAAAATGGTCACACTGTAGAGCCCTGCCTACAGTCACCATTGATTGCATTGAAGGCCTACTGCAAAGAGTTTCCTGAAAATGGCAGGATATATCAGTGGAACTGATTTACAAATGCTCAGAGGCTTGGCTTGGCACCCTCCAAAAAATGATGACATGTTGGCACCAACAGTTCCTGTCGTAAATCCAATTAGAATGTTATTGTTATGGAACATTTGGTGCTAACATGAAGGTTAGTTTACACCCATGTATGCTTATGGCTCAGCCGCAAATAGTCAGCCTAATAGGCATACACCTTCATATAATAATAAAGTTGCCAACGTGAAGTAATAAATAATAAAGTTGCCAACGTCACTCAACGTGACTTGCACCAACCTGACTTATCAACAAATATATCTACATTACAACAATTGTCATGCCTACCAACTATTCACAGACTGGTACCCAGACTAACTGTAGCCTACATTCTTTTTTTTAGCTAACATTCAACATCAAATGACAGGAGTGGAATTTAATAGCTGAACAGAAATGGCAAGCAGGCTATGGTACAGCGATTTCAGTTATGCTGTTCAGTGATTGACTTGGGAAGGAGCTCACTGGAGCGGTGTACCTAAAATGATATACTGCTTGAGCTCCTGTTCCTCTTATAGAATATTCTTCGCTTAAAAGTATTGTGGCGCTCCTGCACCTAAATATAAACAGTACCAGCACCCCAAATGAGTACTGGCACCTATTTCAGTGCAAGTCACGCACTGATGATGTTACAATAAGATATGGAGTGATTGTTTCCAATGCATTGTCTGAATAGTTCCAGACGGCGATAATATGATGTCACGTGTTTTCCATCGCTAGATAGAATTTGGAGAATGTTCCGAGGCTTGTGTGCCAACTTTCGCCAAGAACAAAAGTGTGGTTGATATCACAGAATCGGATTGCGTCACACAATGCTAGTAAGTTAGCCGGGTGATGTGAACAAGTCGAGAGCTTCACAATGTCAACATTGTGTAAGCTACAGTGTGTACGAATTCATTTCTCAAATAGCACTTTCGGTTTTAGGCCAAGTATGTGTGTGATTGGTAGGTGTGATGATGGCTGGATGACAGAGTTACAGTACGGCGACAGCTTGTGGCGCAGTGCCTAGCGTGTGTGGTGTGTGGGTATGGCTACAGACATCACTTGCCGGCTAAACTCGATCATGGGGTTGAGTTTAATCGGCTAATTTACTCACTAACCAGACAGACACGGGATGTGCTCGCTAGCCTTCCAACATTGGCTGCAGTACTGGTAGTTAGCTAGAAAGCGATGGGGTGTTTCAAATCAGACTTACCTCCAATGCAGCCAGCAAGAAAGTCCATCACCAGTTTGCGATTCAGAGTGCAGTGATCTGTCAAGTAACTATTATTAGCTACTTTTTGAAACCGATTCGTTTGACACCGACGCAGCTTGATGCAACACGTAAATTGCACAGCTAGCGCGGGATGCCAGCTAACTACTGAAGCTAGTAGGTAGTCAGCTAGCTACGTCGCTTACCGCCTAGCTATACTGTAGTTGGCTAAAGTCAAGATTCTGTCTAGTCCTAGCTAGGCACATGTCATATAAACGTGCTAGCTAATATATATTTGTTGAGATATCTGCGGCCGTTAGAATAGAGTTTAACTACACGACCTCAATGAGCTGTCCTAGCTAGATTGTTTTGCCCGTCCTCTCTCTGCCATATACTCGGCCTGTCTGACCAACGTTTTTGACAGATGGCATTGTCATTGACGTTGTGTACCACCTTGGGCATTTTCAATGCGTTTCTTTGACGGAAGCAAGCGGGAAAAAACGGGGCGGGACATACCTCTGTTCGCTTCCGTTTGGTTATTCAATGGTCAACGTAATGAATACACCCGTACTTCGGGTAAACATCGTATGCAATCACTCTACAGTCCCGAAGCCGCAATCCTTATTTTTCGATTTTACCCCAAAGGCGTATTGGTTGTGCACGAAAATACTAGTAATTGCAAGTTAGGCTCGTTTTACTGACTCTGATCTTTTCGACTCGTTCAGTCAAAAGAACGAATCTTTCGACTCATTTCGTTCATATAAGTCAGTAATGACCAGGGCACGCAGGACGCCCTACATGTACCAGCGAACAATGAACTTAAAACTCGTGAGACGTGATTCTACGAGCCTTTCGTTCACCATAGAAGGCTTATTGGAGCTGTCATTGGTGACTGAGACTTGTAAACGTGTGCTTTCAACAATTATTGCTTGGCATACAAATAAGATTACTTCTTGATACATTTTGAACGAGGTCGAGTTTGTTGAGCAGAGGCTGTGTATGTTTGGTTCTACAAAGCTGTGTCCATAACATTCAATAATTAATTAATTGCAGTCATTCTTGCACCATGCGACCAGTTATCAGTTCTAAACATGTATTTTTCTTCTCTTTGCTCATAATACAATAACAAGTAGATTTATGTCAAAACTGTAACTCGGCCACTCAGGACCATTCACTGTCTTCTTGGTAAGCATCTCCGGTGTAGATTTGGCCTTGTGCTTTAGGTTATTGTCCTACTGAAAGGTGAATTAATCTCCCAGTGTCTGGTTGTAAGCAGACTGAACCAGGATTTCCTCTAGGATTTAGCCTATGCTTAGCTCCATTCTGTTTATTTTTTTTATCCTGAAAAACTCCCTAGTCCTTAACCATTACAAACATACCAATAACATGATGCAGCCACCACTATGCTTGAAAATATTGAGAGTGGTACTCAGTAATGTTTTGTGTTGGGTTTGCCCCCAAACATAACACTTTGCATTCAGACCAACTTTAGTGCCTTGTTGCAAACAGGATGGATGTTTTGGAATATTTGTATTCAGTACAGGCTTCCTTCTTTTCACTCTGTCAAAAACATCCTGTGGCGGACTGCACTAGCATCGATTAGTCCCAGCGATATGCAACTTTTCAGGGAAGTCAGGAACCAATACACGCAGTCACCCAGGAAAGCAAAGGCTAGCTTTTTCAAACAGAAATTTTCATCCTGTCACTAACCCCAAAACGTTCTGGGACACTGTAAAGTCCATGGAGAATAAGAGCACCTCCTCCCAGCTGCCCACTGCACTGAGGCTAGGTAACACTGTCACCACCGATAAATTCACGATAATCGAGAATTTCAAATAGCATTTCTCTACGGCTGGCCATGCTTTCCTCCTGGCTACCCCAACACTGGCCAACAGCTCCGCACCCCCCGCAGCTACTTGCCCAAGCCTCCCCAGCTTCTCCTTCACCTAAATACAGATAGCAGATGTCCTGAAAGAGCTGCAAAACCTGGACCCGTACAAATCAGTTGGGCTAGACAATCTGGACCCTCTCTTTCTAAAATTATCCGTCGCCATTGTTGCAACCCCTATTACCAGTCTGTTCAACCTCTCTTTCGTATCGCCCGAGATCCCTAAAGATTGGAAAGCTGCTGCGGTCATCCCCCTCTTCAAAGGGGGTGACACTCTAGACCCAAACTGTTATAGACCTACAGTGGGGAAAAAAAGTATTTAGTCAGCCACCAATTGTGCAAGTTCTCTCACTTAAAAAGATGAGAGAGGCCTGTAATTTTCATTATAGGTACACTTCAACTATGACAGACAAAATGAGGAAAAAAAATCCAGAAAATCACATTGTAGGATTTTTTATGAATTTATTTGCAAATTATGGTGGAAAATAAGTATTTGGTCAATAACAAAAGTTTATCTCAATACTTTGTTATATACCCTTTGTTGGCAATGACAGAGGTCAAACGTTTTCTGTAAGTCTTCACAAGGTTTTCACACACTATTGCTGGTATTTTGGCCCATTCCTCCATGCAGATCTCCTCTAGAGCAGTGATGTTTTGGGGCTGTCGCTGGGCAACACAGACTTTCAAAGATTTTCTATGGGGTTGAGATCTGGAGACTGGCTAGGCCACTCCAGGACCTTGAAATGCTTCTTACGAAGCCACTCCTTCGTTGCCCAGGCGGTGTGTTTGGGATCATTGTCATGCTGAAAGACCCAGCCACGTTTCATCTTCAATGCCCTTGCTGATGGAAGGAGGTTTTCACTCAAAATCTCACGATACATGGCCCCATTCATTCTTTCCTTTACACGGATCAGTCGTCCTGGTCCCTTTGCAGAAAAACAGCCCCAAAGCATGATGTTTCCACCCCCATGCTTCACAGTAGGTATGGTGTTCTTTGGATGCAACTCAGCATTCTTTGTCCTCCAAACACGACGAGTTGAGTTTTTACCAAAAAGTTATATTTTGGTTTCATCTGACATTCTCCCAATCCTCATCTGGATCATCCAAATGCTCTCTAGCAAACTTTAGACGGGCCTGAACATGTACTGGCTTAAGCAGGGGACACGTCTGGCACTGCAGGATTTGAGTCCCTGGCGGCGTAGTGTGTTACTGATGGTAGGCTTTGTTACTTTGGTCCCAGCTCTCTGCAGGTCATTCACTAGGTCCCCCGTGTGGTTCTGGGATTTTTGCTCACCGTTCTTGTGATCATTTTGACCCCACGGGTGAGATCTTGCGTGGAGCCCCAGATCGAGGAAGATTATCAGTGGTCTTGTATGTCTTCCATTTCCTAATAATTGCTCCCACAGTTGATTTCTTCAAACCAAGCTGCTTACCTATTGCAGATTCAGTCTTCCCAACCTGGTGCAGGTCTACAATTTTGTTTCTGGTGTCCTTTGACAGCTCTTTGGTCTTGGCCATAGTGGAGTTTGGAGTGTGACTGTTTGAGGTTGTGGACAGGTGTCTTTTATACTGATAACAAGTTCAAACAGGTGCCATTAATACAGGTAATGAGTGGAGGACAGAGGAGCCTCTTAAAGAAGAAGTTACAGGTCTGTGAGAGCCAGAAATCTTGCTTGTTTGTATGTGACCAAATACTTATTTTCCACCATAATTTGCAAATAAATTCATAAAAAATCCTACAATGTGATTTTCTGGATTTTCTTTCCTCATTTTGTCTGTCATAGTTGAAGTGTACCTATGATGAAAATTACAATTTTTAAGTGAGAGAACTTGCACAATTGGTGGCTGACTAAATACTTTTTTCCCCCACTGTATATCCATCCTGCCTTTCTAAAGTCTTCAAAAGCCAAGTTAATAAACAGATCACTGACCATTTCGAATCCCACCGTACCTTCTCCGCTGTGCAATCCGGTTTCCGAGCTTGTCACGGGTGCACCTCAGCCACGCTCAAGGTACTAAACGATATCATATAACCGCCGTCGATAAAAGACAGTACTGTGCAGCCGTCTTCATCGACCTGGCCAAGGCTTTCGACTCTGTCAATCACCGTATTCTTATCGGGAGACTCAACAGCCTTGGTTTCTCAAATGACTGCCTTGCCTGGTTCACCAACTACTTCTCAGACAGAGATCAGTGTGTCAAATCGGAGGGTCTGTTGTCCGGACCTCTGGCAGTCTCTATGGGGGTACCACAGGGTTCAACTCTCAGGCCGACTCTTTTCTCTGTATATATCAACGATGTCGCTCTTGCTGCGGGTGATTTACTGATCCACCTCTACGCAGACGACACCATTCTGTATACATCTGGCCCTTCTTTAGACACTGTGTTAACAAACCTCCAAACGAGCTTCAATGCCATACAACTCTCCTTCTGTGGCCTCCAACTGCTCTTAAACTCTAGTAAAACTAAATGCATGCTTTTCAACCATTCGCTGCCCGCACCCGCCCGCCCGACTATTATCACTACTCTGGACGGTTCTGACTTAGAATATGTGGACAACTACAAATACCTATGTGTCTGGCTAGACTGTAAACTCTCCTTCCAGACTCATTAAATTAAATCTAGAATCGGCTTCCTATTTCGCGCAACAAATCCTCCTTCACTCACGCCGCCAATCATACCCTCGTAAAACCGATCCTCAACTTCATTGATGTCATTTAAAAAAATAGTCTCCAACACTCTACTGAGCAAACTGTGTCATCCGTTTTGTCACCAAAGCCCCATATACCACCCACCACTGCGACCTGTACGCTCTAGTCGACTGGCCCTCGCTACATATTAGTCGCCAGACCCACTGGCTCCAGGTCATCTATAAGTCTATGCTAGGCCTTATCTCAGCTCACTGGTCACGATAACAACACCCACCCGTAGCACACGGTCCAGCAGGTATATCTCACTGGCCACCCCCAAGGCCAACACCTCCTTTGGCCGCCTTTCCTTCCAGTTCTCTGCTGCCAATGACTGGAACGAATTGCAAAAATTGCTGAAGCTGGAGACTTATATTTCCCTCACTAACTTTAAACATCAGCTATCTGAGCAGCTAACCGATCGCTGCTGCTGTACATAGCCCATCTGTAAATAGCCCATCCAATCTACCTACCTCATACCCATATTGTTTGTATTTACTGTTCTGCTCTTTTGCACACCAGTACTTCTACTTGCACATCATCATCTGCACATCTATCACTCCAGTGTTAATTTGCTAAATTGTAATTACCTCGCTACTATGGCCTATTTATTGCCTTACCTCCTCACGCCATTTGCACACACTGTATATAGACTTTCTTTTTTTCTATTGTGTTATTGACTGTTCGCTTGTTTATTCCATGTGTAACTCTGTGTTGTTGTTTGTGTTGCACTGCTTTGCTTTATCTTGGCCAGGTCACAGTTGTAAATGAGAACTTGTTCTCAACTAGCCTACCTGGTTAAATAAAGGTGAAATAAAAAAAGTAAAGTAAATACAATGTTTTTGATCCATCCTCAGCTTTCTCCTATCACAGCCATTAAACTCTGTAACTGTTTTAAAGTTACCATTGGCCTCATGGTGATATCCCTAAGCGGTTTCCTTCCTTTCTGGGAACTGAGTTCGGAAGGAAAGATGCCTGTATCTTTGTAGTGACTGGGTGTATTGATACACCATCCAAAGTGTAATTAATAACTTCACCATGCTCAGAGGGATATTCTTAGTTTTTTTGCGCTCTATCAATAGCTGCCCTTCTTTGAAATTCACTGCTCAACTGAGGGACCTTACAGATAAATGTAAGTGTGGGGTGCAGAGATGCATAATGGGACCCATCTCATCCAAAATTTGACTCAAGTTTGCCTTAAAGAACCTGTAATCACCTGGATTATCATCAAGACTATTGGAAGGATGTTCTATGGACAGATGAGTCAAGAGTATAACTTTTTGGACCATTATGCCTGGCGAAATCTAGTGTTGGTTGGAGTCATTGCAGCTAAAGGTGACAACCAGTTATTGAGTGTAAGGGGGCAAGTACTTTTTTGTACAGGGTCATTGGGTGTTGCATAACTTTGTTTTATGAAATCAATGAAATAGTATGTTGTGTTATTTGTTCATTCAGGTTCCCTTTATCTAATATTAGGTTTTGGTTGAAGAAAATATGCAAAAGTAGAGAGAATTTGAAAGGGGCAAATACTTTTTCACAACACTGTCTCTATGCTGATTGTTAGCTTGTGTAACAGTATAGCTTCCTTCCCTCTCCTCGCCTCGAACCAGGGACCCTCTGCACACATAGACAACAGCCACCCTCGCAGCATCGTTACCCATCGCTCCACAAAAGCCACAGCCCTTGCAGAGCAAGGGGTACAACTACTTCAAGATTTCAGAGCAAGTGACGTCACCGATTGAAATGCTGTTAGCTAACTAGCCATTTCACACCGGCTACACTTGCATAACTGATATGTATATAATTATAAGGGACACTTGTTTTGTGGATAATATTACCATTTATAGAGCTCCATTCCTGACAGGCTGATCAGATTAGCTTTCAACCTCAGAGCTTGATCAGATTCAATTGCAGCCTCAGAGGCTCATAAGTCAGGATGCTGCCTTGTAGGCTGTTTAATGAGCAAAGCTCCTTGCAGGCATATTAGCAGTCAAAGTTCCTTATAGGCTGGTCGATATGATCCAGGGAGTGAGCTCTATTCTTGCCAGGCTGATCAGATTCAATAGCAGCCTAAGAGGCTTTAAAAGCAATTATTTGACCTTTATATAAGTCAGGATGCTGCCTTGTAGGCTGTGTCATGAGCAAATATTTTGTCTATCAATATGAATGGTGTCAAGACTGCTACTTGACCTTAATTGTAGTCATTCATCAGTCAATGATGGTATCTACTTGTGACGTGGTGGGGCTGGACCCATGTGCAGAGAATGGACCAAACGAGGAATCAATAGTTTAGGATAAATGTAAATACTTTACTGAAAATAAGGTAACAGGAGGATCACAGTAACACTGGAAAAACAACAAACACTAGACCACTTACTCAGGCACCAAACACACAGGGCAACCAAAATCAAGCTTCTGCAAACAAGGAATAGAGAAAATCCCTTTTAAAAGGGAAATCATAATGAAATGATAAGTAACACCTGAGTAACGAATAAAGTCTCTAGGGCGGTCTCTTCCGCCCTCTGGTGCCCGGAGGAACCATGTCAGTACTACTTTATTTCACTAATGCTTTTGTCTTTTTCTTACAGATGTGTGATGGTTGACCGTGACATCAAAATATGATCAAATCAGTTATCCTACAGTCTGCACTATTACTTTGCTGGTTACATGTACTTCAAGTAAATATCATGAAACTGTCTGACAGCCTCCTTTTAAAATTCAGCACCACAATGATTAATCTAAATATTTACATATTCATGCTTGCCAGGCTAATTGGTTCACACAGGTCTACAGTGATTGCAATTTGGAACCAATTTAAAATATAATTTAGTACAAAAAAGGTAGACAATACAAGAAACAGTAAGAAGGGTCTGAAATCCTAACTGAAATTTCATTTACACTCTCAGGCTGTACACCGACGGGGGATATCTTAGTGATCCATCAACAAGGAACGCTGTGATAAGAGGAAGTTACGCATCTGATATTGTGTAACATAATAATGTTTCAACTTAATAGTACACTCCTTAGTCTTAATGTAACATAATGGTAGCCCTGACACACAATGCTGAAGAAGGAGGATGGAGAAATGTTTACCTCTCAAATTCATAGTCAAATCAAATCAGAATACAACAGGTGTAGACTTTACCGTGAAATGCTTACTTACAAGCCCTTAACCAACAATGGAGTTCAAGAAATACTATATATTTACTATATAAACTAAAGTAAAAAATTAAATAAGAAGTAACACAATTAAATAACAATAACGAGGCTATATACAAGTGGTGCCGGTACAGAGTCAATGTGCGTGGGTAAAGGTTAGTCGAGGTAATTTATACATGTAGGTAGGGGTAAAGTGGCTATGCATAGATAATAAACAGCGAGTAGCACCAGTGTAAAAACAAAAGGGGGGTCAATGTAATTAGTATGGGTGGCCATTTGATTAATTATACAGCAGTCTTATGGCTTGGGGTAAAAGCTGTTAAGGAGCCTTTTGGACCTAGACATGGTGCTCCGGTACCACTTGCCACGCGGTAGCAGAGAGAACAGTGTATGTCTTGGGTGACTGGAGTCTTTGACAATTTTTGGGGCCTTCCTCTGATACCGCCTAGTATATACGGTTGAAATCAGAAGTTTACATACACTTAAGTTGGAGCCATTAAAACTCGTTTTTCAACCACTCCACAAATGTCTTGTTAACAAACTATAGTTTTGGCAAGTCGGTTAGGGCATCTACTTTGTGCATGACACAAGTAATTTTTCCAACAATTGTTAACAGACAGATTATTTCACTTATAACTCAATTTATCACAATTGCAGTGGGTCAGAAGTTTACATGCACTAAGTTGACTGTGCATTTAAACGGCTTGGAAATGTCCAGAAAATGATGTCATGGCTTTAGAAGCTTCTGATAGGCTAATTGACATCATTTGAGTCATTGGGAGGTGTACCTGTGGATGTATTTCAAGGCCTACCTTCAAACACAGTGCCTCTTTGCTTGACATGGGAAAATCAAAAGAAATCAGCCAAAAATGTTAGACCTCCACAAGTCTGGTTAATCCTTGGGGGCATTTTACAAACGCCTGAAGGTACCACGTTCACCTGTACAAATAATAGTACGCAAGTATAAACACCATGGGACCACGCAGCCGTCATACCACTCAGGAAGGAGACGCGTTCTGTCTCCTAGAGATGAACGTACTTTGGTGAGAAAAGTGCCAATCAATCCCAGAACAACAGCAAAGGACCTTGTGAAGATGCTGGAGGAAACAGGTGCAAAATATCTATATCCACAGTAAAACGAGTCCTATATCGACATAACCTGAAAGGCCGCTCAGCAAGGAAGAAGCCACTGCTCCAAAACCACCATAAAAAAGCCAGACTACGGTTTGCATCTGCACATGGGGTCAAAGATGGTACTTTTTGGAGAAATGTCCTCTGGTCTGATGAAACAAAAACAGAACTGTTTGGCCATAATGACCATCCTTGTTTGGAGGAAAAAGGGGGAGGCTTGCAAACCGAAGAACACCATCCCAACCGTGAAGCACAGGGGTGGCAGCATCATGTTGTGGGGGTGCTTTGCTGCAGGAGGGACTGGTGCACTTCACAAAATAGATGGCATCATGAGGAAGGGATATTATGTGGATATATTGAAGCAACATCTCAAGACATCCGTCAGGAAGTTAAAGCTTGGTTGCAAATGGGTCTTCCAAATGGACAATGACCCCAAGCATACTTCCAAAGTTGTGGCAAAATGGCTTAAGGACAACAAAGCCAAGGTATTGGAGTGGCCATCACAAAGCCCTGACCTGAATCCTATAGAAAATGTGTGGGTAGAACTGAAAAGGTGTGTGGGAGCAAGGAGGCCTACAAGCCTGACTCAGTTACACCAGCTCTGTCAGTAGGAATGTGTCAAAATTCACCCAATCTATTGTGGGAAGCTTGTGGAAGACTACCCAAAAGGTTTGACCCAAGTTAAACAATTTAATGGCAATGCTACCAAATACTAATTGAGTGTATGCAAACTTCTGACCCACCTGGAATGTGATGAAAGAAATAAAAGCTGAAATAAACCATTCTCTCTACTATTATTCTGACATTTCACATTCTTAAAAAAAAGTGGTGATCCTAACTGACCTAAGACAGGGACTTCTTACTAGGATTAAATGTCAGGAAAAACTGAGTTTAAATGTATTTGGCTAAGGTGTATGTAAACTTCCAACTTCAACTGTAGGTCTTGGATGGCAGGAAGCTTGGCCCCAGTGATGTACTGGGCCGTAACGCAGTACCTTCTGTAGTGCCTTAAGGTTGGACGCCGAGCAGTTGCCATACCAGGCGGTGATGCATCCGGTCAAGATGCTCTCGATGGTGCAGCTGTGTAACTTTTTGAGGATCTTGGGACCCATGCCAAATCTTTTCGGTCTCCTGTCGTGGAAAAGGTGTTGTCGTGCCCTCCTCACGGCTGTCTTGGTATGTTTGGACCATGATAGTTTGTTTTTTTGGTGATGTGAACATCAAGGAACTTGAAACTCTCGACCCGCTCCACTACAGCTCAGTCAATGTTAATAGGGGCTTGTTCGGCCCTCCTTTTCCTGTAGTCCACGATCAGCTCCTTTGTCTTGCTCACATTGAGGGAGAAGTTGTTGTCCTGGCACCACACTGCCAGGTCTCTGATCTCCTTCCTATAGGCTGTCTCATTGTTGTCGGTGATCAGGCCTACCACTGTTTGTATTTGTATTTATTATGGATCCCAAAGCAGCAGCTACACTTCCCGGTGTCCAGAAGAATTAAGGCAGTTTATACAATTCAAAACATTACAATACATTTACAGATTTCACAACACACTGTGTGCCCTCAGGCCCCCTACTCCACCACTACCACATATCTACAGTAACAGTACTAAATCCATGTGTATGTATCGTATGTGTGTGTGTGTGTGTACGCATGTGTCTGTGCCAATGTTTGTGTTGCTTCACAGTCCCTGCTGTTCCAGAAGTTTTTTTAAATCTAATTTGGCTGCTTGTGTTTTTTTTTATATATTTCTTTAATAGTATTAACTGACTTTGATTATAGAATAATAACATATTTATTGCAAAAGAAAAATCTACTTCGATGGAATTTAGATGTAAAATTGCAGTAGCCTAGGCTACCGCAAATGTCATTCCCGTCCAATTTGTGGTATTTCTTTTTTATTTTTATAATTTGTTTAGAATTTTCCAATAAAAAAGAAATAAAAAAAAAGACAGCAATACAAACATTTACATTCATTGTACTGTTGAATGGGATGGTCAATATAGAGGACTAAACAAAACTTAACTCGCACATACACAAAATAAAACTAAATCCTATTAAGTGGTACATGTATAAGAAGACAGCATATAGTCATTACAAGCAGTGTAGTTGAGACAAAAATAAATGAGAAACCGCTGCACCTCCTTTCCTTTACCGCGTTATCTGGTTGAGACCTCGATAGTCAATACACAATACCTTCCTCCTTCTTCACAAAAAAGAAACTCGAGGAGGCGGGTGAAGTGGAGGACCGAATGTACCCCTGACGCAGAGATTCGGAGACACATGTTTCCATAGCCGCCGTCTCCGCCTGCGACAGGGGATACACGTGACTCCTGGGAAGTGCGGCGTCTACCAGGAGGTTTATCGCACAATCCCCCCGTCGATGGGGTGGTAATTGAGTCGCCTTCTTTTTACAGAAGGCGAGAGCCAAATCGGAATATTCGGGGGGAATGCGCACGGTGGAGACCTGGTCTGGACTTTCCACCGTGGTAGCACCAACGGAAACCCCTAAACACCTCCCTGAGCACTCTCGCGACCACCCCGTGAGAGCCCTCCGTTTGCCACGAAACAGTGGGTTCATGACAGGCTAACCAGGGTAGGCCTAGTACCACGGGAAATGCAGGAGAGAGTGCAATGAGTGCAATGAGAAAGAAGCTGATTCTCTCCTTGTGACCCCCCTGCGTCACCATGTCCAGAGGAGTGGTGGCCTCCCTAATTAACCTTGTCCCTAATGGTCGACTATCTAGGGTGTGAACAGGGAAAGGCATATTAACAGGAACAATGGGGGTCCCTAAACTAAGGGCAAATGATCTATCTATAAAATTCCCAGCAGCGCCTGAATCAACGAGCGTCTTATGCTGGGAATGCGGGAAAAACCCAGGGAAAACAACATGCAAAAACATGTGTGCAACAGAGGGCTCTGGGTGAGCATGGTGCCCGCTCACCTGGGGTGATGCGAGAGTACCCTGCCTGCTGCCTCGACTCCCAGAGGAACCAACCCGACACCGACCGGCAGTGTGACCTCTGCGGCCACAGATGGTGCACGAAACGGAACCTCCTCCAATCTCCCTGTGTGCAGCACCTCCCAGATCCATGGGCATCGGAGCGGTGGTGCTGGGGAATGGAACTGACTGACCCTCATCTGAACGTCCATGGGTAGCCAGCAGGTTATCCAACCGAATGGACAGGTCCACTAGCTGGTCAAAGTTTAGGTTGGTGTCCCTGCAGGCCAACTCCCGACGGACGTCCTCGCGCAGACTGCAACGATAGTGGTCAAATGAGGGCCCTGTCGTTCCATCCCACCCCGGCAGCTAGGGTCCGAAAGTCCATGGCGAACTCCGTGAGCGCTCCTCGTCCCCTGCCTCAAATGGAAAAGGCGTTCACCCGTCGCTCTACCCTCGGGTGGGTGGTCGAAGAAATTGTCCAAAGCCGCATCACCTTCTCCCCAAACGGCCTTGGCCCACTCCAAGGCTTTCCCCGAGAGTAATGAGACGAGGGCGGACACCTTCTCACGGTCCGAAGGAGCCGGGTGGACAGTTGCCAGGTATAGCTCCAGCTGTAGCAGGAACCCCTGGCTGTGTGCAGCCTTCCCCTCGTACTCCCGGGGAAGGGCGAGACGAATCCCATTGGGACCAGATGAAGGGGGGTGAGTAGTGGAGACCCAGGTTGGACTGGCGGAGGCGCTGGAGGAACGCTCTGTCTCTCCCAGCGATCCATGGTCTGAAGGACGTGGTCCTGCCTACAGGAAAAGGAATGCCAGCACAAAGTACAAAATACCAGTCTGGCGCAACCAGCCGGAAACGTGCCACTGACAAATAAACAATTACACACACAGACATGGGGAAACCAGAGGGTTAAATACATGACAAGTAATAAGGGAATGACAAGCAGGTGTGTGGGGAAACAAGACAAAACATAGGAGACCGGTGACGTCGACCGCCGAACACCGCCTGAACAAGGAGAGGCACCGACTTCGGCGGAAGTCGTGACATACGTTGAAAAGGCGTCTCAAATTGTAGTATATACGTCGGCCCGGGATGAAACCTGTCTGGTCAGGGTGTATGATGTCAGAAATATATATTTTAAATCGGTTTGCCAATATCTTTGTCAACACCTTATTTTCTATGGGGAGTAATAACACGGGGCGATAAGATCTCCATGGAATCTCTTATCTTTTTTCAAGATCAGTGCTATTGTAGCCTCATACAGTGTTTGCGGGAGTTTGGCATTTTCTTTGGAATGTTTAAACATTTGCAACATAAGTGGAGCTAGACTGGCGCAGTACTTCTTATAGAATTCTATTACATATCCATCGGGCCCAGGGGCCTTGCTGTTTGGAAATTGTGCTATCGCTGTGTTAATTTCCTCTAAAGTTATCCCAGCATCGAATGCAGCAGCTGCCCCCCTGTCTAGTTTAGGAAGTTCACATTCAGTGAGAAAGCGTTCCATAGTTTGTGGATCAGTAGCATCGCATTTTGATTGACATAGCTCTGAGTTAAACTGCGCAAAGCATTTATTAATATCCTGCGGATCTGTTACTATTTTACCCTTCTTGTCTTTTAGTTTGTGAATAGCTCTAGATGCCTGTACATTCCTTAGCTGTCTTGCTAATAATTTATGTAGTTTGTCACCCAGTTCAAAGTAACGTTGTTGCGTTCTAGCAAGTTAAGAGCCCATCCGTTTCGAAAGGATCGTACTGTATTCATATTACAACTTTGTGATCTTCTCAAGGACTGCATTCGAGGAATTTATCCTGTTCCCCTAACTCTCTTAAAATTTCTCTCAGCGTAATATTGGCACGTTTCTTCCTGTCTGATGTATAAGAAATAATGTAACCTCTAGTCACAGTCTTTAGAGATTCCCAAAGGGTGGAGTTCTCAACCTCCCTCGTGTCGTTAGCTCCGAGGAAAAAGGCAATCTGCTCCTTCAAATACTGACATGAAGTCTAATCTGACAAAAAGTCTCATCTTTCAAAATGTATGCGTCTACCTGTAGACATATTGTTGAGTTTCAGCACCATGGACAGAGGAGAGTGGTCCGTAATTAGAATAGGGTGATAGGAAACCGATGCAGCTGCTGAAATTAGTTTGGAGTCCAACAAAAAATGGTCAATTCTGGAATATGATTTATGAACTGACGAAAAGAAAGGGATTATTCTATCTGTTGGGTGCGTCAGACTCCAAATATCGACAATGTTAAGGTTTGTCATCAATGTATTTAGACAGACACTGGCATTTGATTGTTGAAGTGACCTTGATCGCTGTTTATCCAAAAGAGTATCTAACGTACAGTTAAAGTCATCTCCAACAATAACACTTGTATCCGAGATATTTGGTATGGCCTTAAATACCCTTTGAAAAGAAAATGGAAGTTGATTGACCAAGGTTATTGGTTTCGAATTCAATGTACCAGCCACAATAATATACAGACCATTAGGATCTGAAATCGAGGATACGTGAAAAAAGGAATGTTTTTCCTTATCAGGATTGCTACCCCTCTCGCGTTTGCATCAAAGTTAGACTGGTATATCTGAAGATCCAGCCGACTCGTAGCTTGGCCTGAGCGGAGCGTTTAATATGAGTTTCTGGAAGAAGCACTATGTCAGCACCCAGCGCGCTGACATAGAAGCACTATGTCAGCGCGCTAAAACCTTAGCTCGTTTCACGACATGCCCTAAGCAATTGCAGTTCCAGCTGACTATCTTTATTCCACCAGGTTTACTCTGTGCTTGGTCACTAAGTGGCATTTGCTATTTTAGAGCAAATTGTTTTTGTCATTCAACGCCCAAAAGAAAACGTCCCGCCGTGCGGGAGCTTGTCATGCCACCTGTATTAATAAATGTGAACATAACACACAGACCCCATCCCCCCTCCCGTCCCATTACTGAGTGACAGAAGCACTCCTTGACTAACACAGAAACAGTAGGGTGTCTAGACATACAGCTTGAACTAACTCGTCATCTATAGATAATCCGCATATAAACTAAGTGGCGCTAAAACATGATAGGCTAAACAATGCTATATAGGCCATAACATCTCACCCATCATATAAGTCCACATTTCTGATCTTCTGATCGAAAAGACATAGGCAGGAAATTCAGACACATTCCTGGCCTGTATTTGGCCATTTAGCCGGTTGACACAGCCGTTCTGTATCTTCAGCCAGGGAGCTTGCTTGACAAGAACAGATCGGTCTCTTTTGGGTTGTCAAACGTACGTGTTGATCCCTCAACTGTCACTTTAAACCAGGCTGGGAAGAGGAATCCATATCGTCTACTCTAGCGCCCCCCTTGCGTCAGTTACTTGATGTGGAATAGAGTTCCATGTAGTCATCGCTCTATGTAGTACTGTGTGCCTCCCATAGTCTGTTCTGGACTTGGGGACTGTGAAGAGACCTCTTGTGGCATGTCTTGTGGGGTATGCATGGGTGTCCGAGCTGTGTGCCAGTAGTTTAGACAGACAGCTTGGTGCATTCAACATGTCAATACCTCTCATAAATAAAAGCAGTGGTGAAGTCAATCTCTCCTCCACTTTCAGCCAGGAGAGATTGACATGCGTATTATTAATATTAGCTCTCTGTGTACATCCAAGGGCCAGCCGTGCTGCCCTGTTCTGAGCCAATTGCAATTTTCCTAAGTCCTTTTTTGTGGCACCTGACCACACAACTGAACAGTAGTCAAGGTGCAACAAAACTAGGGCCTGTAGGACCTGCCTTGTTGATAGTGTTGTTAAGAAGGCAGCGCATCGCTTTATTATAAGACAGACTTCTCCCCATCTTAGCTACTACTGCATCAATATGTTTTGACCATGACAGTTTACAATCTAGGGTTACTCCAAGCAGTTTAGTCATCTCAACTTGCTCAATTTCCACATTATATATTACAAGGTTGTGTCATCAGCAAACTTAATGATGGGGTTGGAGTTGTGCTTGGCCACGCAGTCGTGGGTGAACAGAGAGTACAGGAGAGACCTAAGCACGCACCCCTGAGGGGCCCCAGTGCTGAGGATCAGTGTGGCAGATAGGTTGTTGCCTACCCTCACCACCTGGGGGAGGCCCATCAGGAAGTCCAGGATCCAGTTGCAGAGGGAGGTGCTTAGTCCCAGGCTCATTAGCTTAGTGGTGAGCTTTGTGGGCGCTATGGTGTTGAACGCTGAGCTGTAGTCAATGAACAGCATTCTCACATAGGTGTTCCTTTTGTCCAGGTGGGAAAGGGCAGTGTGGAGTGAGATTGAGATTGCGTCATCTGTGGATCTGTTGGGGCGGTATGCCAATTGGAGTGGGTCTAGGGTTTCCGGGATGATGGTGTTGATGTGAGCCACGACCACAATTTTTTTGTCCATTAAAAAAACATAAAGTTTATCAGAAATACAGTGTAGACATAGTTAATGTTGTAAATGACTATTGTAGCTGGAAACGGCAGATATTTAATGGAATATCTACATAGGTGTACAGAGGCCCATTATCAGCAACCATCACTCCTGTGTTCCAATGGCATGTTGTTTTAGCTAATCCAAGTTTATAATTTAAAAGGCTAATTGATCATTGGAAAACCCTTTTGCAATGATGTTAGCACAGCTGAAAACTGTTGTTCTGATTACATTTAAAAAAAATGTGCTATTCTTTCAAAAACAAGGACATTTCTAAGTGACCCCAAACTTTTGAACGGTAGTGTAGGTATTACAGACTCGGTCAGGAAGAAGTTGAAAAGACACTTGCCAGTTGGTCCGCACGCTCTGAGTACACGTCCTGGTAATCCGTGGCCTTGTGAATGTTGACCTGTTTAAAGGTCTTGCGCACATCAGCTACGGAGAGCGTGATCATACAGTCGTCCAGATCAGCGAGTGCTCTCATGCATGCTTCAGTGTTGCTTGCCTCGAAGCGAGCATAAATGGCATTTAGCTCATCTGGTAGGCTCGCGTCACTGGGCATCTCGCGGCTGGATTTCTCTTTGTAGTCTGTAATAGTTTGCAAGCCCTGCCACATCCAACGAGCGTCAGATCCGGTGTAGTAGGATTCAATCTTAGTCCTGTATTGACGTTTTGCCTGTTTCCAGTCTGTGTGAGCAAAACAGTCCTGTAGCGTAGCATCCGTGTCATCTGACTACTTCCGTACTGAGCGAGTCACTGGTACCTCCTGCTTTAGTTTTTGCTTGTAAGCAGGAATCAGGATGATAGTATTATGGTCAGATTTTCCAAATGGAGGGCGAGGGAGAGCTTTCTATGTGTCTGTGAGTGGAGTACAGGTGGTCTTTTTTTCCCTCTGTTTATACAGGTGACATGCTGCTAGAAATTAGATTAAACGGATTTAAGTTTGCCTGCATTAAAGTCCTCGGCCACTAGGATGCTCCGCTTCTGGATGAGCATTTTCTTGTTTGCTTATGGCCTTATACAGCTTGTTGAGTGGGGTCTTAGTGCCAGCATCGGTTTGTGGTGGTAAATAGACAGCTACGAATAATATAGATGAGAACTCTGTTGGTAGATAGTGTGGTCTACAGCTTATCACTAGGTACTCTACCTCAGGCGAGCCATACCTCGAGACTTCTTTAATATAAGACATCGCACACCAGCTGTTATTGACAAATAGACACACACCCACACCCCTTGACTTACCAGACATACAGTTGAAGTTTACATACACTTAGGTTGGAGTCATTAAAAATTGTTTTTCAACCACTCCACAAATTTCTTGTTAACAAACTATATTTTCGGCAAGTCTAACCGATATGTGCATCTAATTTTAAGTAATTTTTCCAACAATTGTTTACAGACAGATTAAATGTATTTGGCTAAGGTGTATGTAAACTTCCGACTTCAACTGTAGCTGCTCTGTCCTGCCGATGCACGGAAAACCCAGCCAGCTCTATAATATCTGTGTTGTCATTGTAGTCTTGCACGACTATCCTGAACTCGCGAGTTTCCACTCTGTTTCACTTGCAGTTTAAAATGTGAGCAGAACAGTGGGTGGAAACACTCCACTGGTGGGAAAATGCACATATTTTCTTTATGCAGATTTTATAACATTCACATGAAAATCTGTTGCCAATTGGATGGAAACCTAGCTAATGACTGATATCACTTACATACTGCAATCGGGAGGCTGTATCGGTATATTTAAAAACTCTGTAATGGGTGGCCAAACCATATTATATGGTCCAAACCCTGAATAACATCCTCAAGAAAAAAACTTTGGGGGGCTTGAGGTTTTACAGTAGCAGCCTAGGCCCCTGCCTAGATAGCTATTCTATATAACTGTAAAGAAGAATGCTGCCTGCTTTTGAATTATAATGACTTTCAAGGCTTCAAAACTAAAATAATTTTCTAAACATAGTAACATCTTTGGCAGTATATCCTCCTTGATCAACCAGGCCACATCATGCACCTATGTTACTTTGTGTCAAATACATTTTTACAGTATTGCAAAGTATCAATATACTCCATTTTCATTCATCAATCAGTTTGCACTTAGTGGGACTATAATTTGTTTTTCAACAGGACAATGACCCAAAACACCTCCAGGCTGTGTAAGGGCTGTTTGACCAAGAAGGAGAGTGATGGAGCATCAGATGACCTGGCTTCCACAATCACCCAACCTCAACCCAATTGATGAGTTGGACCACAGAGTGAAGTAAAAGCAGCCAATAAGTGCACAGCATATGTGAGAACTCCTTCAAAACTGTTGGAAAATAATTCCAGGTGAAGCTCGTTGAGAGAATGCCAAGAGTGTGCAGAGCTGTGATCAAGGCAAAGGGTGGCTATGTTGAAGAATCTCAAATATATTTTGATTTGTTTAAGACTTTTTTTGGTTACTACATTAGTCCATATGTGTTATTTCTGTGACGTGGTAAAGTTGGATCCAGGTGCAGAGAAGAGACCAGATGAGGAATCAGTGGTTAAGGATAAACATATGACTTTAATGAGATACGGTAGCCCCAGGATCACAGTACACTTGAAAAAACAACAAGGTCTCGAAAACTCACTTGCACACGGTAAACAATTCAATTCAATCTTCTACAAAGGACCACAGAAAACACACTTATTTTAACAGGGACACAATCATGAAATAATAAGACACATCTGAGTCCAATAAAAGTCTCTAGGATGGTCTCTGCCGCCCTCTGGATGCCAGGAGGAACCATGACAGTATCCCCCCCCAGGAGCGGCTCCAGCTGCGGAGCCATGACGACCACCATGTAGTTGTTTGAAGGAGTGTCTCCATTGTAGTGCTCAGGACCGGGCTGATCGCGGAACGTAAAGTCTGTTAGTGGGTCCCCCACCGGGATCAGGTTCTCGGGTCTGGGCTTGTCAAATCGTGGTCTCAATACTCCATATCACGTGAGCTACATTTTTTTACGGGGTCCATTTGGGTGCCTGTGGTAGAGATAATGTGACCCAGGAAGGAAACCTGGAATACGTGGAACTCACACTTCTCTTTCTTGACATATAGTTGACTCTCCAGGAGGCGCCTCAGGACTTGGCAGAAGTGCAGTATGTGTTCCAGAAGGGTCTCGGAGAAGATCAAGATGTCGTTGAGATAAACAAAGACAAACCAATTCAACTTATCTCTCAGGGTGTCATTGACCAATGCCTGAAAGACTGCTGGTGAGTTTGATAATCCAAAGGGCATGCCTAAATACTCATAGTAGCCACTAGGGGTATTAAAGGCAGTCTTCCACACATCTCCCTCCCTGATTCTCACCAGGTTGTAAGCGTTGCGGTGGTCCAGTTTGGTGAAGAATTGGGCCCCTTGGACCAACTCCAATGCGGAGGACATCAGGGGTAGGGGATAAAGATTATTGATCGTATTCTGGTTCAGCCCTCTGTAGTCAATGCAGGCCTCCATCCTTCTTACCCATGAAGAAGAAGCCTGCACCAGCAGGGGATGTATAGGGGTGAATTAAATGAATATAGAAAAACACTTGAATGAGTAAGTGTGTCCATACTTTGACTGGTATATATATATATATATATATACACACACACACACACACACACACACACATACACACACCATTTATTTGAGATATTTGTGCTGAAACTAAGAGTAGTACATTTTATTTTGGGATATGCATTATGGCCAAAATGTGTATGAAATGTACCAAATAAATGGAATGGTGGATGTGCTCACTCTCTCAATGGCAGAATAGAACAGTGTACACAGCGTACAAGTGTCAAAAGCTGATACCAGCTGTCATAACTGTGTATTACATCTGTTATGGCAATGTTATATAATAAAAGTTATGTAGCCTGAAGGTTTCAACGAGTGTAACAGAGCCATTGTTTTAGAATAGAACTTCAGAGTCCTCTAGTGGACAGAAAAAACACTGCATCAACAGGGTTGTCCATGTTCCTCACTCTACTGGGACACTTCTGAGGTGATGCAGAACAGATGTCTTCCCATTATATTTGACTGATCCGGTCCCCTGGGCATTTATCAGAGCACACACACACACATACGCCACTCTCTGGCATACAAACACACCTCAGTCTCTCTAACACACAAACATGCATGCAGACAATACACACACATACACACACACTACCCTCCCATGCACACACACTACCCTCCCATGAGTCCCATATCAGATGTGAGAAAAGTATTTCAAAGGGCCATTTGACATTTTGAAGCTTCAACAAGACATTTAACCACGTGGCAAAGGATAAACCAGAGTTGAACATGTTGGTCTAAAGACTATAGGAGAGTGTAGAAGCTTGGGGCAAGAGGCTGATATTTAGGTTGGCTAACATTATAAATTGATTGCCACTAATTACCAGATTCCTGGGTCTTATTCACTAGGAGCCAAATGGAAGAAAACAGACAAACAGGGAGGGAACTACCTATAGTTTTCCAATTTGAAATGCTTGTTTTTGTTTGCTGTTGCATAACATTTTGCTACAAATTGCATTTATGAATAAGACCCTGCTGTTACGCTGCAGATGGTACACTGTCTCTATCTACTGGCCACATATGGAACTGAGCCATACACCAACCCACCTTACTGTTGCTCAATATTCACACACAATGCCTCAAATCCTGCAGCCTGCAGCCAACTCTCTCTCCTATCCTCACTGCTGTTTAGTAGACGAATCTAATAAAATCACATTATCCACAACTGATGTGAAGAGGGATAACCCTCCGAATCAAGTTTCTCTGCCTGTTTGAATCCCACAAACATGCTGAATAAAAATGAGTGTGATCACACAATCACACACAGGCAGGCAGGCATGCTTGCACACACACAGACACACACACAACTCACACATCAATGAATCCCCTGTATCCTGTCCTGAGTTCCAACAACCAACTACATGCCAATCACCGTAAAGATCTTGTGCACACATTGGTGTATATGGGTTTCTCCTGGAATCTGGGCTTTCTTACAAAGACATAGTTGCTGAAATTATAGGAATTAAATCATTACTTAAGGTCAAAGAGTGGGACCCCTCTATACTGTCCTAAACTGTCAGTAATATGGAAAAATAGGGATGGAGGGATAATGGAGGAATTAACAAACAGAATGAATGGAGGTCATCTGAGGCGAGACCCAGAGAGGCATGTACGGCCAGTGGAATGAGATATACATTACACCAGGGGGACAAAGCTAAATCTGGATGTTTTCGTTCCAACAACCAACTAGACACCAATCACCATAAAGATATGTGCACATTGGGGATTAAGGGCTTCTCCTGGAAACTGGGCTTCCTTACAAAGACATAGTTGCTGAAATTCCAGGAATTACCGACAGTGTACTGTGAAACAAGAAAAACCCTCAATGTTTCCTTTGTTCTCTGCTCATAATTAAACCCTGCATGTCTTTTCCCCTTATGCAACAAAAGCAGCGTGCAATTATTCAGTCTTCTAAAGATCTCACTGAGCTAAGTTACAAGGTGGCTAACTATCACCACACTACTTTCTGAGAAGGATAGGGGTTGGGGGATTTCTTTCATTATCTTAGAACCTTTTGAAAATGTGTTAATGTTTAAGTCTCCACTTGCATCCCCTGTTGCTAAGGCCAAAGGCAGGAAGCCACAGAGGAGAAGAGGGACCTTATGAGAGGCCATTGTTGTGCTTGGTGCAGGTATACTGGTACCTAAATTCCACTAGTTCACCTGGTGAATGTCGACTGGACTGATTGAAGAGGATTGAAGATTGAAGACTGACGATTACATGTCTGAATGTGGACATTCAAAAGTCTGTCATCTACACTGAACAAAAATATAAACGCAACATGTAAAGGGTTGGTCCCATCTGTCCTGAGCTGAAATAAAAGATCCCACAACATTTTCTTTACGCACAAAAAGCTTATTTCTTAAAAAGGTTTGTGCACAAAGTTGTTTACATGCCTGTTAGTGAGCATTTCTCCTTTGCCAAGATAATCCATCCACATGAGAGGTGTGGCATATCAAGAAGCTGATTAAACAGCATGATCATTACACAGGTCATTACACAAATGTGCAGTTGTGTCAAACAACACAATGCCACAGATGTCTCAAGTTTTTAGGGGGGAGTGCAATTGGCATGCTGACTGCAGGAACGTCCACCAGAGCTGTTGCCAGAGAATTTAATGTTCATTTCTCTACCATAAGCCACCTCCAAAACCATTTTAGAGAATTTGGCAGTACGTCCAACCGGCCTCACAACGGCAAACCACGTGTAACCACGCCAGCCCAGGACCTCCACATCCGGCTTCTTCACCTGTGGGATTGTCTGAGACCAGCCACCCGGACAGCTGATGAAACTGAAGGTTCCTGCACAAATTGTCAGAAACCGTCTCAGAGAGCATGTTTGGGATTCTCTGGCTGGACGTGTACGACAAGGTGTTCTAGTTCCCGCCAATATCCAGCAACTTCGCACAGCCATTAAATAGGAGTGGGACAACATTCCACAGGCCACAATCAAAAGCCTGATCAACTCTATGCAAAGGAGATGTATTGCGCTGTATGATGCAAATGATGGTCACACCAGACACTGACTGGTTTTCTCATCCCCAACCCTACCTTTTTATTAAGGTATCTGTATTCCTAGTCATGTGAAATCCATAGATTAGGGCCCAATGAATTTATTTCAATTGACTGATTTCCTTACTCAGTTAAACTCAGTCAAATCTTTGATATTGTTGCATGTTGCGTTTATATTTTTGTTCAGTGTGCATTCCAGTCACAGCCTGTTGTCTATGCATACGTTGGGCTTGAACAGGCCGGGTTTGAAGAGGGAGAAGTAATCTGTGGCAACACCTTTCTTGGTGTACATTGGCTACTCTGTGTATGTATGTATTAGTGGATCTGCCTGGATTGACTTTGTGATAACTCTAGCAACCCTGTGCTTTTGTGGCGCAGCTGATGCCACGGGCTTCTGATTGCCACAGGACTGTGTTAAGAGTCAGTTCGAAAGTATAGGCTCAGGGTAGCTATTCCCCCAAGCAAAGCATCAATATAAAATAGCCTACAGGCAGTGAGCGCTGCAAGCTATACCAATCCCCCCGGCAGGAACACAGAACCTAACAGGTGGAGGCTGAGGTGGTGGTGGGAGCAAGAATTCGGCACATAGTAGCAGTAGCAGCAAGTGGCAGTGGGATAAGTGAGCAGACCCTGTCATCCTAAATAGACCGCCAATACGGTAGGTGTGATTGTAACTAGCCTCTAATTGGTATAATCTCAACTGATGCGTCGGGTTTCCCTTCTGAACAGGCTCAGCCTAATATCAGAAAGAAAATGCCACGTAGAAATATGTTAAACAATATATTAAGCAATGAATAATGAAAGTCTTGGTGTCTAGGCTCTGCTCCTTCAGGGTAGCTCACTGCCCAAGCAAAGCATCAATATAAAATAGCCTATAGGCAGTGAGCGTGGTAAGCTATACCAATCCCCTAAAACAGCAGAACCATACGATGGCCAACTGTGTGTAGCTATGCCAGAGCGCTGGTTAGATATAATCAATAGACCAGTTAAAGTAAACCTGCCATCGCAAGAATTAATACTATGTGGGAATGTTAACCATGTGTGGCATTACGGCAACATATGACTCTTATCCCTCGTGACGTGCCGCTGGATACCCTCGCTTGAGGCAAGATGAACTTCTTGCCAACATAGCAGTGTGAACCCAGCTGACCTAGAGATGCACCGCCGGACTATAGGAGTAGCCCAAACATCTGTGGGTCTACATGAAATATATACAATCTAACACGCAACTTAAGCAATATGCACCCAGTCAACCACTTGTGCTAATACGCACTGAACATTATTACGATAACCACCAAAGCAATGCTATCGACTGTGGGCTGAACGCCCGACATAGCGACCTATATAAGGCATGGGACTCTCAGATGAACTCATCACTTTTAGCATAAAAAATCTCCTTGGTGTTTAATCGAATAGAGTTCGAAGGAATGCCCATGATCTCCAGTGTGGATGCAGGGACAGATAGAGAAGCCGTTGAAGCAGCGCCAACGTGAAACGAAAGGGCGGCGTACAGCTCTGGAGCATTGTAAGAGGAGACAGAGCCTTGATGAAAAACCAGCATCTCGTCATTGGTTTGCCAGCATCAGGGATGAATAATGGATTGCCAGCGTGGCCAGCGGTCGCCATTGCAGGCAGCGTAACATGAAAGAGAGGACAGAAAGCAGTGCTAGTTTGAGCAATATGATACCTGCAAACCTTTACCCTTCCTATCATTCTGGGAATGCTTAACCAACACGGTGAACATGTGAGTGTCCATCATTTTTAAATCCCCAAAATCGGGAGATGATGCAATGGTTAAAAAAAACTGTAAAAACCTGTAGAAAGCAATAAGACAACAGCCTCTAATAAAAATCATTGTACGAGCCGAACACCCTCCAGTTTTTGTATAGAGCGAGGGTGATAGGTAACCTTTGGCATTGCGAGACTGCAAGAACTCAGGTAGGTTTCCCGATCTCAGAACGAATCAATTGTAACATCGTAGCCTCAAAAGGATCAGAGTGAAGCCATGATCAGGAGAAGCAGTAGCAGCGCCGATGCAGAATTGGGCGCCAATCGCTCAGAGCTAGCCCTAAGCGCTGATGAAGGAACCCGAGCCGTGATTAGTTCCAGTATCTGTCATTGGTTGCCAGTATCAATGTTGAACAGAGGTTCGCCTGGTGCTGCCTGTGCTCAGCATGCAGGCAGCATAACATGAAAGAGAGGACAAAGCGATGTTAGTTCTGGTGATGACAGCAATGTTCCACACGCGAGAGTCCATATTGCAAGCAGAACTTAAGAGATCATGCAAGATTAAAGGGACGGAACATTTAGTGTATTCAGACTGAAGAACCTCATATGGACGGCCTCTGGAAAAGCGTAACGTAAACTCAACACCATTGCCTTAATGGGAACTCAAACTTGTGCTACTGACAGAGGAGACATACTCTTTGATATGCCTGACTGAATTTGGAATAGAAGAGGCGTTTGTGGTTATATAACAGAAGACATTGTACAAAGAGAAGACCATACAGTAGACTACTGCAGAGCGCACAGCTCACCCACAACACACAGTGCAGTACTATCACGTTTCATAAAACACAGTATTACTAACAAACCCCCAAAACCCCAAATAAACGTTAGCTACGTACCCACCTTTTCTAAATAGCCTAATTGTCCTACTGGAACTGGTCAGCGGTAGCTGATGCATCTGCAGCGTGCAGAGTGAGATGAAAATCAAAACCTACAAATAATCTAAGTCAGCTGAAGGCTGTCTAACGACATAACCGGTAAACCAAGAGAGAAAAATAAATGGTCTGACAAAGAGAGAATTATACCCCATAGATTACTAGAAATAAGCCTGCGTATAAGAGTGTTTGAAAAAGGTTTAACAGACCTTCCCATGAGGGGCAATAAACGCTTGATTGCCAACTCCGGTTGCCATTTGGGTGTTAAGCAAGCGCACCACATGCTAGGTAATGCTACAGTAGATCAACAGCACCTTTCAACGCGGCTGGAAATATAGCACGCCTTGATTAGGATTCGCACAGCTATACAGCGTCAGCTTCCCCGCTGTCCAGGGTGATAACTTAGAATATGAGGAAGAAAGGTTAGGGTTAGGCAGAAGTATCAATTTAAATTGAGGCTGTACACCTGTGAATATATGTTTAGTGATGAAAAGACTGAGTATTGTTTAACTGATG
Source organism: Brachymystax lenok tsinlingensis (assembly GCA_030435695.1). NCBI lineage: Eukaryota > Metazoa > Chordata > Actinopteri > Salmoniformes > Salmonidae > Brachymystax > Brachymystax lenok. Next base: position 6,887,993 of record CM059796.1, on the reverse strand, counting down.
ACAGACTAACGCCATTCGAATAGCACAAGATATCACGCTGCACGACTGCTGAACCGTTCATGTAGCACCAACACATTTGGGCCAGCACAAGTTGGTAGATATGAGTCACGCTCAGTGAGCTGCATCAGGGTATAAGATGCCTTGCATACGCACTATGTACAGTGAGGGAAAAAAGTATTTGATCCCCTGCTGATTTTGTACCTTGGCCCACTGACAAAGAAATGATCAGTCTATAATTTTAATGGTAGGTTTATTTGAACAGTGAGAGACAGAATAACAACAAAAAAATCCATAAAAATGCATATGAAAAATAATATAAATTGATTTGCATTTTAATGAGGGAAATAAGTATTTGACCCCTCTGCAAAACATCACTTAGTACTTGGTGGCAAAACCCTTGTTGGCAATCACAGAGGTCAGACGTTTCTTGTAGTTGGCCACCAGGTTTGCACAAATCTCAGCAGGGATTTTGTCCCACTCCTCTTTGCAGATCTTCTCCAAGTAGTTAAGGTTTCGAGGCTGACGTTTGGAAACTCGAACCTTCAGCTTCCTCCACAGATTTTCTATGGGATTAAGGTCTGGAGACTAAGGTCCTGGAGTGGCCTAGCCAATGTGCTTCTTCTTGAGCCACTCCTTTGTTGCCTTGGCCGTGTGTTTTGGGTCATTGTCATGCTGGAATACCCATCCACGGCCCATTTTCAATGCCCTGGCTGAGGGAAGGAGGTTCTCACCCAAGATTTGACGGTACATGGCCCCGTCCATCGTCCCTTTGATGCGGGGAAGTTGTCCTGTCCCCTTAGCAGAAAAACACCCCCAAAGCATAATGTTTCCACCTCCATGTTTGACGGTGGGGATGGTGTTATTGGGGTCATAGGCAGCATTCCTCCTCCTCCAAACATGGCGAGTTGAGTTGATGCCAAAGAGCTCCATTTTAGTCTCATCTGACCACAACACTTTCACACAGTTGTCCTCTGAATCATTCAGATGTTCATTGGCAAATTTCAGACGGGCATGTATATGTGCTTTCTTATCCAGGGGGACCTTGCAGGCACTGCAGGATTTCAGTCCTTCACGGCGTAGTGTGTTACCAATTGTTTTCTTGGTGACTATGGTCCCAGCTGCCTTGAGATCATTGACAAGATCCTCCCGTGTAGTTCTGGGCTGATTCCTCACCGCTCTCATGATCATTGCAACTCCACGAGGTGAGATCTTGCATGGAGCCCCAGGCCGAGAGAGATTGACAGTTCTTTTGTGTTTCTTCCATTTTTCGAATAATCACACCAACTGTTGTCACCTTCTCACCAAGCTGCTTGGCGATGGTCTTGTAGCCCATTCCAGCCTTGTGCAGGTCTACAATCTTGTCCCTGACATCCTTGGAGAGCTCTTTGGTCTTGGCCATGGTGGAGAGTTTGGAATCTGATTGATTGATTGCTCCTGTGGACAGGTGTCTTTTATACAGGTAACAAGATGAGATTAGGAGCACTCCCTTTAAGAGTGTGCTCCTAATCTCAGCTCGTTACCTGTATAAAAGACACCTGGGAGCCAGAAATCTTTCTGATTGAGAGGGGGTCAAATACTTATTACCCTCATTAGAATGCAAATCAATTCATAACATTTTTCACATGCGCTTTTCTGGATTTGTTTGTTGTTATTCTGTCTCTCACTGTTCAAATAAACCTACCATTAAAATTTGACTGATCATTTCTTTGTCAGTGGGCAAACATACAAAATCAGCAGGGGATCAAATACTTTTTTCCCCTCACTGTACATGCATGCATGATAACGCACAGAAACTTGCTTACTACTATCCCAAAAGGATGTGCCATCGTATTGCAATGCTCCAGCAGATGCTGTGGAAAGGATAGCTAGTGTTGCCCTCCAAGTCACCACAACCTTACTGTGTGCTCTTGCAATAGCAACAATAGAAACCATGCTATAACGACCATGTGCAGATGGCACAGAACATAACAGCCAATGCATGAATAAGCACAACATTCACCTAGGTTATATATATGAAGCCTAACCAGCACGTGCTCCCACAATGCAATATTGGCAGCCATGCTATTATGCATACTGTGTATAGAATGCCATAATAAATAACTAAATGCAACATAAAGTATGATAGAAGACCAGTCACTAGAAAAATACTACTATAACACAAAATGACCGACAGGGAGGACCACCTATGCAAAATGCATGACATGATTAGGCATGCTAATAAACATAGCCTAAACCTACTGCTGCAAATAAGAATGAAGTAAATATAACTACTTTGACTGAAATGATACCATAAAATGTATGCTAATAGTGTGACTCTTTCAACAGTATGCGCTATTGAACATAGATACTCAAAAGTGTTGCTACATAAGCGCACTAATCGAAGTCACTTCCAAGTCACATTTGAGGTGGGACCGCCACAAGTCACTTTTATTTACCCCTTTTTCTCCGCAATTTTGTGGTATCCAATTTGGCAGTTACAGTCTTGTCTCATCGCTGCAACTCCCGTATGGACTCGGGAGAGGCGAAGGTCGAGAGCCGCGCGTCCCCCGAAACACAACCCAACCAAGCCGCACCGCTTCTTGACACAATGCCCACTTAACACGGAAGCCAGCCGCACCAATGTGTCGGAGGAAACACTGTACACCTGGCGACCGTGTCAGCATGCACTGCGCTAGTGCGCGACATTAACTAACGTGACTGGGATGACCTTTAAAATGTAGGCTATCACTGAAAGTAAGCATTAATTCAGAATTCTCATTAGCTGACCAAGGATAACTAGTATCGCAATTGATAAAGCACTATATATCGAGCATAGCTTGTATGCTAGCCCAGCATAGGCTACTTGCAAGTCTTCAGATGTATATCAGGCAATGTTACTCATCACGCAAGCATGGTTCACAGAACCAGTGGTGTAAAGTACTACTTACGTCATTTTTGGGGGTATCTGTACTTTACTATTTATATTTTTGATAACTTTTACTTCAATATATTCCTAAAGAAAATAATATACGTATTTTCCCTGACCCCAAAAAGTACTTAGCAGGGCCGGAAAAATTGTCAAATTCACACATCAAATTCACACATCAAAATCTCTGGTCATCCCTGTTGCCTCTGATCTGGCGGACTCACTAAACACACATGCTTCGTTTGTATATTATGTCTGAGTGTTGGAATGTACCCCTGGCTATCTGTAAATAAATAAAACATGAAAACTTGTGCCTTCTGGTTTGCTTAATATAGGGTATTTGAAATGATTTATACTTTTACTTTTGATACTTAAGTATATTTTAGCAATTACATTTACTTTTAATACTTAAGTATATTTAAAACCAAATACTTTGTCACGATCTTCAAAAACGGACCAAGGCGCAGCGTGCCGGGTTGAGAATTTTTCTTTTAATAAGTTTAACTCACCAAAACAAAACCAATGAACAAAGATCGGACATGAACTGTGTGGCGCATCAACACCTACAAACAAAGTTAATTATGGTTCCCAATCAGAGACAACGATAGACAGCTGTCCCTGATTGAGAGCCATACCCCCCCCAAAGGTGCGGACTCCGGCCACAAAACCTGAACCTATTGGGGAGGGTCTGGGTGGGTATCTATCCACGGTGGCGGCTCTGGTGCGGGACGTAGACCTCGATGCGCTCAGGGGACCTGATGCGTGGAGCAGGGACAGGCCGTGCCGGGCTCTGAAGGCGCACAGGGAGCCTGGTGCGTGGAGCAGGGACAGGATACACTGGGCCGTGGAGGCGCACTGGAGGTCTCGAGCGTACAGCCTGCGCAACCCGTCCTGGCTGAATGGCTAATTTCGCCCGGCCACTGCGGGGCGCTGGCACAGGACGTACTGGGCTGTGGAGACGCACCGGAGACACAGTACGCAGAGCCGGCGCAGGATATCCTGGTCCGAGGAGGCGTACTGGAGACCAAGAGCGCTGAGCCGGCACACTCCTTCCAGGCTGAACACTCCCCTTAGCTCGACAGATGCGGGAAGCTGGCATGTCGCGCACCGTGCTGTGAACACGCACTGTTGACACCGTGCGTTTCACCGCCTCACACGGTGCCTTACCAGTGCGATGCTCCCTCTGGTAAGCACGGGGAGCTGGCCAAGGTCTCCAACCTGGCCCAGCCAAACTCCCCGTGTGCCCCCCCAACAAAATTTTTGGGGGCTGCCTCTCGGGCTTAAATGCCAGCCGTGTTCCCGCATACTTCTGCTTGTAAAAACGCCGCTCTGTCTTTGCTGCCTCCAGCTCCTCCTTGGGACGGCGGTATTCCCCAGCCTGCCTCCAGGGTCCCTTACCGTCCAGGATTCCAGATTCCAGATGACCACGCTGCTTGGTCTCTTGGTGGTGGGAGGTTTGGTCACACCCTGACCAAACCAAAATGAGACATAAAAAGGCTCATACAGGTCAGGGCGTGACATACTTTTAGACTTTTACTCAAGTAGTATTTTACTTGGTGACTTTCACTTTTACTTCAGTCATTTTCTATGAAGGTATCTTTACTTTTACTCAAGTAAGACATTTGGGTACTTTTTCCACCATTGCACAGAACCCCATTCTTCTTCACACTGATACACAAACTCATCGATGATTAGCTCAGTGAATGTCATTTAGATAGTAAGAATGAATCTTTAGTTGCCTCCTCTCAGATCATGTCAGAACATGTCAGGCCAATAGAACAGAACGATAAGAAAATAATCACATGAAACATCTCAGTTTGGTCAGCATATTGGCCCAAGGTTAAGATCTCTTTCACTAAGTCAGGGGTGTCAAACATCTGGCCCGCGAGGCGGTCCAATCCGGCCCATGAGTGGTTTGAGTAAAAAAAAAATGTGAGGGATAACTCACTAAATGTAAACTCAGTAAAAAAAGAAACAGGACATTGTCTTTCAAAGATAATTTGTAAAAAAAAACAAATTACTTGACAGATATTCATTGTAAAGGGTTTGAACACTGTTTCCCATGCTTGTTCAATGAACCATAACAATTAATGAACATGCACCTGTGGAATGGTCGTTAAGACACTAACAGCTTACAGACGGTAGGCAATTGAGGTCACAGTTATGAAAACTTAGGACACTTAAGAGGCCTTTCTACTGACTCTGAAAAACACCAAAAGAAAGATGCCCAGGGTCCCTGCTCATCTGTGTGAAAGTGCCTTAGGCATGCTGCAAGGAGGCATGAGGACTGCAGATGTGACCAGGGAAATAAAAGGCAATGTCCGTACTGTGAGACGCCTAAGACAGCGCTACAGGGAGACAGGACGGACAGCTGATCGTCCTCGCAGTGGCAGACCATGTGTAACAACACCTGCACAAGATCGGTACATCTGAACATCCCACCTGCAGGACAGGTACAGGATGGCAACAACAACTGCCCGAGTCACATGAGGAAGGCACAATCCCTCCATCAGTGCTCAGACTGTCCGCAATAGGCTGAGAGAGGCTGGACTGAGGGCTTGTAGGCCTGTTGTAGGCCTGTTCCTCACCAGACATCACCGGCAACAACGTTGCCTATCGGCACAAACCCACCGTCGCTGGACCAGACAGGACTGGCAAAAAGTGCTCTTCTCTGATGAGTTGCGGTTTTGTCTCAACAGGGGTGATGGTCGGATTTGTGTTTATCATCGATGGAATGAACGTTACACCGAGGCCTGTACTCTGGAGTGGGATTGATTTGGAGGTGGAGGGTCCGTCATGGTCTGGGGCGGTGTGTCATAGCATCATCGGACTGAGCTTGTTGTCATTGCAGGCAATCTCAACACTGTGCATTACAGGGAAGAAATCCTCCCTCATGTGGTACCCTTCCTGCAGGCTCATCCTGACATGACCCTCCAGGATTACAATGCCACCAGCCATACTGCTCGTTCTGTGCGTGATTTCCTGCAAGACAGGAATGTCAGTGTTCTGCCATGACCATCGAAGAGCCCGGATCTCAATCCCATTGAGCACGTCTGGGACCTGTTGGATCGGAGGGTGAGGGCTAGGGCCATTCCCCCCAGAATTGTCCAGGAACTTGCAGGTGCCTTGGTGGAAGAGTGGGGTAACATCTCACAGCAAGAACTGTCAAATCTAGTGCCGTCCATGAGGAGGAGATGCACTGCAGTACTTAATGCAGCTGGTGGCCACACCAGATACTGACTGTTACTTTTGTTCAGGGACACATTATTCCAATTCTGTTAGGCACCATGCCTGTGGAACTTGTTCAGTTTATGTCTCAGTTGTTGAATCATGTTATGTTCATACAAATATTTACACATGTTTGCTGAAAATAAACACAGTTGACAGTGAGAGTCGGACGCACAGAATCGTCTAGAACGTAATTGTTTGCTGTAGCGTTAAGATTTCCCTTCACTGGAACTAAGGGGCCTAGCCCGAACCATGAAAACAGCACCAGGCCATTATTCCTCCTCCACCAAGCTTTACAGTTGGCACTATGTATTGGGGCTGACACTGTAGTATTCTCCTTGCATCTGCCAAACCCAGATTCCTCCGTCAGACTGCCAGATGTTGAAGCGTGATTCATCACTCCAGAGAATGCATTTCCAATGATCCAGAGTCCAATGGCAACAAGCTTTACACCACTCCAGCCGATTCTTGGCATTGCGCATGGTGATCTTAGGCTTGTATGCGGCTGCTTGGCCATGGAAACCCATTTCATGAAGCTCCCGACGAACAGTTCTTGTGCTCACGTTGCTTCCAGAGGCAGTTTGGAAGTCGTTAGTGAGTGTTGCAACTGAGGACAGATGATTTTTATGCGCTACACTTTTCAGCACTCGTCAGTCTTGTTCTGTGAGCCTGTGTGGCCTATGACTTCTCGTCTGAGCCGTTATTGCTCCTAGACTTTTCCCAGTGGCAACCCGTCATTCAGAGCAGGTGGGGCAGAGCGAAAGGGTTGGTAATGTTCTCTAGTTGCACCGTGATTGGCTAAGTGTTCTGTCACTCATGGGGACACTGCGTCACTTCAAAATATACGGGGAGAGCTCGAGAATTCAAGCCCCTTGGGTCCTGCCATAGAGTTACATTAGAAGTGCCCCTCCAAGAAGGCTCAAGGTCATTGGCCACATATAAAATTACATCAACTCACATTATATCTACTGTTGCTTTGACTGGACTGATCATGTCAACATTCTACTTTCTAAATCTTAGCTAGCAAGCTAGACAAGCAGTCATCATTATGAATCACGTCGACAATCTACTGACAAATCCTTTTCAATCCTTACCATATGAAGAGAAATTATACATAAAACATTTCAGTGCTCATTGGCCATTGGACATAAACATTGCACAACAAGTTGGAAATCGCAAATTCATTAATGAGTGGCTTGGAAGGAACCAGTGTCTAACTGCAAGCGTTGCAAAGCAATCACTAGCCTGCTATTCAGTGGAGTGGGTGGATAAACATTCAACACCATGGGCCAGAATAGGTTGAATACATTGGTCATACTGGCAATTCAGCATGACTTCTACCACGTTCTAAACAAATGGAAACTCGGAACTTGGAAATCGCAGACTTCAGTGAGTTCAAGACAACTGGGATCTCGGAAGAAAATGAGCTCCGACTGGGAAAATACATTTTGAATGGTGATCCAACTCGGAATTCCATGTCCGGAACTTAGGCCTCTTTCTAGAGCTCCGACCTGAAGATCTTGTATTCTGCTGCATAAATGATGTAATATGCAAGGGAGATATGTATACTGAAGCTAAGAAAGTAAAATAAAGTGTATTTTGTGTAGTAAGCTGTTAGTAGCCCATGTGCCTCACCCTAATAATTTGGTCCATTTCCCCCCTCATAACTTAGCCTACTGTTCTGACTTGGTGGTGCACATGTAGTCTATAGTCTGTTTTAGAGAAATGTGATCATCGAATATTATAAGAGCTTTCATTATCTGCTTATATGCCCCCTCTATTTATCCTACAGTTCTGACGGTGTACAGGGGGGAGAATACTGTAAGAACGGCCCATATTCTGAATTCTGTCGCTGTACATTTCAAAAGTAATGAACAAATAGTTATTCTGAGTATGTCCGTCCTATCTCGCTCCTTAATGTCTTAATCAAAATTACGGATTGCCTCTTATCCGCTCATCGTCCCCTTATGCCATAGTTTGTACATCTCAATTGTCAGTAGAAACCACATTTGTTTAAGGAAGTCAGCCATATCAGCTAGGTTTTTTAAAAGGCAGTAAATGAGGCTGAATGAACTGTTTTGCTGCCAGACAAGGCTCCGCTGATTGCCAGGTGTAACAGTGGTAAGGATTCACTCCACGGTGCTGAAAAGAAAGCTCTGCTGTTGGGACAGCTTTATGCATTATAGTGAAATTAATGTATTGTATAGTGTTGTGTTGTGTAGTGCCCACCAAGATTTACATGCTAAAATCGCCACTGACATTTTGACTTCACAATAACAGCACCTACATTTGACCGGGGCAGCTCTAGCATGGCAGAGATTTTACGAACTGAGTTGTTGGAAAGGTGGCATTCTATGACAAAGTCACATTGAAAGCCACTGAGCTTCTCAGTAAGGCCATTCTACTGACAATGTTTGTCTGTGGCGATCGCATGGCTGTGTGCTCGATTTTATAGACCTGTAAGCAGTGTCGACATACTTTTGTATTTATAGTGTACTTTCAAATGACTAAACCCAAATTAAAACTGTGTAGAAATTATAATGGACCGATAGCCATACAGTGTCTTGACTTTCCAGCTCGTTAATAATCACTAGACAATCAGGGGGCATCACAAATGTCAGAAACTATGAATAGAGGACTATTTTTTGCACATTTTGACAGTAAGGAATATATAAATTAATTCAGTGCGCCTTCTGGACCTCGTTGAAGCCCTCAGGGGCAAAATGAGTTTGACACCCCAGCACTAAGCCAATAGTGTGTACAAGTCTGTTTGCAATAGTATGACATTGTTTTAAACAGAAGAGTGTGACACATGGGCTCAAATGCACACACCTATTAATGTATCTTCAATTTATATTCAACAATACTTATGTTGTTCAGGGTTGGACAACATTTATGTAAACTGATAAATAAATCAAACTAAATACACTCATAGTCATTTCTTCCAAACACCACCTCTCCGCTCCTCCATCTTTACATTTGAGTCATGTAGCAGACGCTTTTATCCAGAGCGACTTACAGTAGTGAGTGCATACATTTTCATACTTTTCGTACTGGTCCTCCCTCTGCATTGCAGTCACATCGCTGGCTGTCTCACATCACGATAGAACATATGTTATAATTTGAAGGGGCTGGGGTGAGAGACAGGCACTTGTTCACATCCGTTCTGAAAAGTTCAATTTTGTTGTCAAAATCAGTCCTCGGTAACCGCCACTTAGGTCCCCATTCACCCTGTGCTGTTTGGGCTATTTTGGGCACTCTGCGCTTCCCTGGTGGTGACGTGTGCTGCTGGGTAAATCTGCAGCTCCGACCTCCCCGGCCTCCTACCTCAGATGACACTGAGAGAATAACAGTCAGGAGAGAGGGATGGGGGAGAGAGAATTTAGGAGAGAATAGAGAAGAGGAGATGCTATACACTGAGCAAATGACAGCTAGCAGAAAGGGATGGGGTGGAGAGGAGAAAATGCAGGAGAGGAGAGTAAGGGAGAGGAGAGAAAGCAGAAAAAGAGGAGGAGGGTGACAATTGTCTGCCTGATTGGGAGGCTGGGGCTCTGCAGAGGATAAGATGCTGTCTGGTTTTCAATCGTTTCTATAGCTGTCTAAGCACATGAGAGACATTCTAAATGCTTAACAGGTGCTAGTCTGAGCTGTAAGTGTGGGGCCAACGAAAAGAGAGCAAGATGTACAGACAACCATATCGGACCCGTATCAAGGAAGGCAATTTCAGAAGAGCTTCACATCATATATTTTTCATCCGGTGTCCATGTATACCTTTCTCTTCCTTTCTTTTTTTTTGTTGTATTGTGTAGCGAATTGTATAGGGAGTCCAGAAACACACTCGAAATAACTTTGGATTGATTTATTTATTGATTGGTTCATTATTACCGTGTCGTGATTAGGAGGAACACAAAGCAACAACTCTAATGGAGCACTTGGGTAAATCCATCCATCCGTGGTGGCACTAAATCTGCTAGACGTAAGAGTCTGGAGTATACTGTACATTTATCTAAGTAAGGCAGTTGCATAAGCTGTCAGCCTCGTGGCTTCCACTTGACATCCTCAAAGCAAATATTTTAATAAAATTACCTCCAAATATTAACATTAACAGTAAATAGGAATGTTCCTCTCCGGCAGTTCCAGGGTCTCAGTGGAGAGCTCATTGCTCCTAACATCAGCTGCAACAGCAACGAGCCCTGAGGGCCCCTGGGTAGAGGGCCGTGACAGGGCTAAGAGAAAGAGAGACGTGTGTGTGTGTGGGAAAGGGGGGGTTAAAGAGAGGAGGGAGAGAGGGGAAAGTGATATAGAGACATTTGTGTGAGAGAGGATAATGAGAACAGAGTGGAGAAAAAGAGAGTGAGTAGAGCAAAGATAGAGTGGATAGAGAGACAGTGGATAAAGAGAGAGAGAGGGTGGGTCTGTCACGCTGTGCTGAGAGCATGCCTCGGCAGCCTTGATGTTGGTATCTGTGATCGCCCACTCACTCTGACAGGCCACAGCTCTGGTACAGGAGAGGAGAGAGATAGGGGGAGAAAATATGGAGAGAACGAGAGAGGGAGAGAGAGAGGAGGAGAGAGGAAAAGCTGCGCTATGGTAGAGGGTTCAGCTCAGGTCGGCTACTCACAGATCAGAGAGCATGAATGTAGCTTTGCACACACACACACGCAAACACACACACGCACACACGCACACACACCACACGAGAGGTAGAGGAATGACATTTAACATATATAAACCAAATGTTGAAACAGAGATTGATATGCACCCAGCTGAGTTGCGCTTTCCCACAGCTAAATATTGCTTAACCCTGCACCCTTTAAACATCTACATGTTTTATGCGTTAAATACTTTCCTCTGTTCCCTTTCAGTTAGTACAACACAACTATGGGGAGTCGCACTCTTGCAACTTCGCCTGAGGAACTTAAACCATGCCTGGCAAGGCCAATGAAATGGCTGCCTTCCAAAAGGAAGTCAGAGGCTTGTATTCATTCCTTCAATTCTTCTGCTCTTCACCTCAATGTGAGCAAGAACAATCCCCGCTACTAAAAACAAATATTTTTGAAACAGACTATCTGCCATTGCGCCAAATAAACTTGCCCTTTGTGGTAGAGCGTGCTCACACCCTGGACATTGCATGCTGCAGTTTGTATTTGTTCTCTAACCACAAGCCAATGAGTTATTCCTTGGTTTGCTTGGCCTGGCTGTAGCAATGACTAACGCAACCAAAATGACGAAGGCTAGCAAGCAGGTTTTGGGATTACAACCATGCCCAAATGTATAAAAAAATATGTTTGTTGTCTTCTATATCTCAGCTCGGTGCATGCTTTGGCTGCCCTCGCTCAAATTAGTTTGTGTGCGGGACTAGGGGACGGTGTCAGTAACAGTAGCTTGCACGCGGCTGGCACCTTAGTCCACGGCGCAGGCTCTCTTAACAATTGTGTAGCATTCTTAAGGGGTCTTGGTGTTTTCGATAGCGACTTCCTCTTCCAGGTGCCCGTAGATGGGGTTTTTGGTCGGAGAAAATGTCTTGTCTGCCTGGACATGATGTAAGTGGAAGCTGCTCATCCCGGCACCTGTGCGCTCTGTCGCAGGTTACGGGAGGCTACTCAAAAAGAGAGGGCATCCAGGTAGGTGGGTACCCCCTGCCGCCTGTGTCTGCCACCGCTTGCCTCTTTTCCCAGACTTGTCAATGAAGGGTCTGGTCCCACCTCGGTGATCCGGTCCTACGTAGACTTCCGAGACCAGGCTAGCTAAACAAGCTACTACTAGCTATTCCTGCCTCCCCACAGTGGAGTTGCTTGGGTAGCTCTCTTGTTTAGTATATGTAGCGTTAACCTCTTCTGGCTAGGGGGCAGTGTTCGGAAGTATGGCGAGTCTGTCGTGCCCAAAGTAAACTGTCTGTTACTCAGGCCCAGAAGCTAGGATATGCACTGGTAGTATTCGATAGAAAACACTCTGAAGTTTCTAAAACTGTTCAAATAATGTCTGTGAGTATAACAGAACTGATATGGTAGGCGAGAACCCGAGGAAAATCCATCCAGAAAATGTTTTTTTTTTATGTCACAGTTTTTTCATTGACTTGCTATTGACTATAGAGGGAATTAGCTCCCAGATTGCAGTTCCTATGGCTTCCACTAGATGTCAACAGTCCTTTAGACATGGTTTCAGGCTTGTTTTTTGCCAAGTGTCTGTTGAAACGGACACTACTGTTGTGCGCGCTCTTCGTTATTTTTCTTCCCTTTTGAACAGACTATTCTCCGTCTGAAATATTATAGTTTATTTAGATATTTAACAACCTGAGGATTAATTAGAAACATCATTTGACTTGTTTGGACGAACTTTACCGGTTCTTTTGGGATATCTTTGTCTGCATGTTGAATGACTGGATTACAGAACTCCATGGCGCCAAGTAAACAGACTTTTTGGGATATAAAGAAGGACTTTATCGAACAAAACGACCATTCTTTGTGTTCCTGGGACCATTGTGATTGCAAACAGAGGAAGATCTTCAAAGGTAAGTGATTTATTTTATCGCTATATTTTATTTTGTAACGCCCTGTGCTGGTTTGAATAACATTTTGTTGTGGGGCTCTGTCCTCAGATAATCAAATGTTTTGCTTTCGCCGTGAAGCCTATTGTAAATCCGACAACGCGGTTCGATTACCAAGATTCTAAGCTTTTGAATGGTGTACAACACTTGTATTTTCATGAATGTTTAATATTACTATTTTTGTAATTTGAATTTGGCGCTCTGCATTTCACCGGATGTAGCGTCCCACCGATCCCTAAGAAGTTAAGTCGCTTTTCTAAATGGAACATGCCTCGGACAAAGAGGTTAGCTAGCCTAGATTAGACTATAAAGCCTCCTGGCTAATGTCGGTTAGCATGCATACCTTCCGGTGAATGAAACTTACTAACTTTCCGCCGGTGTTATAGCAACCCCATTCCTATTGCAAATTCCCGGAGTTGGAGGGAGTAGAGGAAGCGGAGCTTGTGTGGAATGAGGAAGGTGCACTTGAGCACTTGGCTCTATCACGTCTCAGGATATGACTCAGATGCAGACCCAGGAGGCGGATAGTATAGTTCTCAATAATTTATTATAACATGGGGCAAAGGGCAGGTTGAGGACAGGCAGAGGTTTTCTAAAGCCACCCATTTAATCCCCTTCCCAAGTTACCCTCAGCCAAGGAGACGGCTCAGCTCATGGTGCAGCACGTCTCATCCCGGTTATGAAAGGCGTTCTGCACCCTCTTTGGGTCGTCAGTCAGCTTGTCCTCGGGTTTCCAACCCCAATCTAATGGCCAGTCAGAGCAAGCCAATCAGGACCTGGAGATGGCCCTTCGTTGTTTCGTCTCCGCCGACCCCACCACCTGGAGCCAGCAACTTGTGTGGGTGGAATACCCCCGTAACACCCTTCCCTGCTCTTCCCTGCGATCCGCTTGTCGCCGATACCTGGATGTGGTCTTCAAAAGAAAAGGTCCAGGCTCTCTGTCAGGTACCACGAAAGCGGCGGATGAACATCTGGGCAGAGGGTACGCTGACTTATTCTTCTTGCTCAGGGAAGAGCGGGGGCTGATATCCCAAGGAACACTCGAAGGGCGAGAGAGCAGTGGCCGAGCAGGGAAGGGTGTTACGGGGGTATTCCACCCACACAAGTTGCTGGCTCCAGGTGGTGGGGTCGGCGGAGACGAAACAACGAAGGGCCATCTCCAGGTCCTGATTGGCTTGCTCTGACTGGCCATTAGATTGGGGTTGGAAACCCGAGGACAAGCTGACTGACGACCCAAAGAGGGTGCAGAACGCCTTTCATAACCGGGATGAGACGTGCTGCACCATGAGCTGAGCCGTCTCCTTGGCTGAGGGTAACTTGGGAAGGGGATTAAATGGGTGGCTTTAGAAAACCTATCCACCACCGTCAGGAACGTAGTGGTGCTGTCTGATGGGGGAAGCCCAGTAATAAAGTCCAGGGATATATGGGACCAGTGGCAGTGAGGAACAGGGAGTGGTTGAAGAAGGCCAGCCGGAGCTTGCCACGGAGTCTCATTTTGTGCACACAGTGCAGGCGGCAATGAATGCGGAGACATCCGGCACCATGGAAGGCCGCCAAAAGCGTCGTCGGACGAAAGCCATGGTTCGACAAGAGTGTGCCCATTCCAGGACCAGTGAACTTTTTATTAATTTTTTTATTTCACCTTTATTTAACCAGGTAGGCAAGTTGAGAACATGTTCTCATTTACAACTGCAACCTGGCCAAGATAAAGCAAAGCAGTTTGACACATACAACAACACAGAGTTACACATGGAGTAAAACAAACATACAGTTAATAAAACAGTAGAAAAAAAACGAATCTATATACAAAGAGTGCAAATGAGGTAGGATAAGGAAGGTAAGGCAATAAATAGGCAATAAATTGTAATAAGTAATTACAATATAGCATTTAAACACTGGAATGGTAGATGTGCAATGTAGAAAAACTGGGGTGCAAAGGAACAAGATAAATAAATAAATACGTTAGTGGATGAGGTAGTTGGTTGGGCTATTTACAGATGGTCTATATACAGGTGCAGGGGTCTGTGAGCTGCTCTGACAGCTGGTGCTTAAAGCTGGTGAGGGAGATAAGTGTCTCCAGTTTCAGAGATTTTTGTAGTTCGTTCCAGTCATTGGCAGCAGAGAACTGGAAGGAGAGTTTACAGTCTAACCAGACACCTAGATATTTCTAGTTGTCCACATAATCTAAGACAGAACCGTCCAGAGTAGTGATGCTGGACGGGCGGACAGGTGCGGGCAGCGATCGATTGAAGAGCATGCATTTAGTTTTACTTGCGTTTAAGAGCAGTTAGAGGCCACAGAAGGAGAGTTGTATGGCATTGAAGCTCATCTGGAGGGTAGTTAACACAGGGTCCAAAGAGGGGCCAGAAGTATACAGAATGGTGTTGTCTGCATAGAGGTGGATCAGAGACTCACCTGCAGCAAGAGCGACATCATTGATGTATACAGAGAAGAGAGTCGGCCCAAGAATTTAACCCTGTGGCACCCCCATAGAGACTGCCAGAGGCCCGGACAACAGGCCCTCTGATTTGACACACTGAACTCTATCGGAGAAGTAGTTGGTGAACCACGTGAGGCAATCATTTGAGAAACCAAGGTTGTCGAGTCTGCCGATAAGGATGTGGTGATTGACAGAGTCGAAAGCCTTGGCCAGATTAATGAATACGGCTGCACAGTAATGTCTCTTATCGATGGCGGTTATGATGTCATTTAGGACCTTGAGCGTGGCTGAGGTGCACCCATGACCAGCTCTGAAACCAGATTGCATAGCGGAGAAGGTACGGTGGGATTCGAAATGGTTGGTAATCTGTTTGTTAACTTCTTAGGGAGCGGCAGCTGAGGTGTCGGTTTTGGAGAGTCTGGCATGCCCAAAGTAAAAGGCCTGCCACTCAGGCCCAGAAACTAGGATATGCACATAATTAGTACTATTGGATAGGAAACACTCTGAAGTTTCTAAGAGTGTTAAAATATTGTCTGTGAGTATAACAGAACTGATATAGCAGGCGAAAACCTGAGGAATTTCTGTCCTGGAAAAAGTGTTTTTGACACATTGCCTCATTTTGAACCCCTCCCTATTGAAAACAGCCATATATGGGAGTAAGATTGCAGTACCTATTGCTTCCACTGGATGTCAACAGTCTCTAGACAGTGTTTGGTGATGTTAGGTTGCTCTGGATGGTAATAGAAGAAGAATTTCGAACTAGTCACCGGATGTAAACAGAAGAGGAGGCGCGTTCACGGGCTCTCGCGCGCTGTGGTTTTTTCCTTTCCTATCGTCCAGTTTATAATCTGGTTGAAATATTATAGTAAATATACATAAAAGTGTTCCTAAGGATACATTATCAATGATGTTTGTTCTTGGACAAGTGTATAGGTTTAGGTTGAACGTGTTCTCTTCACGGTTCAATGGGCGAGTGGACGCTGTATTTTATGAACATAACGCGCCAACCAAACTGAGATTTATGGATATAATAAATTACTCTAACAAAAGAACCATTGGATGTCTTCGTTGGACACTTGGGAAGCCCTCAGCAGAAGTTCTTCGAAAGGAAAGGGAGTTTTATGAGACCCGCTTTGGTTATGGATTTATGCTAATGCATAAAATATGAGAGGGGCTATCCGCTTTCGCCATAAAGCCTTTTTGAAATCTGACAACGCTGTGATATTGCCAAGAATCAGCTTTTGATGACTATGCAACACTTGTATATTGAATATGAATGTTTAATAATTCAACTTTGGGATTTTGAATTTGGCACCTTACATTTCATCGGGTAGTGTCGGGAGTGGGGCGCTAACTGCTCTTTAAGTAGTTAACTTGGCTTTCAAAGACCTTAGAAAGGCAGGGTAGGATAGATATAGGTCTATAGCAGTTTGGGTCAAGAGTGTCTCCCCCTTTTGAAGAGGGGGATGACCGCAGCTGCTTTCCAGTCTTTGGGAATCTCAGACGACACGAAAGAGAGGTTGAACAGGCTAGTAATAGGGGTTGCAACAATTTCGGCACATAATTTTAGAAAGAAAAGGTCCAGATTGTCTAGCCTGGCTGATTTGTAGGGGTCCAGATTTTGTAGCCCTTTCAGAACATCAGCTAACTGGATTTGGGAGAAGGAGAAATGGGGGAGGCTTTGGCGAGTTACTGAGGAGGGTGCAGGGCTGTTGACCCGGGGTAGGGGTAGCCAGGTGGAAAGCATGGCCAGCCGTGTAGAAAAATGCTTATTGAAATTCTCAATTATTGTGGGTTTATCGGTGGTGACAGCGTTTCCTATCCTCAGTGCAGTGGGCAGCTGGGAGGAGGTGCTCTTATTCTCCATAGACTTTACAGTGTCCCAGAACTTTTTTGAGTTTGTGTTACAGGAAGCAAATTTCTGCTTGAAAAAGCTAGCCTTGGCTTTCCTAACTGCCAGTGTATATTGGTTCCTGACTTCCTTGAAAAGTTGCATATCACGGGGGCTGTTCGATGCTAATGCAGAACGCCACAAGATGTTTTTGTGCTGGTCAAGGGCAGTCAGGTCTGGAGAGAACCAAGGGCTATATTTGTTCCTGGTCCTAAATTTCTTGAATGGGGCATGCTTATTTAAGATGGTGAGGAAGGCACTTTTAAAGAATAACCAGGCATCCTCTACTGACGGGATGAGGTCGATATCCTTCCAGGATACCCCGGGCCAGGTCAATTAGAAAGGCCTGCTCGCTGAAGTGTTTTAGGGAATGTTTAACAGTAATGAGGGGAGATCGTCGGACGGGGCCAGTGTCTCCCGACCCCTCCTGTCTCAGCCCCCAGTATTTATGCTGCAGTAGTTTATGTCGGGGGGCTAGGGTCCGTCTGTTATATCTGGAGTATTTCTTCTCTTATCTGGTGTCATGTGTGAATTTAAGTATGCTCTCTCTAATTATCTCTCTCTCTTTTTTTTTTCTTCCTCTTCTCTCTCTCTCGGAGGACCTGAGCATTAGGACCATTCCTCAAGGCCTACCTGGCCTGATGACTCCTTGATGTCCCGAGTCCACCTGGCCGTGCTGCTTCTCCAGTTTCAACTGTTCTGCCTGTTTTATGAACATTTTAAAATCTTGTCCATGCTCTGTTATAATCTGCACCCGGCACAGCCAGAAGAGGACTGGCCACCCCTCACAGCCTGGTTCCTCTCTAGGTTTCTTCCTAGGTTTTGGCCTTTCTAGGGAGTTTTTCCTAGCCACCGTGCTTTTAACACCTGCATTGCTTGCTGTTTGGGGTTTCTGTACAGCACTCTGTGACATCAGCTGATGTAAGAAGGGCTTTATAAATACATTTGATTTGATTTGATTTGAGATCGTTTGACTGCAAACCCATTACGGATGCAGGCAATGAGGCAGTGATCGCTGAGATCTTGGTTGATAACAGCAGGGGTGTATTTGGAGGGCAAGTTAGTTAGGATGACATCTATGAGGGTGCCCGTGTTTACGGTTTGGGGTTGTACCTAGTAGGTTCAATGATGATTTGTGTGAGGTTGAGGGCATCAAGCTTAGATTGTAGGATGGCCGGGGTGTTAAGCATGTCCCAGTTTAGGTCACCTAGCAGTACGAACTCTGAAGATAGATGGGGGGCAATCAGTTCACATATGGTGTCCAGAGCACAGCTGGGGGCAGAGGGTGGTCTATAGTAAGCAGCAACAGTGAGAGACTTGTTTCTAGAAAGGTGGGTTTTTAAAAGTAAAAGCTCAAATTGTTTGAGTACAGACCTGGATAGTAACACAGAACTCTGCAGGCTATCTCTGCAGTAGATTGCAACACCGCCCCCTTTGGCCGTTCTATCTTGTCTGAAAATGTTGTAGTTAGGGATGGACATGTCAGCATTATCGGTGGTCTTCCTGAGCTAGGATTCAGACACGGCTAGGACATCCGGGTTGGCAGAGTGTGCTAGGGCAGTGAATAAAACAAACTTAGGGAGTAGGCTTCTAATGTTAACATGCATGAAACCAAGGCTTTTGCGGTTGCAGAAGTCAACAAATGAGAGCGCCTGGGGAATAAGAGTGGAGCTATATATCACCAGAGGAACAGAGGAGGAGTAGGATAAGGGTACGGCTAAAGGCTATAATGACTGGTCGTCTAGGACGTTCTGAATAGAGAGTAAAAATAACAGGTTTCAGGGGGCGATAAAATAGATTAAAGGCATAATGTACAGACAAAGGTATGGTAGGACATAAATACAGTGGAGGTAAACCTAGGCACTTTAAACCAGGTGATGTCATCGCATGTGTGGGTGGTGGAACTGAAGGGTTGGATAAGGTATATTGAGCAGGGCTAGAGGCTCTACAGTGACATAAGACAATAAACACTAACCAGAACAGCAATGGACAAGGCATATTGACATTGAGGAGAGGCATGCTTAGCCGAGTGATCATAAGGGTTCAGTTAGTAGTGAGCCTTTTTGGGGACACGGCGGTTCAGACCGCTAGCCGGGGACCGCAAGCTAGCACAGGCTAGCAGGCCGGCTAACAAAGACGGAGGAAGTCTGTTTATGGCCTCCTCGTACGTTTCCGTCGGTAGACCAGTCGTGATGGGTTAGTGGGGTTCCGTGTGGTGAAGGGGACCAGGCCAATTGGCAAAATAGGTAATAGTGGCTCAAGAAATTGTCCGATGGACCTGATTAGCTAGCAGCCAATATGCTCTAGACAGCTAACATTAGCAGGCCGCAGTTAGCTGATGAGCGTTCAGGTGACGTTGCGATGGAGGGCCGGTTGAATAACCCCCTCGGGCAGATAACGTCGGTGGTCCAGTCGTGAAGGCCCTGCACCGGCAGTAAAAACGAGTGGCTGATGGGATTCTTCAGCCAGCCGGGAGATGGGCCAAGCGCAGGCTAGCTTCAGGCTAATTGGTGCATTGCTCCGGGACCAAAGTTAGCCAATAATCACTCGGATAGCAGTTAGCTAGCTGCAAGATCCAGGTAAAAATGTCCAGAGCTTGCGGTAGGAATCCGGGGATACAGAGAGAAGATAGGTCCGTAATGCTCTGGTTTGAGTTGCGTTATACGAACGGCGAGAGCTTTTCCGAGCTAAAGGTTAGCTGCTGCTGTCCGTTAGCAATGGTTAGCTAAAATACTATTCCGGATTCGAGGTGGATAATACTTGTAAAAAAACAGATCCGTACCACAGGAGAGTGTTTTGAAGTTAAGTTTTAGAAAAAAATATATAAAATGATATGCGAAGAAAAGATATAAAAAGATATATACACTGGACACGAAAGGACGAGGACAAAAGACGTCTGACTGCTACGCCATCTTGGATTTCGACAGGCAGAGTCCGGGACAAACATCGGGTTCCGGCTGGGAATGCTGCTCCTTACGGACCAGGCTCTCTATACCCCAGACAACTGCAGCCAGTAGACAAGAGGTAGAGAGAATGGTCTTGGGGTCAGACGGAGTAGCAGCGGGACAATACAAGAGTGCGTCAGGCTTCACGTTCTTAGACCCTGGGCAGTAGTTGAGAGTGAAATTGAAATGGGTGAATAACAGGGACCAACGAGCCTGCCTAGAGTTGAGGCGCTTGGGGGTGCGGAGATATTCCAGATTCTTATGGTCAGTCCACATTAAGAATGGGTGTTCTAACCAGTGCCTCCACTCTTCCAACACCATCTTGACAGCAAGGAGTTTTTGATTTCCCACATCATAGTTCCTCTCAGCAGGGGTAAGACGATGGGAGAGGAAAGCGCAGGGGTGCAGCTTTTGGCCCTGGGCAGAACACTGGGACAGGACGGCCCCCACTCTGTCATCCGAGGTGTCGACCTCCACCACAAACTGACGGGACGGGTTCGGATGGCTAAAGATGGGGGCTGTAGTGAATTGACGTTTGAGGTCTGAGAACACCTGGTCAGCTGCTGGAGACCATGTGAAGGGAACCTTGGGAAAGGTGAGTGCTGAGAGGGGGGAAGCCAGGAAGCTGTAACCCCGGATGAGGCGGCGGTAGAAATGAACAATCCCCAGGAAATGTTGCAGCTGCACTCTGGATGTGGGTTGAGGCCAATCCACCACCGCTCTCACCTTGTCTGGATCCATTTGTATATGTCCTGCAGGGATGACGTATCCTAGGAAGAAGATGGTGGAGCGATGGAATTCACACTTCTCCACTTTAACTTAAAAGCTGGTTCTCCAGGAGACGCTGAAGGACTTGTCGGACGTGGAGGACATGTTCTTGAGCTGAAGGATGTTGTCGCGGTAGACAAACACGAAACAGCATGTCCCGGAGCACATCATTGACTAGGGCCTGGAACACCGCAGGAGCATTGGTCAGTCCAACTTAGAGAAGATGGTCGCTCCCTGAAGAGGTTTGAAAGCCGATGGATGAATATTCCCTGCAGCGACAGAGTTCTCAATGTACAGCCGCCCCTGAGGGGGTGTAGTGCCCAGGAGAAGGTCAATGGCGCAGTCGTAGGGTCGATGTGGAGGGAGAGATGTAGCGCAGGCCTTGTTGAAGACTTCCCGGAGGTCCATGTACTCCTGGTGG
The DNA here is from genome assembly GCA_030435695.1 of Brachymystax lenok tsinlingensis. NCBI lineage: Eukaryota > Metazoa > Chordata > Actinopteri > Salmoniformes > Salmonidae > Brachymystax > Brachymystax lenok. The sequence continues at coordinate 6,866,848 of CM059796.1, read as the reverse complement.
CGGAGAGATCCGAGGCTTCTCTCAAGCCTGCTGGAAGACGTCCCCGGGGCAGGCTGGGAAGAAGCGGCACTGGTGGCGGGGTTGCTGAGAGTCTGGGGAATTACTGGTGTGGCTTGCTGCCTTGTAGGGAATCCGCGGAATTTCTCCAGCAATGTATCGAACGCATGGTCATGACATTCTGCCAGGGTATGGAGTCCCTCCATAAGACATTGCAGTAACTCCTCGTGTCTTCCAATGGTGGCTCCTTGCTGAGAGACAGCATTGTGGAGCTGGTCTGAGTCTGCTGGGTCAGTCTTGGCCAGTTCGTACTATCACATCTCAGTATATGACCCAGATGCAGACACAAGAGGCGGATAGTACAGTTCTCAATAATTTATTATGACACGGGGCAAAGGGCAAGTTGAGGACAGGCAGAGGTTCATAGTCAGGTCAGTCAGGCAGGTACAGGACGGCAGACAGGCTTGGGGTCAGAATGGTCAGAACCGGGAAAACTAAGAAACAAACACTTGAGAAATAGGAAAGCGGGAAAGCAAGACAAGACGAACTGGCAACAGACAAGGTATAAATGCTCAGGGGATAATGGGGAAGATGGGCGACACCTGGATCGGGGTAGAGACAAGCACAAAGACAGGTGAAACCAATCAGGGTGTGACAGGCTCAGGTAACCCCCGGAGTGAGGGGCCTTAGTACGGGTCTAAGCGACCAGTGCGCCCCTCCACAAAAACATTACTGTGACTACACATTTGGTTATGGCCATGGTGTTCACAGGGTTCAAAGGTACAGTATATCAATCTCCCCAGGGTGAGACTAAATTGTCCGATTTGCTCTCTGTCCATAAGGAGGCACCCCCTCCCTCATAGGTGGCTCATTACTGGGATTCATTTTTGATGCCTGCCTGTAGCTCACTAGTCCCTATGAGGTGTCTAGTGATACAGGTTATGGGCTCTATAGGGGATTGGTTGTTGGTAGTGGAGTCGAGGGAACGAGCAGGGTTGGATACGACCATGCTATTATCCCACACACAGTCTCTTTGTGGTTCATATGAACCCCGAAATGAGCTGTCTGTCTCCAGCTCAATCCTGGGAATTGTACTGAACAAAAATATAAATGCAACATGCAAAAAAAATATTTTTACTGAGTTACAGTTCATATAAGGAAATCAGTCAATTGAAATTAATTCATTAGGCTCTAATCTATGAATTTCACCTGACTGGGCCGGGGTGCAGCCATGGGTGGGCCTGGTAGTGCTTAGGCCAACCCACTGGTGAGCCAGGCCAAGCCAATCAGAATGAGTCTTTCCCCACAAAAGGGCTTTATTACAGACATAAATACTCCTCCGTTTCATCAGCTGTCTGGGTGGCTGGTTTCAGATGATCCCGTAGGTGAAGAAGCCAGATGTGGAGGTCCTGGGCTGGCGTGGTTACAAATGGTCTGCGGATGTGAGGCCGGTTGGACGTACTGCCAAACTCTCTAAAATGACGTTGGAAGCGGCTTATGGTAGAGAAATTAACATTAAATTCTCTGGCAACAGCTCTGGTAGACATTCCTGCAGTCAGCATTCCAATTGCACGCTCCTTCAAAACTTGAGACATCTGTGGCATTGTGTTGTGTGACAAAACTGCACATTTTAGAGTGCCCTTTTATTGTCCCCAGCACAAGGTGCACCTGTGTAGTGATCATACTGTTTAATCAGCTTCTTGATATGCCACACCTGTCAGGTGTATGGATGTTCTTGGCAAAGGAGAAATGCTCATTAGCAGTGATGTAAACACATTTGTGCACAACATTTTACAGAAATAAGCTTTTTGTGCATATGGAAAATATCTGGAATCTTTTATTTCAGCTCATGAAACATGGGACCATCATTTTACATGTTGCGTTTATATTTTTCTTCAGAATAGATTCAATTACAAATTTCCCTTGTCTGTTACCACATAAAGGGTCTGTTTTTCAGAGCTGTCTGTCCCATTCCAGCTTGGTTACAAGGAGCTTTGTCGCCAGTAACTATGACTGGTCAGTAGGGTAACCTCCATAATATTATTTTCTCCCACTGGGTCTATTTTGAATGCGTCTGGTCCAGCGCTGATTGGCAGCCGGTTACCGAACACATCTTACCGCCTAAACCGAGCAAGTCTCATTATGGCAACAGAACCCTCAAGTGGCACTGCCAATCAGGATACGTCACTGATCGCCGGACCCCTTGTACCACAGAATGGGCTGGGCTTTAGGAAAACCTTGGCACATAAAAAACGTTTTTTAACCCTCTAGTTCCACAGTGTTCACAGGTGTCAAAAGTGTTGCATCTTCCGCATGCGAGTTCAGTTAAAAGTGTCCCTTCTCCACATTCAGACACGATTGTCAAGAGTTGAGAAAATTGAAAAATAATCAGTCTCTCCCAGTCCACAAGGTGGCGTCTCGCCCCATTCAGAGAGCACTTCACGGGAGACTCACTTTCTGCTCCGACCAATGGCGAACATGCGCAGTGCCACACTGGATCATGCAAACAGTGACGTCGGGGTACGGGCTACAATTTGTTTGCTCAGCCAAAAGTCATCTGGATCACACAATGGTGGGACCCTCTTCTATTGTCAGGGGGCTCCCATGGGCTGAGTTGTATCCTGTAAGGTAATCATGACAGACATCACCCTCGAGGGTGGGGTGCGTGGGTACGACGACAACTTGATTTGGGGGGTATGGATAGTGGTGCGGAGGACACTGCATATCAATTACCTGGTTCCTCTAACAGTGTATCTGGCGCTCAGGCACTTTCCCCTGTTTTTGCCAGGCTGGCAATCAACCAATGGGGAGAGACTCGGTCTCTCTCCCTCCTAACCTTGGCTTGCTCTCTATTGCTGGGAAGCAGTGCACACATGCTCTCGCTTCGGGCAACGCATTTCCCCAGTTGTCTCAACTCGGGTGCAGATCTTCTGTCCAGGTGGGGCCCTTTCTCTCAGGAGTTCAGCAGGCGCGATGTAGATCTTTGCACTTTCTAAGAAAACGTGCAATGAGGGACCCAAGCACTCCATTGGGAGTGGACGCCCTGGCGCACCAGTGGCCTCAGACCTTCCTTTATGCATTTCCCCCGTGGAGCTGCTTCAGCCCACATTGGGGAGGATATACCTAGAGGGCTTGTTGATTTCTGTGGCTCCCTATTGGCCCAATCATACTTGGTTCGCAGAGATCATCTGCCTATTGGGTGGGGTCCCGTGGCATCCTCGGCCAGAGATTTGGGGTCTGTGGGCTTGTCCCCTGAGAGGTCCAATCAAACATGATTGCTACTATTCATCCTCAAGCACACCTTCCATGGGAGGCTGGATGAATACAAGTGGCAGACGTTGGAGCTCTGCTACTAAAATAAATTAATACATTTTTCAGAGTGCTCAAGCTGACATTTTAATGTCTCTACAGGAGCTTGTCGAGCATAGTCGTTCATTCTCCACTTTGAAAGTGTATATATATTTCAGTGTGTCATGTGGGAATTGATGGCGCCATCTGGCAGTGCGGTTCCTGAAAAGGTGTGCGCTGTTTCAGTCTGGTTTCTAAACCAGTTGCGCCCACTCCAATCGTTATCAGAAACACCTTTCCTATACTGAGTTTGCCCCAGGCGACTCTTACAGGTCTTTAGCTTTTGAGCTTTCCCTTTTTGCCTCTTCCTTTTGCTTCTCAAGAGCAACCGAGGTTGCATGCCCTGTGTCTAGTACAAACTTTACAGCTTCATCACTGCTCCAAGTGTAGCCCACAGTGTGCTTACAGCTGGGACAGGAGACCTCATCTTGTCGGGTGGAGATCTGGGTGGTCTGCCATGGCCCATTTCTTTTAGTATCCATTAGGGCGGGATTTCATTTCCCAATAGTTAAGTTGTACCGAGAGTACTGACTGAAAGGGAACGTAACGTTATGACTATACAGCCCAACCTCAGACTACACTGTTCCCTGGAGGAGGGAAACGAGGTAAAACATCTGTTTGGCTCTGCACCGCCCAATTCTGGGCTCGGTGAAGAGCGGTACTGAACTGAAGGAATGAATCCAAGCCTCGGGCTTATCACCTGTGGCAGGCAGGGCTTCCAGCGAGGTGCATATTTCATTGACCTTATCAGGCATGATTTTAGTTCTTCAGTCAAATTTGCGAGAGTGCAACTCCCCATAGATGTGTTGTACTTAATTTCACTCTGTCAGGGAACAGTAGATATAGTCACAAAGTTGCGTCTCTGTGTTGTTCATCACATTCTGTCCCTGTTTCTTCTCCCACAGTAAACTGTATAGGATGCTGTCATTGGGTTGCACAAGTCTTGGCACTAGTTATATGGGTTAATCATCAATAACATCATAAAGAGGACACAATGACTGACTCACCATACGAGCGGGGGGTTGTCTTGTAAACCAATGCTTCTTAATTCATTCCTGGGCAACCCCCACGGTGTGCACATGTTTTGTTCTAACCCAGCACTAACATGCCAGACTGAACTAACCAAACGAAGACTTGGTGATTAGTGAATGCGGTCAGCAAAAATGTAGTCAGGAAAAACTCCTGACCTAGTCGTCACTCAAGGCCCTAGTCCTTAGTTCTGATGGTAGATTACATATGAGTTGCTCCGTTCTACAGTAGTATGACATGTATTGACTCGCTGTCCCCTGACCTCTGGCAGCTTCTGAGACTGATGATGTAATGATGTGACACCTGTCAATCATTCACAGGAAAGTAAATAAATGCAAATCTGTGGGGCAGAGTTGGTGTGTGTGTGTACATGCGTGCGTGCATCCGCACGCTTGTGTGTTAAGTAGCATAGGTTGTTCACCTTGCATTGCCTGAGAGGGGAGATAAAAAAAACTGGTAAGTAGTCCACTCCGCCCTCTATGGAGGGTCAGGGTTGAGGTTAGGTTTGTGTGTGTTCGTTCCCTCCCCACTGTTACAGCTCTCTTCCCATTCTGCCCTCTGCGGTGCTGTTCCAACTGTTCCAATGCAGGGGACAAACGAGGACAGCACATGGGAGAGGAGAGCAGGTCAAGGGTGTGTTAACCCCTACTACTGGCCCCTCATGAAGCTGCATGCACATGCCAGCACAGCATAGCACAGCACCCCTGCTTCAACACTCAAACAGACAATGAAGAGAAACAACCGTCCCTAACCCACCTTGCACAATTTTGTATCCATTTCACCACAGGATTTGGAACATAACATTGGAACATGACGTTTAAAAAATTCTCAAAGGTCATGTAAATGTTTGTAAAGTTCTATGTTTAGAGTGTATGGCTTCGGACAAATGCGTGAGAGCCTTTTAACGAGGTGACAATATCACTTAGAGAGACACACTGTATCAGCCTAATCAGTCAGAACTGGTAATTGGGTGTGTTCGGGGAGGGAGGGAGATGTGTATTGAGGTACTTTCAGTCTACTGTGTATATCTCTGGTTTAAGGTAGGTCTGGTGAAAGGAGTGCTTTCGTCACACTGCAAGATGCCATATTGGAATGTTTGAATGCAGTTGCAGAATTGAAACAGGCATTCTCACTGTACAAAACCAATGTCATGTCCAGAAAACCAAATGATCAGAAGAAAATTCCTAAATGCCTATATTCCTTATTTTCCTGGTGATAGATGTCATACAGTATGATCCGAATACTGGTGATACTGTGGCAGTTTATACACAAACATACGAATAAATCAAATACATAACTCTCGTGCACTGTAAAAAAGCCAACTTAACCAATTGCTTAATCAAGTGGACTTCCAAAGGACAAGAATTTGAGTTAATGTGTTAAGGTTTGTTTACTCAACAAACTCTGCCCAAAGTGAGCTGCATTTGAAAAAGTTTCTTGAGTAAAATTACAAATTCACGTATGCAATAATCAACCTTCCCTAACCGGCAGTCATTCTCAATGCAGGGTGATTAAAAGTTTAAATTGTTGGATATCCGAAATCTGGCTGGATTCCAATAGGAATTACACATCACTTTGCAAATCAGCATAATGTGACTTGCAGGCTTGATGTGGTCTGTAAGCAAGCGACAAGTTTCAGACCACTGTGTTAAGGTGTAACTAGGCCCTAAAAGAACAGCCTCATTGTCACGTCCAGGCCTAGTTGATAGGCTGGCATGTTTAGTTTCGTTTTGGTGTAGGGTTTTTTCTGTTCTAGGTTGTCTATTTCTATGTTGGGTAAATGGTTCCCAATTAGAGGCAGCTGAGTGTCGTTACCTCTAATTGGGAACCATATATATGTTTGTGGTTTTGCACTAGGGTTTTGTGGGTTATTGTTTATTCATAGCGTAAGTGTTTATATCTATGTTATGGTCGTTGTTACGATCTTTGTTTGTTTTGTTGTTTTTTCCCCCCAGTTACATTTACTAAATAAATATGTATACTGGATACCTCGCTGCGCCTTGGTCCGTCACTCTAGGAGATCGTGACACTCGTGATATATGTAATGTACTGTCATAATGAGCTTCATTTTAAAGATTACTCATTCATTTCAACACTCACTTGGTGAAGCCTACAGGACTGAAAGTCATTGAATACAACAACTATGTCTTCGTCATGTTTGGTAACTCCAATTCACTCAAAAAGCAAGGCACACTGTGAAATATGCAAATAATAGGCGAATAAGTAAGCAAATAAGGTAGGAAAGTTGAGTGACCATACAATTAAACTTGATAATTTATGTTGGGTAGGCAAATTTGCCCAAATGATGAGCAAGCTCAAATCTTATTGCAGCTGGTTGCCTCAAGTACCTCTCACAGCTGCACATGGAACGGGGTGGAGACGGTTGTGGCCCTGCCCACCACACGTTTTCATTGGCGGAGGCACATTCACATTCCACCATGGTCGAGACGTTTGTTCATGCAGCCTGCGTGGTGATACACGTACAGTTGAATTAAACTCAGTTTTTCACAATTCCTGACATTTAATCCTAGTAAAAATTCCCTGTCTGAGGTCAGTTAGGATCACCACTTTATTTTAAGAATGTGAAATGTCATAATAATAGTAGAGAGAATGATTTATTTCAGCTTTTATTTCTTTCATCACATTCCCAGTGGATCAGAAGTTTACATACATTCAATTAGTATTTGGTAGCATTGCCTTTAAATTGTTTGCCTAGCATTGCCTTCCACAAGTTTCCCAAAATAAGTTGGATACATTTTGGCCCATTCCTCCTGACAGAGCTGGTGTAACTGAGTCAGGTTTGTAGGCCTCCTTGCTCGCACACACTTTTTCAGTTCTGCCCACAAATGTTCTATGGCATTGAGGTCAAGGCTTTGTGATGGCCACTCCAATACCTTGACTTTGTTGTCCTTAATTAAGCCATTTTGTCAGAACTTTGGAAGTATGCTTGGGGTCATTGTTCATTTGGAAGACCCATTTGCGACCAAGCTTTAACTTCCTGACTGATGTCTTGAGATGTTGCTTCAATATATCCACATAATTTTCCATCCTCATGATGCCATCTATTTTGTGAAGTGCACCAGTCCCTCCTGCAGCAAAGCAACCCCACAACAGGATGCTGCCACCCCCGTGCTTCACGGTTGGGATGGTGTTCTTCGGTTTGCAAGCATCCCCCTTTTTCCTCCAAAGATAACGATGGTCATTATGACCAAACATTTATATTTTTGTTTTGTCAGACCAGAGGACATTTCTCCAAAAAGTACGATCTTTGTCCCCATGTGCAGTTGCAAACCATAGTCTGGCTTTTTTATGGCGGTTTTGGAGCAGTGGCTTCTTCCTTGCAGAGCGGCCTTTCAGGTTATGTCGATATAGGACTCGTTTTACTGTCGATACAGATAATTTTGTATCTGTTTCCTCCAGCATCTTCACAAGGTCCTTTGCTGTTGTTCTGGGATTGATTTGCATTTTTTGCACCAAAGTACGTTCATCTCTAGGAACGCGTCTCCTTCCTGAGCGGTATGACGGCTGCGTGTTCCCATGGTGTTTATATTTGCAAGCTATTGTTTGTACAGATGAATGTGGTACTTTCAGGCATTTGGAAATTGCTCCCAAGGATGAACCAGACTTGTTGAGGTCTACAATTTTTTTTCTGAGGTCTTGGCTGATTTCTTTTGATTTTCACATGATGTCAAGCAAAGAGGCACTGAGTTTGAAGGTAGGCCTTGAAATACATCCACAGGTACAATTCCAAATGACTTAAGTGATGTCAATTAGCCTATGGCTTCTAAAGCCATAACATGATTTTCTGGAATTTTACAAGCTGTTTGAAGGCACAGTTAACTTAGTGTATGTAAACTTCTGACCCACTGGAATTGTGATACAGTGAATTATATGTAAAATAATCTGTCTGTTAACAGTTGTTGGAAAGATTACTTGTGTCATGCACAAAGTAGATGTCCTAACCGACTTGCCAAAACTATAATTTGTTAACAAGACATTTGTGGAGTGGTTGAAAAACGAGTTTTAATGACTCCAACCTAAATGTATGTAAACTTCTGACTTCAACTGTACATGCAGACCGAGCACCAGACAATAATCAACTGGGGGTATTTGTTATTCAAAAGGGGGGGCACTCATTTCTATGTTATATTTATAGTTATATAAAATATATGCAACAAATCTTTCACCAACAGGTTACTTTGGGCGCTTCAACATCATGGTTTGTGTTTTCAACATTCAAATAGACTAGGCTAATGTCAATCTAGACAAACAGAAAAAACATCCCTTCATACCTTATACGTATAGTAGGCTTCGTTATAGTCCTACTTCACCCAATCTTTTGATCATCATTATGAAGAGTATTATGGCCTAGTCTCCGTAGGCAGACCAGTGGCCAAAGGTAGGCCTAGTTAGCCTGACGTCTCATACAAAATTATTCCTCTGCGCTGTCGTTCATAGCGGAGAAGAAACTAACATCCGAGAGCGTAGCATAGCATTTGGCTGGAGCAAGGAGTCTGGGTAGCCAGGAAAAGGCCTAATACAATAAAACGACAAATCTATAGGCTATAGGTGTTTTAGGCGCGCAAGGAATAGCTAATCGAAGGGGAAAAGAGGCAGAGTGTAAGGTAAGCTTACGAGAAAAAATTACTGGACCTGCTGGTAGCATAATTAGCTATACGGACACTCAGTCACTATGGTACTTTTTAATAGTGAGTTGTCAAAATACAGTGCATTCGGAAAGTGTTCAGACCCCTTGACTTTTTCCACATTTTGTTACGTTACAGCCATGTTCCAAATTGATTAAATATAAAAATAAGTGTATCATCAATCAACACACAATACCCCATAATGAAAAAGCAAAAACAGGTTTTTTGAATTTTTTACACATTTATTAGAAATAAAAAACAGAAATATCTCATTTACGTACAGTACCAGTCAAAAGTTCGGACACACCTACTCATTCAAGGGTTTTTCTTTATTTTTACTATTTTCTACATTGTAGAATAATATTGAAGACATCAAAGATATGAAAAAAAACACATATGGAATCATGTAGTAACCAAAAAAGTGTTATCCAAATAAAATATATGATGACAGCTTTGCACACTCTTGCCATTCTCTCAACCAGCTTCACGAGGAATGAAGGAGTTCTCACATATGCTGAGCCCTTGTTGACTGCTTTTCCTTTGCTCTGCGGTCCAACAAATCGCAAACCATCTCAATTCGGTTGAGGTTAGGTGATTGTGGAGGCCAGGTCATCTGATGCAGCACTCTATCACTCTCCGTCTTGGTCAAATAGCCCTTACACGCCCTAGAGGTCTATTTTAGGTCATTGTCCTGATGAAAAACAAATGATAGTCCCACTAAGCACAAACCAGATGGGATGGCATATCACTGCAGAATGATGTGGTAGCCATACTGGTTAAGTGTGTCTTGAATTCTAAATAAATCACTGCAGTGTCACCAGCAAAGCACCATCAAACCTCCTCGTCCATGCTTCACGGTGGGAACCACACATGAGGAGATCACCTGTTCACCTACTCTGCGTCTCACAAAGACACGGCGGTTGGAACCAAAAATCTCAAATTTGGACTCATCAGACCAAAGGAGAGATTTCCACCGGTCTAATATCCATTGCTCTCATTATTGGTGTCCTTTAGTAGTGGTTTCTTTGCAGCAATTCAACCATGAAGGCCTGATTCACGCAGTCTCCTCTGAACAGTTGATGCTGAGATGTGTCTGTTACTTGAACTCTGAGAAGTATTTATTTGGGCTGCAATCTGAGGTGCAGGTAACTCTAATGAACTTATCCTCTGCAGCAGAGGTAACTCTGGGTCTTCCTTTCATCTGGCGGTCCTCATGAGAGCCAGTTTCATCATAGCACTTGATGTGTTTTGCAGCTGCACTTTAAAAATCTTTAAAAGTTCTTGATATTTTCCTGATTGACTGACCTTCATGTCTTGAAGTAATGATGGACTGTCATTTCTCTTTGTTTATTTGAGCTGTTCTTGCCATAATATGGACTTGGTATTTTACCAAATAGGGCTATCTTCTGTATACCACCCCTACCTTGTCACAACACACTGATTGGCTAAAATGCATTAAGAAGGAAATAAATTCCACAAAGCTGTCATCAAGACAAAGGGTGGCTACTTTGAAGAATCTCAAATCTAAAATATATTTTGATTTGTTTTATTTGGATAACACTCTTTTGGTTAACACATGATTCCATATTTGGGATGTCTTCACTATTATTCTACAATGTAGAATAGTGAAACAAAAAAAAAATCTTGAATGAGTGGGTGTGTCCAAACTTTTGACTGCTACTGTATATTTTGTTCTTACCAATCTACACATAATAACCCATAATGACAAAGTGAAAACTTTTGCACATTTATTGAAAATGAAATACAGAAATGTTGAATTGACATAAGTATTCACACTCCTGAGTGAATACTTTGTAGAAGAACCTTTGGCAGCTCTCTAAGAGCTTTCCACAACTGGAGTGTGCAACATTTGCCTATTATTCTTTAAAAAATTCTTCAAGCTCTGTCAAATTGGTTGTTGATCATAGCTAGACAACCATTTTCAGGTCTTGCCATAGATTTCCAAGAAGATTTAAGTCAAACTGTAACTCGGAAACTCAGGAACATTCACTGTCTTCTTGGTAAGCAACTCCAGTGTAGATTTGGCCTTGTGTTTTAGGTTATTGTCCTGCTGAAAGGAATGCAGACTGAACCAGGTTTTCCTTTAGGATTTTGCCTGTGCTTAGCTCCATTCCATGTATTTTTTATTTTAAAAAACTCCCCAGTCCTTAACAATTACAAGCATACCCATAACATGTGCATCCACTGCTATGTTTGAAAATATGGAGAGTGGTACTCAGTAATGTGTTGTATTGTATTTTCCTGAAACATATCACTTCGTATTCAGGACAAAGCCAGCCTACACTGTGTGCTCCCAAGGCTATGCTCTCAGTCCCAGGGCACATAGCTTGAAAACTCTTCCCTACTGATTACGTTTTTTTAGGGAAACAAAACTTTTCCAAATTAGGCTACAACAACACAATGCAATGAAGATTTGTATTATTGTTTTCAAGTGAGTACAGTATCTAGTCCATGAACCCTGCCAATGCCACTACGACATTGCTCAATCTAATATTTATATATTTCTTAATTCCATTCTTTTACTTTTAGATTTGTGTGTGTTGTTGTGAATTGTTTTTAGATACCACTGCATTGTTTGATACTACTGCACTGTTGGACCTAGGAACACAAGAATTTCACTACACCCGCAATAACATCTGCTAAATATGTGTATGTGGCCAATAAAATTTGATTTGAATTTGAAGTGTGACCGTGGGTAATGTCAACATATCCCTCCTTGCGCGTGTCATTGGGAGGGGGGGTCTTGGTGGGCTTGCCATGATTTTAAGAATATAATTTTATACAACTGTTGATATAATGTTTTTTTGTTTTGTTATCAAGGTTAGAAATGGTTGTGTTTTAGTCAAATATTACATCTGTTTGGGCTTCTCTTGCGGTCAATTTGCAGTGTACAAATTATTTGTAATTATGTTCTAAGTCTCCTGACCATCTGCAAAATAAAAAATTGTCCTGTGGCTGAATGGAGTTGGGGACCCCTGCACTAGCCACTTGGTCAGTGACTGCTTCGCTCATCACTTTTCTGTCTGGAAAGAGCTTAAGTATGGTCATTTCACTTCGCAAATGAAAACATGTGGTGGGCTGGGTTGGCCCTGCAGCCAACCCCACCCATTTCATGTGCTGCAGTGAGGGACTTCTTGGCTGAATCAACGTCTTTTTTTTATTTTTTTATACACAGTTGGCTTTTACGATATGCATTGGTGGTTTTGCTAACGTTCTAAGTTTGGTATAAAGTAGACTGGGCCACAGAGATATGAAGATCACAGGGTGGCCCATACCATATTATCTGTGATTAGTGTTTTGAGAGATCACAAGACTGGCCTGGAACATCCAGAGGCCAGGAAATATGAAGTGAGACTTACAAAAATGTATTTAAGCTTTCAGATGGAAGAATTCAATTATGTGGTCTTTGACTTCATTATAGCTGGCAATGCTATTTAGAGACTTCAAAAAGAAAAGAACTTGGTCTGCGTCTCAAATGGCACCCTATTCCCTATATAGTGCAATACTTTTAATCAGAAGTGCACTAAATGGGTAATGCCATTTGGGACAAAGCCTTGGAGACGCAGAGAACAAAACAGGTCAACGTTCTGAAAGTGACAGGAGAAAACGCAGAATAACAAAAGGGAAAACAACAACAAAGGGCAATACATTCGGTTTGTATCTTCCTCAAATTATCCTCAGCCACAGATCTCGTCTCTTTGACATGATACACTGAATGCACAAACTGGTTTAGGCGACAAATTGTATTTGTTACGCCACCCACTGTATCTGATCTGTTTCCTTTAAAGGCTGTGGCTTATGGATTGAACAAGAACTAAACTTTGAATCCAGGCATATTTATAAGATGCGAAAGAAGAGGCGCCTACCCACACACTTGCAAATGTTTCAACAAGCAAAAAGCTAACGAGGATAAACAGTATCTACAGTTGCAGTTTAAAGTCCAGGCAGAAGGATAGGATAGTGTATGCAGAGCCATTCTAGTTCATCTTGCACAATATCTTTCATATGCTGGTCAAATATGACCGGGCCTGCCAGGTGGATGCCCGGAAGGGGACAAGTTGTTCGCTGCTCAGCACAGGACTACAGGACACTGGGCTTATTGACAGAGAACCTTTGTGTCCTTTTGGAAAACAGCATCAGGTCATCACCTTACCCACCGAACCCAGGGCTCTACTGTCAGCTTCTGTATATCTTGTGCAGACTACGACCATACATAAGCACACACACACACACACACACACACACACACACACACACACACACACACACACACACACACACACACACACACACACACACACACACACACACACACACACACACACACACACACACACACACACACACACACACACACACACACACACACACACACACACACAGTATCCCCATCGCAACACTACTCAGATTGGATAGACGTAGGCACATTCCTGAAGGTTAACCTAAAAGTCAAATTAGTAATATTAGCCCTAAAAGCACCAACAGATTTTGACCTTAAGGGGTCAAAAATATCTTTTTTTTTTATCCTTCTGAATTCTTTGGACTTTTTCAATCAACTACTAACCGACAAAATACAACAATTAACCATGATTTCTGTGTTAATATGGAAGAATGAAAAATGATCTCTCTTTTATGTACTAGTGGTGTGTTGCTAAGCTGAAAATATTGACCCAATAGTAAACTTTGTGATAAAAGCACCAAATGTGGCACAAAGGTAGATGTATGTACCCTGTAAAGATATATATATGGAGCCAACCCACATTTTGCCCCTGTGGGTGTAGCTCCCTCCAGTAACCACGAGCACAACCGTTCCTTGATTTTAACTGGCGGTTTTATTCTGTGGTTTTAGTCAGAATGATCACCTTCCGTGAGAACTATAAAGTAAATGAAAATACAGATAAGCACACTTACAACTTTGTCTTACGAGTGGCTTATTAGCTTGATAGAACTCTAAAGTGCTTACATACATAAACAGTTTAGCCGGAGCTACAACAGTATAAAATTAAACACATTAAAAGGAAAAATACCTCATTGGCTGCTTATTACAGAAGGGAGGAAATCAAACTTCACATGTATTATTCCTGGAATGAATTCACGCTTCATCTTTAATTATTATAGCGTTACCATCCTAACAAACACACTTCAATCTTACGAACTACACCCGAAGACATGAACTTAGCTAACACAGCGCGGGATTGCCTTCCCTCCAAAAATGTGTGTTGCTACGATAATAATCCCCGTTGCAACAGTTATTAGCCACTTAGTTCCGCTTGTCTTATCATTTCCCCCGGATAGCGAACACGTAAACTATTTAAACAAAAAACAGCAACATAAACTTACAGGTTAACTGTCAGTTACAGTGGGCGTGGCAGTCACTATAACAAAAAAAAAAAACACACAAATACTCCGAAATCTTAAGGTTAGGCATTAACCTCGAATGGTTAACCCTTCGTTTTATGTTAATTAATTCTGTGTTCCCGGTCCAAAATGACCGCCCCATTATAGCTGATAATAAATCCACAATAATACATATATTATCACCTTATGTTGTATTAGATATTTTTATCAACTTTTGAACTTCTATTTGCTATTCATGGCATGTAGGTCTCATTGACCTGAGCTCATACAACTCGTTTTTGAGTAAAAAAAGCATAATATATTAATTATTTTGACTAAAACAAATACTCAAATGGAACATATTGTGCTATTTATCAGACTATTTTGTGTCAAAGTTTAACAAGGACTCTCTCCTCCTCACCAGTGGCATGATCAAAGATATGATCAAGAGCCTCACATACAGTATATATTTTGGTCATTGTGCTGCCACAGAATGAATTGTGAGAAAGGCCTTATAAAAGCTTTATACCAGAGCTGTGAGAAAAGTTCTATATATTATTGAAACGATGTTGGGATTGTTTGTGAGAATGCCAACAGGTGTGGTTCCCATTGGGGAAAGATTCTATTGGGGAAAGGTTCCGTGGGGGTTTCCATGGAAGCCAAGAAGGGGAGTGAGGTGTGTGTGTGTGCTCAAACATACATGCATGCATGTGGGGGTCTGGGAGAGGAAGTGTGTCCATCTGATAAATGGGCATATGCCTGGACTCAATTTTATACACTAATTGTAGTCTCACCCATTAATTTCTAATGACCGGTCATTTTTGACCGGGAACAGCACAGGTGTACAAAGTTAAATAAAACACCCCAAATGTAATGAAAATCATCAAAATGTATTTTGTGTGTTCAGATGCCCTGTGTGGACAAAGTCATGGAACCTTATGACAATCAAATTAAATGAATGTCACGATCTTCTGAAGTGACGGACCAAGACGCAGCCATGCTTCCAGTATACATATTTATTTAATCAACGTAACTGGGGAAAATAACAAATAGACGAACGAAGATCGTAACAAAGGAACATAGACATAAACTAAAGCTATGACCAAACAAACAATAACCCACAAAACCCTAGTGAAAACTACAAACATATATGGTTCCCAATTAGAGGTAATGACAAACAGCTGCCTATAATTGGGAACCATTTCCCCAACATAGAAATACAACACCTAGAACAGAAAACCCTACACCCAAAATGAAACTAAACACGCCAGCCTGTAGACTCAGGCCTGGACGTGAAGGTACCCCCCCCCCAAAGGCGCGGACTACGACCGCGCCAAAAGTCCATGGGGGGGTCTCGGGTGGGTCTTTTTTGTCCAAGGTGGCGGCTCCGGTGCCGGCCGTGCTGGGCCGAGGTCACGCACCGGAGGACCTGGGCGAGCAGCCGGAACAGTTCGTGCTAGACTCACGAAGCGCACAGGGGACCTGGTGCATGAAGCAGGCTGTGCTGGACTCGCGATGCGCTCAGGGGACCTGGTGCGGGGAGTAGGAGCAGGCTGTGCTGGACTAGCGATGCGCACCGGGGACCTGGTGCGGGGAGCTGTGCTCTGCTTGGTGCGCAGAGCCGGCACCACTCCTCCAGGCAGCACACTCACCCTAGCCTGACAGATGAGTGGAGCTGGAATGTTGCGTACCGGGCTGTGGATACGCACCGGAGACACTGCACGCAGAACCGGAGCAGGATACCTCGGTCCAAGAAGGTGCACTGGAGATTTAGCGCGCAGAGCCGGCACCACTCTTCCAGGCAGCACACTCACCCTAGCCTGACAGATGAGTGGAGCTGGAATGTCGCGTACCGGGCTGTGGATACGCACCGAAGACACTGCACGCAGAACCGGTGCAGGATATCCTGGTCCAAGAAAGTGCACGGGAGACTTCGCGCGCAGAGCCGGCACCACTCTTCCAGGCTGCACACTCACCCTAGCCTGACAGATGAGTGGAGCTGGAATGTTGCGCACCGGCCTATGAGTGCGCACTGGAGACACCGTGCGCAATACTGCATAGCGGGAGCATCTTACCAGTGCGACGCTCCCTCCAACGCTCCCTCCAAAGAGCACGAGGAGTTGGCTCAGGAGTCCACCCTGAACAGGCCAAACTCCCCGTGTGCCCCCCAAAGGCTGCTTCTCTGGCTTTCTAGCCAGGCGTGTTCCAGCATATCTCTCCCTATTAACGCTCCGCTCTGCCCTCGCTGCATCCATCTCCTCCTTGGGACGACGATGCTCGCAGTCCTCTTCCAGGGTCCCTTTCCAGCCAATATTTCCTCCCAGGTCCAGAACTCCCGATTCTCTCGCTGCTTGGTCCGGTTTTGGTGGGTTATTCTGTCACAATCTTCTGAAGTGACGGACCAAGACGCAGCGATGCTTCCAGTATACATATTTATTTAATCAATGTAACTGGGGAAAATAACAAATAGACGAACGAAGATCGTAACAAAGGAACATAGACATAAACTAAAGCTATGACCAAACCAACAATAACCCACAAAACCCTAGTGAAAACTACAAACATATATATGGTTCCAAATTAGAGGTAACGACAAACAGCTGCCTCTAATTGGGAACCATTTCCCCAACATAGAAATACAACACCTAGAACAGAAAAACCCTACACCAAAAATGAAACTAAACACGCCAGCCTGTAGACTCAGGCCTGGATGTGACAACGAACTACATTTTTCAGAGAGAAAACTTGTAAATGGGTCCAATTCAACCGGAGCACAGTAGGAGGGTTAAGGCAAGGGTTAAGGTTTGGGAGAACTTAAAACTAAATTCTCAAAAACAACTTTCTATAGCTGAATTTGAACTTGCAACTTTTGGAATCAGAGGCAGATGCAACATTCTATAGATGGGTTTGACATTGAAACCTTTGGCATCAGTGGCAGATGCTTACGCCCATCCGCCCTAGCAAAACCGAAACCTACTTGAAGGTAACAGTGCTCACTGTTGCCCCTAATGGACAGTTTCCATGTAATCTCCTGATGACCTCAGACATGGATGGATCTCGAATACTGACTTGTACCACAGGGGGCGTGGCTGGATAGCCCATAGTGTTCAGTCAGATGGAAACTGGGCCCGTATCGCCTATAACAGCCATATCTGTGGCTATCTTCGGTTGTACCGGCACGTAAGACTAGCTCATTCGCTTATTTCTGAGCCTCTGAGTTTCACAGAAACACACCTTTTTGAATGCATAACAGAAAAAAATGAATGATAAGTTACTATGGATGAGAAGAAAGAAGAAACCCGCACACTGCTCTTGCTAGTATCTCTGCTCTTCAATACGCTTTACACATCGGCCTGACGAAGGCCTTGAAACCGATACGTAAAGCTTATTAAAGAGCAGTGTGCGGGTTTCTTCTTTTTTCTCATCTTATTCAACTGTTACCATGCAACAGCAAAAAAGACGGCTCAGATGTGCGAGTGCCTTTTGAAAGTTGCTATGGATGAAATGCGTCAAAATAACTACTAAAAACATGAAAAGCCTACAAAAATGTAAATGTTCAAACATCAAACTTTACTATAAATATGTGCATATTTTTAAATATATGCTTATTTTGAAGAATTTTAACAGTTTACTTGTGTTACAAAAGGTTAATAAAAGAAAAAAGCATTTGATGGAAAGTGTCATTTTGACATTATTTCCAATTTAGGCAACAACAAAAAAACTGTTGGTGCTTTTAGGGTTAGTTATACACTACTATTATTATTATTATTTATTTTCAATATTTTTTTAAAATTAGTTTATGAAATTAGTGTGTGCGCATGAGTTGTGTATGCGTGTTTGTTTGTGTGTGATTGTGTTCATGTGTGTGCATACGTGCATGCGTGCGTATGCATGTACAGTTGAAGTTGGAAGTATACATACACCTTAGCCAAGTACATTTAAACTCAGTTTTTCACAAGTCCTGACATTTAATCCTAGTAAAAAGTCCCTGTCTTAGGTTAGTTAGGATCACCACTTTATTTTAAGAATGTGAGAGAATGATTTATGATTTATTTCATCTTTTATTTCTTTCATCTTTATTTCTTTCATCATCACATTCCCAGAAGTTTACATACACTCAATTAGTATTTGGTAGCATTGCCTTTAAATTGTTTAACTTGGGTCAAATGTTTCGGGTAGCCTTCCACAAGCTTCCCACAATAAGTTGTGTGAATTCTGTCCCATTCCTCTTGAAAGAGCTGGTGTAACTGAGTCAGGTTTGTAGGCCTCCTTGCTCGCACACACTTTTTCAGTTCTGCCCACAAATTCTCTATAGGATTGAGGTCAAGGCTTTGTGATGGCCACTCCAAAACCTTGACTTTGTTGTCCTTAAGCCATTTTTCCACAACTTTGTAAGTATGCTTGGGGTCATTGTCCATCTGGAAGACCCATTTGCGACCAAGCTTTAACTTCCTGACTGATGTCTTGAGATGTTGCTTCAATATATCCACATAATTTTCCATCCGCATGATGCCATCTATTTTGTGAAGTGCACCAGTCCCTCCTGCAGCAAAGCACCCCCACAACATGATGCTGCCACCCAAGTGCTTCACGGTTGGGATGGTGTTCTTCAGCTTGCAAGCCTCCCCCTTTTTCCTCCAAAGATAACGGTGGTTATTATGGCCAAACAGTTCTATTTTTGTTTCGTCAGATCAGAGGACATTTCTCCAAAAAGTATGATCTTTGTCCCCATGTGCAGTTGCAAACCGTAGTCTGGCTTTTTATGGCGATTTTGGAGCAGTGGCTTCTTCCTTGCTGAGCGGCCTTTCAGGTTATGTTAATATAGGACTTGTTTTTACTGTGGATATAGATACTTTTGTACCTGTTTCCTCCAGCATCTTCACAAGGTCCTTTGCTGTTGTTCTGGGATTGATTGGCACTTTTGCACCAAAGTACGTTAATCTCTGGGAGACAGAATGCGTCTCCTTCCTAAGTGTTATGACGGCTGCGTGGTCCCATGGTGTTATACTTGTGTACTATTATTTGTAAAGATGAACGTGGTACCTTCAGGCGTTTGGAAATTGCTCCCAAGGATGAATCAGACTTGTTGAGGTCTGCCATTTTTTTCTGAGGTCTTGGCTGATTTCTTTTGATGTTCTCATGATGTCAAGCAAAGAAGCACAGAGTTTGAAGGTAGGCCTTGAAATACATCCACAGGTACACCTCCAATTTACTCAAATTATGTCAATTAGCCTATCAGAAGCTTCTAAAGCCATGACATGATTTTCAGAATTTTCCAAGCTGTTTAAAGGCGCAGTCAACTTCGTGTATGTAAACTTCTGACCCACTGGAATTGTGATACAGTGAATTATATGTGAAATAATCTGTCTGTTGTCACGTCCAGGCCAGAGTTTAGGCTGGCGTGTTTTTTGTTTCATTTTGGCGTAGGGTTATTTTGGTTCTAGTTTGTCTATTTCTATGTTGAGGTAATGGTTCCCAATTAGAGGCAGCTGTGTGTCGTTGTCTCTAATTGGGAACCATATATATGTTTGGGGTTTTCTATAGTATTTTGTGGGTTATTGTTTAGGCATAGCTTCATTTGTTCGTGGTGTAAGTCTATGTTATGATCTTCGTTCTGTTTATTGTTTTGCCCAGTTACGTTTCATAATAAAAGCATGTATACTGGATGCCTCGCTGCGCCTTGGTCTGTCCCGCATGAAGAACGTGACATCTGTAAACAATTGTTGGAAAAATTACTTGTGTCATGCACAAAGTAGATGTCCTAACCATGGTTGTAGTGGTTGAAAAACAAGTTTTAATTACTCCAACCTAAGTGTATGGAAACTTCTGACTTCAACTGTATGTGTGTGCTTGTGTGTCAGTGGGTATCATACCAACAGTATTTGTATTAGAATGGAACACACAGCGCTGGAGGATTTCCCAGCCTTGTGGGAAGTAATGAGTGTGTAATTGTTTTGGTGGCATCTGATGACACACTCACACACACAAAATAATGTCTCATTGACTATTGATATTAGCTATGAAATACTCTTTTGTCATTGAAAAAGGTAACCTTCAGACTTTAAATTTAGAACTGCACATCTATGCCACTGTGTGTCAAAAAGGTACCTTTTTAATGTCAATGTGATGGCACAGAGTTCTCAGCAGTTGGCCGTCTCTGACACGGGGTTCAGGTAAGTTCAGTCATATTGCCGTAACCTGAAGTTGCGTAACGGCATACTAAAGGAAGACCATGGAAGAGAGTCTAAAGGACAAGGTAAAGAAAAGTATATTTTCAGAGCACCCATTATACACTGTAAATTAGAATTCTTTGCTTATATCATAGTTTAGGAGGGTAATCTATTTCCAATATTTATCATGGCTGATTAAACCATTATAAGAAATAACAAGAAACGTCCTGAATTACTCCAGTTGTTCCCTTATGCCCATTTCTACTGGTTGATCAAAGACCTTCCACAAAACAGACATCGGTAACAACTTTACTCTTTGTCATCATTGTGCTTGTGTGTACTCCTAAAACAATTTCCCCTTACTCCCCCACAACAATTAATAATGAGAGGGTCCAATTATTTGATCCCTGTCAAGTTGTACAATAAACCTCTGTCATTAGAGGCTGCATGTTCCGGGTGGAGGACTGTGCTTGGAGGGCAGTGGGGGATGGACAGTCTCTGGGTGACTGTTAGGGATGGGGTGGAAATCAATACAGTATTGCAATATTATTTTTGAGGATATTATATTGATTCTATGACTCCAAGTTTGTCTGACGACTCATACTGAATTGAATTCCGCTGCTCAATCTAAAGGTACATACTGTACATACTGAGACCGCCATCATAAAAGTAATTTTGGCTGAGTGATGTAGTAAAAAACAATTAATCAGCGATTGGATCATCTCCAACTATTCAGAGTATCTGTCACGGATCCCTCCGGAACTTTCATTACACACACCTGTCCCCTATTCCCACTGATTAGTACTTGTATAAGTGTGCCCTTTGGTTTCCATTGGGCTGTCGATTATGTCCGTTGGTGAGTGTGGTGAGTGTGCTAGTGTGTTTTGGCTGTCGTGCCCTTGTGGATTGCGCAGATGATTACGGGTCTCGTCCCGTGTGAAAGTCATTGTGCGCGTGTGTTGTTTATTCGAGGTACTCCTCGTTCTTTTGTTTGGGTTTTAACCCTGTGTTTTTGTATAGTGTTTGTTTGGTCTTCGTCCCCGTGCCTTTACACGACACGCCGTAATTTGGGCTTAATAAAAACATTACCCATCCCTGCGCCTGTCGCCCGATCCTTCATACCAGCATGACAGAATAATCAACCATTAAGGGAGACAGCGGGACTGGCCGTCCGACCAGCTGCGACTGGTCCGTCCAGTGCCGCCGCAACTTCGGCAGCTGCACCTGGGCCGTCCGACGTCGCCACAACGGGTCAGTCCAACGACGCAACTTCAGCAGCTACAACGGACCCGTCTGACGCCACTGGTACTGGTCCGTCCGATGCCGCCACAACTTCGGCAGGGGCAACTGGCCCGTCCGAGGACGCAACTTCGGCAGCTGCATCGGGTCCTGATCGACCCGCACTGCGTTCCTGGGATCCTTCTCGAGGCGAGAAGTTGTCAGGGACGATATCAAGTCCAGACTTACCGTGGAGAAGAAATGTTAGTGAGCGTGGCGTTTTCTCCATTTAGTTTTTATAGGTTTCAGGTTTTTCCTCTCAAAATCCCAATTTTTTTATAGAAAAACAACAAAATTGGATGTTCTAACAATGCTTAAACCACATCACAAGACCACTTTATGGTCTGGGAAAAATCTAATAAATTTAATTTTAGGGTGAGCACCAGCAAGAGACTTGCTTGTTTAGCAGTGTTTCTGTAGCACACGTGATGGCAGAGTTTGCTAAACAAATCACCACTGGATTGTTGCAAATAATCATGATATCATTCTGCTAGGTAGGAATAGACTACTTTGTAGTTAAGATTTTATTGAGGAGATTTTTGGGAAAGCCTTTCCATCTACCAGAAAACAGTTTTGTTTAGTATCATCGCTAATGACTCCACAAGGTGGTAGACAAACGCTCACACACAGAAAGGGTTATTCCCACTCTGTTGACTCTAGAGAAATTTTAAGGAAAATACAAATCACTTATGCATTTTGTTAATGTCTTTATAATCATAATCGTGTGCAAATGAATTAATGTTCTAATAAGTTCAATACATTTACAGTGAGGGAAAAAAGTATTTGATCCCCTGCTGATTTTGTATGTTTGCCCACTGACAAAGAAATGATCAGTTTATAATTTTAATGGTATTTGAACAGTGAGAGATAGAATAACAACAAACAAATCCAGAAAAACGCATGGGAAAAATGTTATAAATTGATTTGCATTTCATTGAGGGAAATAAGTATTTGACCTCCTCTCAATCAGAAAGATTTCTGGCTCCCAGGTGTCTTTTATACAGGTAACGAGCTGAGATTAGGAGCACACTCTTAAAGGGAGTGCTCCTAATCTCAGTTTGTTACCTGTATAAAAGACACCTGTCCACAGAAGCAATCAATCAATCCGATTCCAAACTCTCCACCATGGCCAAGACCAAAGAGCTCTCCAAGGATATCAGGGACAAGATTGTAGACCTACACAATGCTGGAATGGGCTACAAAACCATCGCCAAGCAGCTTGGTGAGAAGGTGACAACAGTTGGCGCGATTATTCGCAAATGGAAGAAACACAAAAGAGCTGTCAATCTCCCTCGGCCTGGGGCTCCATGCAAGATCTCACCTCGTGGAGTTGCAATGATCATGAGAACAGTGAGGAATCAGCCCAGAACTACACGGGAGGATCTTGTCAATGATCTCAAGGCAGCTGGGACCATAGTCACCAAGAAAACAATTGGTAACACACTACGCCGTGAAGGACTGAAGTCCTGCAACGCCCGCAAAGTCCCCCTGCTCAAGAAAGCACATATACAGTGGGGCAAAAAAGTATTTAGTCAGCCACCAATTGTGCAAGTTCTCCAACTTAAAAAGATGAGAGAGGCCTGTAATTTTCATCATAGGTACACTTCAACTATGACAGACGAAATGAGAAAAAGAAATCCAGAAAATCACATTGTAGGATTTTTAATTTATTTATTTGCAAATTATGGTGGAAAATAAGTATTTGGTCAATAACAAAAGTTTATCTCAATACTTTGTTATATACCCTTTGTTGGCAATGACAGAGGTCAAACGTTTTCTGTAAGTCTTCACAAGGTTTTCACACACTGTTGCTGGTATTTTGGCCCATTCCTCCATGCAGATCTCCTCTAGAGCAGTGATGTTTTGGTGCTGTCGCTGGGCAACACGGACTTTCAACTCCTCCAAAGATTTTCTATGGGGTTGAGATCTGGAGACTGGCTAGGCCACTCCAGGACCTTGAAATGCTTCTTACGAGAAGCCACTCCTTCGTTGCGGCGGTGTGTTTGGGATCATTGTCATGCTGAAAGACCCAGCCACGTTTCATCTTCAATGCCCTTGCTGATGGAAGGAGGTATTCACTCAAAATCTCACGATACATGGCCCCATTCATTCTTTCCTTTACACGGATCAGTCGTCCTGGTCCCTTTGCAGAAAAACAGCCCCAAAGCATGATGTTTCCACCCCCATGCTTCACAGTAGGTATGGTGTTCTTTGGATGCAACTCAGCATTCTTTGTCCTCCAAACACGACGAGTTGAGTTTTTACCAAAAAGTTCTATTTTGGTTTCATCTGACCATATGACATTCTCCCAATCCTCATCTGGATCATCCAAATGCTCTCTAGCAAACTTCAGACGGGCCTGAACATGTACTGGCTTAAGCAGGGGGACACGTCTGGCACTGCAGGATTTGAGTCCCTGGCGGCGTAGTGTGTTACTGATGGTAGGCTTTGTTACTTTGGCCCCAGCTCTCTGCAGGTCATTCACTAGGTCCCCCCGTGGGATTTTTGCTCACCGTTCTTGTGATCATTTTGACCCCACGTGGTGAGATCTTGAGTGGAGCCCCAGACCGAGGAAGATTATCAGTGGTCTTGTATGTCTTCCATTTCCTAATAATTGCTCCCACAGTTGATTTCTTCAAACCAAGCTGCTTACCTATTGCAGATTCAGTCTTCCCAACCTGGTGCAGGTCTACAATTTTGTTTCTGGTGTCCTTTGACAGCTCTTTGGTCTTGGCCATAGTGGAGTTTGGAGTGTGACTGTTTGAGGTTGTGGACAGGTGTCTTTTATACTGATAACAAGTTCAAACAGGTGCCATTAATACAGGTAACGAGTGGAGGACAGAGGAGCCTCTTAAAGAAGAAGTTACAGGTCTGTGAGAGCCAGAAATCTTGCTTGTTTGTATGTGACCAAATACTTATTTTCCACCATAATTTGCAAATAAATTCATTAAATATACTACAAAATACTGATTTTCTGGATTTTCTTTGCTCATTTTGTCTGTCATAGTTGAAGTGTACCTATGATGAAAATTACAGGCCTCTCTCATCTTTTTAAGTGAGAGAACTTGCACAATTGGTGGCTGACTAAATACTTTTTTGCCCCACTGTACATGCCCGTCTGAAATTTGCCAATGAACATCTGAATGATTCAGAGGACAACTAGGTGAAAGTGTTGTGGTCAGATGAGACCAAAATGGAGCTCTTTGGCATCAACTCAACTCGCCGTGTTTGGAGGAGGAGGAATGCTGCCTACGACCCCAAGAACACCATCCCCACAGTCAAACATGGAGGTGGAAACATTATGCTTTGGGGGTGTTTTTCTGCTAAGGGGACAGGACAACTTCACCGCATCAAAGGGACGATGGACGGGGCCATGTACCGTGAAATCTTGGGTGAGAACCTCCTTCCCTCAGCCAGGGCATTGAAAATGGGTTCGTGGATGGGTATTCCAGCATGACAATAACCCAAAACACACGGCCAAGGCAACAAAGGAGTGGCTCAAGAAGAAGCACATTAAGGTCCTGGAGTGGCATAGCCAGTCTCCAGACCTTAATCCCATAGAAAATCTGTGGAGGGAGCTGAAGGTTCGAGTTGCCAAACGTCAGCCTCGAAACCTTAATGACTTGGAGAAGATCTGCAAAGAGGAGTGGGACAAAATCCCTCCTGAGATGTGTGCAAACCTGGTGGCCAACTACAAGAAACGTCTGACCTCTGTGATTGCCAACAAGGGTTTTGGCACCAAGTACTAAGTCATGTTTTGCAGAGGGGTCAAATACTTATTTCCCTCATTAAAATGCATATAAATTTATAAAATTTCTCACATGCGTTTTTCTGGATTTTTTGTTGTTGTTATTCTGTCTCTCACTCTTCAAATAAACCTACCATTAAAATTATAGACTGGTCATTTCTTTGTCAGTGGGCAAACGTACAAAATCAGCAGGGGATCAAATACTTTTTTCCCTCACTGTAGCTGATTTCTTACTAAGTTCATTACATTTTAGAATATTGTTGAATTCTGTTTTAGTGTCTGAATTCCTTGATTTCGTCCGCGTTCTCCACATCACAGATTTTATATGGCCCTATACTCCACACACAATAGCTCTGTGCTGGATGGGCCAAAGCAGAGCAGCAACCCTCTAACTTCACTGACTCACAGGAATGTCCTATCTGGGTTTTGCATGTGGAAAATGTACACAATAGATGCTTACATTTTTAAAGCCACTGTGCTCCAGTCCGTCCGCACTGACCCTCAGGTCCATGGGCCTTCCGGGGCCTCTATTCAAATCAAATGTTATTTGTCACAGGCGTCGAATACAACAGGTGTAAACCTTACCTTGAAATTCTTACTCTACCATGAAATGTTTACTCTATTGCCAGCCAGCCCGGGTTCAAGGCCATCCAACATCTAACGACCGGCTGGCTCTTTTTCTGCCACTGAATGACACTTTTAGAGGGACGTGAGAGAGAACACAGGAGCCTGATTAGAGGAGATGGACTCAGGGGCTCGAGGGACAGTCCAATCCATGGACAAATAGCAAGGCTGATTGACTCTGAATGAGCTTGTGTTTTTTGGAGGGTGGGGGTAAGAGACCCAGCTGAGCGAACTCAGGGGGTGTTGGCGTCTTGCTGACCTGATTCAACCCCACCGATTTGCTACTCGGTTAGGTTGCCTCTTCAATTCTTCTCAATCTGCCTGTTTTTCCCAACGGCCTCATTCTCACATACAGATATTTATTTTGTAAACAGAGCGCCCTGCCAGCAACAAGCTAGGCATTTTCCAGAGGAAGCCGGTGGGAGGAACTATAGGAAGACTGGCTCATTGTAATGGCTGGAATGGAATAAGTTTAACAGCGTTAAACATGTGGTTCCCATATGTTTGATGTGTTTCGTACCGTTCCATTTATTCCATTCCAGTCATTACAATGATCCCGTCCTCCTACAGTTCCTCCCACGAGCCTCCTCTGGCGTCTTCATATTTCATTGGGAGAAAAGAGCAGCTACCGTGGTCTCATTATGGTAGAAACATGCAGAGCCCATAAATAGCACAGAGGATAGGAGGAACAGGACATCAACTGAATAACCTTCCACTTCCTTGTTCCTTCTCATCCTCTCTCCAACCATCTCTCACTCCCTACCTCTGTCAAAAAACAATAACAACAACAGACATGGTAGGAAAAGACGTAGAACAGTTTACAGACATGCTCTTCCACAATCAAGTGCAGTGAAATGATTTGCTTTTCTTAACTTGTGATTGTTGATGTCAAGAGCTGTTGCTGAAGTGATTTCCCTACAGGGTTATAAATAAAATGCAGCCGCTGCTCCACAAACATCTCCCACTAGCCTCTCTTTCTCAGTTTATGACTGAGTTAAGTTTTATTTGCACTTTTACAGGCCGCAAAACACAGAGTTCTCCGTCTGGAGGGCCAAAACGGGGACTTGTGCATTCATCACACACACACATGCATGCACGCACACAGACACATACACCACAATCAGTCCACAAGAAGAAGCAGCAGATGTATTGGTGACCACCGAACTGTTAACATCTCCGTAAGTCTCCCGACAGGTATTCAAGGGCATGTGTTTCTTGGAATCGTGTCCAACATTTAACATGGGATTGGTTCCAGTATAGGCCTACCTCCAGCGCTGTGAGAACACCGGCCGACTGGGTGAAAACTATTGTGTATTACATTCTTAATGGTTTCCAGCAATTCCTGCTAAAAATAAGATAAACTCTATTCCAATATAAGTCAAACCAGGAGTCCTCTTGGGTGTTGTCAACAACTTGAACTGGAAAATATCCCAAATATAAATGTGCTATTTATCATTTTGTGTCTTTTTGTTTCCATACGAGAGGGACAGGTGAACAAAAGTTAACTTGAATGTAATCATCGATGTACCTCGTGTAGGCCAACATACACAATTACATACACTTAAGGTCACCGTGATTGATTTCTGATCTCAGTGTCCACAAAGCCAGAGCCACTCCTTGAGCCTTGCTTTCTTGTGAAGACCAAGGACTAACTGCAGCATGATTAGAGCTTGAGACCCCTGTTTGTCTGAATTAAAACCTCCTCTAGTTCAGATGGTTCAAATTGAATATTAGACATCAAAGATAAACGTAAATTCATAGTCTCAGATTAGAAAGGAGAAAGTGCTGCTTGCACCCATAGATACAAACATCAGAGGCAGTGGGGGCAGAGAGGGCAGATTGACTGATTGAGAGGCTGTTGAAGTGGAGTAGTATTCTGCGCAGTCATGAGTCTCTCTAGTACACACAGACTAGGGTTGTAAA
Source organism: Brachymystax lenok tsinlingensis (assembly GCA_030435695.1). Taxonomy (NCBI): domain Eukaryota; kingdom Metazoa; phylum Chordata; class Actinopteri; order Salmoniformes; family Salmonidae; genus Brachymystax; species Brachymystax lenok. The sequence continues at coordinate 6,838,727 of CM059796.1, read as the reverse complement.
ATTCGGGTAACTTGCACAAAATTACCAGGTTTTCCTGGTTTGAGGATTCCGGATTTCCTGCCTATTCCCTCCTGATTCCGGGAAGCTTTCAACCAAGATTTCTGGAAAACCTGGACATTTTTGGAAAAGTTACAGGAATTTTGCAAACATATGTCAGAAACCACTGTCACTGTCAGGAGACAGCACTTCTATGGTTATAAAGAAACTGCAATTGTATTGTTGTTACATACAGTGCATTCGGATGTATTAAAAATAAAAAAGTGAAATACTTTATTTACATAAATATTCAAAGCCTTTGCTATGAAACTTGAACTGTAGCTCTGGTGCATCCTGTTTCCATTGATCATCCTTGAGATGTTTTTACAACTTGATTCGAGTTCACCTGCAGTAAATTCAATTGATTGGACATGATTTGGTAAGACACACCTATCTATAAAAGGTCCCACAGTTGACAGTGCATGTCAGAGCAAAAACCAAGACACGAGGTTGAAGGAGTTGTCAGTAGAGCTCCGAGACAGGAATGTGTCAAGGCACAGATCTGGGTAAGGGTATCAAAACATGTCTGCAGCATTGACGGTCCCCAAGAACATCCTTATTAAATGGAAGAAATTTGGAACCACCAAGACTCTTCCTAGAGCTGGCCTCCCGGCCAAACTGAGCAATCAGGGGAGAAGGGCCTGGGTCAGGAAGGTGACCAAGAACCCGATGATCACTCTGACAGAGCTCCAGAATTCCTCTGTGGAGATGGGAGAACCATCCAGAAGTACAACCATCTCTGCAGCACTCCACCAATCAGGCCTTTATGGTAGTGGCCAGATGGAAACCACTCCTCAGTAAAAGGCACATGACATCCCGCTTGGAGTTTGCCAAAAGGCTTCTAAAGGACTCTCAGACCATGAGAAAAAACATTATCTGGTCTGATGAAACTCTTTGGCCTGAAAGCCAAGCATCATGTCTGGAGGAAACCTGACACCATCCCTATGGTGAAGCATGGTGGTGGGAGCATCATGCTGTGGGGATGTTTTTCAGCAGCAGGGACTGGGAGACTAGTCAGGATTGAGGGAAAGAAATCCTTGATGAAAACCTGCTCCAGAGCGCTCTGGACATCAGACTGGGGTGAAGGTTCACCTTCCAACAGGACAACAACCCTAAGCACACAGGAGTGGCTTTGGGACAAATCTCTGAATGTCCTTGAGTGGCCCAGCCAGAGCCCAGACTTGAACCCAATCAAACATCTCTGAAGACCTGAAAATAGCTGTGCAGCGATGCTCCCCATCCAACCGGACAGAGCTTGAGAGGATCTGCAGAGAAGAATTGGAGGAACTCCCCAAATACAGGTGTAGCTTGTGGCGTCATACCCAAGAAGACTGGAGGCTGTAATCGCTACCAAAGCTACTTCAACAAAGTACTGAGTAAAGGGTCTGAATACTTATGTAAATACTTTTTTTAATTTTTTTTTATACATTTGCAAAAATGTAAAAAAAAACTGTTTTTGCTTTGTCATTATGGGGTATTTTGTGTAGATTGATGAGGGAAAACAACAATTTCATCCATTTTAGAATAAGGCTGTAACGTAACAAAATGTGGAAAAAGTCAACGGACCAACGAATGCGTTGTATACATTGCAATGTACTGAGCACTGAAGAAGGTAGTTAGAGTTGCTTTTAGCAAGTGCACTAATACCTCTTTAATGACGTTCATTTAATCTGCCCAGAAATTGATTGGTGAGCGTTCTGTAACTATACTTTGGACACCCAATTTGATGAACTGGTTAAAATAACACATTAATACAACTGTGGAATATTGAATCGTGTTATGAGATTCATTTTTTGTCCTGAAATAAAGGTCATTTATTCTGGAGAAAAGGATATTATAGTTTATAGTCAGGGTTCTGTTAATGTGTCTCTTTGCACCTGCGTTTAATAAATCCCTTTCATATATATATATATAAGTATGTGAACCCTTTGGAAATACCTGGATTTCTGCATAAATTGGTCATACAATTTTCATCTAGGTCACAACAATAGACAAACACAGTCTGCTTTAACTAATATCCCACAAACAACTATACGTTTTCATGTCTTTATTGAACACACTGCGTAAACATTCACAGTGTAGTGTGGGAAAAGTATGTGAACCCTTGCATTTAATAACTGGTTGACCCTCTTTTGGCAGCAATAACCTCAACCAAACGTTTTCTGTAGTTGCGGATTAGAACTGCACAACGGTCAGGAATCTTGGACCATTCCTCTTTACAAAACTTTTTTAGTTCAGCAATATTCTTGTGATGTCTGGTGTGAACTGTTCTCTTGAAGTCATGCCACAGCATCTCAAATCGGGTTGAGGTCACTCCAGAAGGCGTATTTTCTTCTGTTGAAGCCATTCTGTTGTTGATTTACTTCTGTGGTTTGGGTCGTTGTCCTGTTGCATCACCCACCTTCTGTTGAGCTTCAATTGGCAGACATTCTCCTGCAAAATGTCTTGATAAACTTGGGAATTAATTTTTCTGTCGAAGATAGCAAGCTGTCCAGGCCCTGAGGCTTGGGTTGTTTTGGCTGCCCTGAATTTGCCTGTCTGGTTTGGTGGTCATGTGTGTTGCTAGTATGTACTAACAGTACTGAAAAATACTGTGTTTTTTGAAAAATATAACATTCCTACAAATAATCTGAAGACTAGATAGTAATTTGTTTTTAACGTGAAGCCATGAGAGATTCTGATGCATTTAGATAATATTCATATGGCGAGAGCAATGAAGAGATAATCTGGCAGTCCTGTTTTGAGCCATTTGGACCTTTTTTTTTATATCTTTCTTTGCTGCAGATGACCATATAACCAGACAGTACTCTAAGTGTGATAGGACCAGGGATTGAATCACCTGATTCAGTGTGCTAGATATTACATACTCTGAACATTTTCTTGTGACAGCAATTCCCTTACCCATCTTAATAACAATATTATCTATGTGTTCTGACCATGATAAAGCTGCGTGCAACATGACGCCTGGTAGTTTTTTTTCCCACTTACTCTACATGCGTTCTATTCATCAACAAATTAAATTGGGGATCATCAGCAAGCATATATCTTGAACCAAATACAATACATTTAGTTTTAGAAGTGTTCAACACCAATTTGTTCACATCAACCCACTCAGACACCATTCTTAGTTCACTGCCCAGTACATCTGTTAGCTCATTACATTCTGAGGCTGCGCTATACATTGTAGAGTCATCAGCATACATGATCTCTCTTGCTTTGTTCATTACTGAAGGTAAATCATTAGTAAAGATAGAGTAGAGAAGTGGGCCTTAACAAATTCCTTGAGGAACACCTCAGTGTATATCTTTACTGTTTGAAAAGCTACCATTAAAGAACACTTTTTGCCTTCTCCTGGATAGATAGCTTTCCATCCAGGATAAAGCTGCAGACTTAAAACCATTACATTTGAGTAACTGTTTATGATCAATTACATCAAAAGCAGCACTGAAATCTAGCAACACTGTACCAACTAACTTCCTGTCATCCATACTCTTTAACCAATCATCTGTCATTTGTGCTAAGGCCGTACTCATAGAATGCCCTTCTTTGTACGCATGCTGGAAATCCGTTATCTGACCATTACATGAGAAACAATCCTTTATTTGTACAGATACAATTTTTTCCAATAATTTACTTAACACAGGCAACAAGCTTATAGGACGACTATTAGGACCAGTGAATGCAGATTTTTTTATCCTTTGGTAGTGGATATAACCTTTGACTCTTTACAGACTTCTGGGCACACCCCATACATCAAGCATTTATTAATAATATGAGAGAGATATATGAGGGTGTAGATATTTGGTTAGCTGTAACTCTAAGAAATTTGGCGTCTTGTCATCCAAGCGAGACAACATCCTTTCTACCTCTTCCCTTTCTACTTGATGAAATTCGAACATGCATTGCCTCTCCTTCATGATACAATCTTTTATAGGGGTATATGACATGGAGCCATCAGTTGGAATCATAGCATTCCTCAACTTGTCCACTTTGCCTGTAAAATATTAATTAAAGTAGTTTGCGATGTCATGTGGTTTTGTAATAAATATACCCTCTGATTTAACAAAAGAGGCGGACATGTTTGAATTCCTTCCCATAATAGTGTTCAACGTCTCCACAGCTTTTTCCCATCACCCATCACACATCACCCATCACCCATCACTTCATCAATTTTGTGCTGTTAGAATCCCTTCTTATTTCCTTTGTTTAGCTTGGTCACAAGATTTCTTAATTTACAATAACTTTGCTTATCAAACAAAGTGCCAGATTTATCCGCTACTTTTTTGGCATCATAACGTTGAATCATTCAATTTCTCACCTCATCATCAATCCATGGGGCACCGTTTGACCTCACAGTGAATTTTCTTAAAGGGACGTGCTTATCAGCTATACTCATGAATCATTTCATAAACAAACTTAGTGACATTTCAGGATCATCCTTACTACACACTTCTAACCATGGCACATTCTTAATCTCATCCACAAACGAGTCCTGATTGAACCCTCTGTAGGAGACCTGCGGTAGATTATGTTAGGGCCAGATTTTGGTATTTTAGTTTTCCTGGTGAGTGCAACCAAGTTCTGATCACTGTAACCTAGTGCCACTGATACAGCTTTAGAACAATGTTCAGCCATGTTAGTAAAAATGTGATTGATACAAGTTGATGATGTGATACCGGACCTATTAGTGAACGTTCTGGTTGGTAATGTCATAACTTGGGCCAGGTTACATACATTGGCAACATAAAAAAAGTATCTTTCTCATTGGACAGTTGGTGTTCAAAAGATCTATATTCATATCTCCCCCAAAATATATTTCCCTATTTTCATCAGATACCTTATCCAACATTTTGCAAATTACATCAAGATATTTCACATCAGCACTAGGTGGCCTATAGCAGCAACCAACTAGTATAGGTTTCAAATGTGGTAAATGCACCTGTACCCGGAAGTGCCTCTAATCCATTCAACATTATGTCCTTACATTGTTTTGCTGGAATATGATTCTGGATGTAAACTACAACTCTACCCCCATTTCTATTTCTGTCCCTCCTGAACAAATATCCATGTATAGAGATCTCAGCATCCTCAAAGAAGAGTCCAAGTGAGTCTCTGATATTGCCAATACATGAATATTGTTTGACTGCACTAGACAGCATATTTCATGAATTTTGCTCTTAAACTACATACAGTTGAAGTCGGAAGTTTACATACACCTTAGCCAAATATATTTAAACTCAATGCCTGACATTTAATCCTAGTAAAAATTCCCTGTCTTAGGTCAGTTAGGATCACCACTTTATTTTAAGAATGTGAAATGTCAGAATAATAGCAGAGAGAATGATTTATTTCATATTTTATTTCTTTCATCACATTCCCAGTGGGTCAGAAGTTTACATACACTCAATTCGTATTTGGTAGCATTGCCTTTAAATTGTTTAACTTGGGTCAAACGTTTTGGGTAGCCTTCCACAAGCTTCCCACAATAAGTTGGGTGAATTTTGGCCCATTCTTCCTGACAGAGCTGGTGTAACTGAGTCAGGTTTGTAGGCCTCCATGCTCGCACACGCCTTTTCTGCTCTGCCCACAAATGTTCTATAGGATTGAGGTCAGGGCTTTGTGCTGGCCACTCCAATACTGTGACTTTGTTGTCCTTAAGCCACACACTGGCTCCATCATTCTTAAAAATTGGAAAAGTTTGGAACCACCAAGACTCCTAGAGCTGGCCGCCCTGATCAATTGGGGGAGAAGGGGCTTTGTCAGGGAGGTGACCAAGAACGGTGAAGCATGGTGGAGACAGCATCATGCTGTGGGGATATTTTTCAGCGGCAGGGACTGGGAGACTAGTCAGGATCGAGGGAAATATGAAAGTAGTAAAGTACAGAGAGATCCTTGATGAATGGGGCGCTCAGGACATCAGAATGGGGCGAAAGTTCACCTTCCAAAAGCACACACCCAAGACAACGCAGGAGTGGCTGCTGGACAAGTCTCTGAATGTCCTTAGATGGCCCAGCCAGAGCCCGGACTTGAACCCAATCGAACATCTCTGGAGAGACCTGAAAATAGCTGTGCAGCAATGCTCCCCATCCAACCGGACAGAGCTTGAGAGGATCTGCAGAGAAGAATGGGAGAAACTCCACAAATACAGGTGTGCCAACATCATACCCAAGAAAGGCAGCAATTACAGCATTGAGTTAAGGTGCTTCAACAAAGTACTGAGTAAATGGTCTGAATACTTATGAAAATGTTATATTTCAGTTTTTATGTTTTATAAATTAGCAACAAATTCTAAAAATCAGTTTTGCTTTGTCATTATGGGGTAGTGTGTGTAGATCCATTTTAAAATAAGTCGGGAAAAAAATTGGAAAAAGTCAAGGGGTCTGAATATTTTCCAAAGGCACTGTATCCGTCCATTACAGTAGAGCTGAGTCTGCCCCTTCCTGGAAGAGAGAAACACTGTATAATAAGCAACCATAGTGGAATAACAGCATGGAGATCAGAATGCTTTAAACCCAGCACATAGATCTGCTGGGGGACAAAAAGTGTTTCAAGGACAAAGACCCTCGAGGACCGAGGACCAAAAAGTAAGAAGCATTTCAAGGACCAAGACCCTCAAGGACCAAGGACCAAAAACGTAGAAGTGCTTCAAGGACCAAGACCCTCCTGAAGCCATGTGACATCAAGTCTTTAAATCTGAAGATCCTGGCAACCAACCCTCCATACTTGGCGTTCCACCTGCCACATGGGTGTCACATACCTCCAGAACACAATCATAGAGAGGAGAACCGAACAGTGTTTGCAATGACACCAGCTTGTAGCAGGGTCACCCTTCTCTGGTGGAGTATTTTCCTGCCCCTCATGTGGCAAACCATGTGGGTCTCACATTGGCCTGTACAGTCACATGCAATGACATAAACAGAACCCCCCACAATAACCTCATTTTGGAGCAAAGACATCATCGACTTGATGGACGGGCTTAAGCATCTTTTTGTAAATCCCAACATGCCTTTTGAATTTAGGTTAAGCCGATGGAAGTCTATAATAGTGTATGCTGAGAGAATGTTGCTAACACTGATAAATTGAGAGAATTATTAAAATGCTTCTACTTAGGAATAGGGAGTTGTCCTCACCGTACTTGGTATGCTGAAATAAAGATTCTGCTACTAGCTTTTTAAAGGGGCAATCTGGGATTCAAAGAACAACAAAGCGGGCACCCCATTACTTTTTGTTAAGATATGGTCAGTCAATCAGGAAAATGTCAAGCACTTTGAAAGTATCTTCAAGTGCAGTCGCAAAAACCATCAAGCGCTGTGATGAAACTGGCTCTTATGAGGACCGCCACAGGAAAGGAAGACCCAGAGTTACCTCTGCTGCAGAGGATAAGTTCATTAGAGTTAGTAGCCTCAGAAATTGCAGTCCATTGCAGACATCTCAACATCAACTGTTCAGTGGAGGATGTGTGAATCAGGCCTTCATGGTCGAATTGCTGCAAAGAAATCACTACTAAACCACTTGTCTGTAACTTATTTTGCACATAATGTTGCTGCTACCGTCTCTTATGAACGAAAAGAGCTTCTGGACATCAGAACAGCGATTACTCACCTCAAATTGGACTAATAATTTTTCTTTAATGAGTCGGGCGGGAAAGATTTGCTCCGAACACCCGTACAGGCCCTCATCCACGTCATTTGCTGGAGAAAGAAACTGAGATTTTGCGGAAAGAGATCGGGTGCCTTGTGTGGATCAGGCAGCAAGTGGCTAATATGCCTTTGGCATTCGAACTGTTAGCCAACGTTCAATCGCTGGAAAATAAATGGGACAAACTGAAAGCACGTGTATACTACCAACGGGAGTCGTGGTTGAAGGATGACATTATTAACATACAGTTGGCGGGTTTTACACTATCGGCAGGATAGAACAGCAGCCCCAGAAACGCTAGACCCACTCCAATTTGCATACCGCACCAACAGATCCACAGATGATGCAATCTCTATGGCACTCCACACTGCGCTTTCACACCCGGACAAAAGGAACACCTATTTAAGAATGCAATTCATTCATTGACATAACACCTCCCTTGGCAAATGGATCCTGGACTTCCTGAAAGGGCCGCCCCCAGGTGGTGAGGGTAGGTAACAACACATCCGCCATGCTGATCCTCAACACGGGTTGCCTGATCCAGACTTTCCACGGAGGTGGCACAGATTGACAAAGAAAGAGACCCTTCCCCTGACACTCCTGCAACCAACCCAACAACCTCCTTTCTGTCCACGATATCTTGGGGTTATGTAACTGTAGCCAGGGGAAACCTAAAACTACGGGGTGTGCAGGAGAGTCTAAGATGAGGAAAGTGATGCGTTCATGATGGTTGGGAGTAACAGAGGGAAATGGGAACCGTGGTCTGGCGTACCAGTCCTGTTCCTAGGAGATGGTTGTCTAGGGCAAGGACTGGGATAGGGGGTTGTAAAGGGACTAGAGGAATGCGTAATTAGCGCTCCTCTGCCTGTCACTTCCTCACCCGGTTCTCCTTCTTGACAGGTGTTCCAGGGGTGGTCCGACTCCCTGCAGTAGGAGCAGAGAACCTGTTGATGTTCCTCAGGTGTAAGGTGTGTCGTGCCCACCTCCATGGGCTCAGTCTCGCTGGAGGTTCCTGGGAGAGACCCGAACCCCCAGGATGGGTGACGATGGGCACCCAGGAGAGGATCCAGGCGGATGGCCATGGCGATGAGCTGGTTCAGCGTGAGGTCTTCATCGCGACAGGCCAGTTTGGTCTGTACGTCCACCTGTAGCCGGCTGTGGAAAACCGTCAACAGGGTCTGGTTGTTTCAGCCAGTGGACGCAGCCACCGCCCACTCCAGAGACCGGCCTGTCAGCACCGAGATCACTAAGGCCACCTTGCCCCTCTCGGAGGTCACACTGCAGGAGAAACCCCCTACAATAAGTTGGGGTGCCGTCAAACCACTCCGGGAGGGGGAGGTGGACGTTGCTGATCGGACCGGGTGATGTAGATGGTGGTGGGGTGGCTGGAACGACCGCGGGGAGCTGGGAAGGTGGTGGTGTAGCCTGCAGTTGGCGTACGGAGCACCTCGTCCATGATAGTCCCGAGGTGCTCCAGGCACGAATCATGGTGGTTGAGCTTCGCCCCTACAGTGTAGAGGTCGGGATGTCCTGCTGCTTCCTGTTTTCTTGGGTCGGTCATTCTGTCACTGGTGTAGAGAGGAGTAGGCAGGCGGCAGTCGCAGGTTTAGAACTACTGAGTTTATTTAAGCACCATAGATCAAAGCGGGACGAAACCCAAACACTGTTGTGCTCAAAATATATCTTCATAAACAAAAAGCCACAGGGCAAACCCAAAGTGCCAAATATAAAGTACTCAGGAAATAGTAGAAGAGATTCCTCTTAGGAAAACAAGTAACATTAGCAATGACTGACAAAGACATGGCAGAGGGAGTATATATACAGTGATAGAGTGGGGATTGGAACCAGGTGTGTGTAATGATGACGAGACAAGTCCGGGGTTGATGAGTGAAGGGCGAGCAGTAGGTTCGGCAGCAGCTAGAAGGCTGGTGACGCCGAACGCCTGAGCTGGACAGGAGGGGGAGCCAAAGCGAAGGCTGGTGTAACAGGTTTTGGATGAGTTGGACCGCAGAGTGAAGGAAAAGCAGCCAACAGGTGCTCAGCATGTGTGGGAACTCCTTCAAGACTGTTGGAAAAGCATTCCAGGTGAAGCTGCTTGAGAGAATGCCCAGAGTGTGCAAAGCTGTCATCAGGGCAAAGGGTGGCTAATTTGAAGAATCTCTAATATAAATTCTAATTAGTTTTGTTTAACACTTTTTTGGTTACTACATGATTCCATGTGTATTATTTCATAGTTTTGATGTCTTCACCATTATTGTACAATGTAGAAAATAGTAAAAATAAATAAAAACCCTTGAATGAGTAGGTGTGTTAAAAATTTTGACTGGTACTGAACATAAAACAATGTATATATTTATGTACGCAACATAACAATACCTTTCAGTCTCAACTGTCAGTCCTGAGGACAGACGTTATCAGTTAGTTACTTATTATATCAAATATATGACTTATCTCGGCATAATGAAACCTATAGCAATACAAATATCTCATAAAACACGTACAGTACATAGCCCACACCTGTTGAAGTAGGCCCATGTCAGGGGGTGAACTGAGGACAGATATTGATCAATGTTTGCCCATGTAGGTTGGACATGAAACCCTTGCCCTTAAAGATATACAATGACCTTGAGCATTCCCTTCATTGGCAACTGTTATAGGGGGAGGGTCTATATTAAAGAAAATTATTAGCTAATAACTTTTAGTATGTCATAAATATGAGGATTCCAGCATGTGATGTGTCTGTTACTCAATTGAAATGAAGGGAAATTGTAATTCAATTGATTCATAATATCACTTTTGTAAATGATCTGTTAAAGGGGAGAGAGAGAGAGAGAGAGAGAGAGAGAGAGAGAGAGAGAGAGAGAGAGAGAGAGAGAGAGAGAGAGAGAGAGAGAGAGAGAGAGAGAGAGCTGTTATGAAGCACTGTCCAGCACAAATCCCTTCCTATAGACTTTATGGTCTTCAAGATGTCTGGCCCACATTCAGTGACTCTTCAGAGAAACATCAATCAAACATGTCTTTCTCAGCCAGACCCAGACACCCACTGTGTTATGTTACTGTACAGCATGTCCCTGTACTTCTGGCTTCCTGGCACGTACAACAATCTGAAACAAAAACAGCCACCTTTTTAAGAGCCTAATAAAGTAGTTTAGTGATAATCACACAGGCTGCCTGGTTGATTGAGGCATTTTGAGCTGTGGCAAAATGCCAGTTTTGGATGCCAGTGTCAACTCTTTGATGTTATGAAATGATCCTTGAGAGAGAGGATGTTAAAGCCAGAGCTCTGCCAACTCACTGGAAAATAACTAACTGCAACAGCACTGGTGATGGCTGGAGCAAGGGATGGAGCGATGAAGGGATGGAGCGATGAAGGGATGGTGGAGGGTGGAAGGGAGGGAGGGAAAAAGTCCAGGAGGAGGCTGGGTTATGAGACAGTGAGCCCTTTTCTCTCCTCTGGGCATTCACTTTCCTCTTCTCCTTATCCCTCTGTTCTTTTCCTCTCCTCTGTTCTATCCCAGCACCACTCCCTCTGCCAGGCTCTTGTAAATGTAAATAGCGCCATTAAGCCAGACGAGACACACAAATACACAGAGAGAAGGACAGGAAGGGGGCGGGGGGAACATTTAGAAAAACATGTTTTCTACTGTTCTGGTAACTAGTAACAATTAATCTGGAGGCGAAAGAAACACACACCTGTTTAGGAGAGGTGCTGGCTAGCGGAGTAGAACACTTGGAAAAGAAAAGGAGAGCTGTGTGTGGCTCTCATTTTCATTTTCAAACTTGTACCAATTACCTCTTGTGCCCCCATCCTCTCTCTATCTGGACTCCCAACCCTTCCCACAGGTCTAATTGGTGGGCCATACTGACTTTAAGGTCAACACTAAGTCACCTAACATACAGACACCTACCCGGTGTCTTACTGCCACACACACACATGGACACACACACACACGTTTCTTTTAGTATCCATGTGGGGGCCAAACAATTGATTCCCATTCAAAATCCTATTTTCCCTAACCATTAACCTAACCCTTACCTTAACACCAAACCCCTAACCCAAATCCTACACCTAACCCCAATTCTAACCCTAATTGTTACCCTAAACCCTAAGCCTAAAATAGATGGAAAAATGTCCCAACTTGTCCAAATTGTCATTGTTTTACTATCCTTGTGAGGACTTCTTCTGGTCCCCACAAGAATAGTAAAAACATAAACACACACACACACACTGACTGTACTTGGTTACTTGCTTGCTTAAGGTAGTCCATCACATCCAATAATGACTTCGGCTACTGATGTAGGTTCGCTGATGACTGTATTATCCGTTGTGTGATGCACACGGTCTGCCACAGACAGAGCACACAAAGGCCTGTCCCATTGTCTTTTCGCCTGGCGACGTTCAGTCCTTTTCTCCTATTTTCTCCTTTTCTCCTTTGATGGCAGAGCCAGTGTATACACACACCTGCGTTCACACACTCACTTGCAGTCAATGCAAGACTTCTGGAACTCCCAGTGACAGGGAAAATGTGTGTTGTGCCCTCACTTCATGCCATTCTGCAAACCCAAATCCCATTACCTTTGTACCATAATGGTGGCGCTCCTTGTGCTGTCTAATCCTGGGGTAGCATGATGGTTTTGGTTTCTGATAGTACTCTCTATGTGGTCAAACTAAACAATCAAACAAAAGGAGTTCAGGCCAGCTTATGTGAAGTACAGTGCATAATACACTGAGTGAACAAAACATTAGGAACACCTTCCTAATGTTGAGTAGCACCCCCTCAGAACAGCCTCAATTTGTCAGGGCATGGACTTTACAAGGTCTCAAGCGTTCCACAGGGATTCTGGCCCATGTTGACTCCAATGCTTCCCACAGTTGTGTCAAGTTGGCTGGATGTCCTTTGGGTGGTGGACCATTCTTGATACACATGCACACATGCAGATTGCCACGGGAAACTGTTGAGCGTGGAAAAACCCAGCAGCGTTGCACTTATTGACACACTCAAAGTGGTGCACCTTGCACCTACTACCATACTCTTCAAAAGCACTTAAATATTTTGTCTTTCCCATTCACCCTCTGAATGGCACATATGCAGGGAAAATAATGTTTTAAAAAAACATAAAATACCTTTTTTTTTTGTCTGGTAACTGTGCTCAGGAGTACTGTGTCCTCAGATGCCCTTGTCCTTGAATATTTTTTTAAGCGAGTTTGTCAGTTGTCTCATATGACCAACTTGAGTGTCTTTACTTCTGTTCATATTGTGACAACAAACTTTTTAAGAGAGACACATGATTGCTCCACTAATTGCAGCTGCAACCCAGGCTTGGTAAAGGCACAGGTGCTCTCACCCTCGCTCTCGCTCTCGCTATCACTTACATGCGCGCATTTGTGCGTTCGCATGTGTCCGTGTTGGTGTGTGTGTTTACCCTGTTTGAATAGTTGCCATGCTTCAACAACTTTAGAGCGAGAGCACATAATTTGTTTTTTTGCACAAACATTGAGCAACCATTATTAAGCAGCAAAACATACCCACTGTTTGACATAACCTCTTCTGGCACTATTATGTCGATGCTGTGACCAAAACACTTTTTCTCATTCTGTTGACAATCTGGGATGATATCAGACCATCTTTGAATCACAATGGCCTGTCATTGTTGGGTGTACCACTAGTTTATCATGTCATCGTAGTGTGATAGTTTTGTTTACTGTTTTCAGACACACACACACACACACACACACAAACACACGCAGTAGATTAACATCCATAGTAGAACTGAGCTGGCACTGTGTCATATGTGGAATCTCCTCAAAGAGAACTGTGCTCGATCCCTTTAACAGTTGCCAGACAAACATCCATTCTGACAGATTTTATAGAAGTCATAAAGGATGATGGTTTCCAGGGTTCAAGAAGAGAGTTGCTTTACATTGAAGCTGGGGTTTCTTGCTGTGAGGCCTTTCCAGTCAGACAGATGTTTTCCATCCAAACCAAATCGAAACTGTGTAGAAATGGTAATGGACCTATTTTCATGCAGTTTCTCGACTGTCCAGCTTGCTAATAATCAATAGAACGATCGTTTGGGTCAGACTGTGGAAATGGGTCTGAAAGTAATAGTATTATTATAGAAGTTGTACCGTTGAACTAGATTGTACACTTAGTGTACAAAACATTAGGAACACCAGCTCTTTCCATGACACAGACTGACCAGGTGAATCCAGGTGCCACCTATGATCCCGTATTGATGTCACCTGTTAAATCCACTACAATCAGTGTAGATGAAGGGAAGAAGACAGGTTAAAGACGGATATTTAAACCTCAGGACAATTGAGATATGGATTGTGCATGCGTGCCATTCAGAGGGTGAATGGGCAAGACAAAATATTTAAGTGCTTTTGAACAGAGTATGGTAGTAGGTGCCAGGTGCACCACTTTGAGTGTGTCAATAACTGCAACGCTGCTGGGTTTTTCACGCTCAACAGTTTCCCGTTGCAATCTGGGATTGATACATCCATCATTTTTTTTCTTTTAAATCATGCTATATAGCCATTGATCCTTGAAGAATACAACTCAAGAACGCCTTGTGAGCTTTGTTCAACTGTCTTACTCCATCACAAGCCAAACTATAAGTTTGTTTTACATACTTTTCTGTGAACAATGTAATTGTTTACAAACACTGTATTGTTTCCAAGCTTGCTTAAAACTAAAACAATAATTTAGATCTCATGGATGTCAGTCCTTGCATCCAATGCTCTGTCTATGAATTTGAGTGGTAACATTTCTCCAGCCCCATCCTTCAGTTGTAGAAATGCCTGGCCTTGTTGGACCCCCCTTCCAGCCAATGAGGAGTCATTTTGACTCCAACACTCTAACAGTCTAATAAATATATTTAATATATGCTACTGGACAAATACTCATTTGGTTGTGTTTAGGAATGTCTTGGGTATCATTAGAATACAGAAATGGTATTATTTTAAATACAATAGCTTTTTCATGACTTTATTTCATTGTAGGCTATCTGTTGCTACGTGTTAATGTGTGGAGTGCATGGAGCAGTAGTTATTCTTGGAAAAGTGATATTTTCAAATAGACCTCATCTCTTCAATTTTTTGTTATTTGGCAAAGGTAAGTGTTTTGGAAACCTCAATCTTCTCTTTCTAATACCATATAGAAATCTAAAATGTATTCCCTTCATGTGATTCTGTAGACGGATTTTAAAAGTAACTTTTTGGCGCTTTGGGAAAATAATTCTGTCCTCTTAAAACTTATTCGGGATCGGTGTCCCTTCCACGGGACGGTTGAGCTAACGTAGGCTAATGCAATTAGCATGAGGTTGTAAGTAAGAAGAAGATTTCCCAAAATTGAAGAGATGAGCTTTATTTGAAATGTCCTATGTCCTGGGAAATGTTCTTGTTAATTATAACCTCATGCTAATCGCATTAGCCTACGTTAGCTCAACCGACCGTCTCTCTGCGTTGACGGTCTGCGCTGGCTTTCTGGCGCAGCACGGCCCAATGGAGATGAACATGGGCGGCTTCCATTGTCTCCTCCGCGCGCCTGAATCAGTCGTCCACCGCAGGAGCCTCGGCCTGACTCTGATGCCACGGCGCCAGGACCGGCTGGTACCCCAGTAGTCTGGTCTGTAGGAAAGGGTGAAAACAAAACGGGTGAAAAACATGGCCCACCTTGCCTGGTGAGGGTTCAGTCTCCTCGCTGCCCGGATGTACTCCAGATTGCGGTGGTAAGTCCAGATGGGAAAAGGGTGTTTAGCCCCCTCAAGCCAATGTCTCCACACCTTCAGAGCCTTTACAACAGCCAACAGCTCCAGGTCTCCCACGTCATAGTTTCGCTCCGCCGAGCTGAGCTTCTTCGAGAAGAAAGCACAGGGGCGGAGCTTCGGTGACGTACCCGAGCGCTGAGAGATTACGGCTCTTATCCCAGCCTCGGACGCGTCCACCTCCACTATGAATGTCAAAGAGGGATCTGGATGGGCCGGCACGGGAGCCGAGGTAAACAGAGCCCTCAGGTGACCAAAAGCCCTGACTGCCTCAGCCGACCACTGCAAACGCACCGCACCCCCCTTCAGCAGTGAGGTAATGGGAGCCGCTATCTGTCCAAAGCCCCGGATAAACCTCCGGTAGTAGTTGGCAAACCCTAGAAACCGCTCCTTTACCGTGGTGGGAGTCGGCCAATTACGCACGGCTGAAATGCGATCACTCTCCATCTCCACCCCAGAGGTGGAAATGCGATACCCTAGGAAGGTGACGGACTGCTGGAAGAACAAGTATTTCTCAGCCTTGACGTACAGATCATACTACAACAATCGAACAAGCACCCTCCGCACCAGTGATACATACTCCGCTACACACGCATATCAGAATGTCATCAATATACAACACTACACCCTGCCCGTGCAGGTCCCTGAAAATCCAGTCTACAAAGGCTTGGAAGACTGATGGAGCATTCATCAACCTGTACGGCATGACGAGGTACTCAAAATGTCCTGAGGTCGTACTGAACGCCGTCTTCCACTCGTCTCCCTCCCGGATACGCACCAGATTGTGAGATCTAGTTTGGTGAAGAAGCACACCCTGTGCATTGACTCAATCGCTGTGGTGATGAGCGGTAGCGGGTAACTATACCTCACCGTGATCTGGTTTAGACCTCGATAGTCAATACACGGGCGCAGACCTCCCTCCTTCTTCTTCACAAAAAAGAAACTCGAGGAGGCGGGTGAAGTGGAGGGCCGAATGTACCCCTGACGCAGGGATTCGGAGACATATGCTTCCATAGCCGCCATCTCCTCCTGTGACAGGGGATACACGTGACTCCTGGGAAGTGCAGCATCTACCAGGAGATTTATCGCACAATCACCCCGTCGATGAGGTGGTAATTGAGTCGCCGCCTTCTTACAGAAGGCGAGAACCAAAACGGCATATTCAGGGGGAATGCGCACGGTGGAGACCTGGTCTGGACTTTCCACCATAGTAGCACCCACGGAAACCCCTAAACACCTCCCCGAGCACTCTCGCGACCACCCCGTGAGATCCCTCCCTTGCCAAGAAACAGTGGGGTCATGACAAGCTAACCAGGGTAGACCTAGCACCATGGGAAACGCAGGAGAGTCAATGAGGAAGAGACTGATCTTCTCCTTGTGACCCCCCTGCATTACCATATCCAGAGGAGCGTTGGCCTCCCTGATCAACCCTGACCCTAATGGTTGACTATCTAAGGCATGAACGGGGAAAAGCACATCCACGGGAACAATGGGAATCCCTAAACTAAGGGCGAACGATCTGTCTATAAAATTCCCAGCCGCGCCTGAATCGACGAGCGCCTTATGCTGGGGAATGTGGGGAAAACTCTGAAAAAGTAACATACAAAAACAAGTGGGCAAGAGAGGGCTCTCGGTGAGAATGGTGCCGGCTCACCTGGGATGACGACAGAGTACCCTGCCTGCTGCCTCGATCCCCAGAGGAACCGACCCGGCACCGACCGGCAGTGTGACCTCTGCGGCCACAGATGGTGCACGAGACGGAACCTCCTCTAGTCTCCCTACGCACCTCCCAGCTCCATGGGTACCGGAGCAGTGGTGCTGGGGGATGGAACCAACAGAGCCTGCTCTGGACGTCCGCGGGTAGCCAGCAGGTTATCCAGACGAATGGACAGGTCCACCAGCTGGTCAAAGGTGAGGGGGGTGTCCCTGCAGGCCAACTCCTGACGGATGTCCTCGCGCAAACTGAACGATACTGGTCAATCAGGGCCCTGTCGTTCCATCCCACGCCGGCAGCCAGGGTCCAAAAATCCTGGGCGCTCTTCGTCCCCTGCCTCAGATTGAAGAGACGTTCCCCCGCCGCTCTACCCTCGGGTGGGTGGTCGAAGACTTCCCGGAAGCGATGGGTGAAATCCTCGAAGTGGCCTAGCGCTGCATCTCCTTCCTCCCACACAGTATTGGCCCACTCCGAGTCTTTCCCGGAGAGGCACGAGACGAGGGCAGATACCGTCTCACGGCCCGAAGGAGCCGGGGTGAACGGTTGCCAGGTAGAGGTGCAACTGCAGCAAGAACCCCTGGCAGCGTGCAGCCGTCCCGTCGTACTCCCGGGGAAGGACGAGGCGAATTCCACTGGGACCGGGGGAAAGAGAGGCGCTCGGTGGAGCCCCTGGTTGTACGGGCAGAGGCGCTGGAGGCACTCTCTCTCTATCTCCCAATGGTCCATGGTCTGAACAACGCGGTCCATGGCGGTGCCTAGGTGTTGAATCATCGCCGCCTGCTCCCGGACGCGCTTCTCCACTCCTACTCCTGAGGCACCTGCTTCTGCTGACTCCATAGATTCGGTGTTGGATTCTGTCAGGCTGGTTTGTAACTGGTGGCAGCGAAGTCAGGCGCAAGAGAACAATTTGGGTGACAATCGTAGTTGTTTAATAACAATATCAAAAACCGGTACAAAACAACACGAGACACTAAATTGGGTACAAAATAACCCGTCAAGCAACCACTCACAAAAAGCACAAGCACTAACAATAAACAATCCCACACAAAGACATGAGGGGGAACAGAGGGTTTAAATACAACACATGTAATGAATTTAAACCAGGTGTGGAAACACAGACAAAACAAATGGAAAATGAAAAGAGGATCGATGATGGCTAGAAGGCCGGTGACATCGACCGCCGAACACCACCCCGAACAAGGAGAGGCACCAACTTCGGCGGAAGTCATGACAAATACGAAATAGGTTTTTTTATTTTCTCCATCCAAACAAAAGAGCAAAGTGTGAAACTTCTAAATATTACACGGGACGAGACCTATAAAACAAGTGCATAATAACACGTAGCATGGAAGCCGGCCTCGGGGGCAGTCAGGGCGCCGACGGTGAAAATCCCTAGTCAGCGAAGCATCCAGGATGTCCACCGCAGGAACCCAGCACCGCTCCTCTGGGCCGTACCCCTCCCAGTCGATGAGGTACTGGAGACGCCCCGCCCGACGACTCGAATCCAGGACTTCACGGACCGAATATGCCGGACCTCCCTCAATGTCCAGAGGAGGAGGTGGGGCGTTGCTGGGTCCAGCCTCAGTGAAGGGACCAGGCACCACTGGCCTGAGGAGAGAGACACATGAAAAATCGGGTTGATGTAATCAGTATGGAGTTGCAAACGGTACGTTACCTCATAAAACCCTCCTCAGGACTTTAAACGGCCCCACAAACCGCTGGCTCAATTTCCGGCAGCGCAAGTGGATGGGCAGATTTCGGGTGGAGATCCAGACCTGGTCGCCTGGAGAGAAGACAGGCGCCTCACCTGTACCTTGTGCCCGCTGGAGACAAGGGGGCGCAGCGTTCCAGGTCTCCTCACCGCGTCAAAACCACTCGTCCACCACAGGGGCCTCAGTCTGACTCGGTTGCCAAGGTCCCAGGGCCAGCTGATACCCCAACACACACTGGAGTGAGGTTAGTGGAGGAGTGGTGGAGGGAATTCTGCGCGTACTCAGCCCAAGGTAGAAAATCTGCCTACTCCCCCGGCCTTTCCATTAGGGAGGTGTCTGGATGTCTTTGACTGAGCACAGATGGAGCGTCCCTAGCCAAGGTGGGCCACCAGTACTTCTCCAACAGGCAGGCGATGGTACGGCTTATCCCAAGATTACCCGACTCAGGCACCGTGTGGACCTGGCGAAGAATAAAGCCCACCTGGCCTGCCTTGGGTTTAGCGTCTTCGCTGCCCTGATGTACTCCAGGTTTCAGTGGTCCGTCCACACCAGGAAAGGGTGGTTGGACCCCTCCAGCCAGTGCCTCCACGCCTTCAGAGCCTTCTTGACCGCCAATAGTTCCCGGTACCCTGCGTCGTAATTCCTCTGGGGGGGGCTCAGCTGCTTGGAGTAAAAGGCGCAGGGCCACAGCTTTGGAGGGGTCCTGGTGCGCTGGGACAGCACTGCCCTGACTCCTACTTCGGAGGCATCCACCTTGACAATGAAGGGAAGTGTGGGGTCGGAATGTGCCAGCACGGGAACAGTGGTGAAGCGTGCCTTCAGTGTCTCGAATGCCCTCTCCGCCTCCGCTGTCCAACTAAGCCGCTGGGGACTTTCTCTCAGCAGGGAGGTAAGAGGCACGACCACCATGCTAAATCCCTGGATGAACCTCTGGAAATAGTTGGCGAACCCCAGGAATTGCTGGACTACTTTCACTGAGTTGGGGATGGGCCATGACCTGACTGCGCTGACACGTTGCTCCTCCATCTCCACTCCCTCTGTGGATATGAGTTAGACCAAAAAGGACACAGACCACTTGAAAAACAAACACTTCTCTTGTTTAACATATAGATCATGCTCCAACAGTCTCCCAGCACAGACCTGACTAATGAGACACGCTGGGCGCGATCAGCAGAATAGACCAAAATGTCATCAATATAAACCACTACGCCCCATCCCAGCATGCCCCGAAACACTTAGTTAATAAAGGCCTGGAAGACCGAAGGAGCATTAGACAGGCCAAAAGGCATTACGAGATACTCGTAATGGCCCACGATCATGGAAAAGGCCATTTTCCATTCGTCGCCTTTACGAATGTGCACCAGATTGTAGGCGCTCCTCAAGTCCAGTTTCGTGAAGTACTGCGCCCCGTGCATTTGTTCGATGATGGTTGGGATGAGGAGTAAAGGATAGCTGAACTTAATGGTTGATTTATTCAGAGTTCGATAATCAATGCAGGGGCGCAGTCCCCCATCTTTCTTTTTAACACAAAATAAGCTCGAGGAGGCTGGTGACGTAGAGGGGCGGATAAAAGCCTGCTGGAGGCTCTCCTGTACGTAGATCTCCATGGCCTCGGTCACCGCATAGGAGAGGGGATAGACGTGTCCAAGTCTCAGGGGCGATGAGGACGCAGGCATGTAGCCTGGGTCTTAGAGAAAACCTGGTGCAGATCCTGCCATTCCTCCAGTAACTCCACTTGAGGGGCGTGGTCCGGACTTTCCATTATAGTGGTGTTGACAGACACCACGAGACCAAACCTGCGACTAACCCAGCAGTCTCCCCTCGAACCAGGATATAACAGGGTTATGCCAACTCAACCAGGGGAGACCTAAAACAACGGGGTGCGTGGAAGTGTCTATAATCAAAAACGGTATCTGTTCTAAATGAGTCCCATAGGTCAGCAGAGAAACGGGAACAGTGATGTGATGTACGAGCCCTGTCCCTATTGGACGATTATCCAGGGCTCAAACCTGAATGGGTGACTGTAGGGGAACCATAGGAATGCTTAAAGCAGTGTCCAGGTGCTGTCTAAAAGATTCTCGGCAGCTCCGGAATCAATCAGAGCTAAGGGGCTAGGGTATACAGGGAATTTAATGGGAAAACACACTGGTTGAGTTGACAGAAAAGGAGGGGAGATATTGCATCCGACCTGGGTTGGAGGAGGAAAATTTGTTACATCTGCTCCTGCCACGCCCTCTACTTCTCATCCTGTGTCGTCCTAACCTAACGCCGCTCGCCCAGTGCTCTCTCCCTCTTCCTCCCTCTGTGTGTGTGTGATTGTGTGGACGGAGATAGGTGTGCTGGAGGCAGAGCAGATCCCCACCAGCTGCAACCTGTTCCATAATCAAGACCTCTACAAACACAAACACTGCCACTTCCACGCTGCCAGTTTGGAACCTCTGCTCAGTCAGTCTGTGTTTTTTAGCTGTTTGTTTCTGCTTTGATCCTGTTTTTGTGTTATGCCAGTTTTCCCTTGCCTGACGCTGTTTTCCTCTCCGGTACAGTTCTGCACGCTCTGGCTTTGACCCGTTTCCAGTCCCACATCTCATCAGTCCTGCTACTCTGTCCTGGCCCCCCCACTCCACTGTGTCCTTGGATTCCTCTCCGGACCTGCTCACCCAGTCCCAACCCCACCTGGCTTCCCCTGGCCTATTAAGTGCAGTGAAATGAGGGGTTTTACAATAGGGTTCTCATGTTCCTGGACATTTAAAATGTACAGCAACAGAATTTAGAATATGGGCCGTTTTTACAGTATTCTCCCTGTATACTAAGTCAGAACCGTAGGATAAATAAAGGGGGCATATAAGCAGACAATGAAAGCTCTTACAATATTAAATTATTACATTTCACTAAAACAGGCTATAGGCTACATGTGCACCACCAAGTCAGAACAGTAGGCGTAATTAAGAGCGGAAAAAGGACCAAATTATTGTCTTTGGGCAATAACAGCTTACTACACAACATACACTTAGTATTACTTTCTTATCTACAGTATACATGTCTCCCTGGCATATTACATAATGTTTGCAGCGGCACATTACATTTTTGGACTCACCTTGTTGTGCTGTGCTCACTTGAACAGGAAGGTGGTGCGGCGGTCCTTCGTGGGAAAGAAATCGGGCATTCTCTGGATTTATGGTGCTTTCAAGACAACTGGGAACTCAGGGTCGAATCATGATGACTTCAGTGATCTTCAGGTATGAGCTCTAGAAAGAGGCCCGAGTTCCCGACTTGCAATTCCGAGTTGGATGACCATGCAAAACTTAGTCGGAGCTTCCTAGTCGGAGCTTGTTTCTTTTTAGTTTCCAGTTGTCTTGAACGCGCTGAAGTCAGATTTCCCAGTTCTGAGTTTCCAGTTGTTTGAGCGTGGCAGAAGTCATGCTGGATTGACGGCACGGCTAATGTTGAATGTTTATGATTTTAAGCTTGGAAAAGAGATCCTTAAACACAGACTTGGGACCACACACCCACTCTATTGAATAACAGGCTAGTGATTACTTTGCAATGCTTTCAGTTAGCCACTGATTCCTTCCAAACCACTCATTGTTGCGATTTCCAACTTGTTGTGTAATGTTTATGTCCATTAGCCAATGAGCACCGATACGTTTTATCTATAATTTCTATTCATTATTTCTCTTCATATGACAAGGATTAAAACGCATTTGCCAGTAGATTGTCGACTTGATTCATGATGATGACTGCTAGCTTGCTAGCTAAGATTTTTAAAGTATGATGTTGACATGATCAGTCCAATCAAAGCTACTGTAGACATTAAGTTATTTGACATCATTTTATCTGTGGCTAATGACCTTGAGCCTTCTTCTAATGTAACTCTATGGCAGCACCCAAGGGTCTTGAATTTTCCCTGTTGTTTTTGAAGTGACGTAGTGTCCTCATGAGTGACAGAACACTGAGCCAATTACGGCGCAACTAGAGAACATTACCAAACCGTACGCTCCATATTTACTGGCTGCCCCCACCACCCCAGAAAGCACTGAGCTAGACTGAAATACCTGCATTTTGGAGCTGCCTTACTCAAGAAAGCAACAAAAAGTTTGTATGCGGCTTTATTAACCCAATTATATTTTTTCTTGTTTGTAAACTGATATGTCACGTGTATTAATGTCAAAATAACATGCAAAATAGGCATGCCCCCATCCCAACATTTTTTAGTGGGCTTAAAAGGTTGGGGCTCAAAACAGGTGGGGCTCTGCCCTGAATGACGGGTCGCCCTGATTTGGGAATCGTTGTCTTTTTTTCACCCAACTTTTAACCTAAATCCAATGACATTGTTATGTCTTTTGTTAATTCCACTTAGAATTCACGTTAGTTGGTAACTCGATGAAATGTAAATCAAAACTGCAGATGTTGAATATATACCAAGTAGGATGAAGGTCTCATATGTAGCCTGTGAAGTGTGGCTTTTCACTTTCTTTACAAGCCAGATAGGGTTTATCACCAGATAGTGTGTTTCTGTTAAACAGTGACAAGAGTGAAAGGTCTTTTAAGGTTAAGCCTACAGTATATTAACTATCACCCATCCCCTGAGAAACATATAACCTGCCTTTTTTTGTGTAATACACATGCAGTAGAGGTGTAGGATCTTAATTTGACCAGATTCGTTGCAGTTGTGAAATATTGTACTCCTACAGCATGAACATTTTTGATTATTAAAAAAAGTGATACTCTCTTACGTGAAATTAGTTTTGATAGGCTACAGTGGCCTATAGTTTAGGTGTGGGTTTTCAATGAATTTATGTAAATCACAAGGCTCATTTGAATTTACAGCTGTGTAGATTGATCAAATTAAGATACTACATGTGTAGGCCTACATGCTACCCTTGTATCCAAAGTAGAAATCACTTTGACTTATTATGAGATATTTGTATTGCTATAGATTTCATTATGCCAATCAAACTTGATGGCATGAAAGATTACACGTTTTCCGATGTTAGCATCATTGTGACGTGCGCCTCAGTTTGCCGTAAGGTCTATAGAGTGAATTACGTAACTTTTTAACAAGTAAAATATGGTACAGTATAACTCCAGACGAAAAGTGTCATCTGAGGAGTGCAAATTGTTGTTAGGTTAAACCTAGATTACACGTGCACACCATGCCATACCCTGCCTGAGGTGTGAGGTTAACCCATAGATAATGCAGTGTCTGTCCTATGTGGGTGAACCCATAGGTAAACGTATGTCTCACTGGGGGTGGGGGCAGAGCAGAGTGCAGTGAACAGCAGGGATTCAGGAGAATAAGAAGCACACAGGCTTAATGATTAAGGGAATGTACATGGCTTATCTAAGCTTTTCTGTGTGTGTGTGTGTGTGTGTGTGTGTGTGTGTGTGTGTGTGTGTGTGTGTGTGTGTGTGTGTGTGTGTGTGTGTGTGTGTGTGTGTGTGTGTGTGTGTGTGTGTGTGTGTGTGAATGAGATAAGCTTGTTCCATGCCCCGGCGTGCCCCACCTTCTCAATGTCCCCTAACACTCAGAGTAATAGTGGCTTTTTTGAAGACTACAAAAAAATATAACTTTTTAAAGGGTTTCACATATTACTTTCATGATATAATGTCCTGTGAGTTTGGATATCAATCGATGAGTCTGTTCCCCAAAATTAATAAACAAAGGGGCCTCACAAGTGGGACAGCGGTCTGAGGCACTGCATCGCAGTGCTAGAGGTGTCACTACAGACCCGGGTTCGATCCCAGGCTGTCGCAGTCGGCTGTGACCGGTAGACCCATGGGGTGGTGCACAATTGGCCTAGAGTCATCACGGGTTAGGGGAGGGATTGTCCGGCCAGGATGCCGGCCAAACCATAACTACCAATTGGGAAGAAAAAGGGGTAAAAGTACACCAACATTTTTTACAATAAACAAAGCTATCACACCATGATGACATGATAAACTAGTACACAGGCCATTGTGATTAGAACATGGTCTGATATCATCACAGATTGAGAAAAAGTGTTTTGGTCACAGCATCGACATAAGGGTGCCAGAAGAGGTTATGTCAAACAGTGGGTATGTTTTGCTGCTTAATAATGGTTGCTCAACGTTTGTACAAAAACACGCTCTCTCGGAGGTTGATGAAGCATGGCAACTGTTCAAACGGGGTAGCCATACCAACACAGACTCACGCAAACACCCTGAAATCAAAAACACCCCCTAACAGGCCTATAGAAACAAATGTACAGTACTGTACTTTTAGAGTCTTTATAAACTCACTAGCCCACTAATCCACCCACCCACCCATCCACCCACCCACCCACTCACACAAGCAAACTAGTACACACTGTGACATATACTTTTATGAGAACAATCCTAAGCTTAATAATAATAGATAATAGACCAACACACACAGTACGCATAAACATCCCCCTGAAACGAGAGACACCCTTGCAAACTCTGACACATTTACAGACCTAAAGAGGAAGAACACACACACACACACTCACTCACATTACAGAGAGTCCAGTGGGGTATCACGACACACACTATAAAGGCTGACATTTTGGCAGTGCTTCAAGAGGAAACTCCGGTGGCATCGTTGGGCACGCTGCCCACTAATCTCACTGTCAAACCACCGCTCGATTTGTTACAAAAACACACCTCAGATGAACCATGCAGAGCTTACGACACACACACACACACTCATTAAGAACCCGTGCTACTGTTACTCCTCACACATCACACAGAGACTGATAGAAATGTAGAGGTTTGTGCATGACCGCTTATGTAGGCCCACACAATGTGGCTTTGGGTTTGCATTTAGTAGAATAACTGCTGTGTCCACTTCTTGGAATTAGGTTAGATGTGATTTTCTGCTAGTCAGCCGATGAATTGCCTTTCCCGTTTCTTAATTGATGCAGTTGCATAGGAACTGAACCACAGCATCAACACACATCTCTATACAAACATGAGTCCACAGGGCTCCAAATGGGATTCATGATAGCCTGTGGTACTCTGTTGTAACTTCTCTTTCCTTTCACTTCCATGTCCCTGAAAGTCTTATGGAGGTAGAGTTGACTTGCAGTTAAACGGTAATGAAACGTCATGACCATGTTCACATCTGGTATCAAATCAAATCGTGTTGGTCACATGCGCGGAATACAACCGGTGTAGACCTTACAGTGAAATGCTTACTTACAAGCCCTTAACCAACAATGCAGTTTTAAGAAAATACAAAAAAAGTAAGAGGTAAGAATAACAAGTGATTAAAGAGCAGCAATAAATAACAATAGTGGGGCTATATACAGGGGGTACCGGTACAGAGTCAATGTGCAGGGGCACCGGTGGCGAGGTAATTGAGGTAATATGTACATGTAGGTAGAGTTATTAAAGTGACTATGCATAGATAATATCAGAGAGTAGCAGCAGTGTGGAGCGGGGGGGTTGGGCCTGCCTGGGACTGGATTTGTATTCCTCTTTCAAAACAGGTATGAACAAATCCAAATTAACTTCCAACTGCATGGTACAGGTGAGACCCACTGAATGGTACACCGTAGTTTTTTAATACATTTCTATTTAGGCAAGTCAGTTATGAACAAATTCTTACTAGGAACAGTGTGGTAACTGCCTTGTTCAAGGGCAGAACAACTGATTTTTACGTTGTCAGCTCGGGGATTCGATCTACCTTTCGGTTGCTGGCCCAACGCTCTAACCACTAGGCTACCTGCCGCCCACAGTTGAGTCCCACATCTGCTCCCTATCTCCAAAGCATTGTATTAAACTTTTTTATATTGTCCAATCTCATCTCTGATTCATGCACTGCATGCACTTCACATGTGAATAATTAAGTTCCCAACACTATTAGGTGTTACAGTAAGGGGACTTATTTTGTATTTATTTATATTTGTAGTTCTTAGTAAGGTCATTTTAGACACCCAGACAGCCACAACCAGATATGCAGCCAGGCAGCTCTAGATGTGCATTTACGTGCCCAACAGTGCTGTTCCGTACAGTGGTCTGAAAAGTGGGTCAGCGAGGCATCTGTCACACTGCTTTCTTAAATAGATTACACAGGGCCTTAAGGCGTGATACAGTTTTAACTGCCAATTATCACTCAGCAATTACGAGCCCCTTACTTGAGAGCCCAACTACCAGGAACAGCTCTTTAAATGGCCCCTTGTTTTCTATTCCCAGACAGTGGGATAATCCCACGCCATTTCTCCGCCTGGCATATTTATAGGAGTGTGTTATTTTCCCAGACCTGATTAAGATTATGTAGTCAGGGAGTTTTATATACAGCTACTGTCTGGGACCTGGTTCTTCTCTCATTGGGTAGCTTAAGCAACTTCCTAGAGGGATTTATCTCTCAGTTTAAGCAATGATATCACGTGCTGCTATAAGGAGTAACACTAAGTAATACTAAGTAATACTTAGTAATACTAAGTAATACTTAGTAATACTTAGTAAACTAAGAACCAGTAAACTCAAGTAATGAACCTTTTAAAAACAGTCCTGCACAACTTAATCGTTACTTTCTGTTTGCTGTCTTTTCACACCCATAATTCTATTGATTAATTACCAGGCTTTAGATGTTTTGTAATTGCAGCGAATAAACACAAGTTACGATTTCATGCATTAATTCTAATATATTTTCATGAGAAATACGATCAATTCTCTTACGAGACAGGGTAGTAAATGGGCTTATATATAGCCGTATATATGTCAGTAGTGCTGCAACTATTAAACCTGACATGGTTCAAGGCTAGCTCTTTGTTATGGAGGCACTCCACTTTAAAATATCGACATTCTTCTTACTGTCAATGGCATGGTCTCATAATCTTGTTTGAATCCCAAATGGCACCCTATTCCCTATTTAGTGTGCTACTTTGACCAGGTCCTATTGGGCTCTGGTCAAAAGTAGTGCACTACGTCGGGAATAAGGTGCCATTTGGGATGTAACCCATCTGCTGCATAGTCCTTATGAAGAAAATAAATCAATGTGAGAAATCCACAATGGGAAAAACGTTGCTGCTGAGCAGTTAAAAACAACTTGACCCATTTTAGATGCTGGGTAAACATTAGCCTGAGTGAGTGGTGTACAGAAATCTACCTCTCCTGGAAGAACTGGTGAGTTTGTATGGGATTGTATATCAACGTTCAAATCTATCGTTAGCAATGTATGAACGTCACTGTTGTCTGTTAAGTTTATATAATAAGAATAGATTGTCTGTATTATATAATAAGAATAGATCATGTCTCTTGTCTTCCTAATCGTTTGTATTTCTCCCACTGTCGCATATTTCCAAAAATCTGAATTTTTACAGCCGGATTTGCGTTCACACAGCCAAATCTGCATTCACACAGCCAAATCTGAATTCACACAGCCAAAAGCTGCATTCACACATACATCCTATGGAAAAATCTAACGGCGATCAGTCCACAAGACCCCTGATCAGTCCACAAGACCCCTGTGGACGGCAGCCATCTGCTGGCTGTAAATAAGCCATAATGGACTGGAGGACCCTGGAGGCTCTGAGGACATAGTATGAATTAAGATCTAGACCGCCTCCTTGTCCTGGTATGACCCCTCCTTCCATCTGGTATGACCCCTCCTGGTATGACCCCTCCTTCCTTCCTCTCCTCTCTGTAGGTAGCCTAGCGGTTAAGAGTGTTGGGACAGTAATTGAAAGGTCGCTGATTTGAATCCCAGAGGCGGCAAAAATCAGCCATTCTGCCCTTGAACAAGGCAGTTAACCCCCAACAACAACTGCTCCCCGGGCGCGGTGGATGATGATTAAGGCAGTCCCTCTCTGATTTAGAGGGGTTGGGTTATCTGCGGAAGACAGATTTCGATTGAATGCATTCAGTTGTGCAACTGACTAGATCCCTTCCCTCCCTCCCTCCCTCTCCTCTCCTTCTCATGTGTATAAGCCAAAGGGCCTGTTGTCAGATTAAAAGTCTCTTTCCCTGCAACTTCTGCTTTATGCTGCGTAACACATTTTCCCCCTTCACTGCTCCATGCAGCTAGGGCCCACTGAGACACAGAGAGCTGGGTGTGGTGGGTGATTTAGAAAGAGAGAGAGGATGAGGGAGCGATAGGGAGGGAGGCTGGATAGGGAGAGGGGGAGAGGGAGGGAGGGAGACAGGAGAGAGACAGAGGGAGCAACCGAGCGAAAGAGAGAACACTGCTCGTCCTCATTTAATCTCTTTCAGTTATTTTCTTTCTTTCAGCAGCCGGGAACATGAATCAATCATTCGTTCATTGAAACATTGATGAGTAATTCCTCTTAACCCGTTCCCTGCTGACTGTAATATACCAAGCCAGGTCTAATCCTGCTGTGATGGAAACATCAACACACTATCTATCTGTCTTCACTGAAATGACACATTTATGACAATGAATCAAACTGATTTGTTAACAGATAACAACATATCCTTATTTGAAACAGACTGAGGACCTGGAAGGGATTGAGTCTTAAAGGTTGTTTAAATCTCTCCCGAAAACTCGGAGCTCCCTATTCTTTCATCCTCACAAGGATGAATTTTAAAACTTTATTACATAAAGGAGAATGGAGAGGCTCGTCTCCATGGTAACAGCGATATAAACACCCCTAGAGCCGGCATCATGGGGAGTGAGGCTGTCAGGTTTGTTTCAAGTATCTTCCTTTCTTTCGCTCTTTCTTTTCGACTCTCTTTCTTTCTCTCTTCTATTTTTTCCCTCTCTCTCTCTCCCTCTCTCTCTCTGACCTGTCAAAAATAAACTAAGAGGGTTTTAAAAACAAAGGGAACAGAACGTTTTGTAAATACAGAGAGAGTTTAAGATGCCAGCTTTGCCTCCGTGATGTTTATTTGCTCCAGCAGAACATTGCTGTGATGAAGGAGAATAGTCCTAAAACTGCTCAGCGCAAATAAACATTATTGAATAGGAAGCCATCTTCCTGAAGCAGACGTAATATTTTTACCTACTTTAGAGTTTTATTCTATGAGAAAGGGGAAATCTTGTCGCTACTACTTTCTGATTCCATTAAACAGAAACACTATAGCATGAAGAGGCTATATTATCTTTAACAAGAATAACTTTACTTGACTGGGGGAAAATTGGAAAGGATTTTAACGAGACACACTGCAGCTCATAGTCTGAGAACAGGATAAATGATCAATGGAAAGGCCATTCAACGTGTTTTTTTTCTTACTGTGACACTACTGCCCTTGAATCCTCATTCCCTGGTCACTGAAGGAACTACAAGCCTCTTGCAACAAACTGACCGCAGATTGTGGTCAGTTTACCAACGCACTACCATTTATATTGTCCCACAGAATTGCTTCTTGGATATCAAACCAGCTCCCCATGTCCTGTCCGGGGGTTTCGTCGGACGGGGCCACAGTGTCTCCCGACCCCTCCTGTCTCAGCCCCCAGTATTTATGCTGCAGTAGTTTATGTGTCGGGGGGTTAGGGTCCGTCTGTTATATCTGGAGTATTTCATCTCTTATCTGGTGTCCTGTGCGAATTTAAGTATGCTCTCTCTAATTATCTCTCTCTTTCTTTCTTTTTTCTTCTTCTCTCTCTCTCTCTCTCTCTCTCTCTCTCTCTCTCTCTCTCTCTCTCTCTCTCTCTCTCTCTCTCGGAGGACCTGAGCATTAGGACCATTCCTCAAGGCCTACCTGGCCTGATGACTCCTTGATGTCCCGAGTCCACCTGGCCGTGCTGCTTCTCCAGTTTCAACTGTTCTGCCTGTTTTATGAACATTTTAAAATCTTGTCCATGTTCTGTTATAATCTGCACCCGGCACAGCCAGAAGAGGACTGGCCACCCCTCACAGCCTGGTTCCTCTCTAGGTTTCTTCCTAGGTTTTGGCCTTTCTAGGGGAGTTTTTCCTAGCCACCGTGCTTTTACACCTGCATTGCTTGCTGTTTGGGGTTTTAGGCTGGGTTTCTGTACAGCACTCTGTGACATCAGCTGATGTAAGGGGGGCTTTATAAATACATTTGATTTGATTTGATTTGATGTCACTAACAAACATAATTGAGGTCAGTCCGTGTTAGGACCACCTCCTTTCCAGGTCAGGTTGAATATCTTGGGCAATACAAGGTAAAGCCTTAATTTTGACAAAACACTTACTTTGGCACCACTTTTCAGTAGCAACCAGATTGATCTTCCACCATTTAAACATCTCTTCAACCACAACAACATTCTATTTCCTCTCCCCACTACACCAGAGGTGGCCAAACTTTTTGCACTGTGACCCACCTAGAGATGTATTAGTTTCCTTGTTGTGACCCACCAAGCAGAAATAAGCAAAGTCTCTAGCCAACAAGATTGTAGTCAATTGCACTTAATTTCAGAGTATATTCAGAAAGTGCACTATAAAGAAAATAGGTTGTCATTTGAGACACAGGCAGTGAACTACCACACTAACACTATGGAGGGGATGGGCCGAAGGCCCAGTCTCCAGTCTTCTCAGGCTGTTCCAGGCCCAGTCTCCAGTCATCTCAGGCTGTTCCAGGCCCAGTCTCTAAGCCCCTTCTCTGGGCTCCTGCCCTGGGCTCACTGCCTGGCCTAGTCCTGCTTGTTTTTGTTGCATTTCTCCGTGAAACATTCCAGTCAGTCCCATCAACATGTTTATCACAAAGTGTGAGTGTGTGTCTCGGAGCACACGTCTGTATGCACAAAAGTGAGAGAGGGGGAGAAAGAGAGGGAGAATGAGAAAAAGAGAGAGAGAGAGAGGAAAGAGAGAAATTGCCCTAAAAGTAGAGTGCTGATTTCAGCCTCTAATTATTTTATTACCTTAAACGGCTACTTATTTTAAGAGCTCAGTAAGCAGCAGTGCAACTTGGTCGGACAGACGGCCGGCTCCTCAAGTCTCTTCACTCTACAGCCCATACAGGAGCCTGCTGATGCTACTGACCCAGTCCAGACTGCCCCATACATCCAGAGTTCATCCAGAGATACACTGTGGAAACTGTGTCATATTCATATGCACAGACACTATGATCAGTGGACATTTTCACATTATCACTGACAGAGGGCACGTCTGTCTGATGTCTTTAGCCTGCAGTCAGAAGTCACATGACTAGAGGTGACCTTTGACCCCAGCTAGTGTGACGTCACCAGGACATGTGACTGAAATAGCTTGTCATATGACCTTTGAGGCCTCTATCAAATATAATCTATTATATTGACAAGATGGTTGACCGACCACTCTTACAATGGAAATACATGTCTGCAAAGGCAAAAGGCAGGCGGGAGAAGGCGAGATCAGGTGGGAACATTCAAGCCAATGATCTTTTGTAGAAAACATATTAGTACACTCGTAATAACCTAAGCATTATGAAACTTCTATTCGTCAAATAAGCCTCAAAATAGCAGTTAACTTTTATCTTGACCAAATTCAGCAGTGTCTCGTTTCCCCCCCCATACAAAAACTCCTCACTTGGTCTGCTTAACACTATAAGCAGACCAAGTGTGCTTAATCTGCACAGACAGATTTTGGGCGGAGACCCTCTCGCTTCTCTTATTCCTATCTGCCTTTACCCACTCCATGCAAAAAAAAAGTCCATAGACACAGATCTAAAATCAGTTTGCTCTACCCAGTCTCAACCTTAAACCCATCATAGATCAGTGTCTAAGAGCAATTTCATCCTACTTTGTTGAATCTGTCATGGGAACGAAGACAGAAGAGTAACAGAAACAGAACGTGACATATGAGAAATAAATGGGTATTGAACAGTAGCATAAGAGACCAGTGAGTGGAGTCCAGCATTGTCAGTGTGTCTTCACTGGAGCGGCATAATAATAGAGCCAAAACAAATACGTCTGAACAATTACAGGATCCGCATTCCCTTTTTGATTACTGAGAAAGAGCAAGATTAAAACTGGAATCTTGAATAACAACATAGACTTTATCTGTCCATTAATTGAAAATAAACACAGAGTTGGGTCAATAAGCAAGGTTATATATTGTTGTTGGAAGTGCAGGGAAAGGAATGTGTATCTGACCAACATCTGACCAATCGTAGACATGGTTCCACTGATACGAGCATCTGACAAGCCAATCAGTTAAAAATCCAGGATAGGAACCAAATAGCTGACTGGCTAACAAAAAACACAATTGTTTGACAAAAAAATACAAAGCGAGGGCATCCAGCAGACAAATACAAATATTTTTTCCAAATGCTTGTGGGAAATTAAAGTTAAATTACACGTAACGTGTATAAGATATCATATATTGTAACTTAAGAATACACATGCCTCGCCCCCCAAATTGAAAGAAGTGCCTGTAGGACACTATATGGCTTCCCTTTGTTACTGTAGAGATAAAAACTATACTTCCATGTTTTTTTCCCAGATGGTTTTGATAACAGCATGAATTAAAATCAAATCAAAGTTGATTGGTCGCATACACAGATTTACAGATGTTATTGCAGGCGCAGCAAAATGCTTGTGTTTCTAGCTCTAACAGTGCAGTAATACATAGCAATAATAATGAATAAAAACGTATGTATGCTAGTGAGAAACCTAACCAATGATGCATAATGAATCATGTGTGTGACCACACATTAATGAATACATAGTGTACTCGGAAAGTATTCAGACCCCTTCCCTTTTTCCACAATTTGTTATGTTATATCCTTAGCACAGGAAACACAGGAAACACAGGAACATGCTGGTACAACAAACAAATAGAAAAAGCAGGTATTGTCACATGGGATGTGACGCTGGAGAGACGAAGCAGGTACGGGGAGTAAACATTTAATAAATAACGGACATGGAAGGTGACAGGAACAGCGTCAGCAAACTAAAACTAAAGACAAATAACAATTAATGCAGCAGCGGGGAACAGAGCTGGGGAACTGACAAATATGGGGAGGAAATGAACAGGTGATAAGTGTGTCCAGGTGAGTCCTGATGCGTGTGACGAGGGAAGGCAGGTGTGCGTGATGCAGGGTACAGCGGGAGCAGTTGTGACAGGTACAAATACACAGGGGATAATGGGGACAAATGGGACACACCTGGTGAGGGGTGGAGACAAGCACAATACAGGTGAAACAGATCAGTGTGTGACAGCATATTGTTTTCATTGATCATCCTTGAGATGTTTCTACAACTTGATTAGAGTCCACCTGTGGTAGATTCAATTGATTGGACATAAATTGGAAAGACACACACCTGTCTACATAAGGTCCCACAGTTGACAGTGCATGTCAGAGCAAAAACCTGAGGTCAAAGGGTTAGAGACAGGATTGTGTCAATGCACAGATCTGTGGAGGGTACCAAAACATTTCTGCAGCATAGAAGGTCCCAAAGAACACAGTGGCCTCCATCATTCTTAAATGAAAGAAGTTTGGAACCACCAAGACTCTTCCTAGAGCTGGCCGCTCGGGCCAGACTGAGCAATCGGGGGAGAAGGGCCTTGGTCAGGGAGGTAACCAAGAACCCAATGGTCACTCTGACAGAGCTCCAGAGTTCCTCTGTGGAGATGGGAGAACCTTCCAGAAGGACAACCATCTCTGCAGCACTCCACCAATCAGGCCTTTATGGTAGGGTGGCCAGACGGAAGCCACTCCTGAGTAAAAGGAACATGACAGCCCACTTGGAGTTTGCCAAAAGGCACATAAAAGACTCTCAGACCATGAGAAACTATATTCTCTGGTCTGATGAAACCAAGATTGAACTCTTTGGCCTGAATGCCAAACGTCACGTCTGGAGGAAACCTGGCACCATCTCCATGGTGACGCATGGTGGTGGCAGCATCAAGCTGTAGGGGTGTTTTTCAGCGGAAGGGACTAGGAAACTAGTCAGAATCAAGGCATAGATGAATGGAGCAAAGTACAGAGAGATCCTTGTTGAAAAACTGATCCAGAGCACTCAGGATCTCAGACTGGGGGTGAAGGTTCACCTTACAACAGGACATTGACCCTAAGCACACAGCCTAGACAACGCAAGAGAGGATTCGGGACAAGACTCTGAATGTCCTTGAGTGGCCCAGCCAGAGCCCGGACTTGAACCAAATCCAACATCTCCGGAGAGACCTGAAAATAGATGTGCTGCAACGCTTCCCATCCAACCTGACAGAGCTTGAGAGGATCTGCAGAGTAGAATGGGAGAAACTCCCCAAATACAAGTCTGCCAAGCTTGTAGCATCATACCCAAGAAGACCTGAGGCTGAAATTGCTGCCTAAGATGCTTCTACAAAGTACTGAGTAAAGGGTCTGAATACTTACTGTATGTAAGTGATATTTCTTTAAAAAATTAAGAAAATGCAAACCTTTCTAACCCTGTATTTGCTTTGTCATTATTTGGTAATGTGTGTCTGAATACTTTCCGAAGGCACTGTACGGACACGACTAAACACATCTCTGGCCCATTTATAATACATTGAATGTCTACATTTCTATCTGTCAGTTCCTCTTGAAATAACTCCCTTCATGAAAATTATATTATCCCATAATGTTAAGTGCATTCACACGTTCACACAAAGGATACACATTACATTGGCTCACAGTAAACATTGTTCCATATCTCTCAATCACTACTGATACAGGAGCGCTGTAAGGTGAAGGCAGCTCAAGCAGGGATGTGGCTTGTGAATAATTCAATAAAACATTGCTCAGCTCCACTCTCTTTCGAAGCTCCAGGCTTCTGAGGGCGTTATCTCAGTGTCTCCAATCAAAACCACATCTCCAACTTACTATTAGGCATGTTACTGTCTGTACATGACTGCGGAGTTCATGTGGCAGCCAACGTATTATGTGTGTGTGTAGTAGGAGTGTTTAAAAGCGAAGATGATGCAAGAAGAGAGAGGCTGGGAGCAAAGTTGCGGGGAGAAACATCCCTATGTGGTGGCAGGGCTCTATCACATGAAGCATATCTGGATCATCTACTATGCACTGTCATCACCTTGTCAGTGGCATAGCTTGAACAAATGTTATCACCTGTAGGCCTACTGTACTGTAGTCTACTGTCAGTGGTGTACAGAACTTAAGTAAAAATACTTTAAAGTACTACTAAAGTCGTTTTTTTGTGTATCTGTCATTTACTTTCATATTTTCGACAACTTTTACTTACTCAACATTCCTAAAGAAAAGCTTGTACTTTTTTACTCCGTACATTTTCCCTGACACCCAAAAGTACTCGTTACATTTTGAATGCGTAGCAGGACAGGAACATTTTCCAATTCACACACCTATCAAGAGAACATCCCTGGTCATCTCTACTGCCTCTGATCTGGCGGACTCACTAAACACAAATGCTTTGTTTGTAAATGATTAGTACTGGAGTATGCCTCATGCCTATGTAACCGGTGTGAAATGGCTAGTTATTTAGCCGGATGCGCGCTAACAGCATTTCAATCGGTGACGTCACTCGCTCTGAGACCTTGAAGTAGTTGTACCCTTTGCTCTGCAACGGCCCCGGCTTTTGTGGCGCTATGGATAACGATGCTTCGAGGGTGGCTGTTGTTGATGTGCGCAGAGGGTCCCTGGTTCGAGCCCAGGTAGGGGCGAGGAGAGGGACGGAAGCTATACTGTTACACCTGTCAGTAAATAAAAAAAACAAAAATTGTGCCATCTGGTTTGCTTAATATAAGGAATTTAAAATGATTTATACTTTTACTTTTGATGCTTAAGTATATTTGAGCAATTACATTTACTTTTGATACTTAAGTATATTTAAAACCAAATACTTGTAGTCTTTTACTCTGTGACTTTCACTTTTACTAGAGTCATTTTCTATTAAGGTATCTTTACTTTTACTCAAGTATGACAATTGGGTACTTTTTCCACCACTGTCTACTGTACTGCTATCTAATGCCCTTTCTAAACACCAAGCTCAATACCTTCTACTATACACTGAGGTTAGTGTTTGAGGTTATCAATGTAGTACTCGTCAGGTTTTAACAGCCTCTTTCCAAGCTAACGAACGACAGCACTGTTATCACGATCTTAGTGTCTTCAACAATCTCGTTAGCATTTATTGTACTCAGCATTTATTGTGCACATAGATTATTAGGTTCAGCAAAATACTATCATGTACCTGCTGTAATGTAGTCAATGGCTAGGATTTTAGCTGGCCTTCAGTAACATACGTAAGACAGTATCTATTAGCAGCACTGTCCTTGTGGACAAAAGAGAGAAGGATGGGCGGAGGGAGAGAGGGAGGGTGGCGTTACGTAGCCTATCAGCCATCTGCGAGGCTCCAGTCAAGGCGAGATCCTGGCCTTGATAGCTGGATTAGCCTGAGTGGGACTTGATGATGGTTGCTTAGTAACCACAAACCTACTCAACTGCTCATGAAAGCTGAGGGACAGAGTAGCATGTTGACTGTGGCTAAGGGGAGGGAATCGCAGGATTTTATCATTCAGCCCAAAGGGAAAAAACATACACATACACTACAGGCTACATCAAATGTATATACAGTGCATTCGGAAAGTATTCAGACCCCTTGACTTTTTCCACATTTTGTTACGTTACTGCCTTATTCTGAAATTGATACAATTATTTTCCCCCTCATCAATCTACACACAACACCCCATAACAACAAAGCCAAAAGAGGTTTTTAGAATTTTGTACAAATTTGTATATAAAAAAAAAAAAAAAAACAGGAATACTTTATTAACATAAGTATTCATACCTTTTGCTATGAGACTTGAAATTGAACTCAGGTGAATTCTGGTTCCATTAATCATCCTTGAGATGTTTCTACAACTTTATTGGAGTTCACCTTTGGTAAATTCAATTGATTGGACATGATTTGAAAAGGCACACACCTGTCTATATAAGGTCCCACAGTTGACAGTGCACGTCAGAGCAAAAACCAAGCCATGAGGTCGAAGGAATTGTCCGTAGAGCTCAGAGAAAGGATTGTGTCGAAGTACAGATCTGTGGAGGGTACCAACATTTTTTGCAGCATTGAAGGTCCCAAAGAACACAGTGGCCTCCATCATTCTTAAATGGAAGAAGTTAGGAACCACCAAGAGTCTTCATAGAGCTGGCCACCCGGCTAAACTGAGCAATAGGGGGAGGAGGGTCTTGGTCAGGGAGGTGACCAAGAACCCAATGGCCACTCTGACAGAGCTCCAGAGTTCCTCTGTGGAGATGGGATAACCTTCCAGAAGGACAACCATCTCTGCAGCACTCCACCAATCAGGCCTTTATGGTAGAGTGGCCAAGCGGAAGCCACTCCTGAGTAAAAGGCACATGACAGGCCGCTTGGAGTTTGCCAAAAGGCACCTAAAAAACTCTCAGACCATGAGAAACAAGATTCTCTGGTCTGATGAAACCAAGTTTGAACCCTTTGGCCTGAATGCCAAGAATCACGTCTGGAGGAAGCCTGGCACCATCCTTATGGTGAAGCATGGTGGTGGCAGCATCATGCTGTGGGGACATTTCTCAGTGGCAGGGACTGGGAGACTAGTCAGGCTCGAAGGAAAGATGAACGGAGCAAAGTACAGAGAGATCCTTGTTAAAAACCTGGTCCAGAGCACTCAGGACCTCGGACTGGGGGCGAAGGTTCACCTTCCAACAGGACAACGGCCCTAAGCACACAGCCTAGACAACGCAGGAGTGGCTTTGGGACAGGCCTCTGAATGTCCTTGAGTGGCCCAGCCAGAGCCTGAACTTGAACCCAATCGAACATCTCTGACAGAGCTTGAGAGGATCTGCAGAGAAGAATGGGGGAAACTCCCCAAATACAGTGAGGGAAAAAAGTATTTGATCCCCTGCTGATTTTGTAAGTTTGCCCACTGACAAAGAAATGATCCGTCTATAATTGTAATGGTAGGTTTATTTGAACAGTGAGAGACAGAATAACAACAACAAAACAATTCTGAAAAACACATGTGAAAAATGTTATAAATTGATTTGCATTTTAATGAGGGAAATAAGTTTGGCAACTCGAACCTTCAGCTCCCTCCACAGATTTTCTATGGGATTAAGGTCTGGAGACTGGCTAGGACACTCCAGGACCTTAATGTGCTTCTTCTTGAGCCACTCCTTTGTTGCCTTGGCCGTGTTTTGGGTCATTGTCATGCTGGAATACCCATCCACGACCCATTTTCAATGCCCTGGCTGAGGGAAGTGTCACGTCCTGGCCATAGATAGCCCTTTTGGCTGCTCATTGGTGTTTTTGGTCAGGACGTGATCAGGGGTGTGTTAATGTTTTATGTTTACATTTCTATGTTGGTTGGTTTGGGTTCCCAATTAGAGGCAGCTGTTAGTCGTTGTCTCTAATTGGGAATCCTATTTAAGTTGGATCCCTGCCCCACTTGCCTGGTGGGTTATTGTTTGTATTTGTGTGTGCGTACCTGTGTGTGCCACACCTGCGTGACGGTTCGTTCGTTGTTTATTGCCAGTTTGCATTTAAATTAAAGTATGTATACTGGAAACCTCACTGGGTCTTGGTCTGCTCCATCAACAAGAGTTGACAGAATAACCCACCTAAAAAGGACCAAGCAGTGGGGTCAGCAGGAGTCGTGGACATGGGAGGAAATCCTGGCTGGAGAAGGACCCTGGAGGAAGGCTGGGGAGTATCGCCGTCCCAGGGATGAATTGGAGTTATTCGAGGCAGAGCGGCAGAAGTACGTGGGAACACGCCTGGCGAGGAAGCCCGAGAGGCAGCCCCCCAAAAATTTTTTGGGGGGCACACGGGGAGTTTGGCTGAGCCAGGTTGGAGACCTGGGCCAACTCCCCGTGCTTACCAGAGGGAGCATCGCACTGGTAAGGCACCGTGTGAGGCGGTGAAGCGCACGGTGTCCGATGCGCGACATGCCAGCTTCCTGCATCTGTCGAGCTAGGGGGAGTGTGCAGCCTGGAAGGAGGGTGTCGGCTCAGCGCTCCTGGTCTCCGGTGCGCCTCCTTGGACCAGGATATCCTGTGCCGGCTCTGCGCACTGTATCTCTGGTGCGTCTCCACAGCCCAGTACGGCCTGTTCCCGCTCCACGCATCAGGTCCCCTGTGCGCCTTCAGAGCCCGGCACGTCCTGTCCCTGCTCCACGCTCCAGGTTCCCTGTGCGTCTTCAGAGCCCGGCACGGCCTGTTCCCTCTCCACGCATCAGGTCCCCTGTGCGCCTTCAGAGCCCGGCACGTCCTGTCCCTGCTCCACGCACCAGGTCCCCTGTGCGCATCAAGAGACCGGCACGGACTGTTCCTGTTCCACGCACCAGGCCTCTAGGGTGTCGTCCCAGCCTGGCACGTAATGTTCCTGCTTCACGCACCAGGTCTCTAGGATGTCGTCCCAGCCTGGTACGTACTGTGCCTGCTTCACGCACCATGCCTCTTGGGTGTCGCCCCAGCCTGGCACGTACTGGTCCTGCTCCATGTACGGGGCCGCCAAAGGCGAAGACCCACCCGAGAGACCCTCCCAGTGACTTTTGGGCGCCGGCCGGAGTCCGCGCTTTGGGGGTACTGTCACGTCCTGGCCATAGATAGCCCTTTTGGCTGCTCATTGGTGTTTTTGGTCAGGATGTGATCAGGGGTGTGTTAATGTTCTATGTTTACATTTCTATGTTGGTTGGTTTGGGTTCCCAATTAGAGGCAGCTGTTAGTCATTGTCTCTAATTGGGAATCTTATTTAAGTTGATTGCTTCTGTGGACAGGTCTTTTATACAGGAAACAAGCTGAGATTAGGAGCACTCCCTTTAAGAGTGTGCTCCTAATCTCAGCTCGTTACCTGTATAAAAGACACCTGAGAGCCAGAAATCTTTCTGATTGAGAGGGGGTCAAATACTTATTTCCCTCATTAAAATGCAAATCAATTTATAACATTTTTCACATGCGTTTTTCTGGATTTTTTTGTTAATTCTGTCTCTCACTAATCAAATAAACCTACCATTAAATTATAGACTGATCATTTCTTTGTCAGTTGGCAAATGTACAAAATCAGCAGGGGATCAAATACTTTTTTCCCTCACAGTACAGGTGTGCCAAGCTTGTAGCGTCATACCCAAGAAGCCATAATCGCTGCCGAAGGTGATTCAACAAAGTACTGAGTAAAGGGTCAGAATAGTTATTTAAATTAAATGTTTCATTTTTTAATTTTTATACATTTGCAAACATTTCTAAAAACCTGTTTTAGCTTTGTCATTATGGGTATTGTGTGTAGAGTGATGCTTAACATGGATGGATACATGGTTCAACTGGTGTCCGGGATCAGCCTGCAGGCACCCGCCCCACCACAAGGAGCCGCTAGAGAGCGTTGAGCCAAGTAAAGCCCCACCGGCCAAACCCTCCTCTAACCCAAACGACGCTGGGCCAATTGTGCGCTGTACTATGGGACTCCCATCCACAGCCGTTTGTGGCACAGCCCGGGAATGAACCCAGGTCTGTAGTAATACCTCTAGCACTGTGATGTAGTACCTTAGACTGCTGCACCACTCAGGAGACAGAAAAAATAATCATTCATCAATTTTAGAATAAGGCTGTAACGTAACAAAACCTGGAAAAGTCAAGGGGTCTGAATATTTTCCCGAATGCACTGTAACTGTGCCATGTATGGTGCTTATCATATATCTGGCTCTGGTGGTAGGCCTATAGTGTATAGTAGTTGAAGTGTGTGTTTCTCTGCCCAGTGGTTCCTTGTTAAAGGGCCTTGGGATTGTTCTCTCTCTCTGGCTGATGTACTAACAGTAGTTGGTGCTGCTGGATTTCTGCCACTCTTATAGCTTGGCTGCAGGCTGCAGGCTCTGGCTGGGCTGTTTTTCCTATTCTGGGATGTCCTTGTGTGACCTGGGTTCCCTTGCCAAGCGCCGAGCGGGGCCTAATAAAGGTAACTGAGGAGCAAGCATTGTATTTCAGCAACAAATTATTTGATGATAAAGAATAATCGACAGAGCCTGCCGGCTCATAGTGATCGTAGTACGTAAGCAGAATCATGACATAGTCTATTCCCTCGGTTCAAGTGAAGTAGCCTGACTGATGTTCAGATACCAGGGCTGATCATAATAAACAACAAAATCCTTACTAGAAAAGGGCATTTACTGAAGTGAATGTGTGTGCTTGCTAGTCTTGAAGTATTTATGGTTGTGAAACAGTAGTGGTAGTGGTAGTGGCAGTGATGGAAGTAGTACTGATAGTAGTAGCAGAGGTGGGTAGAGTAATGAAAAAATTTACTTAAGTAAAGTGCTGTTACTTAGATTGTAATTTACTCAAGTAAAAGTAAAAGTAGCCCTCCTAAAAAACTACTTAAGTACTAGTTTTAAATTAAGTTTGGTCGTGTTTTACAACTTATAGCAAACAAAAATAACAACAAATTGTAATTGGATAGTTGATTTGACATTCATTTAAAATGTAAGCCTGCCAGCATCATCTTGCAGATGTCTTCCAGCACAGGCAGTCTCCAAGGAAGACTGACATCAAACAAAGGTCATAAGCAGTACAGTTTCTATTATGGTCTTAATCAAAGTTGACTTAATATCTGTCAATGTGCTCAATTTCATAAAAAGGTAAATGGTACCCGAGACATTGGAATCATTTCATAGTTTCAATAGCATTAATGAACATTTATTTTGCAATATAATTTCAAGTACATGTGATGGTAAATGCGTACTAAAAAGATTTACAGGAAGTGTGATGTTCCATTTTTTATGAAATATCAAGGAGGATGAGGTACTGTAAGTGTTACAACAGTCAAATAACAATCAATCAACAATCAATATCAAAAAAATCTATATCAGACACATGCACAGAACCATGCACTGAACGCAGCATTTGCCACCCGGAACTAAATTTGCTTGCTATTGTGACATGATGGTAATTTGTTCTATAGATGCAGTGAACTCGACCAAAACAATGTAATTGCCATGGAAACGCATGGAGGAAAGATCTGAAT
Source organism: Brachymystax lenok tsinlingensis (assembly GCA_030435695.1). Classification (NCBI taxonomy): domain Eukaryota; kingdom Metazoa; phylum Chordata; class Actinopteri; order Salmoniformes; family Salmonidae; genus Brachymystax; species Brachymystax lenok. The sequence continues at coordinate 6,796,051 of CM059796.1, read as the reverse complement.
GGCCTTATTGTCCCACAGCAAAATTACCCTACATTTAGGCTATTGTTTATATGTGTATTTCACGCTGTGTTTAGGTAAATATCTGAGTATAATGCTCGTATGGATGTCAACCACAACACATGTTCATGCCATTGTTACTAATCAACTGCGTTACAGTTAGAAAATACTTTGACTACCACCACTGATTTCTGTATGCTAGCTATGCAAACCAGCTTATATGGACGAGAGTTAGCATTTAGCAGTCACTTCTTCTAAACCTGAAAAGGGACTACTTTACATGTTATGCAGTGAAAACAGTCAGATATATCCAAATCAGACTTAAGTAACCACATTGTGGGCCTGTTACATTATATAAATCATAACGGATTTGACGGATATCCACTTTGTTAGATCAGATTTGTTGAATGTGTGCCAATCTTGCCAATGCAACGTCTGCGTTCCATTGACGCCTTTAGTGGGCTAGTATAGTAGGCTGGAGTGAGTACTATTTAAGCAATAAGGCATGAGAACCCAGGAATTATTGTGTGAATTACTCCTGGCAAAGAGTTGTTCTTAGGCCCGACATGAAGCGAAGGCCCGGGGAAACAGCCCTTAGGAGGGGGTTTTTCACAATAATTCCCGGGTTCGAGTGCCTTATTGCTTTTATAAAATGGTTTCCAAAATATTTTAAAAACACTAACTATATGTTTTCATTCAAAACATTATTTTAATGAGTACATTTGTTTTGTTTCATCCTTCCACCAAACAATATAGTCCAGGCAAAATACATTTATTAGTTCTGAGATTCTGAAGTTGCTAGCCAAACGGGCTGGCTGTCCATTCCAAACGTTCTAAGCAAAAAAGGTTGCCATGCAGGCTAGCTACTTCTCATCCGCTTGCTAGCCAACTAAAGCTTATACACAATCACATTAAACAGCTGAAATGACAGCAAACTATGTACATTTTTGTTTGCTTTACCTTTGTTTCTATTGCCATTTCTTTGAATATATCCATTATAATGATCCTAATAAATGAATTCGCCTGGCTCAGAGAATCTCTTAGTTCTGCTCGCTCAGTCTCTCTATGGCACAGGTGGAGATTGCAAATTGCAATATTGTTGCACAGGGTGGAGAGGTAGGCGGCAAGATTTAGACAAATCCCAATTGTTGCAAACCAAATGCTAACCTAGTAGCATGGGGAAATAATGTCTAGACAATTTTTCCAAGGGAGATGAAGTATGGATTGCCTGGCTGCGCTGTGGGACAGTGGATGCACATTGACAATACAAATGGAAATGTTAACAGGCATTACCCAGGGATTGTGGTGAAAACTCCCTGCCATCAACCAATCAGCATACAGGATCCAAACAACCCGTTTTATAAATCATCATAAACCATAGGTTGTCTTCCGTTTCCTTTGCTGGTTCAGGGATAGGGCTTGCCTGGTGATGTTGGAGGGTGCTTCAGAGGGTGTAGTCGATCCATCCCCATCTTCTCTTTCGGATGTCCTCCTCCACAGGAACCTGGCTGGTGCTCTCCTACAGGTTGATGTCGGTGACCTTGTCTGACCAACTGATGTGCAGGATCTGTCATAGGCACTTATTTAGGAACATTTGGGTTGTCTTTATTGATGTTTTTTTTGTCCTCCATGTTTCTGATCTGACATTACATTAAAAACACAGATTTTTGTGTGGGTTGTTATTTTGAAGCTCCAGATGTTTCTCAGCGAGACAAAGGCTGATCTGGCTTTTTGGGCCTTTAAAAGCAGTAAAAACATTTTTTGGTGTTGGTAGCTTTTACGGTTATGGCGTTTAAGGTGGCTGCAGAAGGCTAAAAGGAAGAAGTATGACAATTCCCAGAGATGTGCTTGCCTTTCAGCAAGCACACCTAATGACAAATAGGGTGTTATTTGACCACAGAGATAGGATGTACTTTGAAACTATTCTGCCATTTAAACATGTTGAGTGGGTGATTATAATTGCTGTGTGAAATATTTAGTCGAGTTAGCGGAGTTTAAGAGGCTATAGGATCATTTCTTACACCACTTGTCCGTGTCAGCACATTTACAGTCTGATCCTCCTCTGACCTGTGCTTTCTTTGGACTGTGCCTTGCAAAAGTATCCAGACCCCTTGGATTTCTTCACATTTTATTGTGTTACAAAGTGGGATTTAAATAAAAAAATGAATAACTAAAATGTAGTAATTGCATAAGTATTCAGCCCCTTTGTTTAGGCAAGCCTAAATTAGTTCAGGAGTAAAACGTGGCTTAACAAATCACATTATAAGTTACATGAAATAATGAAATAATAGGGGTTGACATGATCCTCTGTCCCCCCATATATACAACATCTGTAACGTCCCTCCGTCAAGTATTGAATTTCAAGCACAGATTAAACTACAAAGACCAGGGAGCTTTTCTAAAGCCTCATAAAAAAGGGCAGTGATTGGTAGATGGGTAACAATTACGAATCAGACATTGAATATATCTTTAAGCATGGTCAAGTTAATAATTATTCTGTGGATTATACACTGAGTGTATGAAACATTAGGAACACCTGCTCTTTCCATGACAGACTGTCCAGGTGAATCCAGGTGAAAGCTATGATCCCTTATTGATGTCACCTGTTACATCCACTTCAATCAGTGTAGATGAAGGGGAGGAGACAGGTTAAAGAAGGATTTTTATACCTTGAGACAATGGAGATATGGATTGTGTATGTGTGTCATTCAGAGGGTGAAGGGGCAAAACGAAATATTAAAGTGCCTTTGAACCGGGCATGGTAGTACGTGCCAGGTGCACCTGCATGAGTGTGTCAAGAACTGCAACTCTGCTGGGTTTTTTTATACTCAACAGAATGGTCCACCACCCAAAGGACATCCGGCCAAATTGACACAACTGTGGGAAGCATTGGATTCAACATGGGCCAGCATCCCTGTGGAACTCTTTTGACACCTTGTAGTCCATGACCTGGCAAATTGAGGCTGTTCTGAGGGCAAAAGGTGGTGCAACTCAATATTAGGAAGGTGTTCCTAATGTTTTGTACACTCAGTGTATATTAAACAACAGACACATCAAAGCTTCAGTCGTCCTTCTGAACTGATCTGCAGGACAGGAATTAAACTGCTCAGGGATGTTACAATGAGGCCATTGGGGATTTTAAAATAGCTACAGAGTTCAATGTCTGTGATGGTAGAAAACTAAGGATGGATCAATGACATTGTAGTGACTCCACAATAATGAACTAAATGACAGAGTGAAAAGAAGAATATAAATATACAGAATACTTGCACCTTTTATGCAACAAGCCACTAAAGTAATAATGTGTGTGTGTGTGTGTGTGTGTGTGTGTGTGTGTGTGTGTGTGTGTGTGTGTGTGTGTGTGTGTGTGTGTGTGTGTGTGTGTGTGTGTGTGTGTGTGTGACTTTGTCATTTCACCTCCTCCCCTCCCAGGTTTCAAGATTACATAGTTCAAGGAAACACCTCCTCCTTCTCAATGTAGCAGACTGGCACGTGGAAGCCAGGTCATCTTCAAAAGTCAAGACTGCATTAGCCTGAGCTACACAAAGTCTCATGTGATCGGTCAGGCAAGTAAGTGTCGTTGGGCAAAGCAAATCTGCTATATGAGATCAATTAAAAAGATCAATTAACAGATCAATCACCAGATAGGGGAGGGAGGGGGGCTGAGAATCTTTTGTGAGGGGGGGTGTAGAATTATTACATTTTTTCTAAAATATATCATTTTTATACAATCATTTTTCTATTATTATGATTCTTGCTTTTTCTGCTGTTGTCTTTGCCCAATAATGTTTGAACCGTGTTTTGTGCTGCTACCATGTTGTGCTGCTGCCATGTTGTGTTGCAACCATGTTGTTGTCATGTTGTCTTGCTACTGTGCTGTGTTGTCATGTGTTGCTGCCATGCTATGTTGTTGTCTTAGGTCTCTCTTTATGTAGTGTTGTGGTGTCTCTCTTGTGATGTGTGTTTTGTCCTATATTTGTATTATGTATATTTATTTAATCCCAGCCCCCGTCCCTGCAGGAGGCCTTTTGCCTTTTGGTAGGCCGTCACTGTAAATATGAATTTGTTCTTAACTGACTTGCCTAGTTAAATAAAGGTTAAATAAAATAAAATTACAATAAAAAATGTCAGGGGTGCTGCAGGGGTGCTGCATACCAAAATAGACCATCATAGCCTATTATTGGAGAATGGAAAGTGCGACATGGAGATGTGTATAGATATTCGACACTGCCACTATTGCATTATTTGAACAGGTTCATTATATTGGCATGAATTATTCTGGGGCTGAAAACAATGGGGTGTTGAACTAATTCTTATACTTATCTATGTTAAGATATGTCGAATTTTGTTTGAGTTGAAAACAACACTGAAATGGAGATCAATTGAAACAGATATCCTGATTCCCCACAATTTAATAGGATCCAAATAGAGATTGTTATATAGGCCTACGTCTGGCCGGTGGATGCGCATCCAGCCATGGGGCGGCAGGTAGCCTAGTGGTTAGAGCGTTGGACTTGTAACCGGAGGGCTGCAGGTTCAAATCCCCGAGCTGACAAGGTAAAAATCTGTTGTTCTGCCCCTGAACAAGGCAGTTAACCCACTGTTCCCTGGGCGCCGAAGACGTGGATGTCGATTAAAGGCAGCCCCCCGCACCTCTCTGATTCAGAGGGGTTGGGTTAAATGCGGAAGACACATTTCGGTTGAAGGCATTCGGTTGTACAACTGACTAATAATGGTGACTTTGACTTTGACAGCTCGTAATGACGCATGCATGGCCAAGACCGCGCATCTAATCAAAATGTCATGACATCATAATCAATCTCTAAGTGATAATGCCGAGAAGACGGTGTTTGGATATATTGGCATGGGTGTTGTTAGGCCGAGACTAAGTCGAGGCAAACCGTGCCAATATATCCTCCAAACACCGGCTTGCTACCCAAGCCGGCTGTTAATTCATTCTATCGGTTTGGTTGCCATTGCCATACTGGCTGGCAACGTTCTTGTCCCTTGCTTGCTAGCTAGCCAACAGCTAATGGGGATCCAAAATAAAAACTATGGCTAACTTATAGTCACGTCAAAAAGTGCAGCCAGAATAACAGCAAAGTAGCTGGATTTGCATTTGTTTAAGCTGTTTTCTAGTGACATTTATTTGGATACATCCATAACAGCAAGCGAGCATAAAAAATGTGCTCACTTGTCAGGACACTGTTGTTCAGAGGAGCTAGCCAACAACACAGCTAACACAATCAATCAAATGTATTTATAAAGCCCTTTTTACATCAGCCGATGTCACAAAGTGCTATACAGAAAACCAGCCTAAAACCCCAATCATCAAGCAATGCAGATGTAGAAACATGGTGGCTAGGAAAAACTCTCTAGAAAGGCAGGATCCTAGGAAGAAACCTAGAGAGGAACCAGGCTCTGAGGGGTGGCCAGTCCTCTTCTGGCTGTGGCGGGTAGAGACTATAACAGTACATGGCCAAGATGTTCAAATGTTCATAGATGACCATCAGGGTCAAATAATAATAATCACAGTGGTTGTAGAGGGTGCAACAGAGGGTACAACAGGTCAGCACCTCAGGAGTAAATGTCAGTTGGCTTTTCATAGACGAGCATTCAGAGTTCGAGTCAGCAGGCGCGGTAGAGAGAGAGAGTCGAAAACAGCATGTCCGGGACGGCATGGAGTCATCAGGCCAGGTAGTTGTAAGGCATGGTCCCAGGGCTCAGGTCATCCGGGAGGGGAGGGAGAGAGGAGAATTAGAGGGAGCATACTTAAATTCACACAGGACACCGGATAAGACAGGAGAATTACTCCAGATATAACAGACTGACCCTAGCCCCCCAACACATAAACTATTGCAGCATAGATACTGGAGGCTCAGACAGGAGGGGTCGGGAGACATACCTCGGACAGGGCCAACCAGGCAGGATATGACCCCACCCACTTTGCCAAAGCACAGCCCCCAAACCACCAACTTACTACCCTGAGACAAGGCTGAGTATAGCCCACGAAGATCTCCCCCATGGCACGAACCCGAGGGGGCGCCAACCCGGACAGGAAGATCACATCAGTGACTCAACCCACATCCTAGGGACAGCATGGAAGAGCACTAGTAAGCCAGTGACTCAGCCCCCGTAATAGGGTCAGAGGCAGAGAATCCCAGTGGAGAGAGGTGTACCGGCCATTCAGAGACAGCAAGAGTGGTTCGTCGCTCCGGTGCCTTTCTGTTCACCTTCGCACACCTGGACCAGACTACACTTCAAAATGAAGCTGGATAGACCGCAAACTAGCTGCTCTTCATTTCATTTTGCCTTTTTCAATTGACATTTCTTTGTATATATATCCATAAAAATGAAGCCAGTTGATTAATGATTTCGACTGCATGAAAAAACGCTGCCTGCCTGTCTGTCTCATCCCGACTCCTGACACGTTCATTAGTATGGGACAGCTGGAGATCGAATTTGAATATAGAAACAATGTTTCAAATGTCAGACAGACAGACAGCAAGGTTTGTACAAATCTCCACTGTTGAAAACTAAATGTTAGTCTAAAAGAATGTGAGATAACGTCTAGATGCTTTTTATACTGGAGATCAAGTTTATAAATTGCCTGGCTGGACTGATGAGACAGTGGATTGCACAGTCAGATGGAACATAGTAAATAGGCATTTTAACGTCATAGATTTAGCCGGTGGTAACTTGTGGAATAGACACCGTCTGGAATGAGGTTTTAACTAATCATTCAGGATTAGACCCACCTGTTGTATAAAAACCATTGTGATTAGCAATAAAGCATGTTATCCTGCTTTAATCCATTTTACATCGACACATATCAGCACATTCTTGCCTATTTGGATTAGTTATTTCACCACAATATAAGTGAGTCTGAATCAGTTCATGGAAATAAAAATGTCAAAGTATTTTTAAATGTAGGCCTATAGGTTTCATAAACTATTTGGTCCATTTATTTAACATATTTTGTGACGACACGTATGATTGATAAGTTCCTCAGCGCAATAACTGGATTATGGTGTTATTATGATGGATTGTGGTGTGCTTTCTGGCGCCTCGTGACTGCCGTAGCATCACTCAAACTGTGTGCTGTATTTTAATAGTAGTGAAGAGTAGCTAGCTAGATTCTGTTGTGGATATTTTAATACCATTATGTTGCATTTTCTCATTTCTGAACAGAATGCATAGAACACCTTTTAAGTAGAAACATATGTCAAGGGTTGCCTCAGCTGAAAAACCGCACATACTGCACGTAGGCCTCGTACCACACGTTTCACTTTTAAGTGAAAACACATGTCTGAGGTTGCCTATAGTAACACTATATAAGCTGAACTGAGTGCAGTCAGAGCTAGCTGTGATCCGGGTCACGGCTCAACCTTTGATTGTGCTTAATTAAAGGTATTATTGAATTCACAAGTTTCTTGTATGAATGTCATAATTTGAAGATCATTTTTTCCATGACAATTCTAATCCAGTGGTTAGTACGGTAGTATGGGGCCCCTTGGTTAGTACGGTAGTATGTTCCTCTGGCTGCCACTACAAATTTCCTCTGTTTCAAAACATTTTTGAAGTCATTCCATCAAAACAATTTTGAGGTAAATTGATCAAAGTTTTGGTCATTTACAAAAAGTTGTAGATATAATCCAATGAAGTCAGATCCATAATTTTTTCAATTAAATATACATGTAGGGAAGCCTTAAGATAAATCATCCACTTGTTTAGAGAATTCTTTTGTATTGTTTTTGAGTAAAGTAGTAATATGTTAGGTTAGTATCAGTGAAGGCTGCTGAGGTGAGGAAACTCATAATAATGTCTGGAATGGAGTCAATGGAATGGTATCAAACACATCAAACACGTGGTTTCCATGTGTTTGATACCACTCCATTGACTCCATTCTAGCCATTATTATGAGCCGTTCTCCCCTCAGCTGCCTCCACTGGTTAAGCTGTTGGGGGCAAGATGCCCCCCCCTACAATGATGGTTGATTATTTGTTTCTAGCTGTAGTTTAGGCACTGGCTAGCCCAATTAGCTAACTAGCAACCTCACAAGCAGAAAGTCCGTGGTCAAATAAATGCTAGCCAACTAGTTAGCATAAACTGAAATCTGCCAGAATAGCTAGCTAGCCCCCAGTTAGCTAGCTAGAAACCTCACTAGTAGACAGTCTGAGGTTAAATAAATGATAGCCAGCAAGTAAGCATAAGATAATGTTTGCTAGCATAGCTAGCTAACCCCCAGTTAGCAGGATTAGGATTAGGGTTAGGGGTCTGAGTTAGAATAGGGGCTGGGTTAAGGGTGGGATTAGAATAAGGGTTAGGGTCAGAATAGGGGTTAGGTTTAGAATAGGGGTTAGGGTTAGGTTAGGGTCAAATTAGGGGTTACGGTTTAGGGTTAGGTTAGGGTCAGAATAGGATTCTTTTTTTTTTAAATGTTATTGAATGTTTAAAACATACAATATACTTGCAGTGAAGCCGCTCAACAACTACATCACATTAGTCATCTAACAGACTCCCATCCAGAGCAACACACAGAAGCATCCAGGGTCAACGCCCTGCTCAAGGGCACGTCGACAGATCTCCCACAAGATCAAAAAACAGGGACCCGAACCAGCGTTCCATCAGCCACCGGCCCAAGCTCCCAACCGCCAGCCCTACAAGATCCCCCCCACAGTTCCCCAAGAGCTGCCCCTCAACCATCCAAGAACCACTCCCCACACAGTCCCCCTCAGAAAAATAAATAATATATTATTTTTAATAACTCCATTCCCACCCCAAGACCCCCCCATCCATGCACCATCAACCAACAAAATGAACAGAAGACAAGAAAAGAGAAAGACAAAGGAAACCAGAAAACAACAAAGCAAAAAACAACAAAGACATTAACAAAAATCATAACAGCAAGGGCAACTGAATATGTTTAGGTTTAGAATAGGAGTTAGGGTTAGATTAGGGGTCAGTTCTCCACGTTCCTAAAATACTTTTCTTTTTTTCTTTTCAGATGAGAGTACAAGAAAATATCTGATTGTGGTGGCTATGGTGAAGAGGTACTTTGATGTGCCCTGAATGCTATTGAAAATGTGTGTGTGTGTTTAATCAATATTTAATCAGTTATATTCTAATAAATGTGTTCAAAAATTGTATAAACATTACAAACTATTGAAAACCTTTTGCTCTAGAATTTCATTTTAAAGACAGCTGGGATTTAAAATATTGCCTTATTCAAATGATAATGTGCAAGTGAGGTAACAATAGGGACACATCTGTGAAACCCTATGGCACAATCCTCTATTGGGGTAAATTAACGCCAATAGAGGAGTGGAGGTGGGGTGGTGGCATCTTCTTACCCTGGTAGCTGATCAAAATGCCTCTTTCCTAAAAATAAAATGAATGGTATTAAACAAAAATCGGTCAGATGTATCCATGTATTTTCCTTTATAGTTTGTTACCCTAAGCATGGCATTCATCCACCCACCAAAAATTATCTAAAATTAGGTTTTGTTGTCAACAATTAGACGTTACTCTACGGAACTCGAACTTCATCTGATCTGACTGAGTTCTACTAAGAAGCCACAGACGGCATGGATGGCTAGACAGCGCGATGACAACGTGCTGCCTGCCTGCTACCGACTCTCCCATTTGACCACCTCCTCTGTCCGCTGACCTCAATCAAGCCATTAACTGGCTCAACCTTCAGTCTCTTGACCGTCGATAACTCATGATTAATTATGTTGTTGTTTTAAATTGCTTGTTTCCTGTTGTTGCTGCTTACTGCTTAGCTTTACAGCGCTTGGAGATTTTTTTATGTAATGAATAACTAGCTTTATATAAGTTAAATACAATTATTATTATTATTGTTATTATTATTATTATTATTAATAATAAAGTAATACTATTATTATTATCCTTTCCCTTGTCTGTAACACCACCTGTCATACCGGATATCATTTCATAACTCAGTTTTATAGGGGTGAGTAATCTATCTCATTGCTCTGAGAATGAATCAGGTACATAACAGTCGCATTGGGAAAGTTGAGAGAGAGGGGAGGATACTGACCTCAGATAACCGAGGCTTTTCTGGAGGTGCCCAATGCGCACTGCACATCATTGGTATGCGAGAGCGCCGTCTAGTGTGAAAAGATTTTGTGAATGTAAAACCCCTTATCTGAAATACACAAAGAAGAATTCTTTCAATTCACCCAGGTTCGTGAAAAAAGTAATCAAAGGGCATAGATACATGTAATGATTGGGCATACATTTAAATTCATCAACAAAAATAATGGATTGCTCTAGACCTATTTAATTCCTATAAGTTTATCTTCAATATGTCCCTGATTCAACAGCATGAACATGGACATATGTATTTCTTCTCAAACTGATCACAAGTCTAATTTGTTTTAATCACAAAAATTACAGATTCCGTCTTTATCATCGTGTTTGATTTGAAGAGGTGGGTATGTTTTTTTTTAACCCTAAATGTGTGAGTTTTGATCACATTTATGTCAAGTTTAAATTCACCATAGGCTAATGTTCATTTGACGTCACTTTCCGACCCACAAACGGGTGTTGTTGTAAATCACGCTATTTCTTCATTTAGAGTTCATTTACCGGTAACCACAATGATTCACCCCAAAAGAAGTGCCAGATATCGACGTGACAGGTTTGAGTCTGCAAAAAAACGGACCCATGGCCGTGTTCCCCCCTCTCTCACACACACACACACTCGCACAGTCTCTCTCTATTTCTATGTCTCTCTCCCTTCCTCTATCCATCTCTCTCTCTCTCAGTTGACGGGAGGTAATCCCCGCCATGTGAGAGGGCGGCACGAGCTGTGGAGGTGGGTTGTTTTTCATTCAAATCCTGCTGCACCTATAAAAAGCACAACTCTGTGAGGCAGAGGCTGAAAACAGATGGGAAAAGGTGACTGATACGATTGTCTCTATCTGCTTACATTGCCGGCCAGACATCATCGGCAGGGCGAGATGCAGAAGTCTGCAGGTGTCCTGACGGTGCTGGCCCTGAAACACACAGCCCAATGTCTGGTTCTGCTTCCCCGGTTCCTCCTGGCAGCGCTGATGCTGTGTCTCCTGGACGTCCTGTGCATCAGGAGGAAAGTGCTGCTGAAGATGGAGGGCAGCAGCCCCGAAGACCCGCCTGTCTGCGTCTCCGACTCCAACAAGATGTTCACCCTGGAGTCGCTCAGGGCCGTGTGGTACGGACAGAAATTAGACTTTTTCAAATCGGCGCAACTTGGACTTATCGCGCCCAACACCGAGGTTGTGCAGCTGCAGGAGCGGCGCAGGGTCAGGGTCCTAGACTATGTGAAAGGGAGGAGACCTCTCATCCTCAACTTCGGCAGTTGTTCCTGACCACCGTTCATGACGCGCCTGGCTGCGTTTCAGCGCGTCGCGAGCCAGTATGCGGACATCGCCGACTCCCTGCTTGTATATATCGAAGAGGCGCATCCCTCGGACGGCTGGGTGAGCTCCGACGCGCCGTACCAGATACCCAAGCACTGCTGTCTGGAGGACAGACTGAAAGCCGCTCAACTGATGCACTCGGAGGTTCCCGGCAGCAATGTGGTGGTGGATACTATGGACAACTCGTCCAACGCGGCTTACGGAGCCTATTTTGAGAGACTTTATATCCTGAGGGATGAGCGGGTCGTGTATCAGGGGGGCAGGGGACCAGAGGGCTACCGGATATCAGAGCTGAAGAACTGGCTCGAGCAATACCGGAATGATTTGGAGAATTCCAGCAGAACAGTGGTGGTCCACGTTTAACTTAAAGATAACCATTAGGCGCGTGAAGTGTCCACACAGTGAAGAAGTATTCAGATGCTGCTACAAACTCTTGACACACTGCACATATGACTAGGCCTATATATGTTGTTTTGGTTCAGAAGCATTATAGCATTATTACACATATTGGTAATGTTTATTAAGATGTGAAACGCACGATAGGCTTAGTTGTTCAGTTGTGCTCGTCTTGACACTAATTATTTGTTTGGTTGTTTGTTTGTGTAAGGAGCTGTCTTTGATTTGAACCTGTGCAAAAGTTTTACTTATTTCAGTTTGACCTTCGTTTGATTATGATCACTTTATTTTTATACTATATGGTCTCTACCTTGTGTGTGTGTGTGTGTGTGTGTGTGTGTGTGTGTGTGTGTGTGTGTGTGTGTGTGTGTGTGTGTGTGTGTGTGTGTGTGTGTGTGTGTGTGTGTGTGAGAGTGTATGTGTGTGCGTGTGTGTGCGTGCGTGCGTGCGTTTAAATGGCTAATACCTTTTACTCTAGTGTTGTTGTGAAGTTCGGTTTTTAAAGGGTTTTAAACCAGAAAACTGATACTGATGTTATTTGATACTAGAGTACTTGGCGACTAGCAATGTCTTCAACGAACAAATTGCCAAACGTTCTGTAAATTGTTTATTTTATTGAACAAATATTTTTAATAAATGTTAGAACACATAGACTCTTATGACTCCTGAAAGCATCTTACTAACAAGTAGGTCTAGGCCTATTTGTTCATTATCATACGCTGGTGTTATGTCATCCAAATCTTTTCAATGCAAATTTTCCACTTCACGTGCACGTTCAGCGAGCGAGAAAGACAGCTAATAGCTCGGATGTGTCTCTGGTTATCACTGATTAGGTGGCAATGATTAAGTAGATGTAGGTTAATCATGAAATTCCTTTCTAATTCAACCAAATCCTAGAATCAATTCAAATTCAAGTGAAAATTGTTGATGTTTTCTGTTTCAATTTATTCATTTTATTTTAGCTTTATTTTACCAGGTTAGTCTCATTGATATTAACAATCTAGAGAGACCTGACTAAAATAGCAGCACACAAAGTTTTAGACCCATTTACAATATAAAACACAGAGCAGTACAGTTAAAAAATGTTTTGCAGAGGAGTCATGCAATTTTACATCTAACTAATGTTTGGTCCAGTATTTCTCAAGTGAAAAAAAATTTGCATGAAAACGAGTTTTCTATTGTTGAATGATAACTAACATTTAATTGAAGAATCCCTACTGTTGACCAATGACCATCGAAGTGACGAAGACTTCGTGTGCACGACCACCCGAAAAAACCCTTGCCGAAGACCAAAACGAACAAAAACATCACAAAATGTCTTCATAATATATGCACAAACTGTTCCCGAACTGTTTCGGATGGGAAGCATGAGGATGCCAATAAGGCACAAATTATTTGGGGAGGTGTAATGCATCCAGGGGTCAAAACATTGACAGCCCCCAACTTCATTGTCCCTAGCTTTAAACCAATTTAAGGAGGCGAGCTCCTGCAATTTAATGTCCCTTAATAGCTCATTCAAAGAGAAAGGGTCAGATAACATTTTTTTGCCCAGCTCTGTATGGTGACTTTGTGACAAATTGTTCATCATATCTAGTTCATGTCCCAAATTCAAGTGAAATAGATTTTTGGCACCACCTCAAACACCAAGTATACACAGCTACAGTATACTGATTTGATTAAGTAAACCATTGTGTAGTATTATATGTCATGTTGATGAGTGATCGGGAATCCGTTATAATGGAAGGCACTTAATGCTGTGTTTTTGTTTAGCCCCAAGGTAATCTCTTTCTCTCTCACACACACACGCCATGGATCAGCGATGCGATTAAGATCCAAGTGGCCTGCGCCATCCTTGATTTAATGTTATCAACTCTGTTAGTAGCCACTTAATCTCTATCTGTATTAGCTCTCTCTCTCTCTGTGTGTATGTGTGTGTGTTGCTGTGATGCGGAGTCCCTCTTCAATACAGATCATATTAAGGCCTGGGGCTAGATCAATCAACTACAGGCTTAGGAGGCTTTTACACACACACACACACACACACACACACACACACACACACACACACACACACACACACACACACACACACACACACACACACACACACACACACACACACACACACACACACACACACACACACACACACACACACACACGTGATCCTTCATCCCCATAATCACCTGTACAACTCACTCCATCTCCACACCATTCACACAGTGTTTATATTCGATTCGCTTAATGTTCTTTGTGTGTATACCTTATTTGACCTGAACCTTGACCCCCATGGCCAGACCTCATCCTATACTCCTGGGGCTTCTTAACCCTTTCAAAAGGCCAATCTGCTTGACCCATGCAGTTGTAACAACAGAGCAGCGCTTTGTGTTACCGTGAAGACATCACAACCAATCAAAGAGAGAAGTACCAAAAGTAACTGTCATCGAGGAATTCAGAAGAACAGTGAGCTTCTTGGCCCTGGATCTGCCAATACAGATACAGAACCAGGAATGACAAAACCAGGAACGACAATACCAGGAACAGATAAAAGGAAATGAAATGAAAGAGTAGACTGTCCACCCACTCTGCCAGGAATGGGTGAAAACGCGCTTTCCTTATGTTATAAAATTCATTTTATCTGCTAGGCTAATGAGGAAACATTGTAAACACTACTCTATAACTACCAGCTATACTGACGAGGTAACGTTATAGACACTCTGTTATAAATACCTGCTTTGCTGATGAGGTATCACTAAAACAACTACCATATAAAATAACTGCTATGTTGATGAGTGAGATAGGAAGCGATGTGAATTTTAGAGTTGACTAGATTAATAAAGTGACAATCCAATTCAGACCAGCCTTTCTGATTGAACTTTCGTAACTACATTAAAAATATAGGTTAAATACATTTTAAATACATATTATAAACAGACTATAAACATTACTACAGAAAGCTACAGTGATTTAGTCATAGATAAAGATCCTGCACCCTCTCTAGCCCCAGCTAACTCCACAGTCTGGTTGATTCATTCGTTGTGTGATTTATTGATTTATTTAATTCAAAACAGGTGTTCCCAAACTGGGGTATGCGAATTGCTGTCGGATGTACGCCAAATAAAAATGTGATTCACATTTTTAAAAACAGTACATTTATATTTTCCAATGGGGCTATACATTTGGGTGAGTTTTTTTCCCTCGCCTGAGTAGCCTCGTTTCACTGCCAAAAATTAAATGAAACCATATAGTTTAAGGTAGCCTAGTCAAATAATTAACATCCAATCACATTAACCGTTACTCTCTCGCGGGAAACCTTCACTCTTTTGCAGACATTTAGAAACTAAACATGACAATTAGAAAAAGCCACAAGAGTTTTTTGAGCGTGAATAAAGACGACTTTCGAGTACTAAGACATGTATAAAATCAACAGATACCATTAATAAGAAGGGGCTAGAAGCGTCTTATATGGGGAGCTACCGAGTGGCTAGGACAGGCAAGCCCCATACTATTGTGGAGGACTTAGTTCTTCCTGCTGCCGCAGGTATGGCTGGGACAATGCTTGGGGAAAAGGCCAAAATAACTATACAGACAATGCTTTCATCAAACAACATTGTTTGACGACGCATCAGTGACATGGCAGGAGATGGCAGGAAGTCCAAGAAGGTGGAAAACATGCTGAATAACTAGCTGAGCAGTCTCACGCGCAGATGGAAGCTTAGGCAGCCGAATAGAAATTTGCCGCCTTGGAAAAGTGGTCCACAATGACCAGGATGATAGTGTGGCCCTCTGAGGATGGAATACCCGTGATGAAATCCATAGAGAGATGAGACCAGGGTCGAGAAGGTGTTGGCAGCAAATGAAGAAGCCCCAGAGGCTGCTGACGAGGAGTCTTGTTCCGGGCGCATGTCGGACAGGCAGCCACAAAGGTCAGAGTGTCCGCCGAGGGCCACCAAAACCTCCTCCTCAGAAACTCTAGCGTTTGCTGCCCTCTCGGATGAGAGGTGAGACGTGACGAGTGAGCCCACTGAAGTACCTTGGACCGTGCCGCAAGAGGAACAAAAAGTCTGTTAGATGGACAGCCATCAGGAACTGCCTCCCTACCTTGCATCTCCCTCACTACAGTCTCTATACCCCAGGACACCGGTGCGAGGATGAGCAACCTGGGGATGATGATCCAAGCGGACAATACTCACTGGAGCTGGGGGACTGTTGAGAAAGGGCATCCGGCTTCACGTTCTTAGACCCCGGACGGTAAGATAACATGAATCTGAACTGAGTGAAGAAAAGAGCCCAATGAGCCTGTCGGGGACTGAGGCGTTTAGCCTCCTGGATGTAGGCCAGGTTCTTGTGGTCAGTCCAAACTGTAAAGGGATGTTCCAAACCCTCCAACAAGTGCCGCCACTCCTTCAAAACCAGTTTGACCGCAAGAAGCCCCCGATTGCTGACATCAGAGTTCCTCTCTGCTGGAGTCAGACTCCTGGAGAAGAAGGCACAGGGATGAAGCTTTTGGTCTTAAGCCGAGCGCTGAGACAGAACCGCACCCACGCCAACGTCAGAGGCATCCACCTCTACCACGGAGGGAAGAGATGGATCCGCATGAACTGGAATGGGTGGAGGAGAAAACTGACGTTTCAGGTCCTGGAACGCCTTCTCAGCAGCAGGGGTCCAGCTAACATGCCCAGACAAGCCCTTAGTGAGCGCAGCCACCAAACTAAAGTCTCTCACAAATCTCTGGTAGAAATTAGCAAAACCCCAAAAACACTGGGCTTGCTTGATTGTCCTGGGCCGCGGCCAGTTGACCACCGCTTCTACCTTTTGGGAGTCCATCCGTACACAGCCCTGAGACACCCCAGGAAGGAGATCTGAGGAACGTGAAACTCACACTTTTCAGCCTTCACGAACAAGTGGTGAGAGAGGAGTCTTTGAAGAACCTGGCGGACATGTTTAATGTGTTCAACCATGGACCTGGAGAAGATTAGGATGTCATCCAGGTACACAAACTGGTGAAGGAAGTCGCGCAGCACATCATTAACCAGGGTCTGGAAAATGGCTGGAGCATTTGTAAGTCCAAACGGCATGACACAGTACTCATAATGACCATTTGGGGTGTTGAACGCTGTCTTCCACTCGTCTCCCTGTCTGAGGCGCACCAGATTGTACGCGTTCCGTAAATCCAATTTTGAGAAAACCCGTAGCTCCCTGGAGTCTCTCAAAGGCTGACGGCATAAGAGGAAGAGGGTAACGGGATATTGATGGTAATGTTATTTAAACGCCAGTAATCGATACAGGGACGTAATCCCCCATCCCTCTTTCCAACAAAGAAAAAACCCACTCCTGCAGGTGAAGTGGACGGCCGAATAAAACCAGCCGCCAGCGCCTCCTTAATATAATTGTTCATGGCTGCAGTCTCTGGACCTGAGAGAGAATACAGCCCTCCTCTCAGAGGAGTGGTACCGGGCAGGAGGTCGATGGCACAATCGTAGGACCTGTGAGCAGGCAGTTTGCTGGCCCTTCGTTTGCTGAAGATATGACCCAGATCCCAGAAATCCCGAGGTACGTGGGAAAGATCAGGCTTGTCATCCCCAGCCGGGGGAACAGGAGAATCAGAAGCCTCCAGACGAGCAGGGACGGAAAGGTGTAGAGAGAGTTGCTGGCAGGTGGACTGGCATGAAGGATTCCATCCGATAACTCTTCCCGAGGACCAATCAATTTGAGGATTATGGATAGAAAGCCACGGATGTCCAAGAATCAGAGGAAGCTCAGGAGAGTCCACCAAATGTAACTGAATAAACTCTACATGATAATCAAGAACTCGTAGCTGAATAGGCATGGTGAGTTGCTTCACCTTCCCAGACCCTAGGGGTTGACCATCCAGCACAGTGACCAACAATGGAATGCCCAGTTTAGGGAGGAAGACACTGAGCTGGTAGGGAGTGGAGGATTAGGAACAGCCACAGGTGCAGCAGCCGTTGATCCCGTCTGTCCTGTCTGCAGAGTGGACACGAGTTCTTAAATCATCCGACAATGTCTGCAGCCGCGCCTAATGGCGACCAATAACAGTTCCATGGTGGGTGAGAGCCGACCGTAAATGGTGGAGTTCGGAATGTTACTTGGACGACTGCGAAATCTCTGCTGGGTCCATTGTAGGCTTAGGTCTACTGTAACAATAATGCTAGTACAAATTCGAACCCAGGCGCAGAGAAACACAGCAATCAGATGTAAAGGTAAATCCAGAACTTTTACTTAGAGTCTTAACAGAAACAAGGCAACAGCACAAGAGCACACTAATAAAACATGAGACCTAAGCAAAGATACAGGCCAACTGAGCAACCTAAATAACAAGGCAACCAGGTGAACAGAGAAGGTAATAAAACCCAGGTGAATCCAATAAGTAATAATCAGGGTGACCGGGAAACTAGAAAACAGGGTAAGGGTGCCCTCCAGCGGTAACCTAAGGAACCAACAATCAAATAACAAAGAAACTGTGGCACAAGCCAGTGAATTATATGCGTTACAGCTGGATGAGTCAACAGACGTGGCTGGCCTGGCACAGCTCCTGGTATACAGTTGTTTAACTTGGGTCAAACGTTTTGGGTAGCCTTCCACAAGCTTCCCACAATAAGTTGGGTGCATTTTGGCCCATTCCTCCTGACAGAGCTGGTGTAACTGAGTCAGGTTTGTAGGCCTCCTTGCTCGCACACGCTTTTTCAGTTCTGCCCACAAATGTTCTACAAGATTGAGGTCAGGGCTTTGTGATGGCCACTCCAATACCTTGACTGTGTTGTCCTTAAGCCATTTTGCCACAACTTTGGAAGTATGCTTGGGGTCATTGTCCATTTGGAAGAACCATTTGCGACCAAGCTTTAACTTCCTGACTGATGTCTTAAGATGTTGCATTAATATATCCACATAATTTTCCTCCCTCATGATGCCATCTATTTTGTGAAGTGCATCAGTCCCTCCTGCAGCAAAGCACCCCCACAACATGACGCTGCCACCGGTTGGGATGGTGTTCTTCGCCTTGCAAGCCTCCCTCTTTTTCCTCCAAACATAACGATGGTCATTATGGCCAAATAGTTATATTTTTGTTTCGTCAGACCAGAGGGAGAAAAGTACAATCTTTGTTCCCATGTGCAGTTGCAAACCGTAGTCTGGAGTTTTTATGGCAGTTTTGGAGCAGTGGCTTCTTCATGCTGAGCGGCCTTTTAGGTTATGTCGATATAGGACTTGTTTTTCTGTGAATATAGATAATTTTGTACCTATTTCCTCCAGCATCTTCACAAGGTCCTTTGCTGTTGTTCTGGGATTGATTTGTACTTTTCGCACCAAAGTACATTTGTCTCTAGGAGACAGCACGCGTCTCCTTCCTGAGTGGTACGATAGCTGCGTGGTCCCATGGTGTTTATACTTGCGTACTATTGTTTGTACAGATTAACGTGGTACCTTCAGGCATTTGGAAATTGCTCCCAAGGATGAAGCAGACTTGTGGAGGTCTACAATTTATTTTGGAGGTCTTGGCTGATTTCTTTTGATTTTCCCTTGATGTCAAGCAAAGAGGCACTGAGTTTGAAGGTAGGCCTTGAAATACCTCCACAGGTACACCTCCAATTGACTCAAATTATGTCAATTAGCCTATCAGAAGCTTCTAAAGCCATGACATCATTTTCTGGAATTTTCCAAGCTGTTTAAAGGCACAGTCAACTTAGTGTATGTTGACTTCTGACCCACTGGAATTGTGATACAGTGAATTACAAGTGAAATAATCTGTTTGTAAACAATTGTTGGAAAGATTATTTGTGTCATGCACAGAGTAGATGTCCTAACTGACTTGCCAAAACAATAGTTTGTTAACAAGAAATTTGTGGAGTGGTTGAAAAACAAGTTTTAATTACTCCAACCTAAGTGTATGTAAACTTCTGACTTCAACTGTATGTCCGTTATGTTTATGGGGTTCAATTAAGGAACACATCCTCTTCTGCAAACCATTGGAAACGAAGACAACATGAGAGGATATTTTTAAAGTACTGGATAGCTTTGTGACATCAAATGGACTTTGGTGGTCAAGATGTGTTGGTATCTATACTGTTGGTGCAAAAGCCCTGACAGGGAGACATAGTGGAGTGGTAACGCGCGTGCAAGCAGTAGCTCCCAACGTCACTTGGGTACACTGCAGCATCCACCGAGAGGCTCTTGCTGCCAAGGGAATGCCTGACAGCTTGGAAGACGTTTTGGACACTACAGTGAAAATTGTTAATTTTGTTCTAGCAAGGCCCCTGAACTCCCGTGTATTTTCTGCATTATGCAATTATATGGGTGGCGACCATGTAAAGCTTTTACAACATACAGAAGTGCTCTGCTTATCAAGGGACAAAGTATTGACATGTTTTTTTTAAATTGAGGGACAAGCTTAAAGTTTTCTTTCCTGACTATAATTTTCACTTGCCTGTATGATGACGAGTTTCTCACACAACTGGCCTATCTGGTTGATGTTTTTTTGCCTGAATGATCTGAATCTAGGATTACAGGGACTCTCCGAAACTTTATTCAATGTGCGGGACAAAATTGAGGCTATGATTAAGAAGTTGGAGCTCCTTTTTGTCTGCATTAACAAGGACAACACACAGGTCTTTCCATCATTGTATGATTTTTTGTGTGCAAGGGAGAGAGCCTCATCGAAATTGCAACAAGCGGTTCTGTGAAAATTTAATTTAATCAGAAGCCACTTCCAGATTTCTGGATAGGGCTGCGCTCAGAGTATCCTGCCTTGGCAAATTGGCTGTTAAGACACTGATGCCTTTTTCAACCACATAACTATGTGAGAGTGGATTCTCGGCCCTCACTAGCATGAAAACTAAATACAGGCACAGACTGTGAGGAAAATGATTTAAGACTGAGACTCTCTCCAATACAACCCAACATTGCAGAGTTATGTGCATCCTTTCAATCACACCCTTCTCATTAACCTGTGGTGAATTATTCAAAATTTTAGATGAACAATTAATGTTTTATATGTAAGATGGCTAAATAAAGAGCAAAATATTGATTATTATTATATTATTATTTGTGCCCTCGTCCAATAAGAGCTCTTTGTCACTTCTCACGAGCCGGGTGGAGACAAAAACTCACACTCATTCTTATGTTTAATAAATGTATTGTATAGTGTGTGTGGCAGGCTTACAATGATGGCAAATAACAACATTAGAGAGTGTGCTGCCCCTGGTGCTAGAGGGGGTATGCAGCTGGAGGTTGAATGTTTGAAGGGGTGCTGGACTATAAAAAGTTTGGGAACCACTGGTTTAAAACATACAGTCAAAACATGAAGCAATAGCAGTACTTTGGTTGTCTATTAGTTTTCCAATCATGCAGTACTTTTGCAGGTTCTTAAAAAACAAGGAATAATGTCAAACAAAAAAAAGCTATGATTAGGTATATTGATATTAAACAAATATTAATCGATATGAAATTCTATTGATCGAGGGGAACATTTAATTGATAGAAAATCATTCATTTGATAGAAAATGATTCTACAGCGTGGACCAGAGTACTATAGCAGAGCAGAGACTAAGGAGGACAGTTAATACATGAGGAATCACAGTAGGCTGCATGCCTTTAATAAACTCTGAGCAGATTTCCAGGCTATGTTGGGTTCACTCTTCTTCTCTGGTGCCATGGAGAACATGTCTGCCTGCTGTACTATACCCACCAGACAGAGACCTTCAAACTATTTAGGTATGTGTTAGATGTACCCTTGTTGCAGTTTCATTCAGCTCGTGATTACCCCATAATAAGTGTCCTCACACAGCATCAAAGTTTACATCATTGGTTATGGTAAACATATAAACTGACTTGATGAACATTACATTTAGCTGATTGGATTATGGGGTTTTCCACAGAATCCTTTTTAGTGGAGCCCACTGAAAGTCTGGCGTGAACCATACAAGTACTGTACACACACACACACACACACACACACACACACACACACACACACACACACACACACACACACACACACACACACACACACACACACACACACACACACACACACACACACACACACACACACACACACACACACACACACACACACACACACACATCTAATTCAGATCAAAACATCTAAATCAGATCATTGACGTCGTAAAATGTGTTTAAAACCTTCGTCACAGCTCCTCCTGCTGAACAGTGGCTCCTTTGACATATCTGTCTCTGAGTTCCTAGAAAACCACATTCCCATGGTCTCAGCTGAGAGGGTGAACTAAAATCAACTCCCTTCAACTCTCCCAACCCCCCCAGCCAGTTACTAAGCCAATCAGTGGAGAGGATTCTGGTGCAAAAGGGCCACTGCACTGTGTGCATCACGCAGGTGGTTGTTACACATAACCACCTGACAATATAAATCCATTTGAGTTTGAGAAGCAGTGCTCTGTACCTGTATATGAAAATCTTTGTCATTTGGAGAGGCAGGGGATATAAAATGTTCCCCACACCCTGAACCATCAGAGGCAGTGACAACGTCACCAACTGTGGGTAGAACAGAACCAGGTGACTGGAGTCATAAGAGAGTGTTGGTCACAGATCTGGGACATCTCAGGGTACGCCAGGCAGTGTGCACGGGACAGTGTGCACGAGACATCTGTGCTGGAATGAGCACAAACCAACTGAGTACAAACCAACTGATTTAAACCCTTTTCCCCAACAAAATATTACTTCACAATTAAAAACAATGTTTTATTAAATTTTTACAATGTAATGATCTGTCCCTATTTGAGAGAATGGACAAACAAGCAAGTGGACAGAACTAGAATCTATACACCAGCAGTATATGTCCCAGAGTTGGATGGAATCAGAAAACCATAACAACAGTCTCATCTGTATGTGTATGTGTGTGTGTGTGTGTGTGTGTGTGTGTGTGTGTGTGTGTGTGTGTGTGTGTGTGTGTGTGTGTGTGTGTGTGTGTGTGTGTGTGTGTGTGTGTGTGTGTGTGTGTGTGTGTGTGTGTGTGTGTGTGTGTGTGTGTCATGCTTAATGTGTAATTCTACGGCCCCATGCGGACCACTGTGAAATTACACTGACATTGTGTGAGTGGTCTGTACATTGCTTGTCATCTCCGGCATAAATTGGATCTTATGAAACTGCCCCACTTGGAACTTGCTCCAATGAAGTGACGCACAGTGGAGGTTTGCTGAATTGTATAACTCAGAGTATTTTCTAGATTGTATAATAATAGTGAAGACATCAAAACTACGAAACAACACACATGGAATCACATAGTAACCAAAAAAGTGTTAAACAAATCAAAATATATTTTATATTTTTGATTCTTCAAAGTAGCCACCCTTTGCGTTGATAACAGCTTTGCACACTCTTGGCATTGTCTCAACCAGCTTCACCTGTAATGCGTTTCCAACAGTCTTGAAGGAGCTCCCACATATGGTGAGCACTTGTTGGCTGCTTTTCCTTCGCTCTGCAGTCCAACTCATCCCAAACCATCTGAATTGGGATGAAGTCGGGTGATTGTGGAAGTCATCTGATGCAGCACTACATCACTCTCCTTCTTGGTCAAATAGTCCTTACACAGCCTGGAGGTGTGTTCTGGGTCATTGCCCTGTTGAAAAACAAATGATGGGATGGTGTTTCGCTGCAGAATGCTGTGGTATCTATGCTGGTCAAGCCTTGAATTCTAAATAAATCACAGACAGTGTCACCAGCAAAGCACCCCCACACCATTACACCTCCTCCTCCATGCTTCACGGTGGGAACCACACATGCGGAAATAATCAATTTCCATCAGTCTAATGTCCTTTGTTCATGTTTCTTGGCCTAAGCAAGTCTATTCTTATTAGTGTCCTTTAGTAGTGGTTTCTTTGCAGCAATTCGACCAGGAAGGCCTGATTCACGGAGTCTCCTCTGAACAGTTGATGTTGAGATGTGTCTGTTACTTGAACTCTGTGAAGCATTTATTTGGGCTGTAATTTCTGAGGCTGGTAACTCTAATGAACTTATCCTCTGCAGCAGAGGTAACTCTGGGTCTTCTGTTCCTGTGGCGGTCCTCATGAGAGCCAGTTTTATCATAGCGCGTGATGGTTTTTATAGCTGCACTTGAATAAACTTTCAAAGTTCATGTCTTAAAGTAATGATGGACTGTTGTTTCTCTTTGCTTATTTGAGCTGTTCTTAATATGGACTTGGTCTTTTAACAAATAGGGGTATCTTCCGTATACCATCTCTACCTTGTCACAACACAACTGATTGCGTGAAATGCATTAAGAAGGAAAGAAATTTGACAAATAAACTTTTAACAAGACAAACCTGTTAACTGAACATTCCAGGTGACTACCTCATGAAGCTGGTTGAGATAATGCAAAGAGTATGCAAAGCTGTCATCAAGGCAAAGGGTGGCTATTTTGAAGAATCTAAAATCTAAAATATATTTTGATTTGTTTAACACTTTTTTGGTTACTACATGATCCATATGTGTTATTTCATAGTTTTGATGTCTTCACTGTTATTCTACAATGTATAAAATAGTAAAAAGAAAGAACAATCCTGGAATGAGTAGGTGTGTCCAAAATGTTGACTGTACTGTACAGTGATTGCTCAACTAAAAGTTTTGAGATTATGCTGAGGGATTTAGAGGTAATTTGTGGTTTAGTACGTTACCCTGCATCACTGCTTCATTGCTCCAGACCAGCGCAAGGGGGAGTTAGAGCACTGATTATGCTTTTGGGTCCCAAGGCGCTAATGTGTCTCTAACTGACAATGAATGGGCAACATGAACCAAATAGAAACTGATAATTGTGCGTGACTTCAAAATTGAATTTCAATGAACTGAATGATGAGGATGAAGAAGGTGATTGAATTTAGAACAATAGTATAAGAATTGCTATTCCTCGGTCATGCATGTGCACACCTGGAAAAATTTACTGATTTGTTTCTACTCGTCAGTATTACTTACTAAAACTGTTGTTACACTAAGGTTTTTATTCTAAGAGAAACGAAAATGTTCAATTATATTCCATGATATTCTTAAGATAGACAGTATGTGTTTACTGAATATAAGCAAGTGATGTCTGCTAAATAATCAAGTTGATGGTGCAGACATATAGCCTCGGCACCTACATAAAGCTGAGTGACTCACTCATTCATGGCTTTGAATAAAAAAAAATAAGTCTTGCCAAGAACAACCAGCCGTGATTGGGAGTCCCATAGGGCGGCGCACAGTTGTCCCAGCGTGTTTGAATGCTCGTTTTTGAATGGTAACTGTGTTAAAGGGAGTTTGGGGTGGGGTGAGGAGTACTGAAAAAGTGTGACTTTCAGGTTACAATAGGCCATAGGTATACAGCAGATCGCCTGTAACGTGTGTGCTGGGAGTTGGGAAGCAAGTTCAGGGGAGTGAATAAATTAATAAATGACCTAAACATAATACAAAACAAGAAACACGAACCACGCACAGACAAGAAACTGAAACAGAAACAGTAACACCTGGGGAAGGAACCAAAGGGCAGGTAATCAAGGAGGTGATGGAGTCCAGGTGAGTGTCATTAGGTGCTGATGCGCGTGACAATGGTGACAGGTGTGCGCAATAATCAGCAGCCTGGTGACCTAGAGGCCGGAGAGGGAGCACACATGACATCGCCGATTGTCCTCATTTTGATTATGCTGAAACAACATACCGTAGCACCATGACCAGGATTCATTTCAGTGAGAAAATTAGGGCGTTCAGAAGGAACAGAAAATCTACGGGAAACATTTAAAAAATACTGGGAGATTTTGGTCATGGACAGTGCTATTCACAAACACTATCAACAGATGCCTGCGTTACGCGGAACACGTTTTATTGTGTTACAAAGTGGGATTTAAAAAAAAAATTAATAACTGAAATGTAGTAATTGGATAAGTATTCAGCCCCTTTGTTTAAGCAAGCCTAAATTAGTTCAGGAGTAAAACGTGGCTTAACAAATCACATTATAAGTTACATGGGCTCACTCTGTGTGAAATAATAGGGGTTGACATGATGTGTGAATCCAGGTGAAAGTTATGATCCCTTATTAATGTCACTTGTTACATTCACTTCAAACCATGTAGATGAAGGTGAGGAGACAGGTTAAAGAAGGATTTTTAAGCTTTGAGACAATTGAGATATGGATTGTGTGCCATTCAGAGGGTGAATTGTCAAGACAAAAGTTGTAAGTGCCTTTTGAACGGGGGTATGGTAGTAGGTGCCAGGTGGACCGGTTTGGGTGTGTCAAGAATTGCAACTCTGCTGGGTTTTTCATGCTCTACTGTTTCCCGTGTGTATCAAGAATGGTCCACCCCCCAAAGGACATCTTTCCAGCTTGACCCAACTGTGGGAAGCATTGGAGTCAACATGGGCCAGCATCCCTGTAGAACGCTTGACACCTTGTAGAGTCCATGCCCCGATGAATTGAAGATGTTCTGAGGGCAAAACGGGGTGCAACTCAATATTAAAATCAAATTAAATTGTATTTGTCACATGCGCCGAATACAACAGGTGTAGACCTTACAGTGAAATGCTTACTTAACCAACAATGCAGTTTTAAGAAAAATACCACAAAATATATATATATATACAGTGGGGCAAAAAAAGTATTTAGTCAGCCACCAATTGTGCAAGTTCTCCAACTTAAAAAGATGAGAGAGGCCTGTAATTTTCATCATAGGTACACTTCAACTATGACAGACGAAATGAGAAAAAGAAATCCAGAAAATCACATTGTAGGATTTTTAATTTATTTATTTGCAAATTATGGTGGAAAATAAGTATTTGGTCAATAACAAAAGTTTATCTCAATACTTTGTTATATACCCTTTGTTGGCAATGACAGAGGTCAAACGTTTTCTGTAAGTCTTCACAAGGTTTTCACACACTGTTGCTGGTATTTTGGCCCATTCCTCCATGCAGATCTCCTCTAGAGCAGTGATGTTTTGGGGCTGTCGCTGGGCAACACGGACTTTCAACTCCCTCCAAAGATTTTCTATGGGGTTGAGATCTGGAGACTGGCTAGAGCCACTCCAGGACCTTGAAATGCTTCTTCTGAAGCCACTCTTTCGTTGCGGCGGTGTGTTTGGGATCATTGTCATGCTGAAAGACCCAGCCACGTTTCATCTTCAATGCCCTTGCTGATGGAAGGAGGTTTTCACTCAAAATCTCACGATACATGGCCCCATTCATTCTTTCCTTTACACGGATCAGTCGTCCTGGTCCTTTGCAGAAAAACAGCCCCAAAGCATGATGTTTCTACCCCCATGCTTCACAGTAGGTATGGTGTTCTTTGGATGCAACTCAGCATTCTTTGTCCTCCAAACACGACGAGTTGAGTTTTTACCAAAAAGTTATATTTTGGTTTCATCTGACCATATGACATTCTCCCAATCCTCATCTGGATCATCCAAATGCTCTCTAGCAAACTTCAGACGGGCCTGAACATGTACTGGCTTAAGCAGGGGACACGTCTGGCACTGCAGGATTTGAGTCCCGGCGTAGTGTGTTACTGATGGTAGGCTTTGTTACTTTGGTCCCAGCTCTCTGCAGGTCATTCACTAGGTCCCCGTGTGGTTCTGGGATTTTTGCTCACCGTTCTTGTGATCATTTTGACCCCACGGGTGAGATCTTGCGTGGAGCCCCAGATCGAGGAAGATTATCAGTGGTCTTGTATGTCTTCCATTTCCTAATAATTGCTCCCACAGTTGATTTCTTCAAACCAAGCTGCTTACCTATTGCAGATTCAGTCTTCCCAACCTGGTGCAGGTCTACAATTTTGTTTCTGGTGTCCTTTGACAGCTCTTTGGTCTTGGCCATAGTGGAGTTTGGAGTGTGACTGTTTGAGGTTGTGGACAGGTGTCTTTATACTGATAACAAGTTCAAACAGGTGTCATTAATACAGGTAACGAGTGGAGGACAGAGGAGCCTCTTAAAGAAGAAGTTACAGGTCTGTGAGAGCCAGAAATCTTGCTTGTTTGTATGTGACCAAATACTTATTTTCCACCATAATTTGCAAATAAATTCATTAAAAATCCTACAATGTGATTTTCTGGATTTTTTTTTCCTCATTTTGTCTGTCATAGTTGAAGTGTACCTATGATGAAAATTACAGGCCTCTCTCATCTTTTTAAGTGAGAGAACTTGCACAATTGGTGTCTGACTAAATACTTTTTTTGCCCCACTGTATATATAAGTAACAAATAATTAAAGAGCAGCATTAAAATAACAATAGCGAGGCTATATACAGGGGGTACCGATACAGAGTCAATGTGTGGGGGCACCGGTTAGTCGACGTAATTGAGGTAATATGTACATGTAGGTAGAGTTATTAAAGGGACTATGCATAGATAACAACAGAGAGTAGCAGCAGAGTAAAAGGGGGCTATGCAAATAGTCTGGGTAGCCATTTGATTAGATGTTCAGGAGTCTTATGGATTGGGAGTAGAAGCTGTTTAGTAGCCTCTAGGACCTAGTCTTTGCGCTCCGGTACCGCTTGCCGTGCGGTAGCAGAGAGAACAGTCTATGACTAGGGTGGCTGGAGTCTTTGACAATTTTTAGGGCCTTCCTCTGACACCGCCTGGTATAGAGGTCCTGGATGGCAGGAAGCTTGGCCCCAGTGATGTACTGGGCCGTACACACTACCCTCTGTAGCGCCTTGCGGTCGGAGGCCGAGCAGTTGCCATACCAGGCAGTGATGCAACCCATCAGCATGCTCTCGATGGTGCAGCTGTAGAACCTTTTGAGGATCTGAGGACCCATGACAAATCTTTTCAGTCTCCTGAGGGGGAACAGGTTTTGTCGTGTCCTCTTCACGACTGTCTTGGTGTGCTTGGGCCATGTTAGTTTGATGGTGATCTGGACGCCAAGGAACTTGAAGCTCTCAACCTGCTCCACTACAGCCCTGCCGATGAGAATGTGGGCGTGCTCAGTCCTCCTTTTCCTGTAGTCAACAATCATCTCCTTTTCTTGATCACGTTGAGGGAGAGGTTGTTGTCCTTGCATCACACGGTCAGGTCTCTGACCTCCTCCCTACAGGATGTCTCGTCGTTGTCGGTGATCAGGCCTACCACTGTTGTGTCATCGGGCAAACTTAATGATGGTGTTGGAGTTGTGCCTGGCCATACAGTCATGAGTGAACAGGGAGTACAGGAGGGGACTGAGCACGCACCACCGAGGGGCCCTTGTTGAGAATCAGCGTGGTGGATGTGTTGTTACCTACCCTTACCACCTGTGGGCAGCCCGTCAAGAAGTCCACAATCCAGTTGCAGAGGGAGGTGTTTAGTTCAAGGGTCCTTAGCTTAGTGATGAGCTTTGAGGCCACTATGGTGTTGAATACTGTAGTATATAGCTGTAGTCAATGAATAGCATTCTTAAATAGGTGTTCCTTTTGTCCAGGTGTGAAAGGGCAGTGTGGAGTGCAATAGAGATTGTATCATCTGTGGATCTGTTGGGGCGGTATGCTTATTGGAGTGGGTCTAGTGTTTCTGGGATAATGGTGTTGATGTGAACCGTGACCAGCCTTTCAAAGCACTTCATGGCTACAGACGTGAGTGCTACGGGTCAGTAATCATTTAGGCAGCTTACCTTAGTGTTCTTGGGCACAGGGACTATGATGGTCTGCTTGAAACATGTTGGTATTACAGGCTCAAACAGGGAGAGGTTGAAAATGTCATTGAAGACACTTGCCAGTTGGTCCAAACATGCTCAGAGTAATCGTCCTGGTAATCCATCTGGCTCTGCGGCCTTGAGAATTTTGGCCTGTTTAAAGGTCTTACTCACTCGCTGTGGAGAGCGTGATCACACAGTCTTCCAGAACAGCTGATGCTCTCAAGCATGTTTCAGTGCTATTTGCCTTTATACGAGCATAGAAGTAGTTTAGTTCGTCTGGTAGGCTCGTGTCACTGGGCAGCTCACTGGCTGTGCTTCCCTTTGAAGTCAAATCAAATCAAATGAGTCTTCAATAAAGACTTAAAGGTTGAGACCGAGTCTGCGTCTCTCACATGGATAGGCAGACTATTCCATAAAAATGGAGCTCTATAGGAAAAAGCCCTGCCTCCAGCTGTTTGCTTAGAAATTCTAGGGACAGTAAGGAGGCCTGCGTCTTGTGACCGTAGCGTACGTGTAGGTATGTACGGCAGGACCAAATCAGAAAGATAGGTAGGAGCAAGCCCATGTAATGCTTTGTAGGTTAGCAGTAAAACCTTGAAATCAGCCCTAGCCTTAACAGGAAGCCAGTGTAGAGAGGCTAGTACTGGAGTAATATGATCAAATTTTGGGGTTCTAGTCAAGATTCTAGCAGCCGTGTTAAGCACTAACTGAAGTTTATTTAGTGCTTTATCCGGATAGCCGGAAAATAAAGCATTGCAGTAGTCTAACCTAGAAGTTACAAATGCATGGATTAACTTTTCTGCATCATTTTTGGACAGAAAGTTTGGATTTTTACAATGTTACGTAAATGGAAAAAAGCTGTCCTTGAAACAGTCTTGATATGTTCGTCAAAGAGAGATCAGGGTCCAGAGTAACGCCGAGGTCCTTCACAGTTTTATTTGAGACGACTGTACAACCATCAAGATTAATTGTCAGATTCAACAGAAGATCTCTTTGTTTCTTGGGACCTAGGACTAGCATCTCTGTTTTGTCAGAGTTTAAAAGTAGAAAATTTTCCGCCATTCACTTCCTTATGTCTGAAACACAGGCTTCCAGGGAGGGCAATTTTGGGGCTTCACCATGTTTCATCGAAATGTACAGCTGTGTGTCATCCGCATAGCAGTGAAAGTTAACATTATGTTTCCGAATGACAACACCAAGTGGTAAAATATATAGTGAAAACAATAGTGGTCCCAAAACAGAGCTTTGAGGAACACCGAAATTTACAGTTGATTTGTCAGAGGACAAACCATCCACAGAGACAAACTGATATCTTTCCGACAGATAAGATCTAAACCAGGCCAGAACTTGTCCATGTAGACCAATTTGGGTTTCCAATCTCTCCAAAAGAATGTGGTGATCGATGGTATCAAAAGCAGCACTAAGGTCTAGGAGCATGAGTACAGTTGCAGAGCCTCGGTCTGACGCCATTAAAAGGTCATTTACCACCTTCACAAGTGCAGTCTCAGTGCTATGATGGGGTCTAAAACCAGACTGAAGCGTTTCGTATACATTGTTTGTCTTCAGGAAGGCAGTAAGTTGCTGCGCAACAGCTTTTTCTAAAATCTTTGAGAGGAATGGAAGATTCGATATAGGCCGATAGTTTTTTATATTTTCTGGGTCAAGGTTTGGCTTTTTTAAGAGAGGCTTTATTACTGCCACTTTTAGTGAGTTTGGTACACATCCGGTAGATAGAGAGCTGTTTATTATGTTCAACATAGGAGGGCCAAGCACAGGAAGCAGCTCTTTCAGTAGTTTAGTTGGAATAGGGTCCAGTATGCAGCTTGAAGGTTTAGAGGCCATGATTATTTTCATCAATGTGTCAAGAGATATGGTACTAAAAACTTGAGTGTCTCTCTTGATTTTATGTCCTGGCAAAGTTGTGTGGACTCAGGACAACTGAGCTTTGGAGGAATACGCAGATTTAAAGAGGAGTCCGTAATTTGCTTTCTAATGATCATGATCTTTTCCTCAAAGAAGTTCATGAATGAATCACTGCTGAAGTGAAAGCCATCTTCTCTTGGGGAATGCTGCTTTTTTGTTAGCTTTGTGACAGTATCAAAAATAAACTTTGGATTATTCTTATTTTCCTCAATTAACTTGGAAAAATAGGATGATCGAGCAGCAGTGAGGGCTCTTCGATACTGCACGGTACTGTCTTTCCAAGCTAGTCGGAAGACTTCCAGTTTGGTGTGGCGCCATTTCCGTTCCAATTTTCTGGAAGCTTGCTTCAGAGCTCGGGTATTTTCTGTATACCAGGGAGCTAGTTTTTTATGGCAAATGTTTTTTGTTTTTAGGGGCGCTGTAATAGTTTGCAAGCCCTGTCACATCCGACGAGCATTGGAGCTGGTGTAGTACAATTCGATCTTAGTCCTGTAGTGACGCTTTGCCTGTTTGATGGTTCGTCTGGGGGGGTAGCGTGATTTCTTATAAGCTTCCGGGTTAGAGTCCCGCTCCTTGAAAGTGGCAGCTTTACCCTTTAGCTCAGTGCGGATGTTGCCTGTAATCCATGGCTTCTGGTTGGGGTATGTACGTACAGTCACTGTGATGACGACGTCATATATGCACTTACTGATGTAGTGTACTCCTCAATGCCATTGGAAGAATCCCGGAACATATTCCAGTCTGTGCTAGAAAAACAGTCCTGTTTTAGAGAGTACTATTAGAGAGTACTATTAGAAACCAAACCCATCATGCCACACCAGGATTAGGCAGCACAAGGAGCTTCACCATTACTGTGGGAAACATTGGAGTCAACATGGGCCAGCATCCCTGTAGAATCCATGCCCCAACAAATTGAGGATGTTCTGAGGGCAAAAGGGGGTTCAACTCAATATTAGAAAGACGTTCCTAATATTTTGTACACTCAGTGTATTCCTATAAATACATATGGCCGCTGTATAAGTAAGTAACTGTCCCGTGTTCCAGATTTCAATGAAATATGAACTATATTTAATTACAATGTGTGAGTATGCCGGTCATTAAAAATATTAATGCGAGTAGACCGCTGATTGGCCAGCTCGGCATAATCTTCTCTGAGGAAATAGCAAGCATTTCTGAAACACCTGTTTGAGATACAATTTTGAGTTGGGGTTTTTGAAGTGTTTTTTACAAACACGAGTATAGGATGAGTCAACAACATTATTTGGGTAAGAGTTAACAGGATATGAACTTTTAAAAGTGTGAATTTCACTGGTCAGTTACTTTAATATATGGCTTTGTATCTACCTGGTTGAATACATGTTATGTATCAAAATGGTAACACGTATGTGCATGTTACAGAACAGGACCGAACATGAGTATATGTTCAGAACTTGTTGCTCGTCCACTCCACTTGTGGCACAAAGGAATGCACCATGTGGCATTTCAAACTTATCAGTCAGAAACGGTACGTACACACACACACACACACATGGCAGACAGACTACGGAGGAGAGAAAGAGCGAGAGAGGAGCAGATTTCTGGTGGGATGACATTTCCCTCGATAATCTGTTGACCTTTTATGATAATATTTCATTTGATCAAACACTCCTCTCCTCCAGGGTGACTTAAAGATAGATGAAAGCCCGGGTGGAAGACACATGGACAGGAGAGGTGGCTATAAGTGTTGTTCCAGCCAGTCCGTCAGACTTTGTCTGTAAAACACAGGACCAGTGTTCTGATTGGATACAGGAACGTATGGTGTGATGAAAGCCGTAATACACCTTTAAGTGGATATCTATTGTCACGTCCTGGCCATAGATAGCCCTCTGGCTTTTCTATGGTGTTTTGGTCAGGACGTGACCAGGGGTTTGTTCTATGTGGTGTATTTCTATGTTGGTTTTTTATGTTGGTTCCCAATTAGAGGCAGCTGATTGTCGTTGCCTCTAATTGGGAATCCTATTTAAGTTGGTTCCCTTCCCCACCTGCCTTGTGGGTTATTGATTTTGTGTTTAGTACCTGTGTGCTATACATAATATGTTATGGTCAGCTGTTGCTTTGATTGTGTCACTGGAATAAAATTATGTGGAACTACACCCGCGCTGCACTTTGGTCAAATCCTGTCGACGATCGTGACATCTATTCTCTAACTAATCTGGTGAATACAGAATGGTGTGAAAAATATGTCTAAGACAGTTAATGTAAGACACAAGTTGAAGTTTAGGTAATTACACACATGATATTTACACAACATTCTGAAGTGGATGGAATCTAATAATAGCCTATTAGAGATAGAATGTTACGATGGAGTGATGGAGAACAGAAGAAAAGAAGGAAGCGAAAAGAAGACGAGACGATGTCGTCAGTTTTTTGGGTTATATAGCATCCAATCACTCGTCAGGTCACCTCAGCGAATCTGTATCCCGGATTGCCATGGCGACGCGGTTGCTATGAGATCAATCCATCTTTAGATCACACAGTGGCTTGCGGATGCCTTTCCTCTCCTCTCCGCTCAAAACGGACTCAGTTACATGCAGTTGAAACTCTAACTCCTTGCTTTTACACTGGCTTGTCACTGAAACAGAATCATACCACTTATTACATGTACAAAATATAGACATATAAATATTTCTAAACGAAGAATAATATAGCCTTATAGCCTGACTGATTCTCCATAAGCATTTATCTTAATGAAGCATCATTTTAGAGTGTGTTAAATCTAACATGGACTGTTATAGATCTCCTAACCACTGTTTCTCACCTCATCCTCTGGTTCATAATGAGTGAGGTCAGTGACTATAGAGAATAGGGCCTACGCTCCACAGTTTCCAGGTAAAAACAATTGGTAGGACTTGTCTTGACAACAGCATCAGTCATACCAAAATAAACAGTGTCAGACTGCGATATGTAACTAGTTATGATTAGCAGTCATCCACTACCCAACCAAGGACTGTCTGTCTGGCCATCTGCAAGTGCCCATTGAGAATAGCATTCCACCCAACACAGACTGTCCCCTTCCCCCGTTTCCTTCCCTCTCCTCCCCCTTCCCTGCGTATCCCAGGGACTCTCCTGCGAATCATGGTGTCCAAGTGTGACGCTTGGCCCAGAACCTCTGACGTGGGGTGGTGTTAGAGCCCTGAATAGCTGTCAACATACAGTACACTCAACTACCTACAGTTGACGTCGGAAGTTTACATACACCTTAGCCAAATACATTTAAACTCAGTTTTTCACAATTCCTGACATTTAATCCTAGTAGAAATTCCCTGTCTTAGGTCAGTTAGGACCACCACTTAATTTTAAGAATGTGAAATGTCAGAATAATAGTAGAGAGAATGATTTATTTCAGCTTTTATTTCTTTCATCACATTCCCAGTGGGTCAGAAGTTTACATACACTCAATTAGTATTTGGTAGCATTGCCTTTAAATTGTTTAACTTGGGTCAAACATTTCGGGTAGCCTTTCACAAGCTTCCCACAATAAGTTGGGTGAATTTTGGCCCATTCCTCCTGACAGAGCTGGTGTAACTGAGTCAGGTCTTGTAGGCCTCCTAAACTACTTTTTCAGTTCTGCCCACAAATGTTCTATAGGATTGAGGTCAGGGCTTTGTGATGGCCACTCCAATACCTTGACTTTGTTGTCCTTAAGCCATTTTGCCACAACTTTGGAAGTATGCTTGGGGTCATTGTCCATTTGGAAGACACATTTGCGACCAAGCTTTAACTTCCTGACTGATGTCTTAAGATGTTGCTTCAATATATCCACATACATTTTCCTCCCTCATGATGCCATCCATTTTGTGAAGTGCACCAGTCCCTCCTGCAGCAAAGCACCCCCACAACATGATGCTGCCACCCCCGCGCTTCACAGATGTGATGGTGTTCTTCGGCTTTGGCCAAACAGTTCTATTTTTGTTTCATCAGACCAGAGGACATTTCTCCAAAAAGTACCATCTTTGACCCCATGTGCAGTTGCAAACCGTAGTCTGTCTTTTTTATGGCGGTTTTGGAGCAGTGGCTTCTTCCTTGCTAAGAGGCCTTTCAGGTTGTCGATATAGGACTCGTTTTACTGTGGATTTTTATACTTTTGTACCTGTTTCCTCCAGCATCTTCACAAAGTCCTTTGCTGTTGTTCTTGTTCTTTTTTCACCAAAGTACGTTCATCTCTAAGAGACAGAATACCTCTCCTTGTTGAGCTTCATGACGGCTACGTGGTCCCATGGTGTTTATACTTGCGTGCTATTGTTTGTACAGATGAATGTGGTACCTTCAGGCATTTGGAAATTGCTCCCAAGGATGAACCAGACTTGTGGAGGTCTACAGTCTTGGCTGATTTGCTTTGATTTTCCCATGACGTCAAGCAAAGAGGCACTGAGTTTGAAGGTAGGCCTTGAAAAACATCCACAGGTACACCTCCAATTGACTCAAATGTTGTCAATTAGCCTATCAGAAGCTTCTAAAGCCATGACATAATTTCTGGAATTTTCCAAGCTGTTTAAAGGCACAGTCAACTTAGTGTACAGTATGTTGACTTCTGATCCACTGGAATTGTGATACAGTGAATTATGTGTGAAATAATCTGTCTGTAAACAATTGTTGGAAAAATTACTTGTGTCATGCACAAAGTAGACGTCCTAACCGAATTGCCAAAACTATATTTTGTTAACAAGAAATGAGTGGAGTGGTTGAAAAACGTGCTTTAATGACTCCAACTTAAGTGTATGTAAAATACCACCAATCAGCTTGTGTGTGTGACATTTTGTTAGTCCCCACAAGGTCAAATGCAATTTCTAGGGGGGGTATGCTCAAGGTTAGATTTATTGTTAGGGTTAGAATTAGGGTTAGGAACTAGGGTTAATTTTAGGGTTAGGAGCTAGGGTTAGGTTTAGGGTTGAGGTTAGGTTTAGGGTTGAGGTTAGGTTTTGGATTTAGGGTTAGGGTGTGTGTGTGTGTGTGTGTGTGTGTGTGTGTGTGTGTGTGTGTGTGTGTGTGTAGGAGGGAGGTGGGGTTGAGAGAGTTTGATTGTCAAGGCTTTATGTTACGCGTGGGCCTGGCCTCGATATATAAATCACAACCACAGCTGTTGGCAGAGTCTACAATACAATACAATACAAGATAATGTTATTGTCCACTTGTCACAATTGAAAATTGGTCTTCACACAACGGAAATTGGACACACAATGGAAATTTAACGCACACACACACAAGAAAACCACAGGGATAGGGTCAGGGGTCAAAGGTCAGGGTCAGACACAGAAAGTGCCTCTGGTCCTGGTTATCAACCAAACTCTGGAGGGAAATGGGGAGCACACAAACTGTTTGACTTTTTCAGTAAAGTGACTGAAGTCTTCTACGTAGCATAATGCAGCCAGTACCATCCCACCTGAATCTGAAGAAGGTTGTTGTCAGAAGTTGGATTGTGAGTGGAATACGGAGGTATAGGATTCAGGTCTTCAAGACGTTATGTAGGAACTCTGAGTCTCTGGTCGGCTTTTCTCTTCAGAGTTTAAGCCAGAGAGAAGTGGTAACGCGTCACAACAGCATCAATCTGTGGATATCACAAAATCAATCTGAAAGTTACAGTCTCTGTTCCAATAGCCCACCACGGACCCTAAACCTCTCCTGTCTGGTGTTAATGACATTCGGTGCCTTCAGAAAGTATTCATACCCCTTGATGTATTCCACATTTTGTTACAGCCTGAACTAAAAATGGATTAAATGTTTTTTTCTCACCCATCTACACACCCCTTCATTTAATTGAATTTATTTATTTTATTTTACCTTTATTTAACTAGGCAAGTCAGTTAAGAACAAATTCGTATTTACAATGATAGCCTACTTAACGACAACATGTTTTTAGAAATGTTAGCAAATGTATTGAAAATCAAATAAATAAATATCTCATATACGTAAGTATTCACACCCCTGAGTCAATACATGTTAGAATCCCCTTTGGCAGCGATTACAGCTGTGAGTCTTTCTGGGTAATTCTAAGAATTTAGCACACCCGGATTGTACAATATTTGTACATTATTCTTTTTACATTTCTCCAAGCCCTGTCAAGTTGGTTAATGATCATTGCTACACAGCCATTTTCAGGTCTTGCCATAGATTTTCAAGCCGATTTAAGTCAAAACTGTAACTAGGCCACGCAGGAACATTGAATGTCGTCTTGGTAAGAAACTCCAGTGTATATTTGGCCTTGTGTTTTAGGGTATTGTCCTGCTGAAAGGTGAATTTGTCTCCCAGCGTCTGTTGGAAAGCAGACTGAACCAGGTTATCCTCTCAGATTTTGCCTGTGCTCATCTGTATTCCGTTTCTTTTAATTAAAAAAATAACTCCCTAGTCCTTACCGATAACATACCCATAACATGATGCACCCGCCATCAAGCTTGAAAATATGAAGAGTGTTACTCAGTGATGTGTTGTGTTGCATTTGCCCCAAACATAACACTTTGCATTCAGGACATAAAGTTAATTTCTTTGCCATATTTTTTGCAGTTTTACTTTAGTGCCTTATCGCAAAACAGGATGCATGTTTTGGAACATTTGTATTCCATACAGGCTTCCTTCTTTTCATTCGGTCATTTAGTTAGTATTGTGGAGAAACTACAATGTTGTTGATCCATCCTCAGTGTTCTCCTATCACAGCCATTAAAACCAGTGCCACAACATCTCAATTCAATCCGTTTTAAATTCAGGCTGTAACACAACAAAATGTGGAAAAAGTCAAGGGGTGTGAAAACCTTCTGAGGAAACTGTAACCATGACTCACAGCTGAACATCTGAACCTGCCACCAGAGGTTACACCCCTGATGTCATGTGACCACTCAATCTTTTGACTGCCCCCAGGAGAAATTGAGAGAGAGATGGAGAGATGGCTTGTTGCAATATTAATCAGGAGAATATGTTCTGTTCTGTCCAACACGGAAGAAACACCCTGGGATTGACAGATTACTGCAGGTCTGAGGCATCTTGGATTTCATCTGCATTTACTAAATTGATTAATTAACTGACAGAGGGGAGACCAACGTTAATTGCAATGATACTGTACTTCTAAGAACATTGTATGATTCCAAGCAGTTTCACTGTGAGCCTGGCAAAATGGTAATTTATCCATCATTCCCTTTATTTAACACATCAAAGACATTCATTCTGGAAGATCTGTCAAGTTCATTGTCTGCTCAAACAGCTTAACAATTAAGCAGTTTTTTCTACTTATTTCAATGTTCTGATGGTATTTCATAAAACATTTATTTTGTTGATTCATCA
The DNA here is from genome assembly GCA_030435695.1 of Brachymystax lenok tsinlingensis. NCBI lineage: Eukaryota > Metazoa > Chordata > Actinopteri > Salmoniformes > Salmonidae > Brachymystax > Brachymystax lenok. The sequence continues at coordinate 6,757,385 of CM059796.1, read as the reverse complement.
TTATAGTGCAGAAATTCTATTAATCTACAGTATGTTATAAGTGTTTTTGATATTTTATGATGAAACTCAGAGTTTAGAAAATTCTACCAATAGTGTGATCATCTTGATCAATTGGATGGTAAAAACTGTGACAAAATGCCTTACTTACTTAATACGTAGGCTCATAGGGACCATAGGCAATCAATCAACTCACCTCCATTGCTCCCTGTTCTGGTCTGTCTTCTCAATCTCGTTCCACCCCAATGCCGGATCTTTTGGTGTCTGAAATAAAATGTAATTGTATCAAATTGATAATTAGTTCATTATCATGCTGGAAATATCATGTATTTGTCAATGCACCTTTGAGATGTTGCACTTGGCTGTTACAAATACTCATCAGTCTACGTGTAATTTTTCTTACTGAAATGTACAAATGCTCGATCCAAGCAGACACACACCGGATTCTTCTAATCAAATTTTCATAGTTTTTAATCAAGGCTTTGATTAATATAATCATGTGTGTTACAGCTTGGCTGGAACAAAAGCCTGGACCCACACACACACACACTGGCAGAGTAAGATTGCCCAATCCTGTTCCTGACAGTCAGAATGTGGTCTTGGCTACCTGTGGTTTTCCAGTGTGGTCTGAATGTACCTTTGGCCCTTATACAGTACAGCTGCAGGGGGAGAAGGCACACACTTACCTGTCCCTCAGACTCTCACACAGAGAGGGTGTTGTTGTTCCCATTTGACTCTGGTAGACAATAGCATAGTCCCTGGGTGTGGGTGTGTGTGTGTGTGTGTGTGTTATAAAAACATTATCTTAAGATGGCAATTCCTCACTACAGGAACAATAAGTACTGAGGAAAGAGCCTCATTCTGGTCCATGATAATTTTTTTGCAGTGTGCAAAATAAGAACTTTCTTTCTTGTTGCAAGCAAACTAATTTTGGCAGGTAAAATGTATTGGTACTCACATTTCACAATCTGACATAGGCAACCTTTTATGCTTTACATTAGAAATGTGCTATCTTTCATGATTTTTCATCCATTTTTAACCTCATTGAGCTTTTTTAGGAGCCAAATTAACGGCTCATTTTGGTGAGCGGAGGCAAAAGATCTGGATCACCAAAAATACCTGGAATGCCCATCACTCATTAACCCAGTCAGCTCTGATCAGTGAACATTTTCAAGTAAACATTTTGTGTGTGTGTGTATGTGTGGGTGCGTGCGTGCATGCGTGCGCATGTGTGTTCTGCTACTGCGGGTGACAGCGGCAGAGTGTCCTGGCGTAACTCTGTCATATCCTGACAGACAGCGGTCCCAGCGTCCCTGTTGATTGGATTACGGCTGAGGATACCAACACAGCTTTATCCACTTCACAAACACACACACAAGCTGCACTGCCTGTCCCGCCTTATCAGCTCAACTCAGATCACGGCGTCTCTCCTCCTCTCACCTCGCCTTACCTCAGACGAACTCTCAGCACTCAAGTTTTATACATACCCCCTCCCCGGCCCCCACTCCAGCCCAAAATTCAGCTCTTGGAACAAATTTTTAAGACAGCTCCTGGGCAAGAGTTCAGCAAGAAAATATCCACCATTCACAAAAGACCTCTCTGCTCCTAGAAGATATGAGTTTGTGGAAGTCACATCTTCTCCTATTAAGAAGCAAGAGATTTCCAAACCAAAAAACAACATGATCACTAATCGCTGTACTTTGTCAAAGTTGTATGCCTTATTACTTTGTAATTACGATGTACAAAGTCAACGTCCAATGGGTATTACAGAGGCGTTTTAGACAATGAGCCTGTTCTAATACTATAGAAATGCTTCTCCCTTCCTTTCTTGGATAGTTAGAGAACACAATTAGATAGCTAAGATGCCACGACATTCATTACCCAGTCAGCTCTGATCAGTAAACATTTCCAAGTAATCACTTCCAAGACTGTGAGGAGGAAAATATGCCTTCTATTATTTTCAACAACTAGACTAGAACATCGTCGAAGCTGTCTTTTTTTCTTTTCAGGGCCAAGTATCACTCTTATTCTGTAGGGAAAAGGGAGGTGTGAACTGCAAGTCTAGCCTGTCACCGGCCAATTTCTATTATTATGACTAGAGTGAACTCTGAGTGAGTTCAAACCAAGTTCATAGAGCACCATCGTAACACTTAACAGCAGATTCATAAACCAATGAACTTTGCTCGCCTCTCAGAGACCCCAACCCCATGGACTCTCTGCTTTCCATCTATTGTCCTTTCTCTGTGTGGCCTTCAGAAACACCCTCATTCGTGGCGCATTAATAGCAATGTAACCTTCCCTTCAGGACAGAACAAAACATCCCCAACTCTATATCTGTTCCTGGTAAAAACCTGTCAGGAGTAACTACACCCACTTTAACATACTGAATTGATACTGTAGCTCACGGAAATGTTTGTTTCTGTTTAACCCTGCTGGAGACCAGCCTTCACAGTTTTTTCTTTGCTGGTGTCTTCGCTGTGTTTTTGCTGGTGACCAGCCTTCACTGTGTTTTGGACACTGGTCACCAGCATACAAACATATGCTCACCACCAGCAAAACCAGCATCGAAGTGCTTAACTATGTAGGACAATACATGACATACAGCCTTACTTTAAAGGCCTAGGTTTTCCATAATACAGTGGACACATCTGGCCTGCAAGTCCAATTATAATAATAAATCATTTAGAGTGCTTATATTTGTCCTATTTTATGTACAAGTGTGTATTATTCGCATGTGTGAATTGAAAATGTGTTTTTTTTGCGTACACCTTCTCTCCCTGAGGCACCCTCGGAAAGTGGGTGCACGGCCAGGGTCAGCCATTATCCACGGCGACCCAGGAGCAATTAGGGTTAAGTGCCTTGCCCAAAAGCACATCAACAGATTTTTCACCTTGTCGGATCAGGGATTTCAGTTACTGGCCCAACACTCTAACCGCTAGGGTACCTTCCACTGGCTTGCAAAGTGATATTTAATTCCAATTAGAATCCAGCCAGAGTGGGAATATCCAACAATTGGAACTTTTATTCACCCACAATCTGCATTCAGAATGACTGCCAGGGTTAGAAAGATGAATAAATAAGACTACCTAAACAATCTAAACTGGAACAACCTTTTCAGTAACGGGTGCAATAAGTCCAACTAACAGATTGGACTAGTGTAGACAAATGTATGGTATTTATCTTTGTGTACGATAAGATTAATGAATCAATCAATGTACATGCAAAAACAAACAAAAACAGATGTTGAAACAAACATGCTGGGAAATATTATGGCTGTGGTTTTGCCAGACCATCTTGACCATGCTGGACCAGCAGGGTCTAGCATACCAAGCATACCAGCATCACCAGCATGAGCTAGTCACCAGCATCACTAGCTTGAACAGCTGGTCGGCCAGCCTAACCAGCTAGACCAGCTTGAAATTTAGGTTGGTCTATACTGGGGGTTTCAGCAGGAAATGCATTTATTTGTTAAAGGCATAGTTCATTGAAATAGGCTACTGAAGTCTCAATCTGAATAACCCTTTGAAGCCTATTTTCCCGAATTTACAGCCTCTTTTATTCAATACGGAGACAAAGAAGGAGACTGAAGTTATGATAAGGTGTCACTGACTTCAGAGGCTTCAGCAGACATCTTGTGTAATGGTTATCTACATGTAGACTGGACCAAAAGCCAGTCTTGAGGTTGCTGTCCTGCTGTGGCCTCGGACAGGGTGAGAGAGGGACATTGGCTCGACTCCACCCACTCTGTTGAAGCTTATATTGAGTCGATGCTGCCTCTCACGCTCTCTCTCTCTCATTCCCGCCAACCCACCTCCCTCTTTCGTTTCATTGTTTTCTTCGGGGTCAATTAAAAGTGTGTTTCATGAAGTGGAGGCTACAAATTTAACCCCTGAGCTGAGAGACACACAGGACCTTGCTCCTGCACCAGTAAGGATAGCTATTATTAAAGCAAGAGAGCACCACAGGGTGAGGTAGCAAATCCTAAACTAGATATGTCCCTTAAGCCACTCATTTACACTCTCCCTCTCCTTATATCTTTATATTGCTCTACCACTCCCCACTTCCTCTCTGGGTAGATCAATTCACGCCCCTGTCAGCGTCATAACTGTTCGCCTCTCGAAGACGTGCATGTTGATTAAGGCAACCCTCCACACCTCTCTGATTCAGAGGGGTTGGGTTAAATGTGGAAGACACATTTCAGTTGAATGTATTCAGAAGTACAACTGACTGGGTATCCCTCTTTCCCTCACTCTCTTACTTCATCTCCTTCTCATTCTTTCCTTTTCCATCCCTCTTTTCCGCCCCCTTTCCTTCTGTCTGTCTGCCCATTTCTCACCCTCCCCGCTCCATGCCACACCACTCCAGTCAGTGTGCTGACCACAGAGAGAGCTGTTTCGGTGGTGGATGACTTAGTGAACGGGTTGCATGGTCCCATGATGACTGAGGGAACAGACAAAAGGGAAAACAAACACATCCCTCTCTAAGAAGCAGCACAGCTGAAGATTTACATGAGAGGGAGTCACATCACTGTCGTTCCAGATCTACAGGGCAGTGTGAGCCAGTTTCCCGATTCTCAGTAGCTCCTTCCTTGGTAGCTGGCCCCTGTCCGCCCCCCCTTCCCTATCCCATTCATCCACAGACGGCTGGAGAGGGGTGCTGAGTCATGGAGATGCGGGGGAGGTACACACACGCACACACACACACACAGAGCAATTGCAACAAAAGTAATGCTCACTGTCGAATGCTCTTCCTTAAATATGATTGGACGCAATCACAATGGAGTCGACGCTTAAAAATTCCAAGCCATGTTTCCATGGCAATAGGAGCTGACACCATCCCCGTCGTGACAAAATGTCTTTGTATACAGAGACCTGGGGTAGCGCCGCAGCCGTAAGACTTAACACTGGAGGTAGAGGGAGGTATACAGGAGAACCGGCACATAACTAGTACATGATCTCAGCCCTCTCCTGTACTCCCTGTTAACCCATGACTGCGTGGCCAAGCACGCATCCAACTCAATCATCAAGTTTGCTGACGACACTACAGTGGTAGGCTTGATTACCAACAACGACGAGACAGCCTACAGGGAGGAGGTGAGGGCCCTCGGAGTGTGGTGTCAGGAAAATAACCTCTCACTCAACGTCAACAAAACAAAGGGGATGATCGTGGACTTCAGGAAACAGGAGAGGGAGCACCCCCCTATCCACATCGACGGGACAGTAGTGGAGAAGGTGGAAAGTTTTAAGTTCTTCGGCGTACACATCACGGACAAACTGAATTGGACCACCCACACAGACAGCGTGGTGAAGAAGGCGCAACATCGCCTCTACAACCTCAGGAGGCTGAAGAAATTCGGCTTGTCACCAAAAACACTCACAAACTTCTACAGATGCACAATCGAGAGCATCCTGTCGGGCTGTATCGCCGCCTGGTACGGCAACTGCTCCGCCCACAACCGTAAGGCTCTCCAGAGGGTAGTGAGGACTGTACAACGCATCACCGGGGGTAAACTACCTGCCCTTCAGGACACCAACACCACCCGATGTCACAGGAAGGCCAAAAAGATCATCAAGGACAACAACCACCCGAGCCACTGCCTGTTCACCCCGCTATCATCTAGAAGGCGAGGTCAGTACAAGTGCATCAAAGCTGGGACCGAGAGACTGAAAAACAGCTTCTATCTCAAGGCCATCAGACTGTTAAACAGCCATCACTAACATTGAGTGGCTGCTGCCAACATACTGACTTAAATCTCTAGCCACTGTAAATAATAGGAATTGGATGTAACAAATGTATCACTAGCCACTTTAAACAATTTTGTATATAATGTTTACATATCCGACATTACTCATATCAAATGTATACACTGTACTCTAAACCATCTACTGAATCTTGCCTATGCTGTTCGGCCATCGACTCAAATCTCTAGCCACTTTAATAATTATAATTGGATGAAATAAATGTATCACTAGCCACTTTAAACGATGCATTTATATAATGTTTACATAACCTACATTACTCATCTCATATGTATATACTGTACTCCATACCATCTACTGCATCTTGCCTATGCCGGTCAGCCATCGCTCATCCATATATTTATATGTACATACTCATATTCATTCCTTTACTCTTGTGTGTATAAGGTAGTTGTTGTGAATTTTTTTAGATGACTTGTTAGATACTACTGCATGGTCTGGAACTAGAAGCACAAGCATTTCGCTACACTCGCATTAATATCTGCTAACCATGTGTATGTGACAAATAAAATTTGATTTGATTTTATCCTTTCTGAAAATCTCTGGGAGCCTAAACAAAATGCTATAGCTGTCAGCAAAAACATTCAGTGACTTAAACGACCTCGTCTGAGAGAGATGAAGAAAGATAGAGAGAGCGAGCGAGCGAGGGAGGATAACTACGGGGGGGGGGGGAGAGAGAACCATTAGACAATCAGCTTATTTACTTATTTTCTACATCTCAGATTCCTCAAAGAGAACATTTGTTTTGGGATAAATGGGAAGCAATGTGTCAATGATGAAGCTAATTATTTGTTCATAACAAACACCTCCAATAAGGGTCAAAACGGGGACACTATTCACTTACGTAAACAAATGATTATGACACAGATGAAAAGTTCTTAGAAGTTGACCTTCGATTCCTTTTGTCCCTGCTAACCTAAAACGATGTTCTCGCCTAATGTTGCTCTTACTGGGCGTGATCCACACGATCTATAGACGACGGCTCTACGGACATACACACGAGTCATCACCTCCGCAGTACCGAGGCCAGAAAACAAAACAAAAATGACTATGTCAATCATAACACTCACAATGATCATTATTATCATCCTGATAATGATCATGGGTTTGAGTGAGCATAATAATTATAGACATGATTCCCTGAGTGGCTGAGAGTGTTGGTCTGTTGGATGGCTGGATGGTGTGGGAGCAGACACAGTGTGCGGTTGGCCACACGACAGTCAGCCCTGTCTGCTCTCTAAGGGGCTGGGGAACTGCATGACCCTAGAACAACCAATTAAGTCAGGAGCTGGCACCGTGTAGTGCAGAGACAACGCATCACAGAAATAGTCTACACTTACCTCATCCATGAGGTTATATTGGTTGATGACAGCTAGGAGGTAGAGGTTTTGCCTCAAGGTTATGAAATGGTGTTCTGAGGTTCTGGTCACATATCCACACTAGCCCAAAGGCTAAGGAGGCAGACCTGTAGGCAAAAGGTCACCGGTACAAATCCTGGGCTGGGTGACAAATGTCCATTGTTCACTGTATATCAAATACACAGTAAGTGGTATGCTATGGACATCGAAAGGGAGCCTGTTTGATCACATCTTACATAATCTCGTGAACAGAGACCTATTACCCAATGTGAGTGAACACTTTAATCTGGACTAATCTCAAGTGTTTGGTTGTACCCAGGTCTGATTCAGTTGTGTAGACCCCAGACTTTGACTAAACCCTCTAACAGTCAATAGGTCATCCCATTTATGCAACAGGCTTACTGAAATTAGTCTAGTATGTCAAAACAATAACAAGGCCCTCCCTGTCTGCTCCACTGAATACGTTTTATGCAACTGGCCCCTTGTACACCCAGTGCCAGACTAGCAAATCACTTCAGAATGTCACTGGTTCAGTGAGTTCACCATGATCTAAAGCTTAAGTATTTGATTTCCGGAGCTCAGTGTTAAAGTGACCGTTTTAAACCACAAGATGGTAGCAGAGGGTTACAATAGGAATCTCTAGTCTAGCAGCTTGATCCTGGGCCGTTTCAAAGCTAGGAAAATGCTTGCTTGCTTCCGGAAATTGTAGGTGGTGTAATACATATATACTTGTAAGAAAGTGAGAATAATTGCCTACATTCCAATATCCTAATACCAGTATAGAATACACGCCCATGCATTTGATCATATGACATTAAGGGTGTCAAATACTAATAACTGTTGCTGCCATGCAGTTGTCTTAGGTCTCTATGTAGTGTTGTCTCACTTGTCGTGATGTGTTTTGTCCTATATTTTTATTTAATACATTTTTAATCCCAGCCCGTACCTGCAAGAGTCCTTTTGCCAGGCCGTCATTGTAAATAAGAATTTGTTCTCAACTGACTTTGCCTAGCTAAATAAAAAGGTTAAATTATATTAAAATAAATAACTCATACAACGCATCATGACTCCAGGCTAAAATCCTACCCATGGGCTCATTCTAAATGGTAGGCTTGGGACAGAGCCAATAAAAACAAGTCTGCTGTTTGACTTGTAAATATTCTCTCATGGTTGATGTGCTGTGGTGTAGATGCATTAAAAAAGGTCATCTCCAGATTCTGAGTGATGGAGATTTGAGTCTGAAACCTTGATAAGTGATCTGTATCCACGGATACAGTACTAAATAAGAGGGATAGGAGATGCAATCCGTCAAGGAGTAGTCTCCCGTGGCCATCCTTTCTGATCTCGTCTCATGGGCTTCCGAGGCTAGTCAAGGAGGAATGAGGCAAATCATGAAAGCACTCAATGGCTGTTCTTGGATGAAAATATTTTAAAAAAAAACTTTCTTTATTTACCATATATAGGTTGATGTACACAGCTGTTTTTTGATAAAAGCGCTCACAAAAAGCAATGTAGGATCTCTTCACATATTTTTAAAATGCTGTAACAAACAAAATGTTTAATTATTACAAATCGATAAAAAAATATTAGAATCCAAATTCGTAACTGCTCTAAATGCAAAATAGTCACATATTGTAGTCTGTGCCACATCCCAACTGTCTGCAGTAGCTAATAACCTTTGTTTCCTGTATGTACACAGGGGAATCTACCATTTAATAGACAGAACATAAAATAAAAGTACATTATATGTACAATAGTAGATGAAGCCATTTAGTACAGGATGTATACTAAAAGGACACTTGCAGTATTATTCTTTTGAAATAAAAAAAAATGTGGGCTCTAAAGAAGCTATAATATTAAAGCCATTTGATGAAGAACAACAGTCACCAACGCGAAGTCCTCTGTTCTCAGGACATTGGAACAGACAGGGTTGGGATCCATTCTACTTGGTCAATTCAGGAAGTCAACTGAAGATCCAATTCTCCTCTTTGAGAACAAATGAATTGGAATTTAAGATTACTTTCTTAATTTATGAAATTGTAAGTGAATTGACCACAACCCTGGAGCCATCCAGTTGTTTGTGCCATCTATAAAAGCACTCTAGACTTCCTTTTAGTAATTGTACAGCAAAATAGTTGGGAGTGGAAGGGGATGGCAAACTGGTGAATGTTATTCTTCAAGAAATAAAATAAACGAAAAAGAAACCGCAAAACGTGATCATGGTAGTAATTGTACAATTTGCACATTCAATTTGAACATGAGTTTTTGCAGGCAAAGGAATAGACCTTGCAAGCATCCCAAAGCAGTGTTACACACACACAAACATACACAGCAGCACCACCTGGATAGTGACCTTCTCTACAGGGATACAGCCAGAGTCCTTGTCTGTCTGGTACTGCAACAGACACATCAATACCCTTGATAGCGTCTCAAATGGCACACTATTTCCTATATAGTGCACTACTTTTGATCAAGGTCTATAGGGCTCTAGAGGAATAAGTTGCCAATTGGGACAGACCCTAAATGGAATGGGGAATAAGAGGTTAATTGGGAAGCATCCTTCTATACACGTTATTTATCAGGCACACAGAGGAACTGACAGAACCGAGCAGACCACACAGCATGACTGATTGACTCATTTAGGATATTTTTATTGTTCAAGTAAAAAAAAAAAAAAAAAAATTCAGGAAGTCGTTGGGGCTACTCCACTCTCTAGCTTGACCACCACCATCATCATCAGCTTTGCAGATTTAACAAGGCATGTAACTCCAGTTAAACAGCTGGTATGCGTTTTACACTCGACACGGATGTAAATAAATACGGAACACTCTGGGGCAGTGTGTGTGTTTCGACGCGTCTCTCTGGTCTGTTGGGAAGCTAATGATGAATTTCACATGGTTTGGCATTCAGATAACGTTACTCTTCTATTCTTTCTCAGTTTAGCCGATGTCCCCCTTGTACAGTGAAGGCACTATGAAAATAAAGGCTTGTGTTCAAATTTGACTCTGTTTCTCCAGACAGAATGGTTTTTATATGACTGAACTAGGCTACCACTTGCTAACACATAACAGCAACATCAGAGTAGAAAAACCAGCGATGAGTATTCCTCTGTGTGTAGCCCAGTTCAGTTCCTCTTGTCCCACTCACACACTAAAACGGGAGTATGTAAACACTGAACTACAAATTAGACCTTGGGAGTTCACATCAATAACATGACATGCGTCAGATAACATTGAGCAATACTGATTATTAATGCAGACTGAAAGACTGATGAGGATTGTGAAGTGCACAGATGGGAGTCTGTCTTTCGTTTTTACATGGACAGTAAACTCCAAATGGATCCAGAAAACCACGAATGTAATCTCGGGCTTAGAAACCATTGACCAGTGTGTGAACAACCCAAACACACCGCAACCTGGGTCAACTTATTGCCTACAATATAACTCGGATTACAAAAAAAATGTGAAGTTGGCACCAAACTGTGTTTGTACAGACCAGCAGATGTCCAGTGGAGGACAGAATAACCCCTTCCTGTCCCTCAGCCTCAACCTTCCTCAGGCCAGCGCATTTAAATCCCCACAACCTTATTACAGCAACGTCTGTTGACCAACAGACACAGTCCACTGACTGTCCCCCCTTGCTTCCCCTCCTATCAAATCATAATCATAGCAGAACAAAGAAAAATGCACAGAAAGAGAGAGAGAAAGGTAAAGCTCATGGCAAAAAGCAGCTGTAACGGGGCTGAGGAAGAAGTACGGAGCTTTCTTTTCTATGCTCAAGTAGAGAGATGGGAAGAAAATAAAAAAAATGGTCCTCAACCAAGCTGCTTCTTCCTCCGCCCCAATAATACATGTCTGTCCGCCAGTCCGATTGCCAAAGCACATGACATCACTAATGAGAGAAAAAGAACGACAGAAACAAACCAACAAATAAAAACAAGAAAACCTGAGAGAAATTACCAGAAGGGGGCACCACTGCACCCTAGAGCGCTTTTTACAAGACAGTGAGAGCGGGACAGAGGATTAGGGAGGTGGGGCGAGGGAAACAATGCAATGTTTGGTCACGCCATAACGTCCTGTGCCATTGACATCTGTTGCACAGGGCTGGAGTGGACTGGGCTGGGGATCAATTGTCATAGTTGGACTGGGATAAGTAGAGTTGCTGATTTGGTTTGAGCTCCAGATTTTTTCAGCTAGGTCATTCTGTTCTCTTCTGTGCTGGTCCGTCTGTCCCGTCGTGTCCTTCCGTCCGTATCGGACTGTCAGTGTGCATCGGACTGTACTGTGTGTGGTCTCTAGTGGCCGTCGTGTGGTGTGACCATGTCCTCGGCCCTCCGGTGCGTCTCCAGGGCATTGACAGTGGAAATGTCTTGAGGCAGCTCAGACTTCCTCCTGACCAGCGGACGCTCCTTACGCTCGTTCCTCTGGAGCTATCAGGGACAGGAAGGAACAGTTACGCATAGTCCAGTCATACCAAAAGCTACAAAATAGTAAGAAATTGCCAAGCGTTCCCATTTTTGGGCGTATTTTCCAAATAGCATACACAACTTCACGTTGGCTGTTGGCCTATCCAGCACAGTGCCGAAGCTAGCTAACAAGACCCTCCCCTGATTGGTTATTGGTTGCTGCTAATTTGCATAAACATGGAACTCATAGTCGCCGACCTGTTAAGTTGATGAATGTATCCTTGTGTCTCCTCCCCCCATTGAAAACAAATCATCTCCAGCAGTTTATCATTAGAGATAGTGCCTGGTGTAATCAAAGCATTGGACTGATCACATACCCATACTGGTTCCTCTGCACCAAGAGACAAGTGAACGGTTACACTGAGTAAATTCACCCCCTCAAACAAACGGTCTCTAGCCCTTAATACTCTTCAGTGCCGCTAAAATTCAAATAGCACGTTTCACTAGTTCCATCACGTCTTGACTAGATCTCAACTCAAAGTGATTCATACTGTATCGCTAACTCAGCCCAATCCATGAGTGATCACTAAACCCTCCTAGACATGTAGTAGTCTAGTAGGAAGTGTACACTATGCTGTGCGTTGTAGGGCTGCGGTTCTCAACATTTTCCGGGGACCACCAAATCACTGTCAAAAGCTCTCGAGGACAATCATTCGACGAGTCAGGGACATTATCTTGGCAGGGACATTTTGTAAATGTTACAAATTATAGCCCTATTATTATTATAACAAACTATGTGCATTGTGATAAGTTATGTAAAATTGCTTATCATACTATTAATACTCCAAATGTATTATATTTTGGAAGAAAATAAGTAATTATTATTTGTTTTATATAATAATTTGTGTACAACTTGCAGTACCCAGGCAGACCACAGGTTGAAAACTGCTGCTGTAGGGTGTACACTACAGTACGGTGTTATATTAATTAATGTCAGCTCTCAGCTGCCTTTGAAATGTGAGCCTGCCTATATCTGATCCTGTCAATAAGTGCGTCACTCACAGCCCTCTCCCTGAACCTGTTCCAAATTGCACACTATTCCCCACGTAGTGAACTACTTTTGACCAGGGCCCATGCTACCCTGCTCCTGTTCATACACATGTCCGTCTCTCCACCTACTTAAAAACTGCAACAAGGTGTGAGAGGACCCACAAGATTAGTTATACTAATGTCACACTGGTGCTACATTTCATACAGTGAGGAAGACACTGCTCTGGACGTTCACGTGAACACACAACAGCATGTAAGTGGTCAGCGGAAAGGAACACACAGTCCCACAACCACAGTACCTGTGTGGCCTCTTCCTCTATAGTCTTCTTCAGCATGTTGAAGTCCTCTATCATTGGTCCGTCTGTCTCCATGGGACTACCCAGGCCTGACGGGTCCACGTACACCAGGAACTAAACAAGGCGAGAGAAAGGGGGGAGGATTATAAATGAGACACCAGGAAGTAAACCCAGCAAGAGAGAGGTGAGGGACTCCCAGAACCAAAGATAATAAATATACCTTTTTAGATAATTTGGTCAAAATATATGATAGCTGTGTGTCTGGTTCTGCTAGGAGGTTGTTGGGCTCTGAGCCATTCACAGAGTACAGCCATAGCATACATCCATTTATCTGTTGCTGCCAGGGCTGTTCTGTCCTGAGATGGGGGACTAGGTGGGGTACTACTGGGTTGAGAGGGTAAGAGACACCAGGGCTGGAGTAACACGCCCGCACAGAGACGAATAGTGATGTATCGTGCTCACCTGAGGGTTGGACTTGGCCAGATTCTCGATCTTCACCCACGCTTCTTCTCGCTCTTTCCACTTGGCCTTCTCTCTGCACACACATGACAACAGGGGAACATTCATTTCAGAGACATGGGCAACACGTGGGTGGACGTTATAAGTTTAAGGCTTCTTACTTGTTCTTCTCGGCTCTGAACTGCTGTGTGCAGTCATCGAACAGCTTCTGGTTCATCTCCATGAAGAGCTTCAGGGCATTGTAGATCAGACCGTGGATCGTCCTGTACCCACAGACATGCAGAGAGACACGCAGACAGAAATTTGTATGAACCCAACAATGCATAACAATAAAACATATGGTTGTTAACTTCCTTATAATAGGGCAGAAAACCGATAGGCAGAAAGAGAGGCAGCTCCATTGTGGTAGTTAGTTGTTAGCAGAGTGGCTCACTTGTTCCAGTGGGTCTTGGAGTTGCGGTAGAGCGAGGGGAACATGATAGGGAGGATCCTGGCGGCATTGTCACTGATCAGACTCATGATGTACTCGTTGTTCCAATAGTACAGCGCTCGCTCTGCCACCTGACACACGAGGGATGCTTGGTCAGGTAACGTCTTAGCACAGATAACCACTAAAGCACACATCTGAGCAAACAACGAAACACACCTGGAAGTGTGGGCTGGACACACACTTGGCCAGCTGTCTGAAGAGGGGCTCCATGACCTTGACGAACTCAGAGGGTTCGATGACGTCCAAAATTTCCTCCAGCTCGTTGAGGAACATCACCTCCTTTGGACTGTGGGTCTTTGGCCAGTACTTCAACAGAGCCATCACTGTCTGTAGGAGAGAAGAGTAGAGCCATACTTTAAAACTGCACTAACTAGTCACACACAGAGCTGCTGGTCTTTGGCCAGTAATTTAACAGAGCCATCAATGTCTATGGAGATGATTCGCACATGAACACTGAATCAGCATTGGAGCAATGTACTAATCTCACACAGTGTCAAAGACAAAATCACCATTATTAGTCAGTTGTACAACCGAATGCCTTCAACTGAAATGTGTCTTCCGCATTTAACCCAACCCCTCTGAAACAGAGAGGTGCGGGGGGCTGCCTTAATCGACATCCACGTCTTCAGGGGGCAGAACCTTGAACCAGAGCCTTGTTCAGGGGCAGAACGACAGATTTTTACCTTGTCAGCTCGGGGATTCGAACTTGCAACCCTCCGGTTACAAGTCCAACGCTCTAACCACTAGGCTACCTGACGCCAGCGCACTGGGGACTGGTGATTTCTGCCCAACCAACTGGAAGATGTCTTACCGGTTCTGTGAGGGTGCTGTCCTTCTCTAGAAACTGCACCACGCAGTACGCCAGCTAGAAAGAGACAGACAAAAGAGCATATTAACTACAACGATCATGTTAACAATGCTTGCTGACTACAACTGTAATGAACGTGTATTCCAACCTATCTAAAGTAGGCCTAAGGCTCCTTTAACAGTAATGGGTCTGGATACTATACCTGTGGGTGATAGACACTAAGGGACTTGACTTTGTGTAAAGGCAGCAACACTTTCAACAGGAATATCTTGTGCTCCTCTTTTAACGGTAAGGCAAAACCATTGATTATGCTGCAAACAGAAAGACAAAAGGGTTGGGATCAGAAAATCTAATACGGGGGAAAAAACAAAAAAAACAACGTAGGCACAGAAACTATTTGAAATAATTACAATTTGGCATACCTTCCTAATATTTCCAATAACTCTGCTATTCCGTTATGATGTTCCGTTTCATAAATGAAGCTGAAAAGAAATGACAGTTCTATCAATGAAAATGACAAAAAGACCCAAGCGAAACAGACCAGTGAAATGAATGCATTGCCACTCGTCATGTCAAGTGTCTCTGATGACGTGACTCAACATAGGACTACAATCTCACACAGTGCCGTATCAGGGCCATTTCCTCACCTATAGAATATGTTATTTATCTGTTTCCTGATGTACGCTCTCAGGCCCAGGAACTTGCCGTAGATGCGATGCAGAGTGGTCTTCAGAAAGTCCCTTTCCCTGGGGTCTTCACTGTCAAACAGGTCCAATAGCTGTGGAGACAACACAGTGACCTTACAACGCCTGTTCACAACAAACACAGGTGCAGAGAAAGACACACTCACAGACAGTCCCACACAGACACACAACCCATGTTGCTTTACTTCCAGTGAGAAAGGACCAGTGCTTACCTGCATTACAAATTTCTGGTCGATATACTTCTTGGCTACATTCGGTTGAAAGTCTGGAGACTCTAGAAACCGGAGGAAGAACTCGTAGACGAGCTGGAGAAAGAGGAGCAGAGGTGTAGACATCAGTGGTATGAAACAGTGGGTTCATTCACGTATGTGTGTGTGTGTGTGTGTACCTGTAGGTGTGGCCACGCTGCCTCTAGCGTGGGCTCATCCTCCTCTGGGTCAAACTCCGCCCCTGTGGGGTTGGACGATGGAGGCAACGTCCTGAACATGTTCACTGCAAACTGAAGGACAGAGACAGACAAGTCACTACACAAAACGCCACACATTACCACCATCAGAGCTATTAGAAAGACGAATCACGACAGGGGTCAAAGATTAGCTTTAAAACCAACTCTGGCACTTTCACACAGACATGAAAACGAACATCTTGATTGTGTATAGAACTAAATAGAAGGTAACGGTACAGACTTTCATCGGACCGTCAGATTTCTTCTTGCTCATTTTTAGATTCAAAACATTCTGTCAACGCAGCCAAACAACGAAGCACAAACCACTACTGCTGCAGACTAGAGAGAGGAGGAAGGAATGACAGGACCGTCAAGATGACATTTACCGGGCCTCTCTCTCTCCAGCGTAAAAAAAAACCTAGTAGCCTAGATAGTTGCTTTGTTTTCACCAGTCTCTCCATCTCCCACAGCAGACATCTCATCACTCCGTCTGTCAAAGTAGACGCAGGCTTCTCTTTATCTCACAGCCTTTTCCTCACCTCTCAGAGAACACTACATACCGTCACGCCCCTTGCAGGCCGAGGTTAGCGTGCACTCACTTGTCAGTGTTTACATTCTGAGAACCCCTTTTATTTTTCCCGAGTGTGTCACTGTCAGTCTAATGGACCACCAAGTCACATGAATAGGGAGCGCTTTACCAATCTGAAGCTGATACGTCTGTAACAATAGCGTTCTTATCAAAGAGCCGTCCATCGTGGCCTATTATAACCATAAAGAATACACCTTTCAGTGTGCTTCGTCCATCTCTCTCTATACTTTGATGTTAAAAGCAGAAAACACTTCAAAGTGAAGGGGGCAAGAAGGGGAGAACTAAAGTAAACCAAGAACATTGTTATGCCGATTTGGCATCAGCCTTGCACTTTCTACTGCACTGATCAAATAGAGGCAGGATCAGGAGAATAGGAGGAAATTTGCACCTCGATCAACCTCGGTTTCCTGCGTAGCATTGAGGCCTGCTTTGATAAACATCAAAGGCTTTAATTCAGACTTGGCTGGCTGTCAGGCAGCACCACAGCACTTAACATCTGCAGACATGTCCACAATGGACTCATTTACATTTAGACTACCACACAGACCCAGTATTTCATTCACTCAGCTATAGCTAACCAGGGCTGAACTGAAGGGACAATGAGGAGGCTAGATCTGTTATAGAGGTAGGTAAACCCATGATGACGAACACCAATTTGATTTTTTGTCAACTATGTGGACTGAAACAGATTGAGCCCACAGTGGTAGCCCTTGGCTGATAACAGCTAGCAAGTTAATACTGGTAGATAAAGAGGCCTACTGCTAACCGATAAGATTTAAGTCCAGTGAGTGTAAAGGCGTCAGTATGCTTCAATTCAGCTGGCGGCTAGCCGAAGTCGGCTAGGCAAACCGAATGAGTGTGCTCGCATACTCCCTTAAAAGACCTTGGCTTTTAAATGGGGAAAAAAACAGCAGGTACTGTTTGTCCATTCTGAGACGCCGTAGCCAGTATACAGTTCCTTAAAATAGTCATTATTAATCTATGACAAATCAAGAAATCTGTCATTCATTGACAAGTAGATCTTAAATAACGCAATTTTACACCCAACTAATGTTATATGGTGCAGTATTTCTCAATAAAAAAAATGTGCACGAGAACGTCTCTCGTTGAATGACAACAAAGACGGAAGAATCCCTACTGTTGACCAATCCCCAACGAAAGGGCGTAGACGTCGGCTCCGAACTTCAGCTTGCGTTCCCGAACGGCCGAGAAAACCCTCAACGAAGTCCAAAACGTCACCATAATATATGCACACTCTTCTGAACTGTTTAGGCTGGGAAGCATGCAGATGCCTTAAAGCAAATGTATTTTATCATACCCTGGGTTCACATAGTTCATCTGATAGGCACATCCCATTCCCTACACCTCAGGAACCAAAATACAACATCTGACTAGAACTGAAATAACCTGCCACAGGCAATCAACTAATTTTGATTTTTCTTTTTTTTATAATAAATAACTTGGAAACTTTGTGGGATTTGAAAGCTTCTCTGACAGTTGAATTGATTGAAATGGTTTATAGCTTTTGTGATTGTTTACGGATGGCAGAGTTATGACGTCAATAAAAGCCAGAGAGACAGAACCATGCACAAAATATTTGTTTGTATGAGGGGCTTATAGGTCTACCTACACCCGACCCAGGACAAGACCTCTAGGGGAAACACTGGGTTGTCTCTGGTGACCATTAATATCAAGTTTATGAGGACAGTATCAATGTCGTTGTGACTAGTCCTACATTCACCACACAATCAGCATGGAAGGAAAAACCGTATGATAGGCATTTGTAAGTGCATGAGGCAAGGCCTTGTCCACTGTGTATCTACTGACCACGTGCACCACCTCTGGGTAGATGGGCTCTGTGATGACGTTCCGGTTGTGGGTGATGTACTCCACCATCTCGCTGAGCGCAGCCCGCTTCACCTCCTTCCATTTCAGGTCGCTCAGAGGATCCGACAAAAAGTCAAAGAGGACACAGCACTGACGCAGCTTCTGGACAAACAGCTTCTCCTGCTCCGCCGCAGGGACATCTAGGGGGGGAGAGAGTGAGAGAGTCAGATTCATACGTTGTCGCCTCACGAGGGAAATTCCTTTTCACTGCTTGACAAAATACACAGAACAAACACGTTTGCAGCACAGACTGTAGGCTAAATAATGAAATGGAGTGGCTGGGGATCCAACTTTTCCTGGACACTTCTTCCCGATATAGTGATTTCATGTTTTTTCAGGAGGGAGTACAAGCAGCTATTTAGGCAAGCTAAAAGCAGCATATAAAAACACAAGCAAGACACAGACAGGTAGTCTAAATAGCAATGCTATTTTTTCCATTGCAAACATGGTCAAAGCAGGGGGGCAGACAAGCAGTCAAAGTAAGTGTTATTTTTCAGCAACTAAAGCTACGATATGGCAGCATAACTGCACACCTTTTAATTGCTTTGAGGAGCAGAAGAAGTTAATCGTGGAACCCAAAGAACTTCCGGTGTGTAAACCACTGTTCCACCGCGGCTGTAACCAGCTAGCTAACTTAGTCTAGTTGTTTTCAAGGTCAAAATGTGCATTTGACCATATTATTCACGGGTGGGATGGTCCTATTTTTCAAAATTAAAGTTGATAGATTTCCCAAAGAATGGTAGCGGGATGCAGTGCCTGCATGGATAGTAACGTTAGCACCAGGAGGTGGCGGCGCCAGGATGACGTGTAGCACACGGGTGCGTTTTTTCTAAAATGTTTTTTTTTATTGAATATTTAAAAACACACTTGTAGTGAAGCCGCTCAACAACTACATCACATTAGTCATCAGACTCCCATCCAAAGCGACACACAGAAGCAACTAGGGTCAATGCCCTGCTCAAGGGCACGTCGACAGATCTCCCACAAGGTCAAAAAATAGGGACCTGAACCTGCGATCCATCAGCCACCAGCCGCCAACCCTCCAAGATCCCCTCCAGTTCCCAAGAGCTGCCCCCCCTTTTCTTGTAAATAAGTACAATTAAATTATTTTCCTGTCAATCTACACACAATACCCCACAATGACAAAGCAAAAACAGGTTTAGAAATTTTAGCAAATTAAATAAAATGTATTTAAAAAACAGAAATATCACATTTTCATAAATATTCAGACCCTTTACTTTGTTGAAGCACCATTGGCAGCGATTACAGTCTTCTTGGCTATGACGCTACAAGCTTAGCACATCTGTAATTGGGGACGTTCTCCTCAAGTGCTGTCAGGTTAGATAGGGAGCGTTGCTGCACAGCTATTTCCAGGTCTCTCCAGAGATGTTCGATTGGGTTCAAATCTGGGGTTTGGCTGGGCCACTCAAGGACATTCAGAGACGTGTCCCGAAGCCACTCCTGTGCTATCTTGGATGGGTGCTTAGGGTCGTTGTCCTGTTGGAAGGTGAACCTTCGCCCCAGTCTAAGGTCCTGAGCGCTTTATATCAAGGATCTCTCTGTACTTGCTCAGTTCATCTTTCCCTTGATCCTGACTAGTCTCCCAGTCCCTACCAAGGAAAAACATTCCCACAGTGTTCTTGGGGACCTTCAACGCTGCAGAAATGTCCTGGTACCCTTCCCCAGATCTGTCTCGACACAATCCTGTCTCGGCGCTCTATGGACAATTCCTTCAACCTCATGGCTTGGTTTTTGCTCTGACATCCACTGTCAACTGTGGGACCTCCGCGTAAACCTCAGCAGCCAGCAGAGCAGACTGAACGTTGTTAATCTAGCACCAACATAATTCATTTTACAGGCATTTAATTCTGCTACATTGACTCCGACCACAGTCTGTGGCTGAGTTACACTAAGGCTTAGGAGGTGGCATGGCATGCATGCCCAATGCAGACATATGATGGGATTAGTATTTGCCTTGTGGGCATGTGCAATGCATGTGGCTTGTCATTTCTATACTGAAACAGGATTAGTAAATTCTCACATTTCTCAACTAAATGTAAACAGTTTTCTCCATTTAAAATAATATTAGAAATAGTAAAAGCACTCACATCTGAGGTAACATGTGTGTGGGAATCATTTGATGATAACTTCATAAAAAAGAGAAAGGCTGATACTGGAAAGATGTGTTTGGGGTTTTCCCCTTTTCATTAGATAATGAGGCTCACTATGTAGAAGAATAAGAGATTTGACTTTTACAGCTACTGTACATGCAGTCATAAAACGTATTAGTGCAAGCTCTACGCTAGCTACAGATTGTAACACCAGATAATGTGATTTAACCCAAAAATGTTGGTATCCATTATACTGGGAGTTACAGGTTTGCCTATACAAAACAGAGATTTTTCAACTAACCTGGTATTGGCGACATTATCTTTGTTCTCAATTCACAGAAACAGGTGTCTCAATGTCCATGTCCAGTTGTAGGGGGCCCATTTTAACTTAGAAAATGCTGTTACTAATATAAATAAATATCTGCCCCATGAAGTACTCAAACAATGTGTATGCCACCATCTTGTCCATTTCAAATATTCTCTCATTGTACGAGACAGGTGAGTCATGAAATGCGGCACTTTAGGGTGGACCCATTGGTCTCGATCAATGAAAGAGAATTTGAAAGAGACAAGATTGCGGCGTATACATTGTTGGTGTACTTCATGGCGCAAAAACAAATTTAATAACGGGGGCATTTTCTAAATTAAAACCGACCCCTGCAAATGGACACTGACATTGAGAATCCTGTTTCGGTTAAATCACATTATTTAATCTGTAGCTAGCCTTACCCTCGTAATGAAGGTAGGCCTTAAGGATGACATGCAAAGGAGAGACATTATTAGCAAATATCACAATCATGAGGGTGTGTAGAAAATAATATTTGAAGTGTAATGTGATTTAATTGACAATTGCCAAATTCTGCTTGAAATAATGTTAATATTATGTACAGTTCAAAATTATCACCACGTGTCAGTGCTAGCATCTGTATAGTCTAGCTTTACTGTAAACAAACCACTGGTTAGGTCTCATAAGGTGGTCGATAATACATGACTAGCGCAAGCTAGCGAATCATTAAAACTACAGTATGTTTCTTAACACTAGAAAGGCCAAAGGGATCATTTTGACCAAAAATGTATTTAACATTTAAGAAGTATTTTTTTTTGTCCCCAACATCCTTGACTTTTCCATAAATAAGTATATTTAACACACGTATGTTAGAATTCCGATATCACAAACAGAATGTGTTATAAGCAGTTAAGAGGACAATCGAAGCGTCACATGCAGGTAAAACAGTTACATTTATATATAGTATCAGAAAGAGCATAGAGATTTCCAAAACACTTACCATTGCCAAATAACTCAATATGTTCCATGCGCTCCACATGGCAACAAACCGCATACAGTAACAAACTAATGAAAATGCTAGTTTAGAATTATATTTTTTTCTTATGTTACACAAGAAATTCATAAACAGAAGCAAAATTGTATTTTCCCCGTAGCATACATGAAATGTCATTTTTACTCAACATTCTAACAGTAATAAATATAACTCATTGGCCTGAAGGGGGGGTCCAAAGAGACCAGACTTTTCTAGTGTTAATAGAAACTAAGTGGGAAATACACCTGGGTAAAATATAGTTGCGTTTTGGAGGAAGCAGACAAAGAGCTGAGTGACAGATTGATGAGGTGTTGATAGCGAGCAGCAGTAAATACCCCCACTAACTTTTGATGTAAACAATGTGGCCGTCAAACATTGGACTCATATGCTAGCTACATAGTTACACTACTCTACCTTCACGTCACACTAGTTCTGTGGTATTTGCTGTGCTAATCAAATAGAAAACACCAGAGAATATGGGAAATAAACTTTGTCTGATTTTGTTTAGTGGATCTGGAATCAACAAGTCAATGCATTTATATAAGTTGTCTGTATTTCTTGATCCAGCAATTATAGCACGCTGCAGCACCAGATTTTTACTGGGGAACCTCGTTGTGCATGCATATAGAACGTGCTATTGTTTTGACAGTTGAAAATGTGTATACAGAACATCAAATATAAAATAGTGATGGTGAAAAATTAATCGATAAGTTACATATTGCAATATTATTTTGGGACAACACATCCATTTGCCTCCAAGTATCAATAACATATTTTTTTTTTTAAACTACTGTAAGTAGCATTAGCTAGCACTAGTCGGCTGTACCGGGAGCCACAGCGCTGGTATTTTTCATCCTATAGCTTGGTTCTCCACCTTCTAAATAGTGAGCCAGCATGTTGTTTTCAGCACTTTTATTTCCCTGACAGATTAAAAACGAGTTCTCATGCTCTCATTTCTCTGCAGCAAACAGAGTAATATGTTTGGAACATTAAAACACAATAGAATTGCGATATCGAATCGCAACACATCGCACCCAAGTATCATGATAATATCGTATCGTGAGGTCCCTGGCATTTCCCAGCTCTAATGTACAATACGTGTGGTTAAAACACAGATTGTTCTGCCCCAATGCAATATGTAGACTTCACCTTTCTTTTGCTACTGCAATATCCTTAGTTACAAACAGAGAAGGTTGCACCCTAAATCCCCCTACAAAATGTATTTATTTTTGGAAGGTTAATTCAAATAGCCGATGGATTTTTATTTATGCTGTTTAGAAATGAGGTAGAAACATATCGACATGATGTAGCCTCAAATTGGTTGATGGTTCAGAAGACTGAGTAAAGAGAGGAACGTGAAGGGGGAGGTTGAGCAGCAGATACATAAGAAATGGGAAGGGTGGGCAGCAGCTTCCTAAAAAAAAGTGTAAAATAACATGCACAGAACGGGAATGAGCGAATGATTGCCTACTATTAGAGTATCAGTCTCAGACCCTGAGTCACTCCTGACAACAGTGCTTGCTGAACGAATACAAAATGTAAAACGCTTTCAATCATGCTCCAGGAGAACAGAGCGTGACAGCCACCACAGAACCATTAACTTACAAAAAGCCACTCGTTGTCTATCTCCTTTTTCTGGATGAACGCTCACCTCACGAAGGTAGCTAGCTATTGCACACTCATCATTGGCGAGCAGCAGCCTTCTGTGTACTGTGCATGTGATAACCGACCACAAAAACAGCCAGACAGATATCAAGGTTTAGAACAAAGCAGCCTCATACACTACACAGCCATTCCAATCCAACAGATGCAGTCTGACATGGGTCTCCTGTGGCCTCAGACAGTGCATTCTGATAAACCACTCAGAAATGTTGCTTAACCTGTCGAAGTACACACATTTTCTTTATGAAATGTCTGCCGTTCCTTTTTTTTTTGCAGCGTAGGCCTAGATCACGTGGCTTAGTGCTTTACTGACACACCTGTATCTGACTACTTCTATATGTGCATCACCATCACTTTTTTTTACCTTTATTTTACTAGGCAAGTCAGTTAAGAACAAATTCTTATTTTCAATGACGGCCTAGGAACAGCGGGTTAGGCTACCCTGCCGCTCCACTACTTAGACAGGAGAGAGACCAGGAGTGCTGCTCTAGGATCAGTTGTGCTTTTTAGATCAAATGTATGGACAGTGGGACCCGATGATGGATCAGCACTTGATACATACGGCCGCAGATGACAATTATAATCCCTCAGATAGCAATACTCAGTAAAGTTGTTGGTTGTTGTTTGTGAGTTTTTGGCCAAACTACACTTGCATGATGGGTAGCCTAACCATGCCTGGCTAGCTTAGACTTGATGCATTTAAGTTCCCAGAACTAAAACGCCTTGGCTTTAGCTCATAGTAATGCGGTCATGAGTTCAATACGGTGCCATGACAGTTATCCAAGATGGAACCCTGTTCACACACACACGTATGTATTTGGACAGTGACACTAATATTTAAATATGGCTCTAAACTCCAGCATTTAGGATTTTCATACAGCCATGCTTTACTGTTTAGAAACAAAAGCACTTTATATATCTAGTCCCCCATTTAAAGATGTCATAAGTATTTATTAAAGTAGTCAAAAGTGTATCATTTGGTCCCATTCCTTGCACACGACTGTATCAAACTTGCAACTCTACAAACCTATTGGGTGCATTTAAAGCTTGTTTTGGTTGCGTTTCAGATTATGTTTTGTCCAATAGGAAGTGAACGGTAAATAATGGTGTCATTTTAGTCACTTTTACTGTATGTAAACATGAATACGGATAACAATGACAATCGTGAATGGTGATGAGTGAGAAAGTTACAGAGGGACCCTGGCGGCAGGTAGCCTACGGGTTAAGAGCATTGGGCCAGTAACCTAAAGGTCAGTTCTTATTGCGCAAAACATGACTGCGAATGCATCCAACGAGCTTGTGGAGTCAAAAGCTTGATGTATTCATTGCGTGCTAGGAATACAGTACACTAACATGCTGACCAGACCGTCCGCATGCACCATTGCACGCATGTTGATTTTGTCCACCCCCACCAGACGCAATCAGGACACGCAGGTTGAAATATCAAAACAAACTATATGAATTTGGGGACAGGTCAAAACACATTAAACATTTATGGAAATTTAGCTAGATATCTAATTTGTCCTGGGATATAAACATCGGGTTGTTATTTTACCTGAAATGCACAAGGTCCTCTACTCCAACAATTAATACACAGATAAAAGGGTAAACAGAGTTAGTTTTCTGTAATCTTTCCTCCTTCAGGCCTCTATCCTCTTTGGACTTGATATGGCGGTTGGCAACCAACTTTAAGCTGCATTACCACTACCAACTGGACTGGAGTGTGGACCTCAGTTCATCTTTCAATCACCCAAGTGGGTATATGCTCCTAAAAAACAATGATGGGAGAGGGACTTGCAGCGCCTCAAGCGTCTAGTTATATTTTAGCGCCTGGCTATGCAGACGCACGTGAGCAGTGTGGGTGCAATGATTGAATAACATGTACAGTGCCAGTCAAACGTTTTGGAAAAGCATTCCAGGTGAAGCTGATTGAGAGAATGGCTACTTTGAATTCTCAAATATATTTTGATTTGTTTAACCCTTTTTTGGTTACTACATGATTCCATAGTTGGTCTTCACTATTATTCTACAATGTAGAATATAGAAAAAAAAATTATAAAAACCCTGGAATGAGTAGGTGTCCAAACTTGACTGGTGTACATTTATTTGGCAACACTCGCAGTGTGGTCAGCATGTAGGTGAAATGTGTCCAAACACTTATGACTTCTTCAAAATGGGGGACTAGATATATAAAATTGCTGTAATTTGTAAAGTCAGATATGTATGACAATAAAAGGAGACAATCTGTACCATCACCTCATATGAAACATTTGATGTCAAATCCTAAATGCTGGAGTAGAGAATTGTTTCACTGTCCAAATACATATGTAGGGAAGTGTATACAGATATGCTGGATATAGGCGAAGCCCTAACACTAAAACAAAGAGAGATACTGAGGAGGCAGACTGAAGATCCAACAATAACATCACATCAAGCACACAACCTTATCACAGGGAGAAGGAGAAGAAAAAAAAAAAAAAAATGATAAAAATGCCAGGCAATCTCAGATTTTCACAGCATGACCAAGAGGCTGTGTCCGAAATGGTACCCCTTTCCCCTATGGAATGGGATACTTTTGACTAGAGCCCATTTGGGACGCAACCCCAGAGAGAATCCTGAAGAAAAGGATGCGCAAACTGGGACGGGGGCTGTTGATCATAGAGGACAGCAAATCTCCAGCATTTCACTCAAATTTAATAATTTGTGCACCAAACCTGGTGATTGTCCAAACTGGAAAATTCCATATCATAACTAGGCCTAAACCTATGTTTTTCAAAGTAAAAATACAATACCTGACAGCCCTGTTCTAACATGTCCCTGTCTATCTCCTGTTGCCCAACACTGCTGCTGTTATGGCACATGCAGGTCTCCTGTGTGTTGAGGCACGTGTTGTTGCTCTAACACACGTGTCCCATGATCATCCCCTCCATGCGTACCGTACCCCTGCCACCCTTACAACAGCACTAGGGTTTCTTAACATGCCTAAAACATTAAAGGGGCACGCTGTGGCGTGCGCCACACACAGCTGACAGACACACACAGCGTGCACGCATGGGCACATGACCTTTACGCCCCCACAGGCATTTACAGATTAAGAAAAAACATCTGAACATTTGACGTGTAAAAGGCAAGAGATCTAGGATCCACTTCATCAGAACTCCCAGTGAACACAAGCACATCTGAAGGGTGGTTGTTGCACAGACCCAGATTCAGCCAAGGCACTTGCGGTGGAAAGTCTGTTAAACGCTTTTAACTTCAGTAGCAAGCTTAAACTGGGTCTCAGCAAAAGCCCCGTAGTGTAGCTAGAAGTGCCTGCTCTCAATGCTTTAGGCCAAGCTGAAAGTGTGGAGTGCTTTCCCTAAACAAACTGCTTTGAATGTTTGCACCATTTAGATGCCAAATAATGGCATACATGCATTTCTCATGACTAGGTATAGTAACACAAGTCCCCACCTCGAAGCCAAAATGGCAGTGTCAGTGCTGCAGTCTCACTAAACTACTTGCAACAGTGCCAGTGGCCATTAGCTCTATGGATATTTGAATGAGTGCTGACGCATTAACCCCCAAAAAATTTAATGACATCTATGAGGCAGCAGGTCACCGGTGTCTTAGCAAAATCTACAGTACTAGTCAAAAGTTTGGACACACCTAGTCATTCAAGGGTTTTTATTTTGAAGATTCATTACGATAATCTACATTGTAGAATAATAGCGAAGACATCAAAACTAAGAAATAACATATGGAATTATGTAGCAACCACAAACAGGTTAAACAAATCAAAATATGTAAAATGTTTGATTCTTTGAAGTAGCCACCTGTTTCCTTAACAGCTTTGCACTCTTGGCATTCTCTCAAGCAGCTTCACCTGGAATGCTTTTCCAACAGTCTTGAAGGAGCTACCACAGTCTGAGCACTTGTTGGCTGCTTTTTCATCAATCTTCTAAACCATCTCAATTAGGTTGAGGTCACGTGATTGTGAAGGCCAGGTCATCTGATGCAGCACTCCATCATTCTCCTTCTTGGTCAAATAGCCCTTACACAGCCTGGAGGTGTGTTGGGTCATTGTCCTGTTAAAAAACAAATGATAGTGGGACTAAGAGCAAACCAGATGGCATGGCGTATTGCTGCAGAATGCTGTGGAACACATGCTGGTTAAGTGTGCCTTGAACTCTAAATAAATCACAGACGGTGTCACCAGCAAAGCACCCTCACACCTACATGCTGCACCGTTGTAACCACACATGCTGAGAATATCCGTTCACCTACTCTGCGTCTCACAAAGACACAGCGGGTGGAACTCACAAATTTGCACTCAGACCAAAAGGACAGATTTCCACCGGTCTAATGTCCATTGCTCGTGTTTCTTGGCCCAAGCAAGTCTTCTTATTGGTGTCCTTTAGTAGTGGTTTCTTTGAAGGAATTCGACCATGAAGGCCTGAATCACGCAGTCTCCTCTGAACAGTTGATGTTGAGATGTATCTGTTACTTGAACTCTGTGAAGCATTTATTTGGGCTGCAATTCCTCAGGCTGGTAACTCTAAGGAACTTATCCTCTGCAGCAGAGGCAACTCTGGGTCTTCCTTTCCTGTGGCGGTTCTCATGAGAGACAGTTTCATCATAGCGCTTGATCATATCGCTTGAAAGTTTGAAATGTTCCGGATTGACTGACCAGGTCTTAAAGTAATGATGGACTGTCACTTCTCTTTGCTTATTTGAGCTGTTCTTGCCATAATATGGACTTGGTCTTTTACCAAATAGGGATATCTTCTGCATTCCACTCCTACCTTGTCACAACACAACTGACTGACTCAAATATATTAAGGAAATAAATTCCACCAATTAACATTTAACAAGGCACACCTGTTAACTGAAATGGATTCCAGGTGACTACCTCATAAAGCTGGATGAGAGAATGCCAAGAGTGTACAAAGCTGTTATCAAGGCAAAGGATGACTATTTGAAGAATCTCAAATATAATTTTTTGTTTTAACACTTTTTTGGTTACTTCATGATTCCAAAATGTTTTATGTCATAGTTTTGATGTCTTTGCGATCATTCTACAATGTAGAAAATAGTACAAATAAAGAAAAACCCTTGAATGAGTATGTGTCCAAACTTTTGACTGGTACTGTATGTGCATAATAAAACGAGATTAGTGTAGTGTCCCCATCAGCACATATGGTTTCTATAAACATTTACTCATATTGCAACGAGGAAACTTTTGTTTCTTCAAAAACAGAAAACACCAAACAGAATTATTACAGGAGACAATGACAGTAGATACACATTAACTTGAAGTGTTCATTTCTTTTAATGTATAGCCTACATTTAACAGGGGACAATTTATGTTGATATCTACGGTGTTCTGATTCAATCCAGCAGCGAAATTACATCAATTAATTAATCTCAAAAGCCACGCACACGATAGTCTGCTACTGTTGTACTCATTTTCTTCTTCAAAGCTGCGGTGTAACACTGAGGATGTACGAAAAATAAACAATTTCCACTGTGAGGGGAGGACTGCAAGACAGAACATAGCCAAAGGGCCCTGCCGCTTTAGGGTAACACCAAACACGCCAACGGCTGTGACCTCACTTCCTTTGATGTCAGCAGTCTTGGTGGGGGATGGGAGAGGCAGAAGGCAGTAAAACTAGCCCCCCTCCCATTGCTGTCTCTCACTAAGCGATCCTAGTTTTCATAGGACAAGCACACACACAAACCTTTTCCTGCTCCAAATACACCCCAGTTACCCAGACAAAGCTAACAAAACAGACACCCTTCCCCGTCTCCTAAAGCAGGCTTTACTCTCAAAACTGTTTCTATCTCCAAAACACACAAAAAAGCTACAGATGGTAAATCGCAACATTCTTGTCCACCTCCCCCTAACACACACAAAAGCCAGCCAGCTAGCGTCACTCACCTCTAAAATGCATGAGGGCCACGGGTTGGAAAGGCCCATTTGAGTTTGGTGCATCCAGAACCATCGCACTGGCAGCTCTAGTACATGTCAACATCTAGGGGCTGGGGTAGAAGAGAGGATAGCCCAGGCTAAGTCGAGGAGCCAGCCTCCATTTTAGCATCAAACACTCAGAGCAGAAAATAAAGCTCTGCCCTGCTGCTGGAGGGAACAGGCTAGTTAGTGATGTCATCCCTCTAGGAAGGAGCCTGATTGGCCAACCTGGGTCACATGGGGAAGGCTGTCAGAATGCATAACCATGAGGCAGGGGATTGGCTAGTGGGCTGAGGCAGGGGATTGGCTGGTGGGCTGAGGCAGGACCTTTCCTGTGATTGGAGCAGAGGCAGGAGGTCTGGCTAACTGAGGCATAGCTAACCTTTCCCCTCATTTATTTTCTCTCTTTCCCTCTCAGGCTCACACACATACACACACTAGTCTACCCTACAATAAATAACATTCCCAACAAGCAGAGTTTTTGGCTTATCCTAATACATATCACCTCCCTTATCTTCACTCCAGGAAAAGCACAGAGAGTCCATTGAGACATCATACAAAGTAGGTCAGTTCTATACACACACACTGACATTTTTAGGCTATCTGGCCTTTCTGGAGCCACAACACATGGATTTCCCCTCAAACAACATAACGCAATAATGACACAGTGAACAATTAGAGATGTGAAAAATAATCAACACTTGAAGGGAAGCATTGATTATCATTCAGTAAAAGGCTGTTATAAACACTGAATTCACTGCTGACGTGTGGGTGTGGGTGTGTGTGTGTGTGCGTGTGCGGGGACAGATGGCCCAGGTGTGAGAAACAGGAAGCCACGATTATAAAAAAATAAAAACAGGAAGCCAGTGAGCGAGTGTGCTCTGCTCAGCTGCTCTCCCAGAGCGAGCAGTTACAGTGCTAACACCAACGCAATCTCCCCATCTGCACCACATAGTGCACACACAGCACTGGCTCACATCCGTCTATTGTTCTTAGTCAGGTGTGTGTGTGTGCGCGCCAGACCTTTCTGCTTTATAAGACTTTGACACGAGTGTAGACTGACTAACCACGTTCATTGTAAGAGCAAAGTTTCACGTTTTTAATTTCATATGCACAATTACAGCGAATTGCCTTTCTTGCTTGTGCTTTCCCAACAATGCAGTAATACAATGTGCAGGGATACTGGAGTGATAGAGGTAGATACTGTATGTATGTATAGGGGTAAGGTGACTACGCAACAGGATACAATAAACAGAGTAGCATCAGTGTTTATGATGACTATGCGAGTGTGTGAGAAAATTAAGTGTGTGTTTGTGTTGGAGTGTCAGTGTGACTATGTGCGAGTGAGTATGTAGTTTGCGCGTATGGAGTGAGTGTGCATCGAGAAAATAAAATAGAAGGGTCAATGCGGTTGATGACCTAAATTCTTAGGTGAAGTTAGCCATAGTGCATCCAGTGAACAGAAAACACCCCAACTCTAAGCAGGACTGGGTGGCTACAGGAAGGTGTGAGAAGGCATTGATGTTGCGATTGACTCATTTCTACAAAGTTATTGATAGAGACCTGCAGCCTTGTCCTTCGTTAACTACATTTGGAGCTCCATCTGTTCTGCCCAGTCTCACCAAACGTAAAGCAGATGTTGTAGCACTCACATGCCGTTGATAGATTTGACTCAACTGGAAATCCTCCAAACCAGTCCACTCACTGTATCATCCCACTGTCTAGTCATGGGGCATTCTCGTGTCTGAAGAGCTGCTGTTCTTCTGATACAGACCAAATAAGCGCACGCCTGCGTGAACGAACACACACTCTCTCTCTCTATCGGTCTGAGGTTATCCTCTAAACTCAACTTTGGCATACGCAACCAGGCTCCAGTTATTTATAAACTCACGCTAGCCTCTACATTCGTGCAGAACGACAGGGTTGACCTTGTGACTGACTCTGGCTATTAACGCTAACAAAGTCTGTTCTGTAGCAATTTCAAAAAGGAGTCAACAATAGGAATTTAAGACTTTGAGACTGCTGACCCTCGAGGTTCTATTGACCTCGATTACTGAACTTGAAGCTATTTATCATCCAGCCAAGTCACACAGAGTGAACTTTATCCACTATGAGACAACAGTTCCCATTCTCGCCAACAGAGGGAGACAGAGCGTGAGAAACTATCCCTTCCAGGACAGTTCCTCTTTCACACCATCACCACCTAGCTGTTTTTTTGTTCACTACCTTTCGGCAAACACTTGCAGCTGGAGAGTTGAGGTGAAAAATAAATGGCACCCATCTGAAACACTGTGGTGTTGCTGTTCCCCCAAAATAGCATGTTTGTCATGCACAGCTCTTTTCAGGCATTAACCACCACATGAACAGGGTGCAAACTGCATCTTCCACTCAGCAATAATGTGAGGTGGTATCAGCCCTCTTTTCCTACCTATAGTCTGCTGTCCAAAAGAGGCACTTACTAAAATAACTTTCCTAAAGCAGCACTCTACTACTTCGTGTAGCCCACGTCTCCAGAGTGAGCACTTTGGTAAAGCTCTGAAAACCAGCCATGCCTGACTGCCTGTCAGGACAGGACCACTGATAACATCCATGGCCCATGGGACAATACTTGGAGAAGCCCTCTTGTTGCTGGGCTGCTGGACGTGACCAGCTGTTATCACGAATCAAAGATTATGGAATGTGTTGTAAAGACCATAGTAAATCCAAGGTAAAGGTCTCGCATGATCAGAGAGACCAGTCCTTTGTGTCTGACAATGTAGGCTGTCCAGTGTTATCCCCTGTATTAAATTTAGCAGCTGTGGCTCTGCCGAGACACGCTTTTAAACAGATAGTCGTTAGCTCAAATTACTTGAAGTCTATGAGAACAGCTAGCATGTCAATGCGCTAACGCTAGAAGCAATTTGCTAAGCCTAATAGCAATGCACCACCCATACCATAGCCACCGCTGCTGAAAAAAAATCCTAGGGGAAGCACTGCTGTGACAGAAGACATAGGGAAGAATGAGAGGTGAATACAGGACATGACACCATATCACTGCTGAGGTAGTTGGCTTGGTTGGTTACCGTAACAAGGCAACTGTGATGTGCGTGTGTGTGTGTGTGTGTGTGTGTGTGTGTGTGTGTGTGTGTGTGTGTGTTCAGCTGGATTGTCGCCAAAGCTCCAGTCTAGACTAAGTTGAAGCCAGATAGCAGCTCTCCACTTTGCCCTAGAGAGGTTTGGTGGTTCAGGTCATGGTAGATTAGCATGGAGAGCAACCACAGTGGTCCAAACCCAGCTACATTAAAACTCTAGAAGCTCCTAAACACTAACATTATTATGGACTCTGCAAGGCTGCATCATCTCTCCTGTAAAATCTGCTGGATGTGCACACTGTGCACTTTTCACATCTTTAAAAGGTTTGGCCATGGAGAACCAACTGCATGCCAGTCACTCAAAGTAGTAACATGATAGCATTGCACTGGATATGCATGTGCCAGTGCTGATATTTTCTATGAGAGGAGCAGGGGATGAGAGGTGGGTTGCAGTTGTACACTGTAGCTCCCTGCCAGCCACCCGCTTATCTAGGCACTGGCAGCATCCTGAAACACAAGGACCCGCAGCATTAAAGCCTTATCTCTAGATTATTCCCTAAATATAGACACTTGGGTTAAATCCAGCCCAGTCAGTCACTTACATGCAATGTAACCATGGCTTGCGCAACACTGTTGTGGTGCGTTTTATAGTAGGGCAGTGTGGATGTTCAGACACACACAGAGAGAGAGAGAGAAGAGAGAGGGAGAGACACGGTGTGATTTACATCAGACAAGAATGCAAGGAGACTTTTGGAGATGGCAGGCAGCTATGCTAAGGCTTACCAAGGCTAAACCTAAAGGCTAAGCCAAGGCCAGGGGATATGCATCAGTAGGGTGGGCTGGGAAACCAAACCTTAGCAAGCCTATACATGGTTCTGTCCTGAGAGACTAGTTGACTAGAGTCAATCAAAAGTGGTTGTGTCCACCCTAGAGTTGGGCAATATTATGATAGTATCGGATACTGAAGATGGCGACAACATCATGATGTGACAGACGACGTATAGACCATTTCAACTTGACCAGCACCACGCAGTAAGGAGCTGACCGGGCAGCGCACAGCAGGGCCATGCCAAGTGGCCTATTTCTTTGCTATAGCCTGCATAACCTATTATTTCAAGATGTTAAACAATTTACAGAATGCAAGAGAACAATGTAGACAGATGTAAGATTTACACCAAAGCAGTGCAAAATGTCCAGTCAGAGAGAGAGAGAGAGAGCTCTCTCTCTCTCTCAGAAAGTTAAGTTGTTTTTGAATAACGTAAAAACATGATAGGCCTAAGGTAATAATGAGAGGTAGAACAAACAAGAGCAAGATAGAAAAATCGAAAGATAGTTTGAACAAACCTTAGAGTTAAGAGCCTAGTCTATTATAAAATAAATTATTCACGCACCCCTCGTCATTGCTGTTGTGAACCAAATGGCCAAAAGCCAAATCCTACTAATTAACTTCTTAGCGATCAGCGCAAGAAGTGACCGTTTTGGAGAGCCTGGCGTGCCCAAAGTAAAATGCCTCCCATTCAGGCCCAGAAAATAGAAATGTTAACCATTTGTCTGAGTAAAACAGAACGGATATGGCAGGCGAAACCCTGAGGAATTTCTGTCCTGGAAAAAGTGGTTGACAGAGTGCCTCATTTGGAACCCCTCCCTCATGAAAATGCCCATATAAGGGCATATGAATGCAGTACCGATCGCTTCCTCTGGATGTCAACAGTCTCGAGACAGTGTTCAGTTTTGTTTTGGATGCTTTAGAGCAGAGAAGAGAAAACAGGAAGAGTCCCCTTGGAAGTCAACAGAAGGGAATGCGCGCTCCCGAGAAGGCACGCTCTGTGTTTTTTTTCCGTCCTTATAGCTCAGTTTATATTCCGGTTTAATTATTATAGTAAATCTACATAAAAGTGTTCCTAAGGATACATTTAAAACTATGTTTGATTGTTCTTGGACAAGTTTATAGGTATAAGTTGAACGAGTTCTATTCACGTTTCAATGGAGGAGTGGAGGCTGTAATTTCTGATTATAACGCGCGAACCAAATGGAGATTTATGGATAAAATACATTCCTTTTTCCTAACAAAAGAACCATGGATTGTCTTCGTTGGACACTTAGGAAGACCTCAGCAGAAGTTCTTCAACAGGTAATTGATTTGTTTTCGCTGTGAAATGTGTTGTGTGAACCGTGAAGGCTAATGAATTCATGGTAATGGGAAAAATATGTGAGGTGCTACCCTCAAACAATCAAATGTGCTGCTTTCGCCGTAAAGCCTTTTTGAATTCTGACAACGCTGTGATATTGCCAAGAAACAGAGCATTTGATGAGTATGAAACACTTGTATATGGGTGCATGTTTAATAATTCAACTTTTGGATTTTGAATTTGGCGCCTTGCATTTCACCTGGTAGTGTCGGGATTGGGGCGCTAGCGCCCCACTGCTCCCTAAGAAGTTAAAAACAGCCTGTCAAAAGCATTAAGTTAGTTATGAAAAGTTATTCTCAAATAAGCTATTCGAATAAAGTGTTTTAATGTCCTAAAGTAGCAGCTTTCAAAATGGGAACAATTGTGAAAGTCAAGAGTCTCCTGGTGATTCTCCATCACAGCTTTATTTTGAATGACAAATATTACAGGTAACAAGAAGTGAAATTGAGCAACCAAGATCAAGATGGAAAAATCTAACGAGAAGTCAAAAGATACAGCTGAGTAAAGCTTATGAAAAGACATGTGTAGAGTAAACCTAATTCCATTGCCTATTGTTAGCAATGTAGGCTACAACCTACCTACAACGTATAGAAGTCCAGGCCTAATAAGAATGTAAAATTAGTCAGAAATGTGAATTATTGAATAATTATCCAGTTCTGGGGACAGCAGAGTTACGTGCTGATTGATGATTTTAGCTGCCTTTTTCCCCCACTAATTTAAATGATATATATATATATATATATATATATATATATGTGTGTGTGTGTGTGTGTGTGGGGGCATTAGGGTGCAATATCATCGTATATCACAATGGTTTATGGGTACTTAATAACGATAGGACAAGGTGACGTCGCCCAACCCTAGTGTCCCCTGTGTTTCTATCATATACTGAACAAAAATAAACGCAATATGCAACAATTAAAAAGATTTTAGTGAGTTACAATTCATAAAAGGAAAAAAAGGCCCTAATCTATGGATGTCACAAGACGGAATACAGATATGCATCAGTTGGTCACAAAGAAAAATAAAAGTAGGTGCGTGGATCAGAAACATGAAACATCACCTTCACAGAGTTGATCATGCTGTTGATTGCGGCCTGTGGAACGTTGTCCCACCCCTCTTCAAAAGGTTGTGCGAAGTTGCTGGATATTGGCAAGAACTGGAACCCAGTCGTACACATCAATCCAGAGCATCCCAAACAGGCTCAATGTGTGAAATGTCTGGTGAGTGTGCAGGCCATGGAAGAACAGGGACATTTTCAGCTTCCAGGAATTGTGTACAGATCCTTGTGACATGGGGCTATGCATTATCATGCTGAAACATGCGATGCCGGTGGTTGAATGGAAAGACAATGGGCCCTCAGGATCTCATCACGGTATCTCTGTGCATTCAAACTGCCATCGATAAAATGCAATTTTGTTCATTGTCCATAGCTTATGCCTGTCCATAACCCCACCACGGGGCACTCTGTTCACAAAAGCAAACTGCTCGCCCACACAACACCATACAAGTGGTCTGCGATTGAGAGGCCGGTTGGACGTACTACCAAATTCTCTAAAACGACGTTGGAGGCGGCTTATGATAGAGGAATGAACATACCATTCTCTGGCAACAGCTTTGGTGGACATTCCTGCAGTCAGCATCCCAATTGCATGCTCGCTTAAAACATGAGAAATCTGTGGCATTGTGTTGTGTGACAAAACGGCACATTTTAGAATGGCCTTTTATTGTCCCCATCACAAGGTGCACCTGTGTAATGATCATGCTGTTTAACTTCTCTGGGAGCAGTGCATGAGGTGACCGTTTTGGAGAGCCTGGCATGCCCAAAGTAAAATGCCTCCCATTTAGGCCCAGAAAATAGGATATGCATATATTTAGTACCATTGGATAGGAAACACTCTGAATTTTCCTGAATTGTGAGTGAATCAGAACGCATATAACAGGCAAAACCCTGAGGAATCTCTGTCCTGGAAAAAGTGATTGACACATTGCTCATTTGGGAACCCCTCCCTATTGAAAATGACCATATATAGGCATATGAATGCAGTACACGTCGCTTCCTTATGATGTCAACAGCCTCGAGACGGTGTTTTCCTCCATTTTGGATGAATTTAGAGCAGAGAAAAACAGCAAACAATGAAGACCCATCGTTCTGAGAAAAGTTCCCATGGCGCGCGCACGAGAAGTCACGGAGTGTCTTTTGTAGCCTCGTTATTGATCAGTTTATATTCCGGCTGATTTATAATAGTAAATATACGTAAAAGTGTTCCTAAGGATACATTTAAAACTATGTTTGATTGTTCTTGGACAAGTTTATAGGTATAATTTGACGAGTTCGGCCGGCGTATAATGGACTAGTGGAGGCTGTTGTTTCTGATTATAACGCTTGAACCAAATGGAGGATTTATGGATAAAAGACGTTACTTTTTCTAACAAAAGAACCATGGATTGTCTTCGTTGGACACTTAGGATGACCTCAGCAGAAGTTCTTCAACAGGTAATTGATTTGTTTTAAGCTGTGAAATGTGTTATGTGTGTGCCATGATGGCTAATCGATACATGGCTATTGGAAAAATATGTGAGGTGCTAGCCTCAAACAATGAAAATGTGCTGCTTTAAGCCGTGAAGCCTTTTGAAATCTGACAACGCTGTGATATTGCCAAGAAACATAGCTTTTGATGAGTATGGAACACTTGCATATTGGTGGATGTTTAATAATTCCATTTTGGGATTTTGAATTTGGCGCATTAGATTTTCGCTGGTAGTGTCGGGACGAGCCCGCTAGCGACCCAGCAATCCCTGACTGGTTAAATCAGCTATGCCACAACTGTCAGGTGAATGGATTACCTTGGAAAAGGAGAAATGCTCACTAACAGGGACGTAAACAAATTTGAGCACAAAACATGAGAAATAAGCTTATGAGGTGCGTATGTAACATTTCAGCAATCTTTTTTTTTTATTTCAGCTCATAAAACATGGGACCAACACTTTACATGTCACATTTATATATTTCTGTTCAGTGTAGATAATCTGCTTTAACCTAGAGGGAACAGAGACATAAAATATGTCTTTGAATAAGCTGTTTAGAGCTAGGCGATATGGCCTAAAAATAATCTAGATTTTTTCAAATTTATGGACGAGTCACAATATCTTGACTTTAATGTTCTCTAAATAAGCTTTGCTGTACAATTAAAAAGGTCATTTCAAACAGTCAGCAAGTATCAACATGAATTCAGGGCCTGTGAAATTATACCCAAGCTAAAGCCAATACCTAGCGATAATTTAATTTATAATAATCACTATTATGGCTTTCTAGTCAGTCTATGAAAATGTCCTTTTTGTCACAAATGTAACCAAAAACATGCGTAATGCACATTCACTAATAATGACTAACTTCTTGTTGCAGGTGTTTTAGAAAACACAGGGCTCAAACAATCACAAGCCCATGTGCTAGTGAGTAGCCAGCTAATCTTTATATTTTCAAGTTTAGCCAATTTTGATCTATTTGCTAGCTAACAAGGCAGAACAGTTGAATTGTTATGAACACACCCTTCTATGTGTCTCCCCAACTGTTTGAACAGCATTTAGCCTGTCCACTTTGTTCAGATGTTGAAATTAAGGGGCCTAGCTTATTTCTGAGAATGAGTTGCCAATTCCTTATATAAAATTGTGTTTTATGTTTATTGCACATTTATAAAACAGAATAGACAGTTAGTATAACAGTCATTGGCTAAAATGGAGCTAGTGGTACCACAACACCGCCGCACGCAACAAACCAGAAGCAATGTTCATTGATACTCCCATTTAGTAGTTTCTGCTCTGAGCGCAATTTGAGTAGTTGAAAAATAAAAAAAGGTCTCGTTAGAGAAGTGAACTTCTCTATTATAGTAAAATAATGTCTCCATTTGTTTCGGTGTCTTTATGACCAATAATGTTGGACCAAACCTCAAATGCAAATAGAGAGTTGAAACAGAGGAAGAAGTGATCTCTCATCTTTGTTGTTGTGAGTGGCAGGTTAGATGCTTGGTGTGTGTGTAAAGAGGAAGAGGCAAAGCGAGAGGTTTCAATCTCAACAAAATCTGCCCAAAATAAGCCCAATGCATTTATATGGGCTTATTTTGGACCTAAGCTTGCCGCCACCCGTCCCGCCTCTGGGACAACGACTTCCACTGTTAGGGCGGAGACATGAGCATCTCATCATTATTTACAGTTCTCTGGCGTAAATGAGAAGGTGCACGCCACAGAAGAAGCGAAGGAGGCGAGACCAAAAACATGAACAAGCAGCTCATAAAAACAAAGAAACCTTGATTCTTGCAATACAGGCATTTGAAATATCGTCAAAAACTCATTATTTATTTATCTCTATATATCCCCCAGGCCCAACTAGCCTAGGCTAGTCGTGGCGTACTACGCAGTCATACTTTTGAAGGCAAAAGAATGGGCTGCATTACGGCAAGGCAAGGAATAGACTAGATTAGGTCCAATCATACCTTTGAAGGCGGGCAGCTTTTGCAGCTCTCTGTTGTTGCTGAGGCTGAAGCGGGACGAGCTCTGCCTCTTGTCCTTCTTGACAGGCATCTGGGAACCCAGCTGCTTACCCTTCAGCAGCTGAGTGGTAGGAGGGACACTGTTACTGCCTTTTCTGTTGGAGCCCTGCTGCATGAAGGGAGGGAAAGAGTAGAGGGGTGGATCAGAGCATGCACCTGGGTTTGTTAATGAGACACCAAACGAAAGAAAAAAAGGACAAACAGGGAGGGACTATTCATTTCAAAAAGGTTTTAGCACAACCCAGTGTTGTCCCCAGTCTCCCGTAGGTTGGATATGTAATCTGGTGAACGTGGGCAGTTTCTCCTGTCTTGTCCCATCTGCATGCTGGGATCCATTCATCGCCACACACACACACACACACGACAACAAAGGGGGCGGGAATTGTCAAATTAACTTAGGAACTCAACTAATTTTGCCCTTCACACTACAAGACAGGGGTTTAGGGTTTTAGGCCTTCTTAGTGAGCCTCCGGCTGGCTCACTGTCTGGGAGACTAAAGCTGCTGGACCCCGTGATGGGCCTGGATTACTGACGCATGTGACCCAACCAAAGGTCTTTTCTCCCACTGATTAATTTACCCAATGTGTGCCAGGTTCTTATTAGCTTCATATACAGATGACGTCGGAAATTTACATACACCTTAGCCAAATACATTTAAACTCAGTTTTTCACAATTCCTGACAATTAATCGTAGTAATAATTCCCTGTCTAAGGTCAGTTAGGATCACCACTTTATTTTAAGAATGTGAAATGTCAGAATAATAGTAGAGAGAATGATTTACTTCAGCTTTTATTTCTTTCATCACATTCCCAGTGGGTCAGAAGTTTACATACACTCAATTAGTATTTGGTATCATTGCCTTTAAATTGTTTAACTTGGTCAAATGTTGTTTCGGGTAGCTTCCCACAATAAGTTGGGTGAATTTTGGCCCATTCCTCCTGACAGAGCTGGTGTAACTGAGTCAGGTTTGTAGGCCTCCTTGCTCACACACGCTTTTTCAGTTCTGCCCACAAATGTTCTATAGGATTGAGGTCAGGGCTTTGTGATGGCCACTTCAATACCTTGACTTTGTTGTCCTTAAGCCATTTTGCCACAACTTTGGAAGTATGCTTGGGGTCATTGTCCATTTGGAAGACCCATTCCCGACCGAGCTTTAACTTCCTGACTGATGTCTTGAGATTTTGCTTCAATATAGCCACAATTTTCCTCCCTCATGATACCATCTATTTTGTGAAGTGCACCAGTCCCTCCTGTAGCAAAGCACCCCCACATGATGCTGCCACCCCCGTGCTTCACAGTATGGATGGTGTTCTTCGGCTTGCAAGCCTCCCCCCTTTTCCTTCAAACATAACAATGGTCATTATGGCCAAACAGTTATTTTTGTTTCATCAGACCAAAGGACATTTCTCCAAAAAGTACGATCTTTGTCCCCATGTGCAGTTGCAAACCGTTGTCTGGCTTTTTTATGGCGGTTTTGGAGCAGTGGCTTCTTCCTTGCTGAGCGGCCTTTCAGGTTATGTCAATATAGGGATCGTTTTACTGTGGATATAGATACTTTTGTACCCGTTTCCTCTAGCATCCTTACAAGGTCCTTTGCTGTTGTTCTGGGATTGATTTCCACTTTTCGCATAATGTCAAGCAAAGAGGCACAGAGTTTGAAGGTAGGCCTTGAAATACATCCACAGGTACACCTCCAATTGACTCAAATGATGTCAATTAGCCTATCAGAAGCTTCTAAAGCCATGACATTTTCTGGAATTTACCAAGCTGTTTAAAGGCACAGTCAACTTAGTGTATGTAAACTTCTGACCCACTGGAATTGTGATTCAGTGAATTGTATGTGAAATAATCTGTCTGTAAACAATTGTTGGAAAAATTACTTGTGTAATGCCAAAACAATAGTTTGTTAACAAGACATGTGGAGTTATTTAAAACTTGTTTTTCAACGACTCCAACCTAAGTGTATGTTAACTTCCGACTTCAACTGTAAGAGCGTTAGCCTCCTAACTGTGTGGGCTTCACAGCCGTGATAGCTTCTTATACTGTATTCGCTTCATACTGCAGTTCATCAGGCCCTTGGGTTAGAGATTGAGACAGAGGTGTGGTTCATACATCCAAAACACACGAGATGGATAGAAAACAAGTTTCGCTATATCAACCAGAGAGAGGAAGAAATGTCTTCAGAAACCAGCAGAATACATATTAACAGACCTCTGATTACATTTAGTGCCCTTTTTAACCTTGCTCAAACAATGAGAAGATCATGCCAGCTCATAGACCATTGGCGCTTAAACAAAGGAAATGACCAAGCCTGAACCAGCCTGTCTTAATATGATTCCCATGTTTTTGTCGTTGTCCCATTGACGTGCCCACAAGCATCCGAGAGGAGAGTGGAGCCTGGCTGTACGCAGGGAAGGGGTGGGGGAGTAATAGAGCGACAGCTTGTTGTCCATCGATTTAAAATTTGACACAAGGTTGGCGCATTAGCAGATCTGCCTCATGGCTGATGACACACAGTACAGATAGATAACCCCGGATTATAGCCCCAGAGAGCAAGGCAGACAACACAGAATAAAGAAATGCATTACTGGGTGTTAACAAGGGACATCTTCCATTCTATTAGCTTTTTTCATTACTGATTGGTGTATGTGTGGTGTGTGTGTGTTTCTGTGGGTTCAAGGGCACATCTTCGTTTTGGTCTTCAGTACATTCTGATTTGAACTGGCATAGCTAACCATCTCAAGTGGTCTCAAGAGCACAATGGTAGTAGCTAATGTTTCGCAAACATTATTTTTACCATCCATTCTGACCAAGTGAAGGGATAGTGGCTACCTAGTCTGATTAAATCAGGCTGTAATACACAATGTAATACAGTCTGAAACTGCCTGCAAAATCATATAAGTGTTCATTACAAGCCAGAATGTTATATAAAATTACATTTAAACCTACTCTACCGGTTGTCTGCGCAGTTTGTCTTTCAGCTGTGAAAACGAGCTTTGGTGAATAAATTTAACTTCCTTCTGTTATAAAATACATTTTACCAAGACAAATATGATTATTAATGTTCTGAATCGTTAAGTGGGGTCTTTAACATAACATTATATCAAAAAACATTTCACAGAGATTTTTTTTTTGTTATTGCGTCTTTAACTTTAGGTTTCGTACACCAGCTTCAAACAGCTGAAAATACAAGATTTTGGGTTTAGAAGGTACATTGATTCTCTACACTATACTTGCTAGTTTTGTCACAAACTGAAATTAGGCAAACTATTAGAAATTTTGCAACCACGAAATGGCAGTTTTCTGCATAACCCATCTTCAATTCTTGCACAGAACCTAGCCTAGCTGACAATGCAATTTTCCTGATTTTGACAAAATAGATTGATTGGACGGACACCCTAAAACGTGAGATAAAATATCCACAGCAAAGTATTGTAGTGGCTACCATGTTTTTGAAACTGACTTCCACACTTACAGCTAGTGTCGTCTCCATGTGATTCAGGTTGAAAACAGGTACTTGAATAGACCAAATGGCATCCAAATTGAAACGCTTGCATTCAAAACCAAAGTTCATTAATATTTGTTGGTGACATAACGTTAGCTAACATGCTGACGTTATAGCACACGCCGCGTGCGCTGCAAATAAACGTACACATACATGTTATTCAATTATTGCGTGCGTCAACGAGCGGCTGCATAGCCAGGAGCTAAAATAGAACTTGGTTCAATTTGTGACGCATGATGCACTGCAAGTCCCGCCTCTCCCATCTCCTCATTAGTTTTTAGGAGGATATACCCACGTGGGTGATTGAAAGAGAACTGAGGTCCACACTCCAGTTGGTGGTGGTAAATGCAGCTTAAAGTTGGTTGCCAACCACCATATAAAGTCAGAAGAAGCCTGAAGGAAGAGAGATGACTAAAAACTAACTGTTTATCCTTTTATCTGTGGATGAATTGTTGGAGTAGAGGACCTTGTGCATTTCAGGTAAAATAACAATCCATGTTTATATCCCAGGACAAATTCGCTAGCTACATTTCCATAAATGTTTAATGCTTTTTGACCTGTCCCCAAATTAAAATAGTTGGTTCAGTTTATCACAGATCCAGCTGTGATTGAGAGTCCCACAGTGCAGCGCACAAGTGGCCCAGCGTCGTTTGGGTTTGCCGGTGTAGGCCATCATTGTAAATAATTTTGTTCTTACCTGACTTGCCTAGTTAAATAAAGGTTAAATTAAACATTTTATTTTTAAATCGAGTCTGTTGCTGGTGGACAAAATCACCCAAGCGGTGTGGTCAGCATGCACGTGTTCATAACGTTACCTCACTGTCCGAGTTCTCTTGTCCTCCAGTTTTGCCAACTTTTCCATATTTAGGAGACTCCTGTAAAAAAAATTGAGGGATGCATTGTTCACCAGTCAGCTAATGTGTAGGGACAGAAGCAATTTTTCACTGACGTTAAATTAACTAGCACTTCGTTCACTTTTTCGCGAACTAACCTAATGTTTCTGACAGTTGTGGTTGGTTAAACAAGTCGTGACTTTAAAAAGTGAACTTTGTTTGTAGCCAACGTCAGCTAGCGTTTATGTACCACAAGTCGTACATACCGTAACGTTCGGTACCAACGGTACTCGTTACAAACTATGGCTAGCTTCACTACAACACTCAGCTAGCTAGCGAGTCTAGTTAGCTAGCTGATGATGCAGTGACGGGACACTGCACATTTCGCGTCGACGGGGTGTCTGTTCGTAGTTTTAAACCGTCAAACTAGCTAGTTGTTGTACACTGCACTATTCGTATCAACTGTTTTGCAAGCAAACTCCTAACTCACCTTCTCCTTTTTCGCTTTATTCGGCATTGCACGCAAATAACCGCCGTCGTTCCCGTTTTGACACACTGAAGCTGAATCCTGACAACTCTCCACTGTACTAGCCGTTCGCCTATCCTCTCGGATATGATAGGCTGATCTCTGTCAGGTGACTCAGCGTGCTCTGAAAGTGAGCGCATCGGAGGGAGTTCTTTATTCCTTCGCGATGGAAGCACCCTGCCAGCGAGACAAATTACAGCACAAATCAAAGTATACAGTCATTGGGTGGGTCTTTCTTGTTCCCTCTCCAACGTGGCAGGTAGCAGTTTTTCTTTTAATGTGTGGGGCTACCTTTCTTTTAAATGAATCTGCTGGAGACCATGCAGAATTATGTCAGTTATCTAGAAAATATTATTTTGTATTTGTGTCAGATGCTCTGACTACGACACATATCTATTTCACAAAGAAATAACGATGCGCATTTTTTTGTATGTAGCTGTTACTGTAGTTAGTGCCTTTAAACATCATGTTCAATATGCCGACCTCTTTCAGTCACTGCACTGTGTGGGGTAGTCATGGACGCAGATGCCATCTGGTGGCCAGACTCTCTGATGCAAGACTGTAGGGTTCGCTGACTGCTGTGCATATTTATTCAGATTATGGAGTTCTTCCTCTTCCATTCGTGGTGTGCATGCCCAGGATATGCAACTGTAATTATGTACTGTGTAATTGTTATAGACTAAATGATTGTAATGCATAGTATTTCTCAGCACAGTAAGTGACCAAATAAGCTGTATCTCATCAACTCAAACTTGAGTATTTGT
Organism: Brachymystax lenok tsinlingensis; assembly: GCA_030435695.1. Classification (NCBI taxonomy): domain Eukaryota; kingdom Metazoa; phylum Chordata; class Actinopteri; order Salmoniformes; family Salmonidae; genus Brachymystax; species Brachymystax lenok. The sequence goes on along the minus strand of CM059796.1, from coordinate 6,712,660 downwards.
ACAGTATCTAATTAACCTCTAAAAGAGCTAATTTCATTCAACAACATAAATAGCGAAAATGAAGCAATGGAATTGGTTAACATGGTCAACTTTATTTTGGGGTCCCACCATTTCAAGTTACAGTATCAATTTCAGAAAATATTTACAGTCAAGTCAACACACAAAATAAAGTTGGAATGTCAATAAAAAAATCATTGATACAACTCAAGATACAAAAAAGTGTCAACAGGCTCTTGTTTTCCTTCAAAAGAAAAAGGTAAACACTAACCCTTATGGGAATGAATCTAAACTGCATGTGATCAATGCGGGTCAAGAGATTTTGGATCGAGAAGGAGGGCAAGGGGGGAAATTCCAGGTTCATGAACAAACATAAGTCATCCTGTCTTAATTTACAACACTACTCGTGTCAAAGCAAACTGCCGTCGTTCCAGTAACACTGCAGCTGAGTCAGTTGGTCTAGTCAACCTCCTCCATCCTGGATGTGTCCTCATCTCCCTCCAGGGGAGGCATGTCCTCCACAGGGGCTGAGGTTGGCTCCTCGGGGGTCAGGTCATCCTCGTCAATACCTGGACAGGGGAAGGGAGGGAATAGAGGGTCTCAGTCAGTTACTGAAGCTTAAACAATATTCTCTCATATCTAGACCACTTAATGCTGAGAAAACGAAGGAGGGCTAGATGGAGCCATTATGACCTTATTGATTACACCAACATGGGTCCTTCAGATCAGCAAACACAAAAAGGAGAACAGACAAGGGACTAGCGTTGATCATATAATGACAGCAAACATGGTCCTTGTTTGAGCAAACTAACTCACCCAGTCCTAGCTTGATCATCCTGTAGATGCGGTTGGAGTGTGTCTGAGGGTCATCCAAGGTGAACCCAGAGGACAACAGAGCCGTCTCAAACAGCAGAAGGACCAGGTCCTTCACTGACTTATCATTCTTATCAGCCTCTGCCTTTTGCCTCAGGGTCTCCACGATGGGGTGGTCTGGGTTGATCTCCAGGTGCTTCTTGGCAGCCATGTAGCCCATGGTGGAATTGTCCCTCAGGGCCTGGGCCTTCATGATCCTCTCCATGTTGGCCGTCCAGCCGTAGGTGCTGGTCACGATGCAGCAGGGAGAGGAGACCAGGCGGTTGGACACTGTCACCTATAAAGGGGGGGAGAAGATAGGAGAGGTTGGTTATTAGGGAGATGACCAGAAAAACATTGAATCAGGCAATCGTTGTACTGGCAGTGAGCATGTAAATACAGTGGCAAATATTGGCAGCATTTTTAAGGTAATGTTAGGCCTCCTTCAGCAACATGATATATGGAAGCAGTGTGATTAAGCGTTCTTACTTTCTCCACTTTCTTCTCCAGGATGTCCTTCATGATCTTGCAGAGGTTCTCAAACTGAGACTTCTGCTCTTCATGCCTCTTCTTCACGTCCTCGTCCTCAGGCAGCTCCAGACCCTCCTTGGTCACAGAGACAAGGGTCTTGCCATCATACTCCTTCAGCTGCTGGACACAGTACTCATCAATGGGCTCAATCATGTAGATCACTTCCAGGCCCGCCTTTCGAAGGCGTTCCACGAATGCAGAGTTAGCCACCTGGTCTCTGGTCTCGCCTGAAACATGCAGTAGATAAAGCAACTTGAGAAACCAGGTTCTTATCTGACAACCTATGAACTGGGCTGTACAGAGAGGATTGTGTTTCCTCACCGGTGATGTAGTAGATGTGTTTCTGGGTTTCCTTCATGCGTGTGACGTAGTCTTTGAGGGATACCATCTCGTCCCCTGAGGCTGAGGTGTAGTAGCGCAGCATGTCTGACAACCTCTTACGGTTCTGAGAGTCCTCGTGGATCCCCAGCTGGGATGAGAGAAAATAACAGGAGAGGTTATGTAGCTCTTTCCTGCAGTCAATGACAAAAATGTATAAATAAAGATGATAAAACTACTGAAAATCCAGTGTTTCTATGTCAAACAGTTTTGTTATATTTCAGTCTTCTGTGATGTATATAAAGTGTAATATTGGGACGATGTAACGTGTACACTAGGAGTCGGGAAGCAAGTGCAGGGAGTGAATATTTAATATATAAATGAACATGGAACAATACAAGCAACATAAGTAGCGTACAGACATGGAACACAAACGGAGTCAATAACGCCTTGGGAAAGAACCAAAGAGAGTGACAGATAAAGGGAAGGTAATCAGGAAGGTGATGGAGTCCAGGTGAGTCTCATGAAGCGCAGGTGCGTGTAACGATGGTGGCAGGTGTGCGTAGTAATGAATAAACTGGCGACAACGAGCGCCAGAGAGGGGGAGTGGGAGTAGATGTGACAGTACCCCCCTCCCTGACACGTGGCTCCATCCACAGGACGCCGACCAGAGGGACGGGGACCGCCTCTACTGAGGCGCGGGAACCCGTAGAACCATCTGAGGCGCGGGAGCCCGACAATCCGGCTGTTCTATGTTCATTTATTTATTAAATACACTCCCTGTACTTGCTTCCCGCCTCCCAGCGTACACGTTACAGAATAACACCTCACCAAAGGGGCGCATCAGGGAGTGTTTTTGTAGGCAACCGAGGATGCCTCAGCTTGCTCGTCAGGCTCCCATTCCTCAGCTGGCTTGACAGGTTCACAAGACTCGGTTGGCTCGGTGGGCTCCCACGCCTCAGCCGGCTCAACAGGTTCCCGTGCCTCAGCAGAAGCGACCGGCTCGCTCCTGGTCCCCGGGACCGTCCCTCTGGTCGGTGTCCTGCACCTGGGGCCCCGCGTCAGGAAGGGGGGTACTCTCACGTATACTCCCTCTCCAGCGCTCAAAGTCGCCAGTTTGCTTATTATTACGCACACCCGTCACATCGTTACGCGCACCAGCGTCTCAGACAGATTAGACTACTTTCCGGCTACCTTGATAAAGCACAAAATAAACTTCAGTTAGTGCTAAACACAGCTGCTAGAATCTTGACTAGAACCAAAACATTTGATCATATTACGCCAGTGCTAGCCTCTCTACACTGGCTTCCTGTTAAGGCTAGGGCTGATTTTCAAGGTTTTACTGCTAACCTACAAAGCATTACATGGGCTTGCTCCTACCCATCTCTTCGATTTGGTCCTGCCGTACATACCTACACGTACGCTACGGTCACAAGACGCAGGCCTCCTTATTGTCCCTAGAATTTCGAAGCAAACAGCTGGAGGCAGGGCTTTCTCCTACAGAGCTTAATTTTTATGGAATGATCTGCCTATCCACGTGAGAGACGCAGACTCGGTCTCAACCTTTAAGTCTTTATTGAAGACTCATCTCTTCAGTAGGTCCTATGATTGAGTGCAGTCTGGCCCTGGAGCGACGAACCGCCCTTGCTGTTTCTGCCTGGCCGGTTCCCCTCTCTCCACTGCCTCCAACGCTATTACGGGGGCTGAGTCACTGGCGCTCATCCATGCCGTCCCTAGGACGGGCGCGTCACTTGAGTAAGTTGTCACTGACGTGATCTTCCTGTCCGGGTTGGCGCCCCCCTCGGGTTCGTGCCGTGGGGGAGATCTTCGTGGGCTATACTCAGCCTTGTCTCAGGGTACTAAGTTGGTGGTTTGAAGATATCCCTGTAGTGCTGTGGGGGCTGTGCTTTGGCAAAGTGGGTGAAGGTTATATCCTGCCTGGTTGGCCCTGTCCGGGGATATCGTCGGGAGGGGCCACAGTGTCTCCCGACCACTCCTGTCTCAGCCTCCATTATTTATGCTGCAATAGTTTGTGTCCTATATCGGAAGTATTTTTCCTGTCTTACCCAGTGTCCTGTGTGAATTTAAGTATGCTCCCTCTAATTCTCCCTCCCGAAGTACCTGAGCCCTGGGACCATGCCTTAGGACTACCTGGCCTGATGACTCCTTGCCGTCTCCAGTCCACCTGGCCGTGCTGCTGCTCCAGTTTCAACCGGCCTGCGGCCATGGAACCTTGACCTATTCACCGGATGTGCTATCTTGTCCCGGACCTGCTGTTTTCGACTCTCTCTCTACCGCACCTGCTGTCTCTAACTCTGAATGCTTGGCTATGAAAAGCCAACGCACATTTACTCATGTTGCACCCTCTACAACTGTGATTATTATTATTTTACCCTGCTGGTCATCTATGAACGTTTGAACATCTTGGCCAAGTACTGTTATAATCTCCACCCAGCACAGCCAGAAGATGACAGGCCACCCCTCAGAGCCTGGTTCCTCTCTAGGTTTCTTCCTAGGTTCCTGCCTTTCTAGGGAGTTTTTCCTAGCCACCGTGCTTCTCTACATCTGCATTGTTCGCTGTTTGGGGTTTTAGGCTGGGTTTCTGTATAGCACTTTGTGACATCGGCTGATGTAAAAAGGGCTTTATAAATACATTTGATTGATTGACCTGGACTCCGTCACCTTCCTGATTACCTTCCCTATATCTGTCATGCCCTTTGGTTCTTTCTCTAGGCGTTATTGTCTCTGTGTTCCATATCTGTACACTACTTGTGTTTCTTGTTTTGTTCTATGTTCATTTATTTATTAAATACACTCCCTATACTTGCTTCCCGACTCCCAGCGTACACATTACAGACCAAACTCAAAATTGAATACATTTCAATTATAAATCTGACATGGTACAGATGCCTTCTTTTTTTAAGCTCGTAACCATGTGTGTGATGTTTATACTCTTGTTTCAAAGTAGATTTGTTTAATACTACCAATAATCAATCTGTACGACCCTGATTTATCCCTCAACCCCAAAAGATCTTGATGTGTTACAAGACTTTGACATTTCCCAGGAAGTAACCCAAGTTCTGTAAATATGATACCAACAAGGGACTATGTAATTAGTGTACTTATGCAAAAAAAAATATATAAAGGGGTAAACGTCCCCTTTAAGACTAAAACCAGACAGATTTCACATAATTTCAGCAGACATGAGAAAGGTGCACCCCCTGCAGATTGTTTCCACATGGAATCCAAGGCTAGCCTTAAGACATACGCAATACCTGTAACGATATGCCATAGAGTCTGTCTAGTCATTTAAACACACTCCAGAAAGCCGGAATATGGTGGTAAGGAGCTCTGTGAAGGACTGGGCCCTAAGCCGGCTTATATCAGGTTTAGAGGAGACAAGATGGCGAGGGGATCAGACGGGTGGTGACCAGTTAAAGGTTAGTGGAACAGTCAACAACTACACCATTCAGAATGTTCCCCAAGGATTCTTAAAACAACAGGTGCTGATAAGGGTCATCATAGTATCCACCTAGATCGTGTCTACCACTAAATACAATGCATCCTAAGTTCAGTTTAGGTTGGCCTTGAAGGCAATGTTACGTGATGATGAAAGCTGACGTGTGGTGAGCCTGCTAGCACAAAACGGCTGCCCTGTATCACCCATGTGGTGGGTGCTGCTGCAACATCAATTGTCAGAAAGAACCAGTGAGAATCTCTGTATAAATAATGCAATCCTTTATTACTATGTTCTATGCTGTTACGTTAAAAAGGATGAAACTGAGAGTATGAAACTGACCTTGATGTTCTTGGAGAACTGCTCGTAGTACTTCTTGTAGTTCTCTTTGTCCTCTGAGAGCTCAGTGAAGAGCTCTATACACTTCTTGACCAGGTTCTTGCGGATCACCTTGAGGATCTTGCTCTGCTGCAGCATCTCTCTGGAGATGTTCAGGGGGAGATCCTCAGAGTCCACCACACCCTTGACGAAGTCTGGAGAGAACGACAGAGACAATTGGTCAGACATCTTCTCAATTAGATTATAGCTCATTCCCAGATCTATGTGGGCATCTACTTCAGTTCTGTCTGACTTACTGAGGTACTCAGGGATCAGATCATCACAGTTGTCCATGATGAAGACCCTCCTGACGTACAGCTTGATATTGTTCTTCTTCTTCTTGTTTTCAAAGAGGTCAAAAGGTGCACGGCGAGGCACAAAGAGCAGGGCACGGAACTCCAGCTGGCCCTCCACTGAGAAGTGCTGTGTAAGTAAACAAACAGAAGGCCAACTGCTGAAACCTTAATGTACATGTATATTTGTCATTATGAAATTACCTCACCCATTATCAACTGACTAATACTGGTACTATCTATGACATCACACATCAGAGAGGGAAACTTAGTAAATAAACAGTGTGGGAACTTACTTCTGTTGGCCAATATGAATATAATATCCTCACCTTCACAGCCAGGTGTTCTTCCCAGTCGTTGGTCAGACTCTTGTAGAACTCTCCATACTCCTCGTTGGTGATGTCATCGGGGTTACGGGTCCACAGGGGCTTGGTCTTGTTCAGCTCCTCCTGGTCAATGTATTTCTCCTTGATCTTCTTCTTCTTCTTCTTCTTGTCACCGCATGCGCTGTCGTGGTCATGATCGTGGTCATGGTGATCTTCCTCGTCTGAGCCTACGTCCTCGATCTCGGGTTTGTCATCCTCTCTCTTCTCTCCTTCTTCCCCATCCTTCTTCTCCTTCTCCTCTTCCTCCTCTGCCTCATCGTCACTCACTTCCTTGTCACGCTCCTTCTCCACCTGAACAGAGAGGATCATGAGAATGTCAGGGGACACATTCATTGTGTTGATGTACTGTAGCTGACTTTAAGTGGGTAGTTGGCTGAAATATTTCATTCACTGTGCCTGCTTTTCATTGCTAAAATGCTAAAAGTGAAAGATATCAGCATCAATTCATCATCCAGGCATTTACATGTCCAATCCGAAATCAACTCCTAGCCCCTCCCTTGACACCTCTTTTATGCAAACCTGAAAGGATGTTTCAGATGTAGTAAAACAATTTGGGTAATCACTCAGTGGAGTTTCCACTATCTCATGACTGCTAGTTCTTACAAAGAGTGTGATGGGGTATCCGATGAACTGGGAGTGCTTCTTCACGATCTCTTTGACCCGTTTCTCCTCACAGTATTCTGTCTGGTCATCCTTCAGGTACAGAATCACCTTGGTGCCACGACCAATAGACTCAGCTATAGTAGAGTGACATGGGAGTTTAGTGAGTGTTTGGAACAGACCACACCAGGAAAACAACAGTCTGTGTAACTGTAGGCCTACATATCTCTACAGTTCACACAATTTATATAATAACATGTAAGCTCTGGCTAAGTTACATGTAAAACTATAATCTGTCCTTACCTGACGTGTCGACTTTGACAGTGAAGGATCCGCCAGCGGATGATTCCCAGATGTACTGCTCATCATCGTTGTGCTTGGTGATGACGGTCACCCTCTCAGCCACCAGGTAGGCAGAGTAGAAACCCACACCGAACTGCCCGATCATGGAGATGTCGGCTCCAGCCTGCAGGGCCTCCATGAAGGCCTTGGTGCCAGACTTAGCAATGGTTCCCAGGTTGTTGATTAGGTCGGCCTTGGTCATGCCGATGCCGGTGTCAACCAGGGTCAGGGTGCGCTCCTCCTTGTTGGGAATGACCTCGATCTTCAGGTCCTTGCCAGAGTCCATCTTGGATGGGTCTGTGAGGCTCTCATAGCGGATTTTGTCTAGAGCCTAGTTGAATGAAAAATAAATAGGTCTAAATAAATCTGTTTTTTGACATCACTAGATTAACAAAACTCTTAATTATATGTAAATTCTGTGTATTCTGCAGGCTACGTCAATATTTTATCTATAGATATGTAACGAAATATGAATAGTGGTGTAATAAACAAGTAATTAAAGTAATATGCCTGTGTGTGTATTTTGTAAATCACCAAATAATACTAAACTAAGTACTCACATCTGAGGAGTTGGAGATGAGCTCCCTAAGGAAGATCTCTTTGTTGGAGTAGAAAGTGTTGATGATCAGGGACATCAGCTGGGCGATCTCAGCCTGGAAGGCAAAGGTCTCTGCCTCTTCCTCCATCGTGGCGTCATGGGCTTCCGGCATCTGTGGAGACACAACACACACGCTGAATGAATATACTGCAAACACACTGTGGAGACAAGGGGGCCCAAGGTGGCTTACAGCCGGTCCCCATCTTAGGTTCTCAGCTGATGGTATGGAGGACAGCTGGTTCCATGTGAACTACAATCTCAACGCTCTGTTTTAACATTTAGAAAATAATAATCCTTGCTTGTGGCACAGTTTTGGAAACACAGGCACTGTAAAGGGGGCGTCCAATAGGGCAATGTAAATACAATGGAATTGGAGTCATGAATAAGGGTTAAGCGTAAGCAAATACTGAGAAGGAGGCACAACACTACACAACGCCCCCTCGCACTGCATTGTCTTCTGACAGCTTGCATCACTCAAAGCTGTGCTATCTGACTTAATGCTACACACTGAGCAAACAGCCCCTTGCAACCGTCAAAAATTCCAGCCCCAAATAAATGACTGTTTATCAGCATGTTAGTCACAGTATGGTTATGACAGTCCACAAGCCTACTTCAGGTCAACGGGAATCAATGAGATTCACTACACTCTTAGAAAAAAAGGGTTCCAAATAGGTACTTCTGCTGTCCCCAAAGGAGAACGCTTGTTGGTTCCATGTAGAACCCTTTCCACAGAGGGTTCTACTTGGTACCCAAAAGGGTTCTACCTGGAACCAAAAAGGGTTCTTCAAAGGGCTCTCCTATGGGGAGAGTGGAAAAACCCTTTCAGGTTCTAGATAGCACCTTTTTTTCTAAGAGTGTAGTGGGGATGTCATCGGCACAATAATAGTTTTCTCAAAATCATTAGACAATGCTGGAACTGCCATTCGGTGAGCGAGTTTCAGTCTTAAAGCTAAGACAAACAGGTGGTGTAACAGACTGTCCTCATTATCACTGCTGAATTTACTTCATTACTGTAATCCACTCAGTGCAAACCAACAGCAGAGAAGCCACAGGTCCTTGTCATATGGTGAGTTTACTGCTTTTACCTTTTAGGAACATTTTCTCCAATAAACTGAAATAAATTCCTTGTAAGGAAATTGATAGGCACATCATAAATTGATCATTTTGTACTCTGGACAAGCACACTAGAATAGAATAAAATGGAATCAAATATTCTACATTCCACATTGCTGGTAGACTATGTAAGTACCAGCCATAATGCTGATGAACAGTTTTTAGAGGGACGGATATATTTCATTGGCTTTCATTCATTATTCCATATCTCAGTGTAAACTGACCAAGCACAACGGCCAAACATACTCCCCCTGCCGGTTCGCGCGGCTAATGACATGATTCTAGAAACTACCAGAACCATCGATCAAACGTTTCCATCCTTTCTCAATCTCGCGACCGGGTACCATAACGAGTTTTAATGTGCATCTTGATGAATTTCCTATTTTAATAAATATTAGCCAAATCGTAATGGATAGTTGTCACGTCGACAGTGAAGTGACGTGAATGAAAATAATTTTCTGAAAAAGATGATCAAAGCATGTGTGGCAGTCAAGACCCACATTTGGATATATTGGCATAGGTTTTATAGGTCAACTTTAATAGAGAATGTGATAGTCCGCTATTTCAGAATAGCCTAAATTAATTCTGAAATAAGGTCGTTAGACCTACAAATTAGGAAATGTAAAATGCAATTCATTGCAACAAAATTTTAAATAATGTTTTTAGTGGATTATTCTGATAGTAAAAATATATTTGAATATATTATGTTGATATTCTAAACTTCCATTGACTCTATTAATTGGATAATGACACTCTCATCATCGTGTTGGAACATAACTGTTATTTCATGTCTTACCTTGCTGTGGAAATATCCCTGAATTCTTCTTCAGAAGTTGGTCGCCAACGAAACGCAACCTAGCCAGCTATCGGAAAAGATGGGGAGAGGATAACTGGCTAGGTTTTATAGACGCTGAGAGTGTTCGAGAAATCAGCTTCCAGAACCGTCTGGAATCTTCCTAACGCTTCTACTGTGTGTAGGATGAGCGTGTACACTGAGAGGAGCAATGGAATATCAATCAAACCCTACAGTTTCTCTGTCCACGCCCCTCCTTACTTTAAATTTATGGTGAAGGCGGGTTTATGGGCGTGGCGATGTCAAATCTGTACAGTGGGTACATAGTGTACCTGGGATATTCATCATCATTCATGACCCTCGCAAGATTTCATGATTAAGATCAACTTTTTCCCTAAAAGTCTACTCTAAAAAGATCTGAAATACAGGGAGCTCTTATGGGGGTAAGGTGATTGCAAAATTGTGAATGAAGACGCAAAATAGATAGTCCAGTATTGAATTATAAACATGCCATCACAATAATCCAGACTATTTGATAAAGAGAAAACATGTCAAATATGTTTCAAAATATTTTTTTTATTATAAACCTTGTCATTTTTCATAGAAAATAGCTTACAGAAATAGAAAAAGACACAAGTCAAATCCCTTTTGACTTTTACAGTTGAATAGGGTTGAAAGCAGCAGATATGCTATATGATTATGGTATTCATTAATTATGATTAATTAATTACAATACTTTCCCCACGACTCAGTAATGTAAAATGTAAAGTCTATTTGGGACACAATGAAGTAACTTAAAAAATGTATTGTTAAAAAGGGAAAAAATGATGTACTTCTGATATATCTTTAGTCAACTTCCTCCATTCTTGATGTGTCATCATCTCCCTCCAAGACAGGCATGTCATCCTCACTGGGCTGGAGGATGTCCTCCACTGCTGAGTCATCATCATCGATGCCTGTAGAGGGGAAGAAATAGCCCACATTAGAAAAACATATTCACATTGTGTACAATCTGCTATTCAAAGTATGGGAAAAACAAAAGCCATATTCCTAACCATTGTACTACCATGATAGTTCTGTAAGTTACTTGGTGTTTGCAGACCTGTACTGTAAATTGCTCTAGGAGGAGCCTTTAAACCCCATCAACCAAGACAAAAGTTGAGGGCAAATAATGCATTAAGGCAAAGCAACTCACCCAGGCCAAGCTTAATCATCCTGTAAATGCGGTTTGCGTGGGTCTGAGGGTCGTCCAGTGTGAACCCAGAAGACATTAGAGCAGTCTCGAACAGCAAGATGACCAAGTCCTTTACGGCTTTGTCGTTCTTGTCAGCCTCAGCTTTCTCTCTCAAAGTCTCGACAATAGGGTGGGTTGGGTTGATCTCCAGGTGCTTCTTGGCTGTCATGTAGCCCATGGTGGAGTTGTCTCTGAGAGCTTGAGATTTCATGATTCTCTCCATGTTGGCCGTCCAGCCGTAGGTACTGGTGACGATGCAGCAGGGGGAGGAGACCAGGCGGTTGGAAACTGAAACCTGTGATTAGTAGACATATTGACAGTTGTGTATAAAGTGGTATGTTATTAAAAGGCGTAGACACATTGCAGAGGGATTGGGTTCAGGTAAATTGTGCTTGTACCTTCTCAATCTTCTTGTCCAGGATGTCCTTCATGATCTTGCAGAGGTTCTCGAATTTAGTGTTCAGCTCCTCCTGCTTCTTCTTCTCATCCTCATCCTCAGGCAGCTCCAGACCCTCCTTGGTCACGGAGACCAGGTTCTTTCCATCATACTCCTTCAGCTGCTGGACACAGTACTCATCAATGGGCTCAATCATGTAGATCACTTCCAAGCCGGCCTTGCGGAGGCGCTCCACAAAGGAAGAGTTGGCGACCTGTTCCTTGGTCTCACCTAGAAGAGGATACACAGTTATTAACAGTTAGTTTACCCTGGTTTTAGGATGTCTTATTATGTCACATGGATTTAACAAAATAAGAATAATGGAGAGTGAAAATGGATAGCAGCTCACCAGTTATGTAGTAGATGTGTTTCTGGGTGTCCTTCATGCGGGAAACATACTCCTTCAGGGAAACCATTTCGTCAGCGGAGTTGGAGGTGTAGTAGCGCAGCATGTCTGACAGCTTCTTGCGGTTCTGAGCGTCTTCATGGATTCCCAGCTAAAGGACACACAAAGACGGAAAATGTTCAAGCTAAAGGTCCCTCAAAAAGAGAATGAGAAGTTCTGGTTGAAGAGTTGCGGGAACTTGGAAAATCCATTTCAAAGGGAGGAAGACCTTACCTTGATGTTCTTGGAGAACTGCTCATAGAACTTCTTGTAGTTGTCCTTGTCTTCTGAGATCTCGACGAAAAGATCCATACACTTTTTGACCAGGTTCTTGCGGATCACCTTGAGGATCTTGCTCTGCTGCAGCATCTCTCTGGAGATGTTCAGGGGGAGATCCTCAGAGTCCACCACACCCTTGATGAAGTCTGGAGATAAGACAATGGCAATTGGTCAGACATCTTACTTCCAGCTTTACTCAATGTCATGCTTGAGTGAGGTGCTGAGGAGGTATCCATGAAAGGCTAAAGGTTCAAGGTACAGTACTCACTGAGATACTCTGGCATCAGCTCGTCACAGTTGTCCATGATGAACACCCTGCGGACGTACAGCTTGATGTTGTTCTTCTTCTTCTTGTTCTCAAAGAGGTCGAAGGAAGCCCTCCTGGGCACAAAAAGCAGAGCGCGCGGAACTCCAGCTGGCCCTCCACTGAGAAGTGCTGTGGGAATAAAGAGATGAACGTTGACACATACAGTCTTACTAATATATTAATTCATAGGTTGGATCAAGACAAACCCATAAGGGTTGAGTTTTGATTTTCAGTTTACCATCATAGAGACTCACCTTGATAGCCAGGTGGTCCTCCCAGTCGTTGGTCAGACTCTTGTAGAACTCTCCGTACTCCTCATTGGTGATGTCATCAGGGTTACGGGTCCAGATAGGCTTGGTCTTGTTCAGCTCCTCTGCGTCAATGTACTTCTCCTTGACCTTCTTCTTCCTCTTGTTCTTGGAGTCCTTGGTGTCCTCATCCTCATCAGAACCGACATCTTCGATCTTGGGCTTGTCTTGGTCCTCAGCTGCAGAATCTTTATCAGCCTCCTCATCCTTTTCTCCCTCCTCAAGGTCCACCTCCTTCTCTCTAGACTTCTCCACCTGGACGAAAATTTTTGTTATTAAAAAGTTTTAGAATTTGTCCAGTATGGGGAGAAATGTTTGGATCCACTTTTATTAACAGGTTTCTTTCCTAGTTTATACAGTAGATTTCAGTCAATCTCCCCATTGTGTTGTTACATTGTTACAACCAAAGAAATATAAAGTTTAATTTGAACTTACAAAGAGTGTGATGGGATAGCCAATGAACTGGGAGTGCTTCTTCACAACCTCCTTGACGCGCTTCTCCTCACAGTATTCAAACTGGTCCTCCTTCATGTGCAGGATCACTCTGGTGCCACGGCCAATGGACTCACCTTCAGATCAGAAAAATCAAACTTAGTCATTGGATCTAAGCTTACTTCCGTTTGAATGACATTGTTAAAAAGAAGATTCAACTGATCCAGTAGGTTGATAGTGTTGTATTGGAGAAAAGTAATTGTAGCAACATATTAATCAATACTGTTGAAGAGGCTTACCAGTGTCAACTTTGACAGTGAAAGAGCCTCCAGCTGCAGACTCCCAGATGTACTGCTCATCATCGTTGTGCTTGGTGATGACAGTCACCCTCTCAGCCACCAGGTAGGCAGAGTAGAAACCCACACCAAACTGCCCGATCATGGAGATGTCAGCTCCAGCCTGCAGGGCCTCCATGAAGGCCTTGGTGCCAGACTTTGCAATGGTTCCCAGGTTGTTGATCAGGTCGGCCTTGGTCATGCCGATACCGGTGTCAACCAGGGTCAGGGTACGAGTGCGCAGGTCAGGGGTGACCTCGATCTTCAGCTCCTTGCAGGAATCCAATTTGGTGGGGTCTGTCAAGCTCTCGTATCTGATCTTGTCCAAAGCCTGTCAGATCATGGCAAAAAGAGGTCACATGGGTAAAATAAAAGTGCCATTGTTGATACCTTGAGTGAATTTAACAAAGTGGTTAGCAGACTAACTCTGGGATATAGCTTGTTTTACTATACTGGCTCAGAGAGCAGTGTAGAGCAGTGGCTGCTTATTAAGGTAAAATGTTACATGGGTCAATTCAGCATTATGATTAATCTACTCACATCTGAAGAGTTTGAGATGAGCTCCCTAAGGAAGATCTCTTTGTTGGAATAAAAGGTGTTGATGATCAGAGACATCAGCTGGGCGATCTCAGCCTGGAAGGCAAAGGTCTCCACTTCCTCCTCCATGGTGTGGCCGGCTTTCTCTGGCATCTGGAAGGAGAAACAAAATAGCAGAGTTTGTACTTCAGACTGATGGAGACTTCGATGCCACAACACTTAGATTTTAATTGTTCTTCTATTATCCTAACAATTAATGAATATTGTATTAATAAGGCTATTCAGAAGACATGTTTTTGAAAAGCACATAAGGCTTTTTGCTGCATTTTGCAATAAGACTTGCTTCAGCTAAATAAAAAACAATACAACTTATAGTAGCTTGCAAATGGTCATTGTCTGAAATGTGGACTTTTATATTTTACAGCTTTTAAAGCCAGAAACACCTGCTTTTTTGTAGACAGCCTCTAGTCTAGTCAGACCACAATACAATGAGGCAATGAGGGATTGAAGTATTGAGGAATAGAGGCACCTGTTACAGCCCTCCGTCAGAGGCTCCTATTGCACAGGCCACATCTGTCAATCAAGGCCTCTGCCATTTGAAAAGCGGTCGAAGTTTCCAGACCTTTTCACACCCCCTTGCCAACAGCTGCAGTCATGCCATGTGATACCCTTTCTTTGAAATGGAGGATTAAGATGAAGCAAGACTTTTGGCTTGAATAGAGTAGTTTAGAGTTGTATTAATAGAGCGCCTTCACTACTTAAACGACACAAACTAGGTCCAGGAGAGATACTTGTCTAGTGTAAAGAGACTGATCTATATTAAAATCTCTCCCTCTGCAGGTAGTGTGCAAGACATCTACACAACATACCCTCCTCTGAGTTGTACAGTGTAAAGACAATGGCTCTCCATACACCACATATCCCTGCAAGAATGACCTGAATACCAGTAGACAGCATTTTTGCTCTGTTAGCCAAATTGAAAATAAAAGGCTTTTAAAATATCTGCACATTTGTGAATCATTGCATTAATAAAGTGTGCAATATGTACACTATGTGCAATATGGTTTAGATGAGAAGCTCCTGTATAGTATGAATTGCTACCCTTATTTTGTTTGTCTATATACTATGGTTTTTACGGTATGTTAATTAATAGCTGCAGTCACACTTTAAGCAAGAATGTGTATTTGGCCACACGACATCCAAGGCTAGTGTAAACAGAATAGTTGCAAATCTGGTGTTGGAAGAGAGATAGATCTCGCTAGACATATTTTACTAACATAAATCCACCCATAGGGTGTCTTCAGCATTGCATTTTTCTCTCAAGTATAGGGTTTTATATGTTATTCACTTTCAGCAAAAATATTACAGTTGATCCTAAAAGTTATGACTGTTTAAAAGCACTGATATACTGAGAAGTATTATTCAAATGCCATTAACACTCTTCCCCATGAAAGATACTTTTTCCTAAAGCAGCTGCTTATCAATAAAAAATATCAAAGGCTTGATCATAAAACACATTTTTCCAGTTCAATGAATGAATAAATGAATCCATCCGTGTCCTTGGCTTCAAATTGACTACATGAACCAGTAGATTTATGGTCTGAGACACTTTCAGGTCTGATAATTGCATTATTCAATAACTTGGTATAGATAACTTGATTGTAATAATTATTTGTGCTGGCTGCCAGGCCTCTCTTCTCTTCCTTCTCTTCAACTGCCATGTCCCTCGCTCCATGCCATGTGCTCCTCTCTTGCCATGCACTCACAAAAGCTTTTACCAGATCCAGGGTAATTGTCTATTAAAGTCTCCTCACTGATTTAATGCCATATCAGATTAATACAGTGCGATTCATCCCCATGATACATTATTCAATTTAGAGTACCAATATACTGTAGGCTGCTTGCTTCCTGCTGGTGTTTCACCTTTATAATATCAATGCATAATTCATTTCCAGAATATTGGCTATTGATCTTCCTTGTGCCCCTGAATTGCAAGTAGCTACATATTTGGTTTACCTTTCTCCCTGATACCCTCTCTCTCTCTTACCTTGAATAGATAAGAATGAGCTCCGGTGCTTCACTTCTCGTTTGCTGATCGCTGTAGATTGAATCTCTGAGCGTCTCTTCGGTTCCTCTGCAGATTAATGTAGTCTTTAAATCGCTGTATTTCACTGCTCCTAATCCTCTATGGCTTCAGGTGAATGTCTTCTCACTTTCTGTATCTGAGGACCCCTGGGCCTACTCCATTCTTTTTATACAAGGGGCAGCTTTCTCGAAGCTCCCATTCAGAAGCTTCCAGAAGGAATGCCCAGTCCCACTACAGTACAGGGTAAGAGAGAAATGACCAGTAGGGTGGGGGTGATAGTGAAAGCTGTGAGGGGTCCGCGCCATAAACCACATGTGTCCTTATAGGGCAGCACAGTCACAAGGGGTGCCTGCCACTCGGGAGCCCGAGGCGTCCTGATAGTGTGTGTCAGGCCTGGCCCACTAGGCCCCACCATACACCCCCATGGCCTGTCAGCAATGTCACAGCTGTGTGCAGCCTTTCCAACCATCTGCTCCCATTGAACCACCCGGACAGACAGACGTAGGGCAGAAGGCCTCTGAAAAGATAACAGGCCGGCCACAAGTATTTTTGGGGGCCTGTGAGATTGGGAAAGAATAGATGTGTTAAAGTAATGGTTCAGTTGTAGGCCACAGAAACTGTGTTGAGAAATTGTCTAAAGAGTTTACTTCTACATTCTTTGATCCCGCCAACCCATAATACACACATAGGCCTATAGAAATACACTCTTTTGTGTGGGTTTTATCCCAACAAGAGGGCATGTTTTGTGTCCTAATGGTGACACTACTGCTCATTTAGTTATAATGATGATATTAACATGATGTGCAATATGTTGATTTTGTGTGAGGAGTTTAACATGAGTGGGCTAACACATATACAATACGCATCTTGATCATAAACAAGAAATTAGAACATCTTTAATACCAGAATTCTCAGGAAAGGGTGTACTGCACAGTGCTTGGCCGCAGACTGACCAGAGGATGGCACTATTAGCAACAGGCGAGTTATTAAAACATATCTAGTTGTTTCGAGAAGTTACTGTATCTCCCCTGGTGGATGTAAACATCGGGAGGAGACAGAGTAATTAGAATTTGACTACGGTCATACTACAGAGAACGTCTGGACAGAACAAATAATGAACAAGAAGGAATACATTGAATTGCTTGCAACTCTGATGATTGGACTGGATGACTAGAGTATGCAATTTCAATGTCATACATTTATGTAATTAATCCAATCAAATATTCATATTCACAACATTAATATACATTTTATGTAAAGGGATCGTATCCAAATTGAAATCTTTACGACATTCTCGAGCGTGTTCAGGATGATATGATATTCCAAAGGTCCACCACGACTCAAGGACCCACAGAGACCGCATTCTACACAATAAGACATTCCAAATCCACGCAATTCCACACGAGCGTTTAAACTAGATTAAAAGTGTGAAGCGTATTTTGTCGAGGGGTTAGAAGTGAATCGCGTCATATCAAGTGGCTCACTACTTTCGCTAAACCGGAGCGTCACTTCTCACTTCATTGATGCTTTCAGCGCATGGCTTCCAGAATCAACTTCGGAGCGCATGCTCTGTGGGTAAGATCCGGGTTCTGGACAGGATGAACGCCAATTTCCAAGATGGCGGCGGAGGGAGGAGGGAAGGAGATGAACGAAATTAAAACTCAATTCACCACTCGGGAAGGTGTCTATAAACTCCTCACTCACTCCGAATATAGCCGCCCCAACAGGGTGCCTTTCAATTCACAGGGCTCGAATCCGGTGAAAGTCTCCTTCGTCAACGTCAACGACCAGTCCGGCAACGGCGACAGAATCTGTTTCAATGTGGGCCGGGAACTGTATTTTTATATCTACAAAGGCGTAAGAAAGGTACATAGCACTCAGGTGACAATGCCTGTATTATGAAGAAGTGAATGTGTGTGTTCAAACGCATAGCAATTTGCTGTCCGGTATGGTATTTTCACTGACGTGCGCAGATAGCCAGACTAGGCCACTTAGCTATTGTGGCTAGCTAGCTAGCATCGCCACAGTTTGTTTTGCCCGCACCTTGTGGAGATGTGCTGGTTTACATGTCACCCACCCACCTAGCTAGCTGGCTGGCCAGTTAACCAGTTCAATTCAAGTGAAGGGCCCTCCTCTGTTGTGGTGGATTGTTTACGCAAAGGCATGAGATTACTCTTGTGTGATGCCTATTTGCTCTATGAATATGTACGATTTAACCTTGGAGTGTGGGCAAAGGCTCGTGCCCGTCTTCAGTTCTGACATGTTGATTGACATCTGCAGTTTCAGAGTATGTTCACTTCGACACGTTTCGTCGTTGACATAGTGTATTTTGACGTTGTGGTAATTGACTAGTTGTATTTTTAGTGCTCTTGTTTTAATTGATTCTGCACAGGTTCTTTGCAATCATAGAATAATTGACCATTGCATAGCAAGCTAGTTATGTGTGCTATGCTGCTGGTACTTCAAGGCCCCAATGCCAGCGTTGTACAGTATTGTGAAAGGGTCTTAGGTTGGAAGTAAGCTGTGTTTGTTGATTCGGGATGATGATGTCATGCAAGTGATCTGTCTGGTTCTGACTGGTGGTGATGCATTTGGGGGATGTCACTGCATTGAGCTGTATGCTTGTTTACAGTATCTAGTGATGATGATCATCATATGTCTGATCCACACATTTCTAAACTTGTTCAAAACATAAAACAAGTGAAACTTATAGACCATTATCAGACACCAGTAAATAATCAATTGGCTGCTAGAGGCTTTCTATTATTATGATGAGGAAGATGTTTTACCACTTCCAGGACTTACTGTGTTGGCCTAGTTGGTTTTAAAGGTCCAATGCAGCTGTGTTTTTATCACAATATCAAATAATTTCTGGGTAACAGTTAAGTACCATACTGTGATTGTTTTCAATTAAAATTGTCAAAAAGAAACGAGTAGCTTTTTGCAAAAAGCAATTTCTCAAGCAAGAATTTTGCACGAGTAGTCTTCAGTGAGGGACCTAGTTGGAGGAGCTTAATGGGAGGGATATGTAACCAGAAAATTTGCTGTTATTGGCAACTCTTTGTTATTGGTCTATTAACTTAAACTGCCTGGTGACGTTGCCAGGCAGACCAAAACAATAATAAATTCCCCCTCCCTCGAGCATCCCATTGGTTCCTGCATGAACGCCCCCCTTCGAGCACGGCATCTTCATGCTTGTGTGACACTAATGATATTCTGTATTTTCCCTGATTGTCCTTGCTACTAAAATGTGGCTTAACCTCTTCCAGCTAGGGTCCCATTTTCCAAATTTTCGCCTGTCTGACGTGCCCAAAGTTAAATGCCTACCACTCATGGCCAGAAACTAGGATATTTACATATTTAGTACTATTGGATAGGAAACACTCTGAAGTTTATAAAACCATTAAGATATAGTCTGTGGCTATTCCAGAACAGATTTAGCAGGCAAAAACCAGAGAGATTTCTGTCCGGAATTTATTTTTCTGTTGCTCTCCTCTCATTTTGAAGCCCATGTAATATTTTTCTATGGGGAATAGGACCGAGGTTGCAGTACTTATGGCTTCCACTAGATGTCAACAGTCTCTGGAAAGGGTATGGAGGAAAAAGCTCTGACCAGATCCTTAGAGAGAGAATTACTACGGGTAGGGAAAAAGGTAAACAGACGTGCACGTTCACGAGAACGTGAACGCGCCAGCGACCAACTTTCTTTTCGTCTTTAACGCTTTCACTTACCGTTCTTGTAAAATATGATCGCTATTATTCATAAAAGAATACATAAGGATGCATTATTAATGATATTTGATTTGTTTGTGAAAAGATGAGAGGTATAATTTGAACGCGATCCCTTCACTGTAAAACGGGCGAGTAGACTGACAATGCTTGGTGGAGTAGCTGAACGTAACGTGCCAAAAACAACGGATATTTATGGATATAATTATTTACTTTTTCTAACAAAAGAACCATGGATTATCTTGTTTGGACACTTGGGAAGACCTCAGAAGAAGTTATTTGAAAGGTAAGCGATTTATATTAGCTGTGATATGGATATTTTGAGAACCGAGCTGGATATGAATTTATGCTAATGTGGAAAATATGTGAGGTACTAGCCTCAAACAATCAAATGTAGTGCTTTAGCCGTAAAGCCTTTTTAAAATCTGACAACGCAGTGATATTGCCAAGAAGCAGAGCTTTTGATGGCTATGCAACACTATGCAACACTTGTATATCGAAGTTAAATATTACGAATATGTATTACGAATATGTATTTTGAATTTGGCGCGTTATGTTTGCTCTGAAAACGATCCCGCTAAAGGGATCGGCGCGCTAAGAGGTTAAAAGGAAAATAAAAGTATCTGCTGTGTGCCAGAGTCTTCCTAGCTAGCAAAGTGTCTGTCCTTTGCTCCAGCCTGCTGAACACCTGCCCTTTGCCGTCGTTAACAGAACTGCAGGAAAGCAGTGCCCGACAGGCGAGGGCGAAGGACACTGTCTACCATTGTCCTAGCTAGCCTCTTCTTCTGTGGGGTTTATCGGCTGTTGGCATCCAACGTTTATAGTGCATTACCGCCACCTACCGTACTGGATGCACCCCCCCAAGTATTATTCCAACCTCATAGTGTGCAAACAAAAAGCTTATTTTTCTGCACAAATTTTACATCCCTGCTAGTGAGCATTTCCTCTTTGCCATGATAATCCTCCCACCTGAGGTATATGTATGTATATATATATATATATATATATATATATATATATATATATATATATATATATATTTTTTTTTTACCTTTAATTTAACTAGGCAAGTCACTTAAGAACAACTTCTTATTTACAATGACAGCCTAGGAACAGTGGGTTAACTGCCTTGTTCAGGGGCAGAATAACAGATTTTTACCTTGTCAGCTCGGGGATTCGATCTAGCAACCTTTAATTTACTGGCCCAACGCTCTAACCACTAGGCTACCTGCTGCCCCATGAAGAAGCTGATTTAAACAACATGATCATTACACAGGTGTACCTTATGCTGGGGACAATAAAAGACCACTAAAATGTGCTGTTTTGTCACACAACACACAATGCCACAGATGTCTCAAGTTTTGAGGGAGGGTGAGAATTACATGCTCACTGCAGGAATGTCCACCAGACCTGTTGCCAGATGATTGAATGTTCATTTCACTACCATAAGCCGCCTCCGACGTCGTTTTAGAGAATTTGGTAGTACATCCAAACGGCCATACCACCGCAGACTCAGTGTATGGCTTCGTGTGGAAAAGCGGTTTGCTGATGTCAACATTGTGATCAGAGTGCCCCATGGTGGCAGTGGGATTATGGTATGGGCAGGCAGAAGCTACGGACAACGAACACAAAGAGATCCTGAGTCCCATTGTCGTGACATTCCACCGCCATTACCTCATGTTTTATCCCCTTATCGCAAGGATTTCTACACAATTCCTGAAATCTGAAAATGTTCCAGTTCTTCCATGGCCTGCATATGCAAACATGTCACCCACTGAGCATGTTTGGTATGCTCTGGATCGACGTGTACGACAGCGTGTCCAGTTCCCGCCAATATCCAGCAAGTTCGCACAACCATTGAAGAGAAGTGGGACAACATTCTACAGGCCAGTCAATAGCCTGACCGATGCAAAGGAGATGTTTCATGCTGCATGAGGCAAAATGTGGTCACACCAGATACTGGCTGGTTTTCTGATCCATGCCAACTTAAAATAATATATAATATATATTTGGGACCAACAAATGCATATCTGTATTCCCAGTCATGTGAAATCTATAGATAAGGGCCTAATGAATTTTTCTACATTTGTAAAAATGATGAAATAACACATGGAATCATGTAGTAACCAAAAAACTGTTAAATCAAAATGTCATATTTTAGATTCTTCAAAGTAGCCACCCTTTGCCTTCACCTGGAACTTTCCACATATGTTGAGCACTTGTTGGCTGTTTTTTCTTCACTCTGCGGTCCAACTCATCCCAAACCCTCTCAATTAGGTTGAGGTTAGGTGATTGTGGAAGCCAGGTCATCTGATGAAGCACTACATCACTCCTTCTTGGTCAAATAGCCCTTACACAGTCTGGAGCTGTGTTGGGTAATTA
Organism: Brachymystax lenok tsinlingensis; assembly: GCA_030435695.1. Classification (NCBI taxonomy): domain Eukaryota; kingdom Metazoa; phylum Chordata; class Actinopteri; order Salmoniformes; family Salmonidae; genus Brachymystax; species Brachymystax lenok. Next base: position 6,690,552 of record CM059796.1, on the reverse strand, counting down.
TTTTTATTTCACCCAGTCTCCTCTAAACAGTTGATGTTGATGTGTCTGTTACTTGAACTCTGAAGCATTTATTTGGGCTGCAATTTCTGAGGCTGGTAACTCTGAACTTATCCTCTGCAGCAGAGGTAACTCTGGGTCTTCCTTTCCTGTGGCGGTCCTCATGAGAGCCAGTTTCATCATAGCGCTTGATGGCTTTTGCACATTTTTATTTTATTTATTTAACCTTTATTTAACTAGGCAAGTCAGTTAAGATCAAATTCTTATTTACAATGACGGCCTACCAAATGGCAAAAGGCCTTCTGCGGGGCTGGGATTAAATCAATTAAATAAAAATATAGGACAAATCACATCACGACAAGAGAGACCTAAGACGACATAGCATGGCAGCAACACATGACAACAGCATGGTAGCAACACAACATGGCAGCTCACAACATGTTAGCAGCACAAAACAGGGTAAAAACATTGTTGGGCACAGACAACAGCACAAAGGGCAAGAAGGAAGAGACAACAATACATCACACAAAGCAGCCACAACTGTCAGTAAGAGTGTCCATGATTAAGTCTTTGAATGAAGAGATTGAGATAACTGTCCAGTTTGAGTGTTTGTTGCAGCTACCTGCAGCGAACTGAAAAGACGAGTGACCCAGCGATGTGTGTGCTTTGGGGACCTTTAACAAAATGTGACTGGCAGAACGGGTGTTGTATGTGGAGGATGAGGGCTGCAGTAGATATCTCAGATGGGGGGAGTGAGGCCTAAGAGGGTTTTATAAATAAGCGCCAACCAGTGGCAGGGCTCTACGCTGAGATCTTTTACAAGGAGTACATGAGCACATGAAAAAATGTAGAAGCTCATCTCCTATTTTTGTTGCACTGAATGTTATCCAAGTACTGTATGGGCACTGGCGCTCCCAAATATAAATGTCAGGTAGCACAGTAAAATATTTAGGAGCAGATGTGACCAAAATGGTAGCACCGTAGAGCCCTGAGTGGGTCTTGCGACGGGTATACAGAGATGACCAGTTTAGAGAAGAGTATAGGCTTTTGCAAATGCATTTGAAGAAACTTTCAAAGTTGTTGAAATTTTCCGCATTGACTGACCTTGATGTCTTTAAGTAATGTTGGACTGTCATTTCTCTTTGCTTATTTGAGCTGTTCTTGTAATAATATGGACTTAGCCCTATTTGGTAAAAGACCATCTTCGGTATACCTTGTCACAACACAAATTATGGGCTCAAATTCATTAAGAAAGAAAAAAATTCCACAAATGTACTTTTAACAAGGCACACCTGTTAACTGAAATGCATTCCAGGGGACTACCTCATGAAGCTGTTTGAGAGAATGCCAAGAGTGTGCAAAGCTGTCATCAAGGCAAAGGGTGGCTACTTTGAATAATCTCAAATATAACATATATTTTGATTTAACAGTTCTTTCTTTGGTTACTACATGATTCCGTATGTGTTATTTCATAGTGTTGATGTCTTCACTATTATTCTACAGTGTAGAAAATTGTGAAAATAAAGAAAAACCCTGGAATAAGTAGGTGTATCCAAACTTGACTGGTACTGTAAGTATTCAGACCCTTTGCTATGAGACTCGAAGTTGAGCTCAGGTGCATCCTGTTTCCATTGATCCTTGAGATGTTTCTACAACTTGATTGGAGTCCACATGTGGTAAATTCAATTGATTGGACATGATTTTGAAATGCACACACCTGTCTATATAAGGTCCCACAGTTGACCGTGCATTTCAGAGCAAAAACCAAGCCATGAGGTCGAAGGAATTGTACGTAGAGCTCCTAGACAGGATTGTGTCGAGGCACAGATCTGGGGAAGGGTACGACGAAAACATTTCTGCACCATTGAGCGTCCCCAAGAACACAGCCTCCATCATTCTTAAATGGAAGAAGTTTGGAACCACCAACTCTTCCTAGAGCTGGCCGCCCAGCCAAACCGAGCAATCGGGAGAAGGGCTTTGGTCAGGGGAGGTGACCAAGAACCGGATGGTCACTCTGACAGAGTTCCTCTTTGGAGATGGGAAAACCTTCCTGAAGGGCAACCATCTCTGCAGCACTCCACCAATCAGGCCTGTTTGGTATAGTGGCCAGACGGAAGCCACTCCTCAGTAAAAGGCACATGACAGCCAGCTTGGAGTTTGCAAAAAGGCACCTAAAAGACTCTCAGACCATGAGAAACAAGAATCTCTGGTCTGATGAAACCAAGATTGAACTCTTTGGCCTGAATGCCAAGCGTCACGTCTGGAGAAAACCTGGCACCATCCCTACAGTGAAGCATGGTGGTTGCAGCATCATGCTGTGGGGAGGTTTTTCAGCTGCAAGGACTGGGAGACTAGTCAGGATTGAGGAAAAGGTGAACAGAGCAAAGTACAGAGATCCTTGATGAAAACCTGCTCCAGAGCACTCAGGACATCAGACTGGGGGTGAAGGTTCACCTTCCAACAGGACAACGTCCCACAGCCAATACAACGCAGGAGTGGCTTCGGGACAAGTCTCTGAATGTCCTTGAGTGGCCCAATCAGAGCCCGGACTTGAACCCGACCGAACATCTCTGGAGGGAGCTGAAAATAGCTGTGCAGCAACGCTCCCCATTCAACCTGACAGCTTGAGTGAATCTGCAGAGAATAATGGGAGATACTCCCCAAATACACGTGTTCCAAGCATGTAGCTTCATACCCAAGAAAAATCAAGGCTGTAATCACTGCCAACGGTGCTTCAACAAAGTACAGAGTAAAGGGTCTGAATACGTATGTAAATGTGATATCAGTTAAAAAATATATATAAATTATCCAAAAAAGTAACCTGCCTTTGCTTTGTCATTATGGGGTATTGTGTGTGTAAATTGAAGGGGGGAAAAACAATCATCAATTTTAGAATAAGGCTGTAACACAAATTCTTTGGGGAAAAGTCAGGGCGTCTGAATACTTTCCGAAGGCACTGTAAAACACAGGAAAATCATGTTTTTGACTGCACTGCCCCTTTAACATGGGGGACTTGTGGGACACTTCTTGGATGGAGTAGATCTGTGTGGGAGATTGTAAGATATTTGAACACCAAGTGTTCCTGACTAATAAATGGTCTACTGACCTTGACATAATTTATACAACAGGTTTTGTGCCAGAGGGCCTGGATGTTGCTTTGGAGGCCTCTGTGCCCTGTCTGGAAAATAATTTAAGGAACAGACTGGTTTAATGCATTATGAAGGCCTACTTCTTCACTGAGTTCACTCCTGTCACCTTGTCATTTCCTGTAAACCGTGCTCTCTTAGCACAGGTCAGTAAGATTGGCAAACCTGCCCTCCCCAGGACTGGACTCAGCAGGTCTCTGTAGTCCTTCCTGTAGTCAGTGAAGCATACCAGAAGGGTATACCACAAGCCAGCTAACTTCCCTAAATCTTCTGATATAACTTTTTTTATTTTTGAGAGAGAAGCTTGAAATGTGTGTGTGTAGCTTTTTTAATTAACAAGCAAATCAATAGTTATTTCTGCAGTCTTATTAGAGTTAGGTGGCTAACTCATTGATCTTGTTTTGTAGAATACCCTTAGGTATAGGGCTGCAGAGCTACTGCCTGTTTAGAAAACCAAGCAAACAGCTGAGATCGCAGCTACCAGATTGAAACCAGATTGCATAGCGGAGAAGGTACGGTGGGATTCGAAATGGTCGGTAATCTGTTTGTTAACCTCTTACGGATCCGATCCCATGAGCGGGCTCGTTTCCGGAGCAAATAAAGCGCGGCAAATTCAAAAAAAAGTGTTGGTAATATTTAACATTCATCAATATACAAGTGTTCCATAGTCATCAAAAGCTCTGATTCTTGGAAATATCACAGCGTTGTCAGATTTCAAAAAGGCTTTACGGCGAAAGCACAACATTTGATTGTTTGAGGATAGCGCCCCACATATTTTATTCATTAGCATAAATTCATATCCAGCGCGGGTCACACAAAACCCATATAAGAGCTAAAATAAATCGCTTACCTTTCCTAGAACTTCTGCTGAGGGCTTCCCAAGTGTGCAAGGAAGACATCCAATGGTTCTTCTGTTAGAAAAAGTAATTTATTATATCCATAAATCTCAGTTTGGTTGGCGCGTTATGTTCAGATAGTCCACCAAGCATTTCCAGTCTACTCGCCCGTTGTACAGTGAAGAGAACGCGTTCAAATTATACCTATAAACTTTGCAATAAATAATAACATTTATAATTTATCCTTAAATGGATGTCTATCTATATTGGCTATTATATTTCACTCGGATAATAACCTACACTATAGAAAAGGTAAACACCGTGCTGCGCGCTCCCGGGTGTCTCGTGCACTAGACAAAGGATATCCTGGTATGTCATACAAAATCGTCATCCTTTCAGCTCTCTTCCATTATAAACGCTCCAAAACATTGCCCAGAGACTGTTGACATCTAGTGGAAGCCATAGGTACTGCAACCTGTGTCCTATTTCCCTGAGAATTCAGTAAACAGGCATTCAAAGTCAGGAAATGTCAAAAGAAAAATGATTTCCAGACAGAAATTTCTCGGGTTTTCGCCTGCTATATCAGTTCTGTTTTACCCACAGACATTATTTTAATGGGTTTAGAAACTTCAGAGTGTTTCCTATCCAATAGTACATATCCTAGTGTCTGGGCCTGAGTGGCAGGCATTTTACTTTGGGCACGTCAGACAGGCAAAAATTCGTAAAATGGGACCCTAGCCCTAAAGAGTTAACTTGGCTTTCGAAGACCTTAGAAAGGCAGGGTAGGATAGATATACGTCTGTAGCAGTTTGTGTCTAGTGTGCCTCCCCCTTTGAAGAGGGGGATGACCGCGGCAGCTTTCCAATCTTCGGGAATCTCAGACAATACGAAAGAGAGGTTGAACAGGCTAGTAATAGGGGTTGCAACAATTTCGGCAGATAATTTTAGAAGGAGAGGGTCCAGATTGTCTAGCCCGCTTGATTTGTAGGGGTCTAGATTTTGCAGCTCTATCAGAACATCAGCTATCTGGATTTGGGTGAAGGAGAAATGGGGGAGGCTTGGGTGAGTTACTGTGGGGAGTGCAGGGCTGTTGACCGGGTTAGGGGTAGCCAGGTGGAAAGCATGGCCAGCCGTAGAAAAATGCTTATTGAAGTTCTCAATTATAGTGGATTTGTCGGTGGTGACAGTATTTCCTAGCCTCAGTGCAATGGGCAGCTGGGACAAGGTGCTCTTATTCTCCATGGACTTTACAGTGTCCCAGAACTTTTTGTAGTTTGTGCTACAGGTTGCAAATTTCTGCTTGAAAAAGCTAGCCTTAGCTTTCCTAACTGCCTGTGTATATTGTTTCCTAACTTCCCTGAAAAGTTGCATTTGAAAAGTTTACTGACAAATTTTCTGTATCCGTCAGGTCCGTGGTGATAATTTTTTTATCGAACATGTACTTTTACTTTACTCGCATAAAAAGGTTGGATGGAAACATAAAATATATTTTGTTTTCTTAACGTTTAAGTGGCTATTTTTGTCAGATTTTCATTAACATAATAAGAAATTTTTCTAAAATTCACACTAATTCACAATGCAGCTGTGCTGCTGCTAGCAACGGGTTGGGTCTCACGGTGCGTCCCTTTCAAATGAAACTGTACTACCATCACTGTACCTCAATTCCGTCTCATTTAACTTCTGAAAGCCATACAGAAATTCGCTGCTGTCGCTTGCCTTTCTCTGCTATTTGTCCAACTGTTAACGTTGATGACGTAGTGGTAGAAATGTGACTCCAAAATAATTTATTCCTCTAATCATTGCACGTCTACTCCCATTTCTGAGTGTCAGGATACGATTCCACTACGAATCGACCTTTAAGATGAAGTATTTTTGAAAAGGAGGAGACTGATTAGTTGCCGTACTTCCGAGAACACAAACACTCACAACTTTCATAGCGAGCAATGAGGGACTGACATTCTGACCACACCGCTCGCGCGTAGCAAAATAAATGTACACATTATTCAATCATTGCACCCACACTGCTCGCGCGCGCCAACAAGCGTCTGCGTTGCCAAACGCTAAAATAGAAGTCAATTCTATTTGTGGCGCTCAACACGGTGCAAGTCCTGCCTCTCTCATCTCCTCATTGGTTTATAGAAGCATATACCCAGGTGCCATCTCCTCATTGGTTATACCCACGTGGGTGATTGAAAGATGAACTGAGGTTGGTCGGTCAGTTAAGGTAATACACCTATTATGTAAGTTAGATGCCAATTGTCCAAAGAAGGAAAAGGCCTGGAAGGAGGAGAGATGACTAGAAACGATTCGGTTGGCCGTTTTATATGTGGATTAATTGTCGGAGTAGAGGACCTTGTGCATTTTCAGGTAAAATAACTCAACGTTTATATCCCAGGACAAATTAGCTAGCAACAGCAAGATAGCTAGCTAAATTGCCATAAATGTTTAATGCTTTTTCGACCTGTCCCCAAATTAAGATAATTGGTTCAGAGTTTGTTTTGATATTTCAACCTGCGTGTCGTGATCGCGTTTGGTGTGGGGGGGACAAAATCAATTAGCGCACGATGGCGGACGCATTTTGGCATGGTGTGAGAGTAAGGGGAGGGGCACAGCATAGGCAAGTCGGGCCACCAGGCAGGCAGACAGAACTTCGCACTAGGCCTATCTATCAGCAATCGAAGCTGTTTCTCGCAATGGAATGATGTATCTCACAATTTCTTGGCTTGCAATGTCTTGCAATTTCAGTAAAGCAGGGCCTATCAATGAATAGGCTTGGATATTCTACACGCAACAGACCGAAGACTGAACACACACTCGTATCATTAGCGAAGAGAAAGAGCAGGGGTGTAATCATTAGTCCAAACCAGTGGTCACCAATCGGTCGATCGCCAAACTTAAAAAAAAAAAAAAAAATGATTTAAGTCTTGCGTTCCTAATTCTTAATTTGTTTTGCGGTAGGTGCACTGGATTCAGCTGCCCTGCTTGCTGGGTAGTAAAAGTGTTCCCATTTTGAGCTATTTAATCTGTCAATGTAGAAACTCCTCCTACCCGGAAGGTCAGGAGAGCAAATCAAGTGCCCCTATTGGCCTACTGCTGGCTAATCAGATCACTATGTCTGCAGCTTCCACGAGCCCATAGCAAAGTTGATACTAAAATTTCTAAACGTTTAAAACCATGACTGTCAACTAATACCGCAAAGAACAGCTGTTTTTATGAGTGAGTGAATGTTTACATTTTTTTCCAGCACTGTCAATGCTTTTAGAATCCAGAAAATGCGCTTCTCCCTATCCACTCCCGCTACAAAGTGTATCAATTGGCTTATTTTATTAGCGGCTTGTCTTTTTTAATATCGAGGAATATTTCATATTCTCTGGTTATAGTAGTAAGAACATGAATTCATGCATGAGGCAGGCGGTGGCCCTTTTTCGGTCAGTCTCAGCGGAGGGAACGAGAGCTGAGGAACGGTGAGAGGCTGACCATCAGATGCAGGCACAATCAGTCCAGTAAAATTAAAAGGAGTTATTTCAGTTTTTGCTCACTCAGCTGTGCCTCACAAGTCCTACAACAAATGATATATTACAAGTGTATTTATATACCTCAAGTTTTGAAATTTTTAAATGGTCTGAGAACAACAACACTGGCAGGGCAATTCAAGCATAGCCAAAATGCAGGGATAATGTATTGAGATATTGAGTGGTAGATCTCAGCCTCCATTTTGAAAAGTGATCTCGGCTCAAAACATTTTGCAACTAAAGGAGAATTTCTATTGGATAAATGCTGGTAGGTTGCTCCCTGTTTGCTTCCGTTTTAAGAAACGGTTTGCAACAGAATAGGCATAATGAATACGCCCCAGGCGAGCCAGTGCGAGGAAGTGGCTGGCATAAAAAGCTGTGATGTGAATATGTCTTGATAATCTGTCTAGCATGCCTTGCAAATTTACCAAAGTAGCCTAAAGTTCTATTTAAATTACACAATTTTCCCCAGGCCTATTGTCTAGTTAGGCTATAACACGGAAGATTTGTGATAACTGCACTATTTAAATTTTTTCTTTAATGTTAAAGATCACAATTTGGTTTCAAAGTTTTTAATTTTAAAATGTTCACACCCCTAATAGAAACTCACTGCCATCACTCGTGCTGGAGCTCGGAGTTAACAGGTCTGACAGAGCATTTATGTGCTCCCTGTTGTGGCTCTTGGTGTGTGTGATTGAATTTGTCATGGTCTTTCATCTGAGGGTACACAGATCAGCAAGATCTGATCCTGAGTGGAACTCTGAATTTTCCTCTCAGACATAGGCTTGGCCTAATCAATTGCTTGTCTTGTCTTTTGAATGAGTTTCACATGACAGGAGTTAAAGTTTAAAGTTCCATGGATAGAATAGGCCTATGGGCATTGGTTTGTCGAAGGCTTTGGAGTAGCATCGATTCTTGGCATTTCAAAGTGTGCTGGCCGTGCTCTGACAGCTGTGTCAGCAGTCTTATGACAGCCGAATAATCTCCCTCGCTGCCTCCGATGATCCTCCACTCAGTTGCATCACCACGGTCTCACAGACTGACTCTTATAGTATTGTTCCTTGGGCCAGGAGTTTTTCTGAATTTCCTCAGAAAAGCTTTCGGTAAACTATGGCCAGGTGTTTTTCCTTGTCAGTTCACGTGGACAGGAAAATCTCATCAATATAGCTACTTATCATCTTACAAGTGATAACCTAGCCTATACTTTTGGGGGGCCTCAAATCCAGCTGCAGTGACCTACTGTAACACTCACTGCCTAGTATCGACCAGCTGTCCACAAACCCAGTGCTCTTAGATGTTTTACATCCATGAATTTGACAACAGCTGTTAAATTACCGACATTACAAATGACCCCTCTTATAGAGTTTATACGACAGCATCTCTCTGGTTAGAGTCAAGTTGTCACCCCAGAGGCGTGTCTCTGCCCTAGCCACCTGTTGGTAGACATTGGCACTGCAGCTCTCTCTGGGCTAATGATTGGTCGGGCAGTAGGACCAGCGTATTGTGCCTCTGGAGATAATATTCCTAATAATGATTGTCCTTGGGCAAGTTTGACAATGTTGCTACTTGCTAGGTTATGATTTTTTGAACTGTGTGTGTGAGGGATGGTTGATCTGACTATGCATCCACATACCAGTATGTATTGTAAAAATACCATCTATAACAATATGTGATAAAGTGCTAAAGAAATTAAATGGAATACTTCAAAAAATTCAGCTTATCACGCTATACTATCACAAACATGAGTTCAAATGCTGAGAACATTGATTGCTTTTGACCAAGAAGTGATCGGTTGGCGCTCCATCAGCACCATGTACAGCCCCCGACACTCTAAAGCAACGCAGTTGAAAACTTAGGCTGGCTAAGGAAGTCATTTTATCATTCCGTACCCTGGGTTTTTGCTAAAATTACGCCACTGGCTATACCACAAAGATATTTTATGAAAAATCAAACCGCTAGATTGTTTAATACCTTTTCAGAAGATCCTCTTTGGAACTTCCTGAATAATAGATCATTCCATTCTCAATCTTCTTGTAAGATCCCCCTCAAATGCCAGTTGGGTTAGTTTAGTTTTCCAGAAGCATGCTTCTTCTGTGCTGACTGAACACATTTGTCAAAGTGGAAAAGGAGTTCTCGCATGAAGCTGTGGATGCCCCAAAAGTCAATCCATGTGCAGTAAGCAGACCACTTTGACTCCGGTGTAAAGATCTGTTGCTTTTGCATCGAGTAAGTTGATTGGAGGATCGAGAAGACTGATTCTGTGACCATGGTGGCTGTAAATTTAAAGCCAGGGTCCGTCACTGCCTTCTGCAGCCCTGTAGCCTCGAGGCTTTGGTCAGCTCTCGACGCAGCACATTTTGACTTGGCTACTGATACTGCCTGGGGTTGTTCGACATGAAAAATGACTTGTAGATCAATGACTGTCAACATAATGACATACTTAGCTCGACACTGAAAGAGCGGACGCAGGCCGATGCAGTCGTATCTTAAACATTTGAACTGGGGACGTTGCTTATCGGTGGTGAATCGTTGCATCTCTACTAATATTGTTGCTATAGGGCAATTCCACGGTATGGGGGTTGTGCTGAGACTCAGATATTTCACTTAAAATGTATGCCAAACAAAAAACATTGATTTCAAAGTTTAACAAACCATACAACTATGCACAAGGAATGCTTTTAACAATTTACACACATTTTTACACAAACATTTACTGGAAGAACTGCAGATGCTAAGTTTGGTAACAGAATTTTGGTAAAATCTCTTTTTATATTTTTTTTGTGTCCTGCACAAACCATTCTATTCATGGTACTTTCCACAAACTGTTAAATATCTGCTCTGAAAGAAGATTCAACGATGTCTGCAGAAAGAATGGGGTGTCAGCTATGTCATGACACATTGACTTTGAAAACATCTATTTTGGTTATTGAACTACAGTAAGTGAAGTGGATTTACACCCGCTAATGAAATTTCATCACAGGTCCCTGATCTGTACTACACAGAAATGCATAATTATGGATCTGAATGTCACTTCATGGTGATGTATCCTAAATAGGTACACAAAGGTAGAAATATGGCAGATCCTCCTTTGCATGTTTTGGGTATTATTCTACACTATTTTAATGAGCTCTGCCCCCAAACGACCAAATTCTGTTACCGGTTTTGTTTAGAGAATTCCGTTTCTGATTTTGTAACAGAATTTAGTTTTAATCACTTAACATTTTAATAAACACATTTGCTATCAGTAAAAACACTTAACTAATTGATAGGTCTACCTTGTTACTTCTTCATTATTCTCCCTCATGAAGGAGAACGATTTTGAAAATATCTTAAAGATATGTGGGTTTTTGGTAACGGAATTAAAGCACAAGGCAATGTTTCTTAAATGCTGAATACCTTTTTTAAGACTTTCTGGTAGATGTTTTTCGAAGACCAGTTTTCCATCTGTTTGACCAGAAATCAAAGCCAAGTTTTTAGGATGGAAAATGGTTGAACATTTTATGTCCCTTAATTCCTCAACATTATAGACTCTTAGCTTTCATTTGACACCCAATTTGACATTCTCCTATGAACTTCACATGTTGGTGCTCATGGGTCCTTTTACATGGAAATGATACCATTTCTCATTAGGTCAATGATTATCTGCAAGTGTTTATATAGACAGGAGGAATGGCCTAAAATAACTGAGGTGTGTGTTCAAGATAATTGCTGTACCTGTGAGTCAGACTTTGTGTCCTGTGTTTCTCCACGTTTCTAGGCGGCTGACCTGAGCAAGCCCATAGACAAAAGGATATACAAAGGAACGCAGCCCACGTGTCATGACTTCAACCCTCTCACAGCCACAGCGGAGAGCGTCTCCCTGCTGGTGGGTTTCTCGGCCGGCCAGGTGCAGCTCATTGACCCAATCAAGAAAGAGACCAGCAAGCTCTTCAATGAGGAGGTAGGTTTAGCAGAGTTTACTTTAGCCAAGCTGGCTAAGATGGGTGTCCTATGTTGTTGACTGCCTACTGGGAGGAAACTGTTTTCTAATGCAAAATGAGAGTAAAGGTTCTGTTCCAATATTCAATGTATTAGGCATGCATTTAAGTGGAACGCTAGTGTTGATATCTTGTTTGAATGCATGTCTGACAACACTGAGTTATTTGTCTCTCGCTGACAAGCCACTGTCTCCCCCTCTCTCCCTCAGAGACTGATAGACAAGTCTCGTGTGACGTGTGTACGGTGGGTTCCTGGCTCAGAGAGCCTCTTCCTAGTGGCCCACTCCAGCGGCAGCCTGTACCTGTACAATGTAGAGCACACCTGTGGCACCACGCCACCCCACTACCAGCTCCTCAAACAGGGCGATGGCTACGCCGTGCACACCTGCAAGAGCAAGTCGGCCCGCAACCCCCTACTGCGCTGGACAGTAGGCGAGGGGGCGCTGAACGAGTTTTCCTTCTCCCCCGATGGGAAGTTCCTTGCGTGCGCCAGCCAGGACGGCTTCCTGCGCGTGTTTGGCTTCGACGCAGCCGAGCTGCACGGCACAATGAAGAGCTACTTCGGCGGGTTGTTGTGCGTGTGCTGGAGCCCGGACGGACGATACATAGTGGCCGGGGGGGGGAGGATGACCTGGTGACCGTCTGGTCCTTCTCAGACTGCAGGGTGATCGCCAGGGGCCACGGCCACAAGTCGTGGGTGAGTGTGGTGGCGTTTGACCACTGTACGACCAGCGTGGAGGACAGCGACCCACCCGCCGAGTTCAGCGGGAGCGACGAGGAGTTCCACGAGCAGATCCACTTTGGAGGGGGGCGGGACCGGGCCAATAGCTCCCAATCACATCTCTCCAAGAGGAACTCTACAGACGGCAGGCCAGTCAGCGTGACCTATCGCTTCGGCTCGGTGGGCCAGGACACCCAGCTGTGTCTGTGGGACCTGACTGAGGACATCCTGTTTCCTCACCTGCCCCTGTCACGTACCAGAACTCACACTAACGTCATGAGCGCCACCAGCCCCCCCACCTACTGGGGCGGCAACAACTAATACTGCTGCTACTACTACTACTACTACTACTACTACTAGTCCTACTACTAACCCACCCGGTACCAATGGCAACAACACAGTGAGCAGTAGTAGTGGTAACAGTGGCGCCCCCGCTAATTCGCTCCCTGCCCCCCTGCCGCGCTCCAACAGCCTGCCACACTCCTCCGGCCCCGCAGGGGGCAGCACCACGCCTAACAGCCACACAAGCAGCAGCAAAGGAAGCAGCATCATCGACAGCACCTTCATCGCCACGGGCGTTAGCAAGTTCGCTACACTGTCGCTGCACGACACACGCAAGGAGCGCCACGAGAAGGACCACAAACGCAACCACAGCATGGGCCACATCAGCAGCAAGAGCAGTGACAAGCTCAACCAACTGAGCTCTGCGGCGCGGACGGCCAAGGCGGACGCCGCTAAGACTCTGGGCACGCTGCTGTGCCCGCGCATGGAGGAGATTCCTCTGCTGGAGCCGCTGGTGTGTAAGAAGATTGCTCACGAAAGACTCACTGTGTTAATATTCCTGGAGGACTGTCTGGTCACAGCTTGCCAGGAGGGCTTCATTTGCACATGGGCCAGGCCCGGTAAAGTGGTGAGTCTGTTACAACCTCAAACCTTAGACATATGGGCCAGGCCTTGGAAAGTGGTGAGTCTTAAGCCCAAGCCACTTCCAACCCCAGACACTTCAGTTTGACATCAAACACCTAGACTAGACACTTATCATAAATCTCTGAAAATGATTGAGTGGTTGAGTTGGGGTTTGCGACGCAGCATCTTCTTTTTGCCCACTGTGATTTGCTTACAAGGGTGATTATCAATCCAGGATCTTAATTTGTTTTTCTTTGTCGTGATGAAAACGTACCGTTTCCCCTCAATGACCTAAGTTTGAATTCAAATTGTTTTACTGTTCAGAGTTTCCAAAAAACCATCTCTTCTCCTCTAACTCATTCCCCTCTGCTCTCTTCCTCCACAGGGCTTACTATCATCTCAGAACCCGGCCAACTCTCCTAGTGGGACTGTTGTATAGCCCTGGTGCTAGTGCTGCTAAACTAAACCAAGCTCCACCAGACCACAGACAGACATGATGGGATGACCTGGCCACACCTCGCCGCAGCGCTGTTCTTTTCTTTCTCTCGCTCTCTCACACACACCTTCATCACAATCACCACTACTCAAGCTCTTTTTGTTCTGTTAATCTTTAGATAGAAAGATGGATAGCTAACGTGGACCATTGAGGGTAGATGGGTTGGCCCACAGTCTGAAAAGAGTGTAAAGGATCATGTGAAAGGTGCAGAATGCTTGAAATTGTCCAGGAGGAATTAAAGTGTTGTTCAGAGAGGGAGGCTGGCTGCGATGTTTACTTTGTTTTCACCTCCCTTCCTCTCTCAACATTCTCTTTCCCGGTCCAAAAACAAAAGCTACAGCTTGTTTTCAGACTGGGCTTGTCTCTAATAGCTTGGCCTCCTCCAGAAACCACCCCTAGCCACTACTACCCTCTAGGCACTTCATGTAGATCTGAAAGACCTTGTATAGGTTTAATCAATATGGTAGTAGGCACTTTTCTCCACTATTCAGTCCTCTCAGATCTAGCCTAGGTATTAGGGGCTAGGTGTTGTCTTGGGACAGGTGCTATCTCTTTTAGCTAGTTCCACATCCATGACTAACCCTGGTGGAGTTGGATCACGTTCATAGCAAAGGGAGACCGGAGCAGTTTGCTTCCTATAACTACAATGAATTTAAATCAGAATATCACAGCTTGAGTACGTTGCACTGATTTGATTGTTTCTGTTAATTTTTATTCAGAATTATGATCGGCCTTTGGATGCACTTGGGTTGTGGCGAGTAATCTCTGTCTGGATGCTGCAATCATAGTTTTTTTTTTTTTTTTTAAGAAAAAAAAGAGAATTGTTTGCACTTAATAGTTTGTTAGAAGAGAATGGCTTTACAATTTTGGAGTGTGCAAGGACTCCCCCGACAAAGTTGTTAAAAATATAAATAGAATTAAAAACCTTTATCTATTGAACATTTATTTTAATATTGTTTCAGATTTAAAAAATGGGCTCTGTATTATATGTAAATATTGTACTTCAATGATTTGGTGAAATGATCATTATTACACTAGTTTGAAGTTCTTCATTTCAGAAAATAGTGATATTTCTAATTCAGAAAAATATACATAATAATATTAAAAATGAATCTTGAATATGCAGGTTCATGTTTTTTTCCTTTCTGTTGTACATAAAGAGAATTCAGGTGTATTTTTCATAATGAAATGTTTGTTATAGGAGATGTCTCTATGGAATCCTCTTTATCTAGTAGGTAGTGCTGAAAGCGAGGCTGTCGCTGCAGACTCCTCTATGTAGAAAGGTTTTCCCAGTCCCAAACTCGCCCCTGCACCCTATGCACTTGTGAAGACCAGAGAGCATGGCTGCAGGAAGATGTTTTGGGATGGGGGGGTGCTGTCGATGAGGTTCTGAGTAATATTTTTCTCTGTGCTGTGCTGAGAGGATTGTATAGGCAATATGGAAATCGAAAGACTAGATATAATCTTAACCATATTTCTCATATACCTATCCGATCTTCGTAGATCTCCACAAGTGTCACAGGGCTTAGGTGCTAGTGGTTGTTTTGGGACTGGGCCGTAGGCTATGGTAGGTGCCGTCTAATTCAGCCATCACTCAGAGCTCAGGTAAACCACGGAAGACTAACGCTAACATAGTTCTCTTACCCATTATTAGGCCCCAGTACATAAAACATCTGTGAATTCACTTACCTACCTACCTAGTATACAAATATGACTAAACCGGTGTTATATGTGTGTGTGGACTATGGCCGCTTCATGAGTAATGACAATGGGACTGTGTGTCAACCACAAGTGTGTGAACCACATTTCTGGCCAACTGACACTGTTGATAAAGGTCAACACTTGATGGCGGTATGAGTGCTGGGTCTTGTTTACGGGGGGTGGAACATTACGAAACGTTCACATAGAAATGTATTGTCTAGAAAAGATATGGGAATATCTGTCGTGTAGATGGGGAATGAAGTTAGCTCTATTCATTACATTTATAGGTGCACATTTCAGCTGAGTGTTTTCCGAAAGCTTCATAGCACTGAGATCATCTTACAACCATTGCCTACAATGGACTTCTATAACGATTATTTTAGCGTATGAAGCGTCCGGAAACTCGCACTCGAGTGTTTCATCTCCCTGAACCCACCCCAGGAGATGAGGGAGGTTTGTGAAGCACCCAGGTAGGCAGTGTGAGGACTCTCCAAGGTCTAACAGTGGGAGTATTTTTTTCCCTCCATGTGACACCTATTAAACAACTTTGACAGACCTCGTTGTCTCCGACCTCCAGTCTTTATTAGTAGGCCTACTGGCTGAATGAGTATGAATGGACAGTCAGTCAAGAGTTTCCTCTCAATTCTGTTTTATTCACACTTGAATTAAACAATTATGAGTGTAGCTGTAACACTCTGTTTTGGTAGTATTGAGTGGACAAATGAGACTTTGATTTCATTTGAACAGACTGTCACATCACTGAACATAATGTTTTGTTTGACCAACTGTTCAATAGCGTTATGACTAAAAGAGCGGAAATGGTTTCTTGGAACATAGATTAAACCACCACATTGTGTCTCCACCTCCCCCACCCTAAACATTACGGACCTAGGAATAGTAAAGCTATTAGTGTTTTGGGTCTTTGTGGACCCCTCCACAAGTGCAGCCCAGGGGGGCGATGGGACTCCTCTCTGGGCTAGAGGGACAAGTAGACAGAGCCTGTAATCATCTTTATCGGAGTAGGGTAGAATATAACTTGTTGTCCGTACAGAGATGGAAATGTCCTGTGTTTGTCATGGCATTCTTAGTGCCACCATGGTGGATGCAATGGAGTTCTCTGCTAAACTCAATAGATCTATATCTGAGGGAGTCTGTCTCAACTTGATCAGAATGTTTTCTGGTTTCACATCCCGATGGAAGAGAATCTACACGTCACAGAAATCAACTGAAATTACCCTTGACACAGTATCAGAAGTGAGCCTGCTCTCCTATGCTCATCTGTGCATACCGGTACATGTGGTCCAGAGACTTGCAGAGCTGGTACATGTAGTTGTGGAGCCTGCTCTCTGGCATGGAGTACTGTCAGGCTAACCCGGAGGTCTGGGGTTATGGTAGAAATGAAGCACAGTTATTCCACCTCACCCCTGATAAAATCCCCAGTTTACTGCTGAAAGCGTTTTAAATTCCAGTGTTTCATGCCAGCTGTGTTTCATGCCCGATAGTTGTGAATGTTCCTTCCCTTTTGCCCTCTTTCACTCTGATGGGGGTGGATATGTGGAAGAAATATGGCGGGAAACTAGATGGAAAAACTGGTTACGACCACGTCTGAGATCTATGAAGAGGAATGAATGAGGGAGGAAGGAAGAACAATGTTTTGAAATGAAATGCAGCTATATACTAAGCGTAGACTAAGACTACATAGACCTTCACTGACCTTTATTCAGCTCATAGACGTTCATCTCCATCAGCTCACATATCTCTATGGCACCACTGTTCTCATCACTGACAGGACACATCAGACATAAGAAGAACAGTGTGGCAATGGGAAAGAAACTAGCATGTGTGCCTTGATATGAAATGTTTATGCTCAGTGTGATGACTTCAGAAAGGAATTCTTGGTAAGTAGTACGGAGGAGTGATTCTGGTTAAGAACAGAACATAACTAGTCAGTTAACAGATGCTTATTTGAAGTGACTTTCATTCAAAATAGGAAGCTGAGACAACCATGTAGAATTAAGGTAACTAAACCTCTATCCAAAAATAAGCGTTCGTAACAATTCCCAAAGCCTGAGACTGAGGTGTGTCCCCTCTGATGGCCTATGGAATGGACAGACACATTTAGTGTTACTCACAAGATGATCTGCTGTAGCTGCAGGATGTAGGGAGGAGAACTCCGTATCCTGTTAGCCTGGACCTCCCTCAGGTTACAGACATGCCCTGAGCTGAACCACAACACTGTCACTAACAAACATCTACATACACTAAATACACAAAAGTATGTGGACACCCCTTCAAATGAGTGTATTCGGCTATTTCAGCCACACCTGTTGCTGACAGGTGTATAAAATCTAACACACAGCCATGCAATCTCTATAGACAAAAATTGGCAGTACAAGGGCCTTACTGAAGACCTCAGTGACTTTGAACGTGGCACCGTCATAGGATGCCACCTTTCCAACAAGTCCATTCGTCAAATGTTTGCCCTGCTGGAGCTGCCCCGCTCAACTGTAAGTGCTGTTATTGTGAAGTGGAAACGTCTAGGAGCAACAACGGCTCAGCCGCGAAGTGGAAGGTCTCACAGAACGGGACGGCCAAGTGCTGAAGCGTGTAGCATTTAAAAATTGTCTGTCCTCGGTTGCAACACTCACTATCAAGTTGCAAACTTCCTCTGGAAGCAACGTCAGCACAATAACTGTTTCCATGGCTGAGCAGCTGCACACAAGCCTAAGATCACCATGCGCAATGCCAAGCGTCGGCAGGAGTGGTGTAAAGCTCGCCGCCATTGGACTCCGGAGAAGTGGAAACGCGTTCTCTGGAGTGACTAATTTTTGCGTATTCCAGGAAAACTCTACCTGCCCCAATGCATAGTGCCAACTCTAAAGTTTGGTGGAGGAGGAATAATGGTCTGGGGCTGTTTTTCATGGTTTGGGATAGGCCCTTAGATCCAATGAAGAGAAATCTTAACACTATAGCATACAATGACTTCTAGACGATTCTGCACTTCCAACTTTGTGGCAAAAGTTTGGGGGAAGGCCCTTTCCTGTTTCAGCATGACAATGTCCCTGTGCACAAAGCGAGGTCCACTCGACGACTGCGAGCCAGGCCTAATCGCCCAACATCAGTGCCCGACCTCACTAATGCTCTTGTGGCTGAATATTTCCAACATCTAGTAGAAAGCCTTCCCAGAAGAATGGAGGCTGTTATAGCAGCAAAGGGAGGGGCAACTCCATATTAATGCCCATGATTTTGGAATTAGATGTTTGACAAACAGTTATCCACATACTTTTGGTCATGTAGTGTATGTGTCCTGCTGAAGACACTCAGAAATGTAGAACTTTTAATCACCATGTCAAATAATGTTGTGAGTGAAAGAGTGTGTATTACAAGGTGCACATCTCTGCTGGCCTGTGAGCTGAATTACCTTTCTAAAGGCTGCTTTATTGTCTTACATGCATAGTAGTCCTACTTTTCATTCATTAGACATTTGGTCTACGGATATTAGAAGCATGTCTATATATGAATTACCTGTTGCACAACGTTCGGCGCAGGTGTATGGCGAAACAGTTACCAATACCTGCGCCGAACGTTGTGCAACAGGTAATTCAAATATTTACCTAAGTAGTTAGATGGTTTGTCATTAAATGTATTAGATAGACATGCTTCTAGTATCCGTACTTTATTGACCCGTGACTGACAATTTTGAAGTACGTTAGCAAAAACCCTAAAACGAGATGACCGCAGTCTACTTAAATAGAAAAAAAGCCTGTCTATCATGTTCATTGATTGGGTTAAGACGAACCGTCACTCCAAAACTAGCGGACTAATGGAGACTCATTGTCTAGGCCTCCCTCTAAACTCTGCTCTTCACGGAAAAAGAACGAAAAAACTGGCAGTGAAAGCAAAGATACGAGTGGCGTAACTAAAAGGTAGTACATGCAGGCAAGAGCGTAGGCAAAATGTATTCAATAGAATTGGTTGAGTTTAACCGAAAACGATTTTTGCATTCGTTTTCAAGTTTAAAAAAATAAATAATTTGTCATTGAGTTTTGCTCTCGCTTTAAAATGATTGGTTGACAAGTTTTGGGGTTTTGCTTTTGATGTCTTATTTTTGTTAACAATTCTACACATTTTGTATCCAAATGTTTGGTTTTTGATTTCAACATCCATTACTTCACCCGTCCTCGAAAATATGTTTACATTCTCAACTTTATTTTTCACGTTCACGATTTATTTTATTTTGAATTCAATACATATGGCGTGAAATTGACAATTTTTTTGCAATGTAAAGTAAAGAACATTGTAATTTTCCATTTGTGTTTTCCCACATTCACAGCGCTATCTGGAATAGGCCTATGTGTTTTGTCTTAGGTCACAGCGTCACATGATGACGTAGCTACTGTAGGCAGCAGGAGAAACTTCAAATCCATGGATATGGTAAAATGGCATTCATAGCTAATTTCAATACGAAAGGATGCGTAAGTGATCGAATATGAGTAATGACCAGTTAGGCCTATAAATTCTTTTTTTCTTCTTCAGAAATAGCTCATTATATCACGTTTAGGCTACAATGTAGATACAAAAATCCCTGAAAGTTAAATCAGGCATGACTCAATGTAGCCTGACATTTATTTTGCCATGTGACTGCGATAATAAGATGGAAGTACACCGAATTGTAAGGCCTAGCTAGTATCCTCACAATGAGTTGCATATTTGTCAGGCAGAGTCATGCATCTAGTGGATAGGCTATATGCGAGACTTACGCGCCTCTAATCATCTTCAATATTTGACGATTTGAAAATACTGTCTAACTATTATGACAAACAATTTAGATCAAACCCTTTTTAAAATGTTGCAGTTATGTGTAGCCTGATCATCATTATCAATGTCAAACTATGGTTCTAGGCAGCTGTGTCTGTAAGGAAAAAAGAAAGAGAAGACAGACTATCTCAGATTTATCCTTGAATCTCCTGTTTCATGTGGATGCAGCTGGTGTATCTGTGATGCCAAAGTCACCGACATAGTAAAACTGTAATAAGAAATGTGCCTATGAACTGCAATTAAGCATAGGCCTATTTATGTATTTGTTTATCTGGATAGCCTGCCCTACCCCATTACTTTAAGTGAAAAATACTCAGTGCAGCCTACCCGATGAGTTGAAGCTTCCAAAAGATATGCTGAAAAATATGGTTGCCTACAGTACATGCATGTGTTCTGGTAGGCTTTATGCGAGTCCAGTACCTCATCATTTGATTGTGTTAATCCATCCTCTGTCATTGAGAAGCTCTCAAGTGAAGAGTTCCAGATGAAGGCAACCAACAAGGTCAGAAAAATACTGATCAAATCAGTCAGCAGCTTACCCAGATCCAGCCAGTCAACATCTCTCCACCAGACAGATTCTTAAATGTTGCCAGCAACATCAACCATTTCATCAAAGCATACAGCTGCATCTGCTTTTGAAATGGTTGGATCAATTGCAAATGATATGAAGAGCCTTTTCCCGTCCTCAGAGTCTTCTACTACTCTATGGCAGGCAGACTCTATGCTTCAAGAGAGTGATGAGAAAATATCAGAAGCCACTGAGGCCGCACCCATAGGCTCCCAGTCTGGTGTGGAAGTATCTTAGAAGAAGATCTGGACAACTGCAAAGACTGTTTACCACAATCTAAAGACAAAGATGATCAACTATTTCACACTAGTAAAACAAGCCAAAGAAAACCTCAGCCATATTCTGATTTCCATCCAGAAAGAGCTATCGAAATCTGACCTAACGGTGACCGCAGGAGAGCTTTCACAAATAGAGAATGTGGTTGAAATTGTGCTGGAGGACATTAAGAAGGTATGCAGTGGATGTGGTGAGGAACTGGTCTTGGAAGAGCCATAGCGGCCATTTTCCTCAACTTCATCAGCCAAATCACGGAAGTCCGTGTGGGAATATGCGCTTCCTTGCACTCCCATCCTTTCTGAATTACCCGAGAGGACTACTCCGCCCATTGTGAGATGTTCAGTTATCGACGTGAGCGAATCCGCTAAGGCAAAACATTGGTGTGTGATGCCAGGAAATCCAAGTCTGCTATAGCAGATACCATGATGAAGGAGGAATATCCAGAGGAAGAAGGGCAGGTTACATCTCACCGTGTTATCACAGCTGGGATAGCTAAACAGGAGGAGCTTATATCTCAGGGGAGGATCGGTGCTCTCTCCCGTGATCTTACACACCACGCCAACCGCGTAATTTCTGACAGTAACTTGACCCCTCTGGTTTTGACAGTGCCGGCTGGAAAGAGTGCATCCGATACAATCCTTACTAAGATGAAGAGGAAGGACAAGAAGGCGGGGATGCCCATAGCTTACGAGCTGGTTCAGCTGTTTGCAGAGGAGTCTGTGAAGCGCCTCCTGCCTTCTTTAGCTTCAATGAATTTGGCTCAGGGAGTCCGTTTTTAAAATTATTTATTGTTTTTCCCCCCTCATCAATCTACACATATACCCCATAATGACAGAGCAAAAACAGGTTTTTAGATTTTTTTGCAAATGAACCTATTCATACTTTTTTCGTAAATGTTTTACAAATGTTAGACCTTTTCTTCCACTTTGACTTTGACAGTATTTTGTGTAGATCGTTGACAAAAAAATGACAATTAAATCCATTTTAATTCCCAACAAAATGTGGAAAAAGTCAAGGGGTGTGAATACTTTCTGAAGGCACTGTAATTAAAGTGGGGTGAACATACTTGGGCTTTGGGCTGTCCAATATAATCTAAAGACATTACCGAGATGACAGCCTGTAACAAGCAACCTTTTTTTCCATGTTTGCTGGTTATTATACTATCAGAAAAAGAGCAGAAAGTCTTCTCCCCTTATGGTAATTTATTTATGTCCAGTGGGTGTCACTACAGCACCAGCAAATGTTGATATGCAGCAACTCCCTCAGTATTGATGCTATCATGCCACTATCTTATGCCACATGTTAAATTGTTCAGATGATACTATTCGATTTTTCTTTGCTGATAACATTTTGGGCCCTGAATTTTTTTAAATAACAAAATACGGCTTGCTAGCTGCTAGCCATGTGAAAACAAATCTCTCATCTTGGTTTTGAATTTGCTGTGAGAATAATATGAATCTCCTGCAAAATCATGAAAGCCCAGTGGTAATTTTAGCATGTAAATCTTGGTGGGGGAAAAAAGTGGGATGCATGCCAGCAAAGCCACTACACAACACTAAACAATACATTAATTGCACTATGACAGTGACAAACGGTGCCCACAAACTGTTATGGCCTACATAAAGCTGTCCCAACAGCAGTCCCAACATCTTACCATTGCTACACATGGCTATCAGCAGAGCCTTGTCTGGCAGCGAAACAGTTTATTCAGCCTCATTTACTGCCTTTAAAAAAAACATAGTTGATATGGCTGACTTGCTTAAACAAATGTGGTTTCTAATGACAATTGAGATGTACAAACTATGGCATAAAGGGACGACAAGCGGATGAGAGGCAATCCGTAATTTCGATGAAGATATTAATGAGTGAGCTAGGATGGACGTAGTCAGTATAACTATTTGTTTAGCACTTTTGAAATGTACAGCAACAGAATTCAGAATTCAGAACCGTAGGATAAATAAAAGGGGCATATAAGCAGACAATGAAAGCTCTTACAGTATTTCGATAATTACATTTCTCTAAAACAGGTTATAGGCTACATGTGCACCATCAAGTCAGAACAGTAGGCGAAATTAAGAGGGTTAAATAAACCAAATTATAAGGGTGAGGCACATGGGCTACTAACGTCTTACTACACAAAATACACTTAGTATTACTTTCTTAGCTACAGTATACATATCTCCCTGGCATATTACATCATTTATGCAGCAGCATACAGTACATTTTTGGACTCACCTTGTTGTGCTGTGCTCACTTGAACAGGAAGGTGGCGTGTCGGTCCTTCGGTAGGGCAAATTTTGTCATCAAAGTCTGGCATTCTCTGGATTTATGGTGCTTTAAAAACAACTGACAACTCTGAAAAAACCAAGGTTGAATCATGATGACGTCATTGATCTTCAGGTCGTAGCTCTAGAAAGAGGCCAGATTTACAATTCCGAGTTGGATGAATGTTCAAAACGCATTGTCCCAGTCGGAGTTAATTTATTCCTGACTTCCCAGTTGTCTTGAACTCACTGAAGTCAAGTTTTCGCAGTTCCGAGTTAACAGTTGTTTTGAGCACGGCACAAATCATGCTTCATTGACAGCATGACCAATGTTGAATGTTTATAATTTTAAACTTGTAAAAGAGACCCTTAATCGCAGATTTGGGACCACACAGGCACTCCACTGAATAGCAGGCTAGTGATTGGCTAACTGCTAGCATTGCAAAGCACTGTCACGGATTCCTTCCAAACCACTCATTGTTGAATTTGCAATTACAAACTTGTTGTGTAATGTTTATGTCCAATTGCTGATGAGCACCAATACGTTTTATCTATCATTTCTCTTCATTATTTCTCTTCATATGACAAGGATTAAAAAGGGATTTGCCAGTAGATTGTCGACTTGATTCATGATGATGACCACTAGCTAAGATTTTGAAAGTATGATGTTGACATGATCAGTCCAATCAAAACTACTGTAGATATAATTTATTTTATTTAACTAGGCAAGCCAAACCCTAACCCAGACAACGCTGGTGTAATGGTCTCCGTGATGCCGGTAAGGCAGAGTCAGGCACAGGACAACAAAAATGAGTGTTCATAAACTTTACAAAAAAATGTACCAAACGAGTGGAAAAAAACAATCACTCAAACACGGAACATAATACAACAAACAATCACGCACAAAAACATGGGGGAAACAGAGGGTTAAATAAGGAACATGTAATGATGGGAAATTAAAACCAGGTGTGTGAAAAAGGAAGACAAAACCAACAGAAAATGAATAATAGATCAGTGGCGGCTAGAAGACCAGTGACGTCGACCGCCGAACGCTGCCCAAAAAAGGATAGGAGCCGACTTCAGCTGAAGTCGTGACAGTACGAGCCGCGTGCCGATACCGGCCTCGGGCACGACCTGGAGGACGAGGCGCAGGGCGATCCGGGTGGAGACGGTGGAACTCCCGCAGCAGTTCAGGGTCCAACACATCCGCCACCAGAACCCAGCACCTCTCCTCTGGACCGTACCCCTCCGACTCCACGAGGTACTGAAGGCCCCCAGCCCGACGCCTCGAATCCAGGATGGAACGGACGGAGTATGCCGGGGCCCCCTCGATGTCAAGAGGGGGTGAAGGAACCTCCCGCACCTCAGACTCCTGGAGCGGACCAACCACCACCGGCCTGAGGAGAGACACATGGAATGAGGGGTTATGGTAATCGGATAAATCTCCGGTAGTAATTGGCAATGCCCATAGCTGCACCTCCTTTACCATGGTGGGAGTCGGGCCAACTACGCACGGCTGCAATGCGATCACTCTCCATCTCCACCCCTGATGTGGAAATGCGATACCCTAGGAAGGAGACGGCCTGCTGAAAGAACAGGCATTTCTCAGCCTTGACGTACAGGTCATGCTCCAACAGTCGTCCAAGTACCTTGCGCACCAAGGACACATGCTCGGCGCATGTAGCGGAGTATATCAGAATGTCATCGATATACACCACTACACCCTGCCCGTGCAGATCCCTGAAAATCTTGTATACAAAGGATTGGAAGACTGCTGGAGAATTCATAAACCCGTACGGCATGACGAGGTATTCATAATGACCTGAGGTGGTACTAAACGCTGTTTTCCACTCGTCTCCCTCCCGGATACGCACCAGGTTGTACGCACTCCTGAGATCCAGTTTAGTGAAGAAGCGCGCCCCGTGCATTGACTCAATCGCCGTGCCGATAAGAGGTAGCGGGTAGCTGTACCTCACCGTGATTTGATTGAGACCTCTATAGTCAATGCACGGGCGCAGACCTCCATCCTTCTTCTTAACAAAAAAGAAACTTGAGGAGGCAGGTGAAGTGGAGGGACGAATATACCCCTGTCCCAGGGATTCGGAGACATATGTTTCCATAGTCGCCATCTCCTCTTGCGACAGGGGATACACGTGACTCCTGGGAAGTGCAGCGTCTACCAGGAGATTTATCGTACAATCCCCCCGTCGACAGGGTGGTAATTGAGTCGCCTTCCTCTTACAGAAGGCGAGAGCCAAATCGGCATATTCTGGGGGGATGTGCACGGTGGAGACCTGGTCTGGACTTTCCACCGTGGTAGCACCAACGGAAACTCCTACACACCTCCCCGAGCACTCTTGTGACCACCCCGTGAGAGCCCTCTGTTGCCAGGAAATGGTGGGGTTATGACGAGCCAACCAAGGAAGGCCTAGTACCACGGGAAACGCAGGAGAATCAATGAGAAAGAGACTGATTCTCTCCTCGTGACCCCCCTGCGTCTCCATGAACAGGGAGATGGTGGCCTCCTTGATTAGCCCTGACCCTAATGGTCGACTATCCAGAGCTTGAACCGGGAAAGGTCTAACCACAGGTATAATGGGTATCCCTAAACTAAGGGCTAACGCTCTGTCAATAAAATTCCCAGCTGCGCCTG
This sequence comes from Brachymystax lenok tsinlingensis, assembly GCA_030435695.1. Classification (NCBI taxonomy): domain Eukaryota; kingdom Metazoa; phylum Chordata; class Actinopteri; order Salmoniformes; family Salmonidae; genus Brachymystax; species Brachymystax lenok. The sequence goes on along the minus strand of CM059796.1, from coordinate 6,664,681 downwards.
AATCGACTAGCCACTTATACTTAGAATGCGGGGAAAAAACTCAGAGAAACAGACAGGTACAAACAGATGAACAACAGAGGACTCTGGATGAGAGTGGTGCATACTCACCTGGGATGACGCCAGAGTGCCCTGCCTGCTGCCTTGATTCCCAGAAGGACCAACCCGGCACCGACCGGCAGTGTGTCCTCTGCGGCCACAGATGGTGCAAGTGAAGGCCCTTCCTACAGCCTCCCTACGAGCAGCCCCTCCCAACTCCATGGACACCGGGGCGGGAGTACTGGGAGATGGAACCGACAGAGCCCCCTCAGAACGTCCACGGGTAACCAGCAGGTTATCCAACTGGATAGACAGATCTACTAGTTGGTCAAAGTTAATGGTGGCATCCCTGCAGGCCAACTCCCGTCGGACGTCCTTGCGCAGGCTGCATCTATAATGGTCAATGAGGGCCCTGTCATTCCATCCGGCTCCAGCGGCCAAAGTCCGGAACTCCAGCGCGAAATCCTGTGCGCTCCTCGTCCCCGGCCTCAAATGAAAAAGTTGTTCCCCCGCCGCTCTACCTTCGGGCGGATGGTCAAAGATGGGTGAATTCCTCAAAGTGGTCCAACACCTCGCCTTCCTCTCCCCACACGGCGTTGGCCCACTCCAGAGCTCTCCCCGAGAGGCAGGAGCCGAGGGCAGAGACTCTCTCCCTTCCTGAGGGAGCTGGGTGAACGGTAGCCAGGTATAGGTCCAGTTGTAGGAGAAACCCCTGGCACCTTTCGTCTCTCCCTTCCCATACTCCCTGGGAAGGGAGAGACGCATCCCACTGGAGCTGGATCCGGACGGGACGGGTGGAGGTAACCCCCGGTTGTGTTGGTCGAGGCGATCCATCATGGCACCGCGATCCGAGATGATGTACCATAGCCGAGTGTTCCTGGACGCGTTCCTCGACTCCTCTGACCGGGGTACCTGCTCCTGCTGACTCCATGGCGGGTGTGTGTTTCTGTCAGGCTCGTGTGTAGCTAGTGCATAAGTCAGGCGCAGGAGAACAGTACTGAGTGAGCAAAAAGTTTACTCAAACAATAAACATGCAAAAAACTCTAAACGCGTAAATACATATAACATGCCATATGCAAATACAGGCGAGGCAAAATATAAATGCACCAGCCGGAGAAAAACGGCTTCACAATAAACAAACACACACAAAGACATGGGGGGGAAAACAGAGGGTTAAATACACAACAGATAATGATGGGGAATGCAAACCAGGTGTGTGAAAAACAAGACAAGACAAATGGATAATGAAAAGTAGATCGGTGATGATTAGAAGACCGGTGACGTTGACTGCCGAATGCCCGAACAAGGAGAGGAGCCGACTTCAGCTGAAGTTGTGACATACATTAGCTGCAGTGACATGTCTCCACACATCAGATAGTGCTCATGGCATTTTCCTGTAAAGATTTCTTTTTTTTTTTACTTAAATAAAAATGCAATTCCATGTACAGCTAAATAGTTAAGCAGATTAAACAACTCCTTTGTAAGATAAATGTTTAGCTTACAACTCCTTTGTAAGATAAAATGAAACATGTATGGAAACAGGTGAATTAACACTCCTCAGTTAGCAGGCTCAAGCAAGCTAAAACCCACATGGTAGCAAAAACTAACTAGCAGAAATAGTTAACAACTTAGACATGATTTAAACACACTTTCCTGTAGGCTACTATTTACTAGTTAACAAAAAATCTGGTATGTCATATAAAATATATTCACCCCACCCAGTATTGTAATCAAAACTTATAGAAAGCATGTAGTCCTTCGCTCAGACAGTGTAGTAGTGTGGGCTCAATAGCACCTCATTAGTGTGCAAGATCTTGAGAATCAGCATGTACATGTGATGGAAGAGTGCACTGCACAAAAATATCCACAGTGGGATTTCAATTGTTTTCTGTTTATTGTCAAATGTATTAATTATTGTATTTTAAATTATGTAACAACATTCCAACCTTGTATAACTTAATCTTGTCCAAACAAACTGGCATGATTCCATTATTTGTATTCGTTTGCGTCACTATCAATGAGGGACTTTTAATTTGAAGGTAAATTACACCGATGTGGTTAATCATTATTGTGGCTCATTTCACATAGGTAAATGAACCTATACGAACTGTCGATGGTGATGGGAAAGCTGGTCTCTGTTTCATGCTAAGCATAGCGCTAGCACTTACTACTCCCTCAACGGGTCGTGCTGCATTATGTTGTTGGTATTAACACATTTCGTCAGTAGTAGTCAGTATAATTCTCAATTATCAGAAGGTACAAGGGTAATTGTTTTTGGAAAGCTGCAAAAAAAAGTGTCGACTTTTCAAGGTCTGATAAACATTTCGTAGAGGCAATTCGTGAAACAGATGAAAATAAATTGAACAAAAACACAAAGATCAGGTTTCGATGTCTTGCCGAGGCTGCACTGCAGCATCTACTCACAGGTGTTATCCCACTACTGGACGGAACGGGGGATTTGACCTGCTCCGTTTCCGACCTGGGCCGGTACACCTCCTTAGACAACCTGGTGGTCCCGGCTCCCCAGGAACACCATATCGATACCGAACTTAGCGTGGACACTGTTCTACATAGCCTGCTGCAGCACAGAGCTCCTCAGCTCACTCGATCCGCCAACCTCAGCCTCCCAGTGACTTGGATTACAGGCACCTGCCACCGCGCCCGGCGAGAAGCTCAGCTGCAGATAAAGGTGATAGAGGTAGGAGTCTGTGACGTAATCACGAAGGTAGGCTACAGTCCTTTGCATGGGAAAAACTAAGAAGTGCTGCTGACTAGGTTGTAAGACATCAAATACGGTTCATGCTTTACCATACATTGTGGAAGTGTAGGCTCACAGTAAAAAAAAAAGAAAAAACACACCTGCGACTGACAATGAGTCTGACATATCATATTTTGATAATTACGTTTACTGTTGATACTTCAGTATATTTAAAACCAAATAGTTTTAAACTTTCACTCAAGTTGTATTTGTGTAACATCTACATAGCTGTGTTCTGTGGGTGTCTCTGGGTGTCACTGTGGGTGTCGATGGGGCTGATACCCCATTTCATCAGTGCACAATCCATAGGTAAGGCTGAGTGCAATATGGATTTCCGATGCGCACAATAGGCTGAAGAGTGAGGTGATTTCCCACAGTGAAAGTCCTACAATAAGAGCTAAGTCACTAATATTTCTGTAAACCTTGGAGAATTGTGTTCTGTGGGTGTCACTGAGTATACTGATACTCCGTTTCATGGGTGTACAATGCATAGTTAAGGCTGTTCAGTGTGTACAAGTATGCCCAATGCAATTATGCAGTCGAAAAAATATCCACAGTGGATTTCAATTGTTTTCTGTTTTTGTCAAATGTATTAATTATTGTATTTTAAATTATGTAACAACATTCCAACCTTGTATGACTTAATCTCGTCCAAATAAACGGCATGATTCCATTATTTGTATTCGTTTGCATCACTATCAATGAGGGACTTTTAATTTGAAGGTGAATCGCAAATTACACCGATGTGGCTAATCATTATTGTGGCTCATTTCACACAGGTAAATGAACCTATACGAACTGTCGATGGTGATGGGAAAGCTGGTCTCTGTTTCATGCTAAGCATAGCGCTAGCACTTACTACTCACTCAACGGGCCGTGCTGCATTATGTTGTCGGTATTAACACATTTCGTCAGTAGTAGTCAGTATAATTCTCAATTATCAGAAGGTACAAGGGTAATTGTTTTTGGAAAGCTGCAAAAAGTGTCGACTTTTCAAGGTCTGATAAACATTTCGTAGAGGCAATTCGTGAAACAGATGAAAATAAATTGAACAAAAACACAAAGATCAGGTTTCGATGTCTTGCCGAGGCTGCACTGCAGCATCTACTCACAGGCGTTATCCCACTACTGGACGGCACGGGGGATTTGACCTGCTCCGTTTCCGACCTGGGCCGGTACACCCCTCCTTAGACAACCTGGTGGTCCCGGGCTCCCCCAGGAACACCATATCGATACCGAACTTAGCGTGGACACCCGTTCTATATAGCGTGCTGCAGCACAGAGCTCCTCAGCTCACTCGATCCGCCAACCTCAGCCTCCCAGTGACTTGGATTACAGGCACCTGCCACCGCGCCCGGCGAGAAGCTCAGCTGCAGATAAAGGTGATAGAGGTAGGAGTCTGTGACGTAATCACCAAGGTAGGCTACAGTCCTTTGCATGGGAAAAACTAAGAAGTGCTGCTGACTAGGTTGTAAGACATCAAATACGGTTCATGCTTTACCATACATTGTGGAAGTGTAGGCTCACAGTAAAAAAAAAGAAAAAACACACCTGCGACTGACAATGAGTCTGACATATCATATTTTGATAATTACGTTTACTGTTGATACTTCAGTATATTTAAAACCAAATAGTTTTAAACTTTCACTCAAGTTGTATTTGTGTAACATCTACATAGCTGTGTTCTGTGGGTGTCTCTGGGTGTCACTGTGGGTGTCGATGGGGCTGATACCCCATTTCATCAGTGCACAATCCATAGGTAAGGCTGAGTGCAATATGGATTTCCGATGCGCACAATAGGCTGAAGAGTGAGGTGATTTCCCACAGTGAAAGTCCTACAATAAGAGCTAAGTCACTAATATTTCTGTAAACCTTGGAGAATTGTGTTCTGTGGGTGTCACTGAGTATACTGATACTCCGTTTCATGGGTGTACAATGCATAGTTAAGGCTGTTCAGTGTGTACAAGTATGCCCAATGCAATTATGCAGTCGAAAAAATATCCACAGCGGATTTCAATTGTTTTCTGTTTTTTGTCAAATGTATTAATTATTGTATTTTAAATTATGTAACAACATTCCAACCTTGTATGACTTAATCTCGTCCAAATAAACGGCATGATTCCATTATTTGTATTCGTTTGCATCACTATCAATGAGGGACTTTTAATTTGAAGGTGAATCGCAAATTACACCGATGTGGCTAATCATTATTGTGGCTCATTTCACACAGGTAAATGAACCTATACGAACTGTCGATGGTGATGGGAAAGCTGGTCTCTGTTTCATGCTAAGCATAGCGCTAGCACTTACTACTCACTCAACGGGCCGTGCTGCATTATGTTGTCGGTATTAACACATTTCGTCAGTAGTAGTCAGTATAATTCTCAATTATCAGAAGGTACAAGGGTAATTGTTTTTGGAAAGCTGCAAAAAAAAGTGTCGACTTTTCAAGGTCTGATAAACATTTCGTAGAGGCAATTCGTGAAACAGATGAAAATAAATTGAACAAAAACACAAAGATCAGGTTTCGATGTCTTGCCGAGGCTGCACTGCAGCATCTACTCACAGGTGTTATCCCACTACTGGACGGAACGGGGGATTTGACCTGCTCCGTTTCCGACCTGGGCCGGTACACCCCTCCTTAGACAACCTGGTGGTCCCGGCTCCCCAGGAACACCATATCGATACCGAACTTAGCGTGGACACTCGTTCTACATAGCCTGCTGCAGCACAGAGCTCCTCAGCTCACTCGATCCGCCAACCTCAGCCTCCCAGTGACTTGGATTACAGGCACCTGCCACCGCGCCCGGCGAGAAGCTCAGCTGCAGATAAAGGTGATAGCGGTAGGAGTCTGTGACGTAATCACGAAGGTAGGCTACAGTCCTTTGCATGGGAAAAACTAAGAAGTGCTGCTGACTAGGTTGTAAGACATCAAATACGGTTCATGCTTTACCATACATTGTGGAAGTGTAGGCTCACAGTAAAAAAAAAGAAAAAACACACCTGCGACTGACAATGAGTCTGACATATCATATTTTGATAATTACGTTTACTGTTGATACTTCAGTATATTTAAAACCAAATAGTTTTAAACTTTCACTCAAGTTGTATTTGTGTAACATCTACATAGCTGTGTTCTGTGGGTGTCTCTGGGTGTCACTGTGGGTGTCGATGGGGCTGATACCCCATTTCATCAGTGCACAATCCATAGGTAAGGCTGAGTGCAATATGGATTTCCGATGCGCACAATAGGCTGAAGAGTGAGGTGATTTCCACAGTGAAAGTCCTACAATAAGAGCTAAGTCACTAATATTTCTGTAAACCTTGGAGAATTGTGTTCTGTGGGTGTCACTGAGTATACTGATACTCCGTTTCATGGGTGTACAATGCATAGTTAAGGCTGTTCAGTGTGTACAAGTATGCCCAATGCAATTATGCAGTCGAAAAAATATCCACAGTGGATTTCAATTGTTTTCTGTTTTTGTCAAATGTATTAATTATTGTATTTTAAATTATGTAACAACATTCCAACCTTGTATGACTTAATCTCGTCCAAATAAACGGCATGATTCCATTATTTGTATTCGTTTGCATCACTATCAATGAGGGACTTTTAATTTGAAGGTGAATCGCAAATTACACCGATGTGGCTAATCATTATTGTGGCTCATTTCACACAGGTAAATGAACCTATACGAACTGTCGATGGTGATGGGAAAGCTGGTCTCTGTTTCATGCTAAGCATAGCGCTAGCACTTACTACTCACTCAACGGGCCGTGCTGCATTATGTTGTCGGTATTAACACATTTCGTCAGTAGTAGTCAGTATAATTCTCAATTATCAGAAGGTACAAGGGTAATTGTTTTTGGAAAGCTGCAAAAAAAAAGTGTCGACTTTTCAAGGTCTGATAAACATTTCGTAGAGGCAATTCGTGAAACAGATGAAAATAAATTGAACAAAAACACAAAGATCAGGTTTCGATGTCTTGCCGAGGCTGCACTGCAGCATCTACTCACAGGCGTTATCCCACTACTGGACGGAACGGGGGATTTGACCTGCTCCGTTTCCGACCTGGGCCGGTACACCCCTCCTTAGACAACCTGGTGGTCCCGGGCTCCCCCCAGGAACACCATATCGATACCGAACTTAGCGTGGACACTCGTTCTACATAGCCTGCTGCAGCACAGAGCTCCTCAGCTCACTCGATCCGCCAACCTCAGCCTCCCAGTGACTTGGATTACAGGCACCTGCCACCGCGCCCGGCGAGAAGCTCAGCTGCAGATAAAGGTGATAGAGGTAGGAGTCTGTGACGTAATCACGAAGGTAGGCTACAGTCCTTTGCATGGGAAAAACTAAGAAGTGCTGCTGACTAGGTTGTAAGACATCAAATACGGTTCATGCTTTACCATACATTGTGGAAGTGTAGGCTCACAGTAAAAAAAAAGAAAAAACACACCTGCGACTGACAATGAGTCTGACATATCATATTTTGATAATTACGTTTACTGTTGATACTTCAGTATATTTAAAACCAAATAGTTTTAAACTTTCACTCAAGTTGTATTTGTGTAACATCTACATAGCTGTGTTCTGTGGGTGTCTCTGGGTGTCACTGTGGGTGTCGATGGGGCTGATACCCCATTTCATCAGTGCACAATCCATAGGTAAGGCTGAGTGCAATATGGATTTCCGATGCGCACAATAGGCTGAAGAGTGAGGTGATTTCCCACAGTGAAAGTCCTACAATAAGAGCTAAGTCACTAATATTTCTGTAAACCTTGGAGAATTGTGTTCTGTGGGTGTCACTGAGTATACTGATACTCCGTTTCATGGGTGTACAATGCATAGTTAAGGCTGTTCAGTGTGTACAAGTATGCCCAATGCAATTATGCAGTCGAAAAAATATCCACAGCGGATTTCAATTGTTTTCTGTTTTTGTCAAATGTATTAATTATTGTATTTTAAATTATGTAACAACATTCCAACCTTGTATGACTTAATCTCGTCCAAATAAACGGCATGATTCCATTATTTGTATTCGTTTGCATCACTATCAATGAGGGACTTTTAATTTGAAGGTGAATCGCAAATTACACCGATGTGGCTAATCATTATTGTGGCTCATTTCACACAGGTAAATGAACCTATACGAACTGTCGATGGTGATGGGAAAGCTGGTCTCTGTTTCATGCTAAGCATAGCGCTAGCACTTACTACTCACTCAACGGGCCGTGCTGCATTATGTTGTCGGTATTAACACATTTCGTCAGTAGTAGTCAGTATAATTCTCAATTATCAGAAGGTACAAGGGTAATTGTTTTTGGAAAGCTGCAAAAAGTGTCGACTTTTCAAGGTCTGATAAACATTTCGTAGAGGCAATTCGTGAAACAGATGAAAATAAATTGAACAAAAACACAAAGATCAGGTTTCGATGTCTTGCCGAGGCTGCACTGCAGCATCTACTCACAGGTGTTATCCCACTACTGGACGGAACGGGGGATTTGACCTGCTCCGTTTCCGACCTGGGCCGGTACACCCTCCTTAGACAACCTGGTGGTCCCGGCTCCCCAGGAACACCATATCGATACCGAACTTAGCGTGGACACTCGTTCTACATAGCCTGCTGCAGCACAGAGCTCCTCAGCTCACTCGATCCGCCAACCTCAGCCTCCCAGTGACTTGGATTACAGGCACCTGCCACCGCGCCCGGCGAGAAGCTCAGCTGCAGATAAAGGTGATAGCGGTAGGAGTCTGTGACGTAATCACGAAGGTAGGCTACAGTCCTTTGCATGGGAAAAACTAAGAAGTGCTGCTGACTAGGTTGTAAGACATCAAATACGGTTCATGCTTTACCATACATTGTGGAAGTGTAGGCTCACAGTAAAAAAAGAAAAAACACACCTGCGACTGACAATGAGTCTGACATATCATATTTTGATAATTACGTTTACTGTTGATACTTCAGTATATTTAAAACCAAATAGTTTTAAACTTTCACTCAAGTTGTATTTGTGTAACATCTACATAGCTGTGTTCTGTGGGTGTCTCTGGGTGTCACTGTGGGTGTCGATGGGGCTGATACCCCATTTCATCAGTGCACAATCCATAGGTAAGGCTGAGTGCAATATGGATTTCCGATGCGCACAATAGGCTGAAGAGTGAGGTGATTTCCACAGTGAAAGTCCTACAATAAGAGCTAAGTCACTAATATTTCTGTAAACCTTGGAGAATTGTGTTCTGTGGGTGTCACTGAGTATACTGATACTCCGTTTCATGGGTGTACAATGCATAGTTAAGGCTGTTCAGTGTGTACAAGTATGCCCAATGCAATTATGCAGTCGAAAAAATATCCACAGTGGATTTCAATTGTTTTCTGTTTTTTGTCAAATGTATTAATTATTGTATTTTAAATTATGTAACAACATTCCAACCTTGTATGACTTAATCTCGTCCAAATAAACGGCATGATTCCATTATTTGTATTCGTTTGCATCACTATCAATGAGGGACTTTTAATTTGAAGGTGAATCGCAAATTACACCGATGTGGCTAATCATTATTGTGGCTCATTTCACACAGGTAAATGAACCTATACGAACTGTCGATGGTGATGGGAAAGCTGGTCTCTGTTTCATGCTAAGCATAGCGCTAGCACTTACTACTCACTCAACGGGCCGTGCTGCATTATGTTGTCGGTATTAACACATTTCGTCAGTAGTAGTCAGTATAATTCTCAATTATCAGAAGGTACAAGGGTAATTGTTTTTGGAAAGCTGCAAAAAAAGTGTCGACTTTTCAAGGTCTGATAAACATTTCAGAGAGGCAATTCGTGAAACAGATGAAAATAAATTGAACAAAAACACAAAGATCAGGTTTCGATGTCTTGCCGAGGCTGCACTGCAGCATCTACTCACAGGTGTTATCCCACTACTGGACGGAACGGGGGATTTGACCTGCTCCGTTTCCGACCTGGGCCGGTACACCCTCCTTAGACAACCTGGTGGTCCCGGCTCCCCAGGAACACCATATCGATACCGAACTTAGCGTGGACACTCGTTCTACATAGCCTGCTGCAGCACAGAGCTCCTCAGCTCACTCGATCCGCCAACCTCAGCCTCCCAGTGACTTGGATTACAGGCACCTGCCACCGCGCCCGGCGAGAAGCTCAGCTGCAGATAAAGGTGATAGAGGTAGGAGTCTGTGACGTAATCACGAAGGTAGGCTACAGTCCTTTGCATGGGAAAAACTAAGAAGTGCTGCTGACTAGGTTGTAAGACATCAAATACGGTTCATGCTTTACCATACATTGTGGAAGTGTAGGCTCACAGTAAAAAAGAAAAAACACACCTGCGACTGACAATGAGTCTGACATATCATATTTTGATAATTACGTTTACTGTTGATACTTCAGTATATTTAAAACCAAATAGTTTTAAACTTTCACTCAAGTTGTATTTGTGTAACATCTACATAGCTGTGTTCTGTGGGTGTCTCTGGGTGTCACTGTGGGTGTCGATGGGGCTGATACCCCATTTCATCAGTGCACAATCCATAGGTAAGGCTGAGTGCAATATGGATTTCCGATGCGCACAATAGGCTGAAGAGTGAGGTGATTTCCCACAGTGAAAGTCCTACAATAAGAGCTAAGTCACTAATATTTCTGTAAACCTTGGAGAATTGTGTTCTGTGGGTGTCACTGAGTATACTGATACTCCGTTTCATGGGTGTACAATGCATAGTTAAGGCTGTTCAGTGTGTACAAGTATGCCCAATGCAATTATGCAGTCGAAAAAATATCCACAGTGGATTTCAATTGTTTTCTGTTTTTGTCAAATGTATTAATTATTGTATTTTAAATTATGTAACAACATTCCAACCTTGTATGACTTAATCTCGTCCAAATAAACGGCATGATTCCATTATTTGTATTCGTTTGCATCACTATCAATGAGGGACTTTTAATTTGAAGGTGAATCGCAAATTACACCGATGTGGCTAATCATTATTGTGGCTCATTTCACACAGGTAAATGAACCTATACGAACTGTCGATGGTGATGGGAAAGCTGGTCTCTGTTTCATGCTAAGCATAGCGCTAGCACTTACTACTCACTCAACGGGCCGTGCTGCATTATGTTGTCGGTATTAACACATTTCGTCAGTAGTAGTCAGTATAATTCTCAATTATCAGAAGGTACAAGGGTAATTGTTTTTGGAAAGCTGCAAAAAAAAGTGTCGACTTTTCAAGGTCTGATAAACATTTCGTAGAGGCAATTCGTGAAACAGATGAAAATAAATTGAACAAAAACACAAAGATCAGGTTTCGATGTCTTGCCGAGGCTGCACTGCAGCATCTACTCACAGGTGTTATCCCACTACTGGACGGAACGGGGGATTTGACCTGCTCCGTTTCCGACCTGGGCGGTACACCCTCCTTAGACAACCTGGTGGTCCCGGGCTCCCCAGGAACACCATATCGATACCGAACTTAGCGTGGACACTCGTTCTACATAGCCTGCTGCAGCACAGAGCTCCTCAGCTCACTCGATCCGCCAACCTCAGCCTCCCAGTGACTTGGATTACAGGCACCTGCCACCGCGCCCGGCGAGAAGCTCAGCTGCAGATAAAGGTGATAGAGGTAGGAGTCTGTGACGTAATCACGAAGGTAGGCTACAGTCCTTTGCATGGGAAAAACTAAGAAGTGCTGCTGACTAGGTTGTAAGACATCAAATACGGTTCATGCTTTACCATACATTGTGGAAGTGTAGGCTCACAGTAAAAAAAGAAAAACACACCTGCGACTGACAATGAGTCTGACATATCATATTTTGATAATTACGTTTACTGTTGATACTTCAGTATATTTAAAACCAAATAGTTTTAAACTTTCACTCAAGTTGTATTTGTGTAACATCTACATAGCTGTGTTCTGTGGGTGTCTCTGGGTGTCACTGTGGGTGTCGATGGGGCTGATACCCCATTTCATCAGTGCACAATCCATAGGTAAGGCTGAGTGCAATATGGATTTCCGATGCGCACAATAGGCTGAAGAGTGAGGTGATTTCCCACAGTGAAAGTCCTACAATGAGAGCTAAGTCACTAATATTTCTGTAAACCTTGGAGAATTGTGTTCTGTGGGTGTCACTGAGTATACTGATACTCCGTTTCATGGGTGTACAATGCATAGTTAAGGCTGTTCAGTGTGTACAAGTATGCCCAATGCAATTATGCAGTCGAAAAAATATCCACAGTGGATTTCAATTGTTTTCTGTTTTTGTCAAATGTATTAATTATTGTATTTTAAATTATGTAACAACATTCCAACCTTGTATGACTTAATCTCGTCCAAATAAACGGCATGATTCCATTATTTGTATTCGTTTGCATCACTATCAATGAGGGACTTTTAATTTGAAGGTGAATCGCAAATTACACCGATGTGGCTAATCATTATTGTGGCTCATTTCACACAGGTAAATGAACCTATACGAACTGTCGATGGTGATGGGAAAGCTGGTCTCTGTTTCATGCTAAGCATAGCGCTAGCACTTACTACTCACTCAACGGGCCGTGCTGCATTATGTTGTCGGTATTAACACATTTCGTCAGTAGTAGTCAGTATAATTCTCAATTATCAGAAGGTACAAGGGTAATTGTTTTTGGAAAGCTGCAAAAAGTGTCGACTTTTCAAGGTCTGGTAAACATTTAAGTAGAGGCAATTCGTGAAACAGATGAAAATAAATTGAACAAAAACACAAAGATCAGGTTTTGATGTCTTGCCGAGGCTGCACTGCAGCATCTACTCACAGGTGTTATCCCACTACTGGACGGAACGGGGGATTTGACCTGCTCCGTTTCCGACCTGGGCCGGTACACCCCTCCTTAGACAACCTGGTGGTCCCGGGCTCCCCCAGGAACACCATATCGATACCGAACTTAGCGTGGACACTCGTTCTACATAGCCTGCTGCAGCACAGAGCTCCTCAGCTCACTCGATCCGCCAACCTCAGCCTCCCAGTGACTTGGATTACAGGCACCTGCCACCGCGCCGGCGAGAAGCTCAGCTGCAGATAAAGGTGATAGAGGTAGGAGTCTGTGACGTAATCACGAAGGTAGGCTACAGTCCTTTGCATGGGAAAAACTAAGAAGTGCTGCTGACTAGGTTGTAAGACATCAAATACGGTTCATGCTTTACCATACATTGTGGAAGTGTAGGCTCACAGTAAAAAAAGAAAAAACACACCTGCGACTGACAATGAGTCTGACATATCATATTTTGATAATTACGTTTACTGTTGATACTTCAGTATATTTAAAACCAAATAGTTTTAAACTTTCACTCAAGTTGTATTTGTGTAACATCTACATAGCTGTGTTCTGTGGGTGTCTCTGGGTGTCACTGTGGGTGTCGATGGGGCTGATACCCCATTTCATCAGTGCACAATCCATAGGTAAGGCTGAGTGCAATATGGATTTCCGATGCGCACAATAGGCTGAAGAGTGAGGTGATTTCCCACAGTGAAAGTCCTACAATAAGAGCTAAGTCACTAATATTTCTGTAAACCTTGGAGAATTGTGTTCTGTGGGTGTCACTGAGTATACTGATACTCCGTTTCATGGGTGTACAATGCATAGTTAAGGCTGTTCAGTGTGTACAAGTATGCCCAATGCAATTATGCAGTCGAAAAAATATCCACAGTGGATTTCAATTGTTTTCTGTTTTTGTCAAATGTATTAATTATTGTATTTTTAAATTATGTAACAACATTCCAACCTTGTATGACTTAATCTCGTCCAAATAAACGGCATGATTCCATTATTTGTATTCGTTTGCATCACTATCAATGAGGGACTTTTAATTTGAAGGTGAATCGCAAATTACACCGATGTGGCTAATCATTATTGTGGCTCATTTCACACAGGTAAATGAACCTATACGAACTGTCGATGGTGATGGGAAAGCTGGTCTCTGTTTCATGCTAAGCATAGCGCTAGCACTTACTACTCACTCAACGGGCCGTGCTGCATTATGTTGTCGGTATTAACACATTTCGTCAGTAGTAGTCAGTATAATTCTCAATTATCAGAAGGTACAAGGGTAATTGTTTTTGGAAAGCTGCAAAAAAAAGTGTCAACTTTTCAAGGTCTGATAAACATTTCGTAGAGGCAATTCGTGAAACAGATGAAAATAAATTGAACAAAAACACAAAGATCAGGTTTCGATGTCTTGCCGAGGCTGCACTGCAGAATCTACTCACAGGCGTTATCCCACTACTGGACGGAACGGGGGATTTGACCTGCTCCGTTTCCGACCTGGGCCGGTACACCCTCCTTAGACAACCTGGTGGTCCCGGGCTCCCCAGGAACACCATATCGATACCGAACTTAGCGTGGACACTCGTTCTACATAGCCTGCTGCAGCACAGAGCTCCTCAGCTCACTCGATCCGCCAACCTCAGCCTCCCAGTGACTTGGATTACAGGCACCTGCCACCGCGCCCGGCGAGAAGCTCAGCTGCAGATAAAGGTGATAGAGGTAGGAGTCTGTGACGTAATCACGAAGGTAGGCTACAGTCCTTTGCATGGGAAAAACTAAGAAGTGCTGCTGACTAGGTTGTAAGACATCAAATACGGTTCATGCTTTACCATACATTGTGGAAGTGTAGGCTCACAGTAAAAAAAGAAAAAACACACCTGCGACTGACAATGAGTCTGACATATCATATTTTGATAATTACGTTTACTGTTGATACTTCAGTATATTTAAAACCAAATAATTTTAAACTTTCACTCAAGTTGTATTTGTGTAACATCTACATAGCTGTGTTCTGTGGGTGTCTCTGGGTGTCACTGTGGGTGTCGATGGGGCTGATACCCCATTTCATCAGTGCACAATCCATAGGTAAGGCTGAGTGCAATATGGATTTCGATGCGCACAATAGGCTGAAGAGTGAGGTGATTTCCCACAGTGAAAGTCCTACAATAAGAGCTAAGTCACTAATATTTCTGTAAACCTTGGAGAATTGTGTTCTGTGGGTGTCACTGAGTATACTGATACTCCGTTTCATGGGTGTACAATGCATAGTTAAGGCTGTTCAGTGTGTACAAGTATGCCCAATGCAATTATGCAGTCGAAAAAATATCCACAGTGGATTTCAATTGTTTTCTGTTTTTGTCAAATGTATTAATTATTGTATTTTAAATTATGTAACAACATTCCAACCTTGTATGACTTAATCTCGTCCAAATAAACGGCATGATTCCATTATTTGTATTCGTTTGCATCACTATCAATGAGGGACTTTTAATTTGAAGGTGAATCGCAAATTACACCGATGTGGCTAATCATTATTGTGGCTCATTTCACACAGGTAAATGAACCTATACGAACTGTCGATGGTGATGGGAAAGCTGGTCTCTGTTTCATGCTAAGCATAGCGCTAGCACTTACTACTCACTCAACGGGCCGTGCTGCATTATGTTGTCGGTATTAACACATTTCGTCAGTAGTAGTCAGTATAATTCTCAATTATCAGAAGGTACAAGGGTAATTGTTTTTGGAAAGCTGCAAAAAAAAGTGTCGACTTTTCAAGGTCTGGTAAACATTTCGTAGAGGCAATTCGTGAAACAGATGAAAATAAATTGAACAAAAACACAAAGATCAGGTTTTGATGTCTTGCCGAGGCTGCACTGCAGCATCTACTCACAGGTGTTATCCCACTACTGGACGGAACGGGGGATTTGACCTGCTCCGTTTCCGACCTGGGCCGGTACACCCTCCTTAGACAACCTGGTGGTCCCGGGCTCCCCAGGAACACCATATCGATACCGAACTTAGCGTGGACACTCGTTCTACATAGCCTGCTGCAGCACAGAGCTCCTCAGCTCACTCGATCCGCCAACCTCAGCCTCCCAGTGACTTGGATTACAGGCACCTGCCACCGCGCCCGGCGAAGCTCAGCTGCAGATAAAGGTGATAGAGGTAGGAGTCTGTGACGTAATCACGAAGGTAGGCTACAGTCCTTTGCATGGGAAAAACTAAGAAGTGCTGCTGACTAGGTTGTAAGACATCAAATACGGTTCATGCTTTACCATACATTGTGGAAGTGTAGGCTCACAGTAAAAAAAGAAAAACACACCTGCGACTGACAATGAGTCTGACATATCATATTTTGATAATTACGTTTACTGTTGATACTTCAGTATATTTAAAACCAAATAGTTTTAAACTTTCACTCAAGTTGTATTTGTGTAACATCTACATAGCTGTGTTCTGTGGGTGTCTCTGGGTGTCACTGTGGGTGTCGATGGGGCTGATACCCCATTTCATCAGTGCACAATCCATAGGTAAGGCTGAGTGCAATATGGATTTCCGATGCGCACAATAGGCTGAAGAGTGAGGTGATTTCCACAGTGAAAGTCCTACAATAAGAGCTAAGTCACTAATATTTCTGTAAACCTTGGAGAATTGTGTTCTGTGGGTGTCACTGAGTATACTGATACTCCGTTTCATGGGTGTACAATGCATAGTTAAGGCTGTTCAGTGTGTACAAGTATGCCCAATGCAATTATGCAGTCGAAAAAATATCCACAGTGGATTTCAATTGTTTTCTGTTTTTTGTCAAATGTATTAATTATTGTATTTTAAATTATGTAACAACATTCCAACCTTGTATGACTTAATCTCGTCCAAATAAACGGCATGATTCCATTATTTGTATTCGTTTGCATCACTATCAATGAGGGACTTTTAATTTGAAGGTGAATCGCAAATTACACCGATGTGGCTAATCATTATTGTGGCTCATTTCACACAGGTAAATGAACCTATACGAACTGTCGATGGTGATGGGAAAGCTGGTCTCTGTTTCATGCTAAGCATAGCGCTAGCACTTACTACTCACTCAACGGGCCGTGCTGCATTATGTTGTCGGTATTAACACATTTCGTCAGTAGTAGTCAGTATAATTCTCAATTATCAGAAGGTACAAGGGTAATTGTTTTTGGAAAGCTGCAAAAAAAAGTGTCGACTTTTCAAGGTCTGATAAACATTTCGTAGAGGCAATTCGTGAAACAGATGAAAATAAATTGAACAAAAACACAAAGATCAGGTTTCGATGTCTTGCCGAGGCTGCACTGCAGCATCTACTCACAGGTGTTATCCCACTACTGGACGGAGCAGGGATTTGACCTGCTCCGTTTCCGACCTGGGCCGGTACACCTCCTTAGACAACCTGGTGGTCCCGGGCTCCCCAGGAACACCATATCGATACCGAACTTAGCGTGGACACTCGTTCTACATAGCCTGCTGCAGCACAGAGCTCCTCAGCTCACTCGATCCGCCAACCTCAGCCTCCCAGTGACTTGGATTACAGGTACCTGCCACCGCGCCCGGCAGAAGCTCAGCTGCAGATAAAGGTGATAGAGGTAGGAGTCTGTGACGTAATCACGAAGGTAGGCTACAGTCCTTTGCATGGGAAAAACTAAGAAGTGTTGCTGACTAGGTTGTAAGACATCAAATACGGTTCATGCTTTACCATACATTGTGGAAGTGTAGGCTCACAGTAAAAAAGAAAAAACACACCTGCGACTGACAATGAGTCTGACATATCATATTTTGATAATTACGTTTACTGTTGATACTTCAGTATATTTAAAACCAAATAGTTTTAAACTTTCACTCAAGTTGTATTTGTGTAACATCTACATAGCTGTGTTCTGTGGGTGTCTCTGGGTGTCACTGTGGGTGTCGATGGGGCTGATACCCCATTTCATCAGTGCACAATCCATAGGTAAGGCTGAGTGCAATATGGATTTCCGATGCACAATAGGCTGAAGAGTGAGGTGATTTCCCACAGTGAAAGTCCTACAATAAGAGCTAAGTCACTAATATTTCTGTAAACCTTGGAGAATTGTGTTCTGTGGGTGTCACTGAGTATACTGATACTCCGTTTCATGGGTGTACAATGCATAGTTAAGGCTGTTCAGTGTGTACAAGTATGCCCAATGCAATTATGCAGTCGAAAAAATATCCACAGTGGATTTCAATTGTTTTCTGTTTTTTGTCAAATGTATTAATTATTGTATTTTAAATTATGTAACAACATTCCAACCTTGTATGACTTAATCTCGTCCAAATAAACGGCATGATTCCATTATTTGTATTCGTTTGCATCACTATCAATGAGGGACTTTTAATTTGAAGGTGAATCGCAAATTACACCGATGTGGCTAATCATTATTGTGGCTCATTTCACACAGGTAAATGAACCTATACGAACTGTCGATGGTGATGGGAAAGCTGGTCTCTGTTTCATGCTAAGCATAGCGCTAGCACTTACTACTCACTCAACGGGCCGTGCTGCATTATGTTGTCGGTATTAACACATTTCGTCAGTAGTAGTCAGTATAATTCTCAATTATCAGAAGGTACAAGGGTAATTGTTTTGGAAAGCTGCAAAAAAAAGTGTCAACTTTTCAAGGTCTGATAAACATTTCGTAGAGGCAATTCGTGAAACAGATGAAAATAAATTGAACAAAAACACAAAGATCAGGTTTCGATGTCTTGCCGAGGCTGCACTGCAGAATCTACTCACAGGCGTTATCCCACTACTGGACGGAACGGGGGATTTGACCTGCTCCGTTTCCGACCTGGGCCGGTACACCCCTCCTTAGACAACCTGGTGGTCCCGGGCTCCCCCAGGAACACCATATCGATACCGAACTTAGCGTGGACACTCGTTCTACATAGCCTGCTGCAGCACAGAGCTCCTCAGCTCACTCGATCCGCCAACCTCAGCCTCCCAGTGACTTGGATTACAGGCACCTGCCACCGCGCCCGGCGAGAAGCTCAGCTGCAGATAAAGGTGATAGAGGTAGGAGTCTGTGACGTAATCACGAAGGTAGGCTACAGTCCTTTGCATGGGAAAAACTAAGAAGTGCTGCTGACTAGGTTGTAAGACATCAAATACGGTTCATGCTTTACCATACATTGTGGAAGTGTAGGCTCACAGTAAAAAAAAAGAAAAAACACACCTGCGACTGACAATGAGTCTGACATATCATATTTTGATAATTACGTTTACTGTTGATACTTCAGTATATTTAAAACCAAATAATTTTAAACTTTCACTCAAGTTGTATTTGTGTAACATCTACATAGCTGTGTTCTGTGGGTGTCTCTGGGTGTCACTGTGGGTGTCGATGGGGCTGATACCCCATTTCATCAGTGCACAATCCATAGGTAAGGCTGAGTGCAATATGGATTTCCGATGCACAATAGGCTGAAGAGTGAGGTGATTTCCCACAGTGAAAGTCCTACAATAAGAGCTAAGTCACTAATATTTCTGTAAACCTTGGAGAATTGTGTTCTGTGGGTGTCACTGAGTATACTGATACTCCGTTTCATGGGTGTACAATGCATAGTTAAGGCTGTTCAGTGTGTACAAGTATGCCCAATGCAATTATGCAGTCGAAAAAATATCCACAGTGGATTTCAATTGTTTTCTGTTTTTTGTCAAATGTATTAATTATTGTATTTTAAATTATGTAACAACATTCCAACCTTGTATGACTTAATCTCGTCCAAATAAACGGCATGATTCCATTATTTGTATTCGTTTGCATCACTATCAATGAGGACTTTTAATTTGAAGGTGAATCGCAAATTACACCGATGTGGCTAATCATTATTGTGGCTCATTTCACACAGGTAAATTAACCTATACGAACTGTCGATGGTGATGGGAAAGCTGGTCTCTGTTTCATGCTAAGCATAGCGCTAGCACTTACTACTCACTCAACGGGCCGTGCTGCATTATGTTGTTGGTATTAACACATTTCGTCAGTAGTAGTCAGTATAATTCTCAATTATCAGAAGGTACAAGGGTAATTGTTTTTGGAAAGCTGCAAAAAAAAGTGTCGACTTTTCAAGGTCTGATAAACATTCGTAGAGGCAATTCGTGAAACAGATGAAAATAAATTGAACAAAAACACAAAGATCAGGTTTCGATGTCTTGCCGAGGCTGCACTGCAGCATCTACTCACAGGTGTTATCCCACTACTGGACGGAACGGGGATTTGACCTGCTCCGTTTCCGACCTGGGCGGTACACCTCCTTAGACAACCTGGTGGTCCCGGGCTCCCCAGGAACACCATATCGATACCGAACTTAGCGTGGACACTCGTTCTACATAGCCTGCTGCAGCACAGAGCTCCTCAGCTCACTCGATCCGCCAACCTCAGCCTCCCAGTGACTTGGATTACAGGTACCTGCCACCGCGCCCGGCGAAGCTCAGCTGCAGATAAAGGTGATAGAGGTAGGAGTCTGTGACGTAATCACGAAGGTAGGCTACAGTCCTTTGCATGGGAAAAACTAAGAAGTGTTGCTGACTAGGTTGTAAGACATCAAATACGGTTCATGCTTTACCATACATTGTGGAAGTGTAGGCTCACAGTAAAAAAAGAAAAAACACACCTGCGACTGACAATGAGTCTGACATATCATATTTTGATAATTACGTTTACTGTTGATACTTCAGTATATTTAAAACCAAATAGTTTTAAACTTTCACTCAAGTTGTATTTGTGTAACATCTACATAGCTGTGTTCTGTGGGTGTCTCTGGGTGTCACTGTGGGTGTCGATGGGGCTGATACCCCATTTCATCAGTGCACAATCCATAGGTAAGGCTGAGTGCAATATGGATTTCCGATGCACAATAGGCTGAAGAGTGAGGTGATTTCCCACAGTGAAAGTCCTACAATAAGAGCTAAGTCACTAATATTTCTGTAAACCTTGGAGAATTGTGTTCTGTGGGTGTCACTGAGTATACTGATACTCCGTTTCATGGGTGTACAATGCATAGTTAAGGCTGTTCAGTGTGTACAAGTATGCCCAATGCAATTATGCAGTCGAAAAAATATCCACAGTGGATTTCAATTGTTTTCTGTTTTTTGTCAAATGTATTAATTATTGTATTTTAAATTATGTAACAACATTCCAACCTTGTATGACTTAATCTCGTCCAAATAAACGGCATGATTCCATTATTTGTATTCGTTTGCATCACTATCAATGAGGGACTTTTAATTTGAAGGTGAATCGCAAATTACACCGATGTGGCTAATCATTATTGTGGCTCATTTCACACAGGTAAATGAACCTATACGAACTGTCGATGGTGATGGGAAAGCTGGTCTCTGTTTCATGCTAAGCATAGCGCTAGCACTTACTACTCACTCAACGGGCCGTGCTGCATTATGTTGTCGGTATTAACACATTTCGTCAGTAGTAGTCAGTATAATTCTCAATTATCAGAAGGTACAAGGGTAATTGTTTTTGGAAAGCTGCAAAAAAAAGTGTCGACTTTTCAAGGTCTGATAAACATTTCGTAGAGGCAATTCGTGAAACAGATGAAAATAAATTGAACAAAAACACAAAGATCAGGTTTCGATGTCTTGCCGAGGCTGCACTGCAGCATCTACTCACAGGTGTTATCCCACTACTGGACGGAACGGGGGATTTGACCTGCTCCGTTTCCGACCTGGGCGGTACACCTCCTTAGACAACCTGGTGGTCCCGGGCTCCCCAGGAACACCATATCGATACCGAACTTAGCGTGGACACTCGTTCTACATAGCGTGCTGCAGCACAGAGCTCCTCAGCTCACTCGATCCGCCAACCTCAGCCTCCCAGTGACTTGGATTACAGGTACCTGCCACGCGCCCGGCGAAGCTCAGCTGCAGATAAAGGTGATAGAGGTAGGAGTCTGTGGCGTAATCACGAAGGTAGGCTACAGTCCTTTGCATGGGAAAAACTAAGAAGTGTTGCTGACTAGGTTGTAAGACATCAAATACGGTTCATGCTTTACCATACATTGTGGAAGTGTAGGCTCACAGTAAAAAAAGAAAAAACACACCTGCGACTGACAATGAGTCTGACATATCATATTTTGATAATTACGTTTACTGTTGATACTTCAGTATATTTAAAACCAAATAGTTTTAAACTTTCACTCAAGTTGTATTTGTGTAACATCTACATAGCTGTGTTCTGTGGGTGTCTCTGGGTGTCACTGTGGGTGTCGATGGGGCTGATACCCCATTTCATCAGTGCACAATCCATAGGTAAGGCTGAGTGCAATATGGATTTCCGATGCGCACAATAGGCTGAAGAGTGAGGTGATTTCCCACAGTGAAAGTCCTACAATAAGAGCTAAGTCACTAATATTTCTGTAAACCTTGGAGAATTGTGTTCTGTGGGTGTCACTGAGTATACTGATACTCCGTTTCATGGGTGTACAATGCATAGTTAAGGCTGTTCAGTGTGTACAAGTATGCCCAATGCAATTATGCAGTCGAAAAAATATCCACAGTGGATTTCAATTGTTTTCTGTTTTTGTCAAATGTATTAATTATTGTATTTTAAATTATGTAACAACATTCCAACCTTGTATGACTTAATCTCGTCCAAATAAACGGCATGATTCCATTATTTGTATTCGTTTGCATCACTATCAATGAGGGACTTTTAATTTGAAGGTGAATCGCAAATTACACCGATGTGGCTAATCATTATTGTGGCTCATTTCACACAGGTAAATGAACCTATACGAACTGTCGATGGTGATGGGAAAGCTGGTCTCTGTTTCATGCTAAGCATAGCGCTAGCACTTACTACTCACTCAACGGGCCGTGCTGCATTATGTTGTCGGTATTAACACATTTCGTCAGTAGTAGTCAGTATAATTCTCAATTATCCAGAAGGTACAAGGGTAATTGTTTTTGGAAAGCTGCAAAAAGTGTCGACTTTTCAAGGTCTGATAAACATTTCGTAGAGGCAATTCGTGAAACAGATGAAAATAAATTGAACAAAAACACAAAGATCAGGTTTCGATGTCTTGCCGAGGCTGCACTGCAGCATCTACTCACAGGTGTTATCCCACTACTGGACGGAACGGGGGATTTGACCTGCTCCGTTTCCGACCTGGGCCGGTACACCCTCCTTAGACAACCTGGTGGTCCCGGGCTCCCCAGGAACACCATATCGATACCGAACTTAGCGTGGACACTCGTTCTACATAGCCTGCTGCAGCACAGAGCTCCTCAGCTCACTCGATCCGCCAACCTCAGCCTCCCAGTGACTTGGATTACAGGTACCTGCCACCGCGCCCGGCGAGAAGCTCAGCTGCAGATAAAGGTGATAGAGGTAGGAGTCTGTGACGTAATCACGAAGGTAGGCTACAGTCCTTTGCATGGGAAAAACTAAGAAGTGTTGCTGACTAGGTTGTAAGACATCAAATACGGTTCATGCTTTACCATACATTGTGGAAGTGTAGGCTCACAGTAAAAAAAGAAAAAACACACCTGCGACTGACAATGAGTCTGACATATCATATTTTGATAATTACGTTTACTGTTGATACTTCAGTATATTTAAAACCAAATAGTTTTAAACTTTCACTCAAGTTGTATTTGTGTAACATCTACATAGCTGTGTTCTGTGGGTGTCTCTGGGTGTCACTGTGGGTGTCGATGGGGCTGATACCCCATTTCATCAGTGCACAATCCATAGGTAAGGCTGAGTGCAATATGGATTTCCGATGCGCACAATAGGCTGAAGAGTGAGGTGATTTCCCACAGTGAAAGTCCTACAATAAGAGCTAAGTCACTAATATTTCTGTAAACCTTGGAGAATTGTGTTCTGTGGGTGTCACTGAGTATACTGATACTCCGTTTCATGGGTGTACAATGCATAGTTAAGGCTGTTCAGTGTGTACAAGTATGCCCAATGCAATTATGCAGTCGAAAAAATATCCACAGTGGATTTCAATTGTTTTCTGTTTTTTGTCAAATGTATTAATTATTGTATTTTAAATTATGTAACAACATTCCAACCTTGTATGACTTAATCTCGTCCAAATAAACGGCATGATTCCATTATTTGTATTCGTTTGCATCACTATCAATGAGGGACTTTTAATTTGAAGGTGAATCGCAAATTACACCGATGTGGCTAATCATTATTGTGGCTCATTTCACACAGGTAAATGAACCTATACGAACTGTCGATGGTGATGGGAAAGCTGGTCTCTGTTTCATGCTAAGCATAGCGCTAGCACTTACTACTCACTCAACGGGCCGTGCTGCATTATGTTGTCGGTATTAACACATTTCGTCAGTAGTAGTCAGTATAATTCTCAATTATCAGAAGGTACAAGGGTAATTGTTTTTGGAAAGCTGCAAAAAAAAGTGTCGACTTTTCAAGGTCTGATAAACATTTCGTAGAGGCAATTCGTGAAACAGATGAAAATAAATTGAACAAAAACACAAAGATCAGGTTTCGATGTCTTGCCGAGGCTGCACTGCAGCATCTACTCACAGGTGTTATCCCACTACTGGACGGAACGGGGGATTTGACCTGCTCCGTTTCCGACCTGGGCCGGTACACCCCTCCTTAGACAACCTGGTGGTCCCGGGCTCCCCCAGGAACACCATATCGATACCGAACTTAGCGTGGACACTCGTTCTACATAGCCTGCTGCAGCACAGAGCTCCTCAGCTCACTCGATCCGCCAACCTCAGCCTCCCAGTGACTTGGATTACAGGTACCTGCCACCGCGCCCGGAGAAGCTCAGCTGCAGATAAAGGTGATAGAGGTAGGAGTCTGTGACGTAATCACGAAGGTAGGCTACAGTCCTTTGCATGGGAAAAACTAGAGAAGTGTTGCTGACTAGGTTGTAAGACATCAAATACGGTTCATGCTTTACCATACATTGTGGAAGTGTAGGCTCACAGTAAAAAAAGAAAAAACACACCTGCGACTGACAATGAGTCTGACATATCATATTTTGATAATTACGTTTACTGTTGATACTTCAGTATATTTAAAACCAAATAGTTTTAAACTTTCACTCAAGTTGTATTTGTGTAACATCTACATAGCTGTGTTCTGTGGGTGTCTCTGGGTGTCACTGTGGGTGTCGATGGGGCTGATACCCCATTTCATCAGTGCACAATCCATAGGTAAGGCTGAGTGCAATATGGATTTCCGATGCACAATAGGCTGAAGAGTGAGGTGATTTCCCACAGTGAAAGTCCTACAATAAGAGCTAAGTCACTAATATTTCTGTAAACCTTGGAGAATTGTGTTCTGTGGGTGTCACTGAGTATACTGATACTCCGTTTCATGGGTGTACAATGCATAGTTAAGGCTGTTCAGTGTGTACAAGTATGCCCAATGCAATTATGCAGTCGAAAAATATCCACAGTGGATTTCAATTGTTTTCTGTTTTTGTCAAATGTATTAATTATTGTATTTTAAATTATGTAACAACATTCCAACCTTGTATGACTTAATCTCGTCCAAATAAACGGCATGATTCCATTATTTGTATTCGTTTGCATCACTATCAATGAGGGACTTTTAATTTGAAGGTGAATCGCAAATTACACCGATGTGGCTAATCATTATTGTGGCTCATTTCACACAGGTAAATGAACCTATACGAACTGTCGATGGTGATGGGAAAGCTGGTCTCTGTTTCATGCTAAGCATAGCGCTAGCACTTACTACTCACTCAACGGGCCGTGCTGCATTATGTTGTCGGTATTAACACATTTCGTCAGTAGTAGTCAGTATAATTCTCAATTATCAGAAGGTACAAGGGTAATTGTTTTTGGAAAGCTGCAAAAAAAAGTGTCAACTTTTCAAGGTCTGATAAACATTTCGTAGAGGCAATTCGTGAAACAGATGAAAATAAATTGAACAAAAACACAAAGATCAGGTTTCGATGTCTTGCCGAGGCTGCACTGCAGCATCTACTCACAGGTGTTATCCCACTACTGGACGGAACGGGGGATTTGACCTGCTCCGTTTCCGACCTGGGCCGGTACACCCCTCCTTAGACAACCTGGTGGTCCCGGGCTCCCCCAGGAACACCATATCGATACCGAACTTAGCGTGGACACTCGTTCTACATAGCCTGCTGCAGCACAGAGCTCCTCAGCTCACTCGATCCGCCAACCTCAGCCTCCCAGTGACTTGGATTACAGGTACCTGCCACCGCGCCCGGCGAGAAGCTCAGCTGCAGATAAAGGTGATAGAGGTAGGAGTCTGTGACGTAATCACGAAGGTAGGCTACAGTCCTTTGCATGGGAAAAACTAAGAAGTGCTGCTGACTAGGTTGTAAGACATCAAATACGGTTCATGCTTTACCATACATTGTGGAAGTGTAGGCTCACAGTAAAAAAAAAGAAAAAACACACCTGCGACTGACAATGAGTCTGACATATCATATTTTGATAATTACGTTTACTGTTGATACTTCAGTATATTTAAAACCAAATAGTTTTAAACTTTCACTCAAGTTGTATTTGTGTAACATCTACATAGCTGTGTTCTGTGGGTGTCTCTGGGTGTCACTGTGGGTGTCGATGGGGCTGATACCCCATTTCATCAGTGCACAATCCATAGGTAAGGCTGAGTGCAATATGGATTTCCGATGCGCACAATAGGCTGAAGAGTGAGGTGATTTCCCACAGTGAAAGTCCTACAATAAGAGCTAAGTCACTAATATTTCTGTAAACCTTGGAGAATTGTGTTCTGTGGGTGTCACTGAGTATACTGATACTCCGTTTCATGGGTGTACAATGCATAGTTAAGGCTGTTCAGTGTGTACAAGTATGCCCAATGCAATTATGCAGTCGAAAAAATATCCACAGTGGATTTCAATTGTTTTCTGTTTTTGTCAAATGTATTAATTATTGTATTTTAAATTATGTAACAACATTCCAACCTTGTATGACTTAATCTCGTCCAAATAAACGGCATGATTCCATTATTTGTATTCGTTTGCATCACTATCAATGAGGGACTTTTAATTTGAAGGTGAATCGCAAATTACACCGATGTGGCTAATCATTATTGTGGCTCATTTCACACAGGTAAATGAACCTATACGAACTGTCGATGGTGATGGGAAAGCTGGTCTCTGTTTCATGCTAAGCATAGCGCTAGCACTTACTACTCACTCAACGGGCCATGCTGCATTATGTTGTTGGTATTAACACATTTCGTCAGTAGTAGTCAGTATAATTCTCAATTATCAGAAGGTACAAGGGTAATTGTTTTTGGAAAGCTGCAAAAAAAAGTGTCGACTTTTCAAGGTCTGATAAACATTTCGTAGAGGCAATTCGTGAAACAGATGAAAATAAATTGAACAAAAACACAAAGATCAGGTTTCGATGTCTTGCCGAGGCTGCACTGCAGCATCTACTCACAGGTGTTATCCCACTACTGGACGGAACGGGGGATTTGACCTGCTCCGTTTCCGACCTGGGCCGGTACACCCCTCCTTAGACAACCTGGTGGTCCCGGGCTCCCCCAGGAACACCATATCGATACCGAACTTAGCGTGGACACTCGTTCTACATAGCCTGCTGCAGCACAGAGCTCCTCAGCTCACTCGATCCGCCAACCTCAGCCTCCCAGTGACTTGGATTACAGGTACCTGCCACCGCGCCCGGCGAGAAGCTCAGCTGCAGATAAAGGTGATAGAGGTAGGAGTCTGTGACGTAATCACGAAGGTAGGCTACAGTCCTTTGCATGGGAAAAACTAAGAAGTGTTGCTGACTAGGTTGTAAGACATCAAATACGGTTCATGCTTTACCATACATTGTGGAAGTGTAGGCTCACAGTAAAAAAAAAGAAAAAACACACCTGCGACTGACAATGAGTCTGACATATCATATTTTGATAATTACGTTTACTGTTGATACTTCAGTATATTTAAAACCAAATAGTTTTAAACTTTCACTCAAGTTGTATTTGTGTAACATCTACATAGCTGTGTTCTGTGGGTGTCTCTGGGTGTCACTGTGGGTGTCGATGGGGCTGATACCCCATTTCATCAGTGCACAATCCATAGGTAAGGCTGAGTGCAATATGGATTTCCGATGCACAATAGGCTGAAGAGTGAGGTGATTTCCCACAGTGAAAGTCCTACAATAAGAGCTAAGTCACTAATATTTCTGTAAACCTTGGAGAATTGTGTTCTGTGGGTGTCACTGAGTATACTGATACTCCGTTTCATGGGTGTACAATGCATAGTTAAGGCTGTTCAGTGTGTACAAGTATGCCCAATGCAATTATGCAGTCGAAAAAATATCCACAGTGGATTTCAATTGTTTTCTGTTTTTGTCAAATGTATTAATTATTGTATTTTAAATTATGTAACAACATTCCAACCTTGTATGACTTAATCTCGTCCAAATAAACGGCATGATTCCATTATTTGTATTCGTTTGCATCACTATCAATGAGGGACTTTTAATTTGAAGGTGAATCGCAAATTACACCGATGTGGCTAATCATTATTGTGGCTCATTTCACACAGGTAAATGAACCTATACTGAACTGTCGATGGTGATGGGAAAGCTGGTCTCTGTTTCATGCTAAGCATAGCGCTAGCACTTACTACTCACTCAACGGGCCGTGCTGCATTATGTTGTCGGTATTAACACATTTCGTCAGTAGTAGTCAGTATAATTCTCAATTATCAGAAGGTACAAGGGTAATTGTTTTGGAAAGCTGCAAAAAAAGTGTCGACTTTTCAAGGTCTGATAAACATTTCGTAGAGGCAATTCGTGAAACAGATGAAAATAAATTGAACAAAAACACAAAGATCAGGTTTCGATGTCTTGCCGAGGCTGCACTGCAGCATCTACTCACAGGTGTTATCCCACTACTGGGCGGAACGGGGATTTGACCTGCTCCGTTTCCGACCTGGGCCGGTACACCTCCTTAGACAACCTGGTGGTCCCGGGCTCCCCAGGAACACCATATCGATACCGAACTTAGCGTGGACACTCGTTCTACATAGCCTGCTGCAGCACAGAGCTCCTCAGCTCACTCGATCCGCCAACCTCAGCCTCCCAGTGACTTGGATTACAGGTACCTGCCACCGCGCCCGGCGAAGCTCAGCTGCAGATAAAGGTGATAGAGGTAGGAGTCTGTGACGTAATCACGAAGGTAGGCTACAGTCCTTTGCATGGGAAAAACTAAGAAGTGTTGCTGACTAGGTTGTAAGACATCAAATACGGTTCATGCTTTACCATACATTGTGGAAGTGTAGGCTCACAGTAAAAAAAGAAAAAACACACCTGCGACTGACAATGAGTCTGACATATCATATTTTGATAATTACGTTTACTGTTGATACTTCAGTATATTTAAAACCAAATAGTTTTAAACTTTCACTCAAGTTGTATTTGTGTAACATCTACATAGCTGTGTTCTGTGGGTGTCTCTGGGTGTCACTGTGGGTGTCGATGGGGCTGATACCCCATTTCATCAGTGCACAATCCATAGGTAAGGCTGAGTGCAATATGGATTTCCGATGCGCACAATAGGCTGAAGAGTGAGGTGATTTCCCACAGTGAAAGTCCTACAATAAGAGCTAAGTCACTAATATTTCTGTAAACCTTGGAGAATTGTGTTCTGTGGGTGTCACTGAGTATACTGATACTCCGTTTCATGGGTGTACAATGCATAGTTAAGGCTGTTCAGTGTGTACAAGTATGCCCAATGCAATTATGCAGTCGAAAAAATATCCACAGTGGATTTCAATTGTTTTCTGTTTTTTGTCAAATGTATTAATTATTGTATTTTAAATTATGTAACAACATTCCAACCTTGTATGACTTAATCTCGTCCAAATAAGCGGCATGATTCCATTATTTGTATTCGTTTGCATCACTATCAATGAGGGACTTTTAATTTGAAGGTGAATCGCAAATTACACCGATGTGGCTAATCATTATTGTGGCTCATTTCACACAGGTAAATGAACCTATACGAACTGTCGATGGTGATGGGAAAGCTGGTCTCTGTTTCATGCTAAGCATAGCGCTAGCACTTACTACTCACTCAACGGGCCGTGCTGCATTATGTTGTCGGTATTAACACATTTCGTCAGTAGTAGTCAGTATAATTCTCAATTATCAGAAGGTACAAGGGTAATTGTTTTTGGAAAGCTGCAAAAAAAAGTGTCGACTTTTCAAGGTCTGATAAACATTTCGTAGAGGCAATTCGTGAAACAGATGAAAATAAATTGAACAAAAACACAAAGATCAGGTTTCGATGTCTTGCCGAGGCTGCACTGCAGCATCTACTCACAGGTGTTATCCCACTACTGGACGGAACGGGGGATTTGACCTGCTCCGTTTCCGACCTGGGCCGGTACACCCCTCCTTAGACAACCTGGTGGTCCCGGGCTCCCCCAGGAACACCATATCGATACCGAACTTAGCGTGGACACTCGTTCTACATAGCCTGCTGCAGCACAGAGCTCCTCAGCTCACTCGATCCGCCAACCTCAGCCTCCCAGTGACTTGGATTACAGGTACCTGCCACCGCGCCCGGCGAAGCTCAGCTGCAGATAAAGGTGATAGAGGTAGGAGTCTGTGACGTAATCACGAAGGTAGGCTACAGTCCTTTGCATGGGAAAAACTAAGAAGTGTTGCTGACTAGGTTGTAAGACATCAAATACGGTTCATGCTTTACCATACATTGTGGAAGTGTAGGCTCACAGTAAAAAAAAAGAAAAAACACACCTGCGACTGACAATGAGTCTGACATATCATATTTTGATAATTACGTTTACTGTTGATACTTCAGTATATTTAAAACCAAATAGTTTTAAACTTTCACTCAAGTTGTATTTGTGTAACATCTACATAGCTGTGTTCTGTGGGTGTCTCTGGGTGTCACTGTGGGTGTCGATGGGGCTGATACCCCATTTCATCAGTGCACAATCCATAGGTAAGGCTGAGTGCAATATGGATTTCCGATGCGCACAATAGGCTGAAGAGTGAGGTGATTTCCCACAGTGAAAGTCCTACAATAAGAGCTAAGTCACTAATATTTCTGTAAACCTTGGAGAATTGTGTTCTGTGGGTGTCACTGAGTATACTGATACTCCGTTTCATGGGTGTACAATGCATAGTTAAGGCTGTTCAGTGTGTACAAGTATGCCCAATGCAATTATGCAGTCGAAAAAATATCCACAGTGGATTTCAATTGTTTTCTGTTTTTGTCAAATGTATTAATTATTGTATTTTAAATTATGTAACAACATTCCAACCTTGTATGACTTAATCTCGTCCAAATAAACGGCATGATTCCATTATTTGTATTCGTTTGCATCACTATCAATGAGGGACTTTTAATTTGAAGGTGAATCGCAAATTACACCGATGTGGCTAATCATTATTGTGGCTCATTTCACACAGGTAAATGAACCTATACGAACTGTCGATGGTGATGGGAAAGCTGGTCTCTGTTTCATGCTAAGCATAGCGCTAGCACTTACTACTCACTCAACGGGCCGTGCTGCATTATGTTGTCGGTATTAACACATTTCGTCAGTAGTAGTCAGTATAATTCTCAATTATCAGAAGGTACAAGGGTAATTGTTTTTGGAAAGCTGCAAAAAAAAGTGTCGACTTTTCAAGGTCTGATAAACATTTCGTAGAGGCAATTCGTGAAACAGATGAAAATAAATTGAACAAAAACACAAAGATCAGGTTTCGATGTCTTGCCGAGGCTGCACTGCAGCATCTACTCACAGGTGTTATCCCACTACTGGACGGCACGGGGGATTTGACCTGCTCCGTTTCCGACCTGGGCCGGTACACCTCCTTAGACAACCTGGTGGTCCCGGCTCCCCCAGGAACACCATATCGATACCGAACTTAGCGTGGACACCCGTTCTACATAGCCTGCTGCAGCACAGAGCTCCTCAGCTCACTCGATCCGCCAACCTCAGCCTCCCAGTGACTTGGATTACAGGTACCTGCCACCGCGCCCGGCGAGAAGCTCAGCTGCAGATAAAGGTGATAGAGGTAGGAGTCTGTGACGTAATCACGAAGGTAGGCTACAGTCCTTTGCATGGGAAAAACTAAGAAGTGCTGCTGACTAGGTTGTAAGACATCAAATACGGTTCATGCTTTACCATACATTGTGGAAGTGTAGGCTCACAGTAAAAAAAGAAAAACACACCTGCGACTGACAATGAGTCTGACATATCATATTTTGATAATTACGTTTACTGTTGATACTTCAGTATATTTAAAACCAAATAGTTTTAAACTTTCACTCAAGTTGTATTTGTGTAACATCTACATAGCTGTGTTCTGTGGGTGTCTCTGGGTGTCACTGTGGGTGTCGATGGGGCTGATACCCCATTTCATCAGTGCACAATCCATAGGTAAGGCTGAGTGCAATATGGATTTCCGATGCGCACAATAGGCTGAAGAGTGAGGTGATTTCCCACAGTGAAAGTCCTACAATAAGAGCTAAGTCACTAATATTTCTGTAAACCTTGGAGAATTGTGTTCTGTGGGTGTCACTGAGTATACTGATACTCCGTTTCATGGGTGTACAATGCATAGTTAAGGCTGTTCAGTGTGTACAAGTATGCCCAATGCAATTATGCAGTCGAAAAATATCCACAGTGGATTTCAATTGTTTTCTGTTTTTGTCAAATGTATTAATTATTGTATTTTTAAATTATGTAACAACATTCCAACCTTGTATGACTTAATCTCGTCCAAATAAACGGCATGATTCCATTATTTGTATTCGTTTGCATCACTATCAATGAGGGACTTTTAATTTGAAGGTGAATCGCAAATTACACCGATGTGGCTAATCATTATTGTGGCTCATTTCACACAGGTAAATGAACCTATACGAACTGTCGATGGTGATGGGAAAGCTGGTCTCTGTTTCATGCTAAGCATAGCGCTAGCACTTACTACTCACTCAACGGGCCGTGCTGCATTATGTTGTCGGTATTAACACATTTCGTCAGTAGTAGTCAGTATAATTCTCAATTATCCAGAAGGTACAAGGGTAATTGTTTTTGGAAAGCTGCAAAAAGTGTCGACTTTTCAAAGTCTGATAAACATTTCGTAGAGGCAATTCGTGAAACAGATGAAAATAAATTGAACAAAAACACAAAGATCAGGTTTCGATGTCTTGCCGAGGCTGCACTGCAGCATCTACTCACAGGTGTTATCCCACTACTGGACGGAACGGGGGATTTGACCTGCTCCGTTTCCGACCTGGGCCGGTACACCCCTCCTTAGACAACCTGGTGGTCCCGGGCTCCCCCAGGAACACCATATCGATACCGAACTTAGCGTGGACACTCCGTTCTACATAGCCTGCTGCAGCACAGAGCTCCTCAGCTCACTCGATCCGCCAACCTCAGCCTCCCAGTGACTTGGATTACAGGTACCTGCCACCGCGCCCGGCGAGAAGCTCAGCTGCAGATAAAGGTGATAGAGGTAGGAGTCTGTGACGTAATCACGAAGGTAGGCTACAGTCCTTTGCATGGGAAAAACTAAGTGCTGCTGACTAGGTTGTAAGACATCAAATACGGTTCATGCTTTACCATACATTGTGGAAGTGTAGGCTCACAGTAAAAAAAAAGAAAAAACACACCTGCGACTGACAATGAGTCTGACATATCATATTTTGATAATTACGTTTACTGTTGATACTTCAGTATATTTAAAACCAAATAGTTTTAAACTTTCACTCAAGTTGTATTTGTGTAACATCTACATAGCTGTGTTCTGTGGGTGTCTCTGGGTGTCACTGTGGGTGTCGATGGGGCTGATACCCCATTTCATCAGTGCACAATCCATAGGTAAGGCTGAGTGCAATATGGATTTCCGATGCGCACAATAGGCTGAAGAGTGAGGTGATTTCCCACAGTGAAAGTCCTACAATAAGAGCTAAGTCACTAATATTTCTGTAAACCTTGGAGAATTGTGTTCTGTGGGTGTCACTGAGTATACTGATACTCCGTTTCATGGGTGTACAATGCATAGTTAAGGCTGTTCAGTGTGTACAAGTATGCCCAATGCAATTATGCAGTCGAAAAAATATCCACAGTGGATTTCAATTGTTTTCTGTTTTTTGTCAAATGTATTAATTATTGTATTTTAAATTATGTAACAACATTCCAACCTTGTATGACTTAATCTCGTCCAAATAAGCGGCATGATTCCATTATTTGTATTCGTTTGCATCACTATCAATGAGGGACTTTTAATTTGAAGGTGAATCGCAAATTACACCGATGTGGCTAATCATTATTGTGGCTCATTTCACACAGGTAAATGAACCTATACGAACTGTCGATGGTGATGGGAAAGCTGGTCTCTGTTTCATGCTAAGCATAGCGCTAGCACTTACTACTCACTCAACGGGCCGTGCTGCATTATGTTGTCGGTATTAACACATTTCGTCAGTAGTAGTCAGTATAATTCTCAATTATCAGAAGGTACAAGGGTAATTGTTTTTGGAAAGCTGCAAAAAAAAGTGTCGACTTTTCAAGGTCTGATAAACATTTCGTAGAGGCAATTCGTGAAACAGATGAAAATAAATTGAACAAAAACACAAAGATCAGGTTTCAATGTCTTGCCGAGGCTGCACTGCAGCATCTACTCACAGGCGTTATCCCACTACTGGACGGCACGGGGGATTTGACCTGCTCCGTTTCCGACCTGGGCCGGTACACCCCTCCTTAGACAACCTGGTGGTCCCGGGCTCCCCCAGGAACACCATATCGATACCGAACTTAGCGTGGACACCCGTTCTACATAGCCTGCTGCAGCACAGAGCTCCTCAGCTCACTCGATCCGCCAACCTCAGCCTCCCAGTGACTTGGATTACAGGCACCTGCCACCGCGCCCGGCGAGAAGCTCAGCTGCAGATAAAGGTGATAGAGGTAGGAGTCTGTGACGTAATCACGAAGGTAGGCTACAGTCCTTTGCATGGGAAAAACTAAGAAGTGCTGCTGACTAGGTTGTAAGACATCAAATACGGTTCATGCTTTACCATACATTGTGGAAGTGTAGGCTCACAGTAAAAAAAGAAAAAACACACCTGCGACTGACAATGAGTCTGACATATCATATTTTGATAATTACGTTTACTGTTGATACTTCAGTATATTTAAAACCAAATAGTTTTAAACTTTCACTCAAGTTGTATTTGTGTAACATCTACATAGCTGTGTTCTGTGGGTGTCTCTGGGTGTCACTGTGGGTGTCGATGGGGCTGATACCCCATTTCATCAGTGCACAATCCATAGGTAAGGCTGAGTGCAATATGGATTTCCGATGCACAATAGGCTGAAGAGTGAGGTGATTTCCCACAGTGAAAGTCCTACAATAAGAGCTAAGTCACTAATATTTCTGTAAACCTTGGAGAATTGTGTTCTGTGGGTGTCACTGAGTATACTGATACTCCGTTTCATGGGTGTACAATGCATAGTTAAGGCTGTTCAGTGTGTACAAGTATGCCCAATGCAATTATGCAGTCGAAAAAATATCCACAGTGGATTTCAATTGTTTTCTGTTTTTGTCAAATGTATTAATTATTGTATTTTAAATTATGTAACAACATTCCAACCTTGTATGACTTAATCTCGTCCAAATAAACGGCATGATTCCATTATTTGTATTCGTTTGCATCACTATCAATGAGGGACTTTTAATTTGAAGGTGAATCGCAAATTACACCGATGTGGCTAATCATTATTGTGGCTCATTTCACACAGGTAAATGAACCTATACGAACTGTCGATGGTGATGGGAAAGCTGGTCTCTGTTTCATGCTAAGCATAGCGCTAGCACTTACTACTCACTCAACGGGCCGTGCTGCATTATGTTGTCGGTATTAACACATTTCGTCAGTAGTAGTCAGTATAATTCTCAATTATCAGAAGGTACAAGGGTAATTGTTTTTGGAAAGCTGCAAAAAAAAGTGTCGACTTTTCAAAGTCTGATAAACATTTCGTAGAGGCAATTCGTGAAACAGATGAAAATAAATTGAACAAAAACACAAAGATCAGGTTTCGATGTCTTGCCGAGGCTGCACTGCAGCATCTACTCACAGGTGTTATCCCACTACTGGACGGCACGGGGGATTTGACCTGCTCCGTTTCCGACCTGGGCCGGTACACCCCTCCTTAGACAACCTGGTGGTCCCGGGCTCCCCCAGGAACACCATATCGATACCGAACTTAGCGTGGACACCCGTTCTACATAGCCTGCTGCAGCACAGAGCTCCTCAGCTCACTCGATCCGCCAACCTCAGCCTCCCAGTGACTTGGATTACAGGTACCTGCAACCGCGCCCGGCGAGAAGCTCAGCTGCAGATAAAGGTGATAGAGGTAGGAGTCTGTGACGTAATCACGAAGGTAGGCTACAGTCCTTTGCATGGGAAAAACTAAGTGCTGCTGACTAGGTTGTAAGACATCAAATACGGTTCATGCTTTACCATACATTGTGGAAGTGTAGGCTCACAGTAAAAAAGAAAAACACACCTGCGACTGACAATGAGTCTGACATATCATATTTTGATAATTACGTTTACTGTTGATACTTCAGTATATTTAAAACCAAATAGTTTTAAACTTTCACTCAAGTTGTATTTGTGTAACATCTACATAGCTGTGTTCTGTGGGTGTCTCTGGGTGTCACTGTGGGTGTCGATGGGGCTGATACCCCATTTCATCAGTGCACAATCCATAGGTAAGGCTGAGTGCAATATGGATTTCCGATGACAATAGGCTGAAGAGTGAGGTGATTTCCACAGTGAAAGTCCTACAATAAGAGCTAAGTCACTAATATTTCTGTAAACCTTGGAGAATTGTGTTCTGTGGGTGTCACTGAGTATACTGATACTCCGTTTCATGGGTGTACAATGCATAGTTAAGGCTGTTCAGTGTGTACAAGTATGCCCAATGCAATTATGCAGTCGAAAAAATATCCACAGTGGATTTCAATTGTTTTCTGTTTTTTGTCAAATGTATTAATTATTGTATTTTAAATTATGTAACAACATTCCAACCTTGTATGACTTAATCTCGTCCAAATAAACGGCATGATTCCATTATTTGTATTCGTTTGCATCACTATCAATGAGGACTTTTAATTTGAAGGTGAATCGCAAATTACACCGATGTGGCTAATCATTATTGTGGCTCATTTCACACAGGTAAATGAACCTATACGAACTGTCGATGGTGATGGGAAAGCTGGTCTCTGTTTCATGCTAAGCATAGCGCTAGCACTTACTACTCACTCAACGGGCCGTGCTGCATTATGTTGTCGGTATTAACACATTTCGTCAGTAGTAGTCAGTATAATTCTCAATTATCAGAAGGTACAAGGGTAATTGTTTTTGGAAAGCTGCAAAAAGTGTCGACTTTTCAAGGTCTGATAAACATTTCAGTAGAGGCAATTCGTGAAACAGATGAAAATAAATTGAACAAAAACACAAAGATCAGGTTTCGATGTCTTGCCGAGGCTGCACTGCAGCATCTACTCACAGGTGTTATCCCACTACTGGACGGAACGGGGATTTGACCTGCTCCGTTTCCGACCTGGGCCGGTACACCCTCCTTAGACAACCTGGTGGTCCCGGGCTCCCCAGGAACACCATATCGATACCGAACTTAGCGTGGACACCCGTTCTACATAGCCTGCTGCAGCACAGAGCTCCTCAGCTCACTCGATCCGCCAACCTCAGCCTCCCAGTGACTTGGATTACAGGTACCTGCCACGCGCCCGGCGAGAAGCTCAGCTGCAGATAAAGGTGATAGAGGTAGGAGTCTGTGACGTAATCACGAAGGTAGGCTACAGTCCTTTGCATGGGAAAAACTAAGAAGTGTTGCTGACTAGGTTGTAAGACATCAAATACGGTTCATGCTTTACCATACATTGTGGAAGTGTAGGCTCACAGTAAAAAAGAAAAAACACACCTGCGACTGACAATGAGTCTGACATATCATATTTTGATAATTACATTTACTGTTGATACTTCAGTATATTTAAAACCAAATAGTTTTAAACTTTCACTCAAGTTGTATTTGTGTAACATCTACATAGCTGTGTTCTGTGGGTGTCTCTGGGTGTCACTGTGGGTGTCGATGGGGCTGATACCCCATTTCATCAGTGCACAATCCATAGGTAAGGCTGAGTGCAATATGGATTTCGATGCGCACAATAGGCTGAAGAGTGAGGTGATTTCCCACAGTGAAAGTCCTACAATAAGAGCTAAGTCACTAATATTTCTGTAAACCTTGGAGAATTGTGTTCTGTGGGTGTCACTGAGTATACTGATACTCCGTTTCATGCGTGTACAATGCATAGTTAAGGCTGTTCAGTGTGTACAAGTATGCCCAATGCAATTATGCAGTCGAAAAAATATCCACAGTGGATTTCAATTGTTTTCTGTTTTTGTCAAATGTATTAATTATTGTATTTTAAATTATGTAACAACATTCCAACCTTGTATGACTTAATCTCGTCCAAATAAACGGCATGATTCCATTATTTGTATTCGTTTGCATCACTATCAATGAGGGACTTTTAATTTGAAGGTGAATCGCAAATTACACCGATGTGGCTAATCATTATTGTGGCTCATTTCACACAGGTAAATGAACCTATACGAACTGTCGATGGTGATGGGAAAGCTGGTCTCTGTTTCATGCTAAGCATAGCGCTAGCACTTACTACTCACTCAACGGGCCGTGCTGCATTATGTTGTCGGTATTAACACATTTCGTCAGTAGTAGTCAGTATAATTCTCAATTATCAGAAGGTACAAGGGTAATTGTTTTTGGAAAGCTGCAAAAAAAAGTGTCGACTTTTCAAGGTCTGATAAACATTTCGTAGAGGCAATTCGTGAAACAGATGAAAATAAATTGAACAAAAACACAAAGATCAGGTTTCGATGTCTTGCCGAGGCTGCACTGCAGCATCTACTCACAGGCGTTATCCCACTACTGGACGGCACGGGGGGATTTGACCTGCTCCGTTTCCGACCTGGGCCGGTACACCCCTCCTTAGACAACCTGGTGGTCCCGGGCTCCCCCAGGAACACCATATCGATACCGAACTTAGCGTGGACACCCGTTCTACATAGCCTGCTGCAGCACAGAGCTCCTCAGCTCACTCGATCCGCCAACCTCAGCCTCCCAGTGACTTGGATTACAGGCACCTGCCACCGCGCCCGGCGAGAAGCTCAGCTGCAGATAAAGGTGATAGAGGTAGGAGTCTGTGACGTAATCACGAAGGTAGGCTACAGTCCTTTGCATGGGAAAAACTAAGAAGTGCTGCTGACTAGGTTGTAAGACATCAAATACGGTTCATGCTTTACCATACATTGTGGAAGTGTAGGCTCACAGTAAAAAAAAAAAGAAAAAACACACCTGCGACTGACAATGAGTCTGACATATCATATTTTGATAATTACGTTTACTGTTGATACTTCAGTATATTTAAAACCAAATAGTTTTAAACTTTCACTCAAGTTGTATTTGTGTAACATCTACATAGCTGTGTTCTGTGGGTGTCTCTGGGTGTCACTGTGGGTGTCGATGGGGCTGATACCCCATTTCATCAGTGCACAATCCATAGGTAAGGCTGAGTGCAATATGGATTTCGATGCGCACAATAGGCTGAAGAGTGAGGTGATTTCCCACAGTGAAAGTCCTACAATAAGAGCTAAGTCACTAATATTTCTGTAAACCTTGGAGAATTGTGTTCTGTGGGTGTCACTGAGTATACTGATACTCCGTTTCATGGGTGTACAATGCATAGTTAAGGCTGTTCAGTGTGTACAAGTATGCCCAATGCAATTATGCAGTCGAAAAAATATCCACAGTGGATTTCAATTGTTTTCTGTTTTTGTCAAATGTATTAATTATTGTATTTTTAAATTATGTAACAACATTCCAACCTTGTATGACTTAATCTCGTCCAAATAAACGGCATGATTCCATTATTTGTATTCGTTTGCATCACTATCAATGAGGGACTTTTAATTTGAAGGTGAATCGCAAATTACACCGATGTGGCTAATCATTATTGTGGCTCATTTCACACAGGTAAATGAACCTATACGAACTGTCGATGGTGATGGGAAAGCTGGTCTCTGTTTCATGCTAAGCATAGCGCTAGCACTTACTACTCACTCAACGGGCCGTGCTGCATTATGTTGTCGGTATTAACACATTTCGTCAGTAGTAGTCAGTATAATTCTCAATTATCAGAAGGTACAAGGGTAATTGTTTTTGGAAAGCTGCAAAAAAAAGTGTCGACTTTTCAAAGTCTGATAAACATTTCGTAGAGGCAATTCGTGAAACAGATGAAAATAAATTGAACAAAAACACAAAGATCAGGTTTCGATGTCTTGCCGAGGCTGCACTGCAGCATCTACTCACAGGTGTTATCCCACTACTGGACGGCACGGGGGATTTGACCTGCTCCGTTTCCGACCTGGGCCGGTACACCCCTCCTTAGACAACCTGGTGGTCCCGGGCTCCCCCAGGAACACCATATCGATACCGAACTTAGCGTGGACACCCGTTCTACATAGCCTGCTGCAGCACAGAGCTCCTCAGCTCACTCGATCCGCCAACCTCAGCCTCCCAGTGACTTGGATTACAGGTACCTGCAACCGCGGCAGAAGCTCAGCTGCAGATAAAGGTGATAGAGGTAGGAGTCTGTGACGTAATCACGAAGGTAGGCTACAGTCCTTTGCATGGGAAAAACTAAGTGCTGCTGACTAGGTTGTAAGACATCAAATACGGTTCATGCTTTACCATACATTGTGGAAGTGTAGGCTCACAGTAAAAAAAAAGAAAAAACACACCTGCGACTGACAATGAGTCTGACATATCATATTTTGATAATTACGTTTACTGTTGATACTTCAGTATATTTAAAACCAAATAGTTTTAAACTTTCACTCAAGTTGTATTTGTGTAACATCTACATAGCTGTGTTCTGTGGGTGTCTCTGGGTGTCACTGTGGGTGTCGATGGGGCTGATACCCCATTTCATCAGTGCACAATCCATAGGTAAGGCTGAGTGCAATATGGATTTCCGATGCGCACAATAGGCTGAAGAGTGAGGTGATTTCCCACAGTGAAAGTCCTACAATAAGAGCTAAGTCACTAATATTTCTGTAAACCTTGGAGAATTGTGTTCTGTGGGTGTCACTGAGTATACTGATACTCCGTTTCATGGGTGTACAATGCATAGTTAAGGCTGTTCAGTGTGTACAAGTATGCCCAATGCAATTATGCAGTCGAAAAAATATCCACAGTGGATTTCAATTGTTTTCTGTTTTTGTCAAATGTATTAATTATTGTATTTTAAATTATGTAACAACATTCCAACCTTGTATGACTTAATCTCGTCCAAATAAACGGCATGATTCCATTATTTGTATTCGTTTGCATCACTATCAATGAGGGACTTTTAATTTGAAGGTGAATCGCAAATTACACCGATGTGGCTAATCATTATTGTGGCTCATTTCACACAGGTAAATGAACCTATACGAACTGTCGATGGTGATGGGAAAGCTGGTCTCTGTTTCATGCTAAGCATAGCGCTAGCACTTACTACTCACTCAACGGGCCGTGCTGCATTATGTTGTCGGTATTAACACATTTCGTCAGTAGTAGTCAGTATAATTCTCAATTATCAGAAGGTACAAGGGTAATTGTTTTTGGAAAGCTGCAAAAAAAAGTGTCGACTTTTCAAGGTCTGATAAACATTTCGTAGAGGCAATTCGTGAAACAGATGAAAATAAATTGAACAAAAACACAAAGATCAGGTTTCGATGTCTTGCCGAGGCTGCACTGCAGCATCTACTCACAGGCGTTATCCCACTACTGGACGGCACGGGGGATTTGACCTGCTCCGTTTCCGACCTGGGCCGGTACACCCTCCTTAGACAACCTGGTGGTCCCGGGCTCCCCAGGAACACCATATCGATACCGAACTTAGCGTGGACACCCGTTCTACATAGCCTGCTGCAGCACAGAGCTCCTCAGCTCACTCGATCCGCCAACCTCAGCCTCCCAGTGACTTGGATTACAGGCACCTGCCACCGCGCCCGGCGAGAAGCTCAGCTGCAGATAAAGGTGATAGAGGTAGGAGTCTGTGACGTAATCACGAAGGTAGGCTACAGTCCTTTGCATGGGAAAAACTAAGAAGTGCTGCTGACTAGGTTGTAAGACATCAAATACGGTTCATGCTTTACCATAAATTGTGGAAGTGTAGGCCTGTAGTAAAAAAATAAATAAACACACAGCTGTGTCTGACATATTATGTTTTTATACTATTATTTAAAAACAGTTTCAGAAATTGTATATAAAAATTAAAAAAATCATTGTGCTCATTTGGAAATCTGGTTAGGCAAAAAAAAATGGTAATAAACAAAACTCCCCAAAATCTCCATGCTGACCTCATTCACAATGGACAGCAAAGAAAATGTACATAATAGAAGATGCTAGTAAACAAGAAGCTCATGTATCAATACATCTTCCAGCACCCTATGCGTTATTATCAACATTGTAAAACATTGTAAAACATATATAATCCTCTATTACTCAAACAGTAAAGCTACAGACAATTCAACGTCTTGGTCCAGCACAGGGAGAATGAGTGAGGAACAAGGAGTCATTCCTCCAGAACCTGCAGCTCAATAGCAGAGGCTTCTTCTATACAGAGAACAAAACAACAACACACACATCAGACATGTCAGACCATTCATTCTACAGCAGACCGTATAGATGGAATAGTTCATATGGGTTTAGCAGGACAACATGGTTATGTCAAAGGACTATTTATGACTTCATTCCATTTAAATGTACAGATCTGAAGAATAGAATATGTGAGATCAATTAGTTGTATGCTCCAACTGGCCTATGGATTGTGGAACCGTCTGTAATGTTTAGGTCTATTCAGTCCTTTGGGATCTGTGAACACTGAATGCGTGGTTCCTGGGGAGCTTGGAACCTAAATCGAACCGGGTGCATTCAGTTCGATGAAATGTTTGCTACGTTGTGTGTGACGGTTTGTACTGAGTGACACGTTTCCCCAAATTGTTCTTGAACAGATCTTAAGTTACGTTTGCTCATTTTGGTTATTAATATTTTTCATAATTTTATAATTCAGAATGCTGTAGAGTCCAATATGAATATTACATATGCACAATAGGCTGACTGGGAAGGTGATTTCCCACAGTCAAAGACCTGCAATAAGAGATAAGATGCTAATATTTGTGTAAACTTTACATGGCTGTGTTCTGTCCCACTGGGCACAGATGTCAAATCAACGTCTTTTCCACGTTGGTTCAATCTAATTACATTGAAATTACATGGAAACAATGTTGACTCAACCAGTGTGTGCCCAGTGGGGCGGCTGTCACTGAGTAGGCTGATAGCCCATTTGATGGGTGCACAATCCATAGTTAAGGCTGTACAGTGCACACAACTATGCCCACAGCAACTCTGCAGTCTAATATATCCACAGTGGGATTTCAATAGTTTTGTGTTTATTGTCACATTAATTAATTATTGTATTACATTTCTAATTATGTAACAGCATTCCAACCTTGTATAGCTTTATCTAGTCCAAACATATGGCATGATTCCACTATTTGTATTCGTTTGCGTTACATTCAATTGGGGACATTTAATTTGAAGGTGAACAGCAAATTCCACTCATGTGGCTAATACTTATGGTGGCTCATTTCACACAGGTAAATTAACCTATGCGAACTGTCGACGGTGGTAAGAGAGCTGGCCTCTCATGCTAGGCATAGCGCTAGCTCTCACTACTCTCTCAATGCATTATGTTACCGAATTCACACATTTCGTCAGGATAATCAGTATAATTATCAATCATCAGAAGGTATCATAACTTTAATTTGTTTTTGGTAACGTGCAAAAAAGGTGTCGACTTTTTATGGTCTGCTAAACATGTTGTAGAGGCAATTCGTGAAAATTAAAAAATGTATAATAAAAAGATCAGGTTTCGATGTCTTGCCGAGGCTGCAGTGCAGCATCTACTCACAGGTGTTATCCCACTACTGGACGGAACGGGGGATTTGACCTGCTCCGTTTCCGACCTGGGCCGGTACACCCCTCCTTAGACAACCTGGTGGTCCCGGGCTCCCCCAGGAACACCATATCAATACCGAACTTAGCGTGGACACTCGTTCTACATAGCCTGCTGCAGCACAGAGCTCCTCAGCTCACTCGATCCGCCAACCTCAGCCTCCCAGTGACTTGGATTACAGGCACCTGCCACCGCACCCGGCGAGAAGCTCAGCTGCAGATAAAGGTGATAGAGGTAGGAGTCTGTGACGTAATCACCAAGGTAGGCTACAGTCCTTTGCATGGGAAAAACTAAGAAGTGCTGCTGACTAGGTTGTAAGACATCAAATACGGTTCATGCTTTACCATACATTGTGGAAGTGTAGGCTCACAGTAAAAAAAAGAAAAACACACCTGCGACTGACAATGAGTCTGACATATCATATTTTGATAATTACGTTTACTGTTGATACTTCAGTATATTTAAAACCAAATAGTTTTAAACTTTCACTCAAGTTGTATTTGTGTAACATCTACAT
The DNA here is from genome assembly GCA_030435695.1 of Brachymystax lenok tsinlingensis. Lineage (NCBI taxonomy): Eukaryota > Metazoa > Chordata > Actinopteri > Salmoniformes > Salmonidae > Brachymystax > Brachymystax lenok. The sequence goes on along the minus strand of CM059796.1, from coordinate 6,620,362 downwards.
AGCTGTGTTCTGTGGGTGTCTCTGGGTGTCACTGTGGGTGTCGATGGGGCTGATACCCCATTTCATCAGTGCACAATCCATAGGTAAGGCTGAGTGCAATATGGATTTCCGATGCGCACAATAGGCTGAAGAGTGAGGTGATTTCCCACAGTGAAAGTCCTACAATAAGAGCTAAGTCACTAATATTTCTGTAAACCTTGGAGAATTGTGTTCTGTGGGTGTCACTGAGTATACTGATACTCCGTTTCATGGGTGTACAATGCATAGTTAAGGCTGTTCAGTGTGTACAAGTATGCCCAATGCAATTATGCAGTCGAAAAATATCCACAGTGGATTTCAATTGTTTTCTGTTTTTTGTCAAATGTATTAATTATTGTATTACATTTCTAATTATGTAACAACATTCCAACCTTGTATGACTTAATCTCGTCCAAATAAACGGCATGATTCCATTATTTGTATTCGTTTGCATAACTATCAATGAGGGACTTTTAATTTGAAGGTGAATCGCAAATTACACCGATGTGGCTAATCATTATTGTGGCTCATTTCACACAGGTAAATGAACCTATACGAACTGTCGATGGTGATGGGAAAGCTGGTCTCTGTTTCATGCTAAGCATAGCGCTAGCACTTACTACTCACTCAACGGGCCGTGCTGCATTATGTTGTCGGTATTAACACATTTCGTCAGTAGTAGTCAGTATAATTCTCAATTATCAGAAGGTACAAGGGTAATTGTTTTTGGAAAGCTGCAAAAAGTGTCGACTTTTCAAAGTCTGATAAACATTTCGTAGAGGCAATTCGTGAAACAGATGAAAATAAATTGAACAAAAACACAAAGATCAGGTTTCGATGTCTTGCCGAGGCTGCACTGCAGCATCTACTCACAGGTGTTATCCCACTACTGGACGGAACGGGGATTTGACCTGCTCCGTTTCCGACCTGGGCCGGTACACCCTCCTTAGACAACCTGGTGGTCCCGGGCTCCCCCAGGAACACCATATCAATACCGAACTTAGCGTGGACACTCGTTCTACATAGCCTGCTGCAGCACAGAGCTCCTCAGCTCACTCGATCCGCCAACCTCAGCCTCCCAGTGACTTGGATTACAGGCACCTGCCACCGCACTCAAGAAGCTCAGCTGCAGATAAAGGTGATAGAGGTAGGAGTCTGTGACGTAATCACCAAGGTAGGCTACAGTCCTTTGCATGGGAAAAACTAAGAAGTGCTGCTGACTAGGTTGTAAGACATCAAATACGGTTCATGCTTTACCATACATTGTGGAAGTGTAGGCTCACAGTAAAAAAGAAAAAACACACCTGCGACTGACAATGAGTCTGACATATCATATTTTGATAATTACGTTTACTGTTGATACTTCAGTATATTTAAAACCAAATAGTTTTAAACTTTCACTCAAGTTGTATTTGTGTAACATCTACATAGCTGTGTTCTGTGGGTGTCTCTGGGTGTCACTGTGGGTGTCGATGGGGCTGATACCCCATTTCATCAGTGCACAATCCATAGGTAAGGCTGAGTGCAATATGGATTTCCGATGCGCACAATAGGCTGAAGAGTGAGGTGATTTCCCACAGTGAAAGTCCTACAATAAGAGCTAAGTCACTAATATTTCTGTAAACCTTGGAGAATTGTGTTCTGTGGGTGTCACTGAGTATACTGATACTCCGTTTCATGGGTGTACAATGCATAGTTAAGGCTGTTCAGTGTGTACAAGTATGCCCAATGCAATTATGCAGTCGAAAAAATATCCACAGTGGATTTCAATTGTTTTCTGTTTTTGTCAAATGTATTAATTATTGTATTTTAAATTATGTAACAACATTCCAACCTTGTATGACTTAATCTCGTCCAAATAAACGGCATGATTCCATTATTTGTATTCGTTTGCATCACTATCAATGAGGGACTTTTAATTTGAAGGTGAATCGCAAATTACACCGATGTGGCTAATCATTATTGTGGCTCATTTCACACAGGTAAATGAACCTATACGAACTGTCGATGGTGATGGGAAAGCTGGTCTCTGTTTCATGCTAAGCATAGCGCTAGCACTTACTACTCACTCAACGGGCCGTGCTGCATTATGTTGTCGGTATTAACACATTTCGTCAGTAGTAGTCAGTATAATTCTCAATTATCCAGAAGGTACAAGGGTAATTGTTTTTGGAAAGCTGCAAAAAGTGTCGACTTTTCAAAGTCTGATAAACATTTCGTAGAGGCAATTCGTGAAACAGATGAAAATAAATTGAACAAAAACACAAAGATCAGGTTTCGATGTCTTGCCGAGGCTGCACTGCAGCATCTACTCACAGGTGTTATCCCACTACTGGACGGAACGGGGGATTTGACCTGCTCCGTTTCCGACCTGGGCCGGTACACCCTCCTTAGACAACCTGGTGGTCCCGGGCTCCCCCAGGAACACCATATCAATACCGAACTTAGCGTGGACACTCGTTCTACATAGCCTGCTGCAGCACAGAGCTCCTCAGCTCACTCGATCCGCCAACCTCAGCCTCCCAGTGACTTGGATTACAGGCACCTGCCACCGCACCCGGCGAGAAGCTCAGCTGCAGATAAAGGTGATAGAGGTAGGAGTCTGTGACGTAATCACCAAGGTAGGCTACAGTCCTTTGCATGGGAAAAACTAAGAAGTGCTGCTGACTAGGTTGTAAGACATCAAATACGGTTCATGCTTTACCATACATTGTGGAAGTGTAGGCTCACAGTAAAAAAAAAGAAAAAACACACCTGCGACTGACAATGAGTCTGACATATCATATTTTGATAATTACGTTTACTGTTGATACTTCAGTATATTTAAAACCAAATAGTTTTAAACTTTCACTCAAGTTGTATTTGTGTAACATCTACATAGCTGTGTTCTGTGGGTGTCTCTGGGTGTCACTGTGGGTGTCGATGGGGCTGATACCCCATTTCATCAGTGCACAATCCATAGGTAAGGCTGAGTGCAATATGGATTTCCGATGCACAATAGGCTGAAGAGTGAGGTGATTTCCCACAGTGAAAGTCCTACAATAAGAGCTAAGTCACTAATATTTCTGTAAACCTTGGAGAATTGTGTTCTGTGGGTGTCACTGAGTATACTGATACTCCGTTTCATGGGTGTACAATGCATAGTTAAGGCTGTTCAGTGTGTACAAGTATGCCCAATGCAATTATGCAGTCGAAAAAATATCCACAGTGGATTTCAATTGTTTTCTGTTTTTTGTCAAATGTATTAATTATTGTATTTTAAATTATGTAACAACATTCCAACCTTGTATGACTTAATCTCGTCCAAATAAACGGCATGATTCCATTATTTGTATTCGTTTGCATAACTATCAATGAGGGACTTTTAATTTGAAGGTGAATCGCAAATTACACCGATGTGGCTAATCATTATTGTGGCTCATTTCACACAGGTAAATGAACCTATACGAACTGTCGATGGTGATGGGAAAGCTGGTCTCTGTTTCATGCTAAGCATAGCGCTAGCACTTACTACTCACTCAACGGGCCGTGCTGCATTATGTTGTCGGTATTAACACATTTCGTCAGTAGTAGTCAGTATAATTCTCAATTATCAGAAGGTACAAGGGTAATTGTTTTTGGAAAGCTGCAAAAAAAAGTGTCGACTTTTCAAAGTCTGATAAACATTTCGTAGAGGCAATTCGTGAAACAGATGAAAATAAATTGAACAAAAACACAAAGATCAGGTTTCGATGTCTTGCCGAGGCTGCACTGCAGCATCTACTCACAGGTGTTATCCCACTACTGGACGGAACGGGGGATTTGACCTGCTCCGTTTCCGACCTGGGCCGGTACACCCCTCCTTAGACAACCTGGTGGTCCCGGGCTCCCCCAGGAACACCATATCAATACCGAACTTAGCGTGGACACTCGTTCTACATAGCCTGCTGCAGCACAGAGCTCCTCAGCTCACTCGATCCGCCAACCTCAGCCTCCCAGTGACTTGGATTACAGGCACCTGCCACCGCACCGGCGAGAAGCTCAGCTGCAGATAAAGGTGATAGAGGTAGGAGTCTGTGACGTAATCACCAAGGTAGGCTACAGTCCTTTGCATGGGAAAAACTAAGAAGTGCTGCTGACTAGGTTGTAAGACATCAAATACGGTTCATGCTTTACCATACATTGTGGAAGTGTAGGCTCACAGTAAAAAAAGAAAAACACACCTGCGACTGACAATGAGTCTGACATATCATATTTTGATAATTACGTTTACTGTTGATACTTCAGTATATTTAAAACCAAATAGTTTTAAACTTTCACTCAAGTTGTATTTGTGTAACATCTACATAGCTGTGTTCTGTGGGTGTCTCTGGGTGTCACTGTGGGTGTCGATGGGGCTGATACCCCATTTCATCAGTGCACAATCCATAGGTAAGGCTGAGTGCAATATGGATTTCCGATGCGCACAATAGGCTGAAGAGTGAGGTGATTTCCCACAGTGAAAGTCCTACAATAAGAGCTAAGTCACTAATATTTCTGTAAACCTTGGAGAATTGTGTTCTGTGGGTGTCACTGAGTATACTGATACTCCGTTTCATGGGTGTACAATGCATAGTTAAGGCTGTTCAGTGTGTACAAGTATGCCCAATGCAATTATGCAGTCGAAAAAATATCCACAGTGGATTTCAATTGTTTTCTGTTTTTGTCAAATGTATTAATTATTGTATTTTAAATTATGTAACAACATTCCAACCTTGTATGACTTAATCTCGTCCAAATAAACGGCATGATTCCATTATTTGTATTCGTTTGCATCACTATCAATGAGGGACTTTTAATTTGAAGGTGAATCGCAAATTACACCGATGTGGCTAATCATTATTGTGGCTCATTTCACACAGGTAAATGAACCTATACGAACTGTCGATGGTGATGGGAAAGCTGGTCTCTGTTTCATGCTAAGCATAGCGCTAGCACTTACTACTCACTCAACGGGCCGTGCTGCATTATGTTGTCGGTATTAACACATTTCGTCAGTAGTAGTCAGTATAATTCTCAATTATCAGAAGGTACAAGGGTAATTGTTTTTGGAAAGCTGCAAAAAAGTGTCGACTTTTCAAGGTCTGATAAACATTTCGTAGAGGCAATTCGTGAAACAGATGAAAATAAATTGAACAAAAACACAAAGATCAGGTTTCGATGTCTTGCCGAGGCTGCACTGCAGCATCTACTCACAGGCGTTATCCCACTACTGGACGGCACGGGGGATTTGACCTGCTCCGTTTCCGACCTGGGCCGGTACACCCTCCTTAGACAACCTGGTGGTCCCGGGCTCCCCAGGAACACCATATCGATACCGAACTTAGCGTGGACACCCGTTCTACATAGCCTGCTGCAGCACAGAGCTCCTCAGCTCACTCGATCCGCCAACCTCAGCCTCCCAGTGACTTGGATTACAGGCACCTGCCACCGCGCCCGGCGAGAAGCTCAGCTGCAGATAAAGGTGATAGAGGTAGGAGTCTGTGACGTAATCACGAAGGTAGGCTACAGTCCTTTGCATGGGAAAAACTAAGAAGTGCTGCTGACTAGGTTGTAAGACATCAAATACGGTTCATGCTTTACCATACATTGTGGAAGTGTAGGCTCACAGTAAAAAAAGAAAAAACACACCTGCGACTGACAATGAGTCTGACATATCATATTTTGATAATTACGTTTACTGTTGATACTTCAGTATATTTAAAACCAAATAGTTTTAAACTTTCACTCAAGTTGTATTTGTGTAACATCTACATAGCTGTGTTCTGTGGGTGTCTCTGGGTGTCACTGTGGGTGTCGATGGGGCTGATACCCCATTTCATCAGTGCACAATCCATAGGTAAGGCTGAGTGCAATATGGATTTCCGATGCGCACAATAGGCTGAAGAGTGAGGTGATTTCCCACAGTGAAAGTCCTACAATAAGAGCTAAGTCACTAATATTTCTGTAAACCTTGGAGAATTGTGTTCTGTGGGTGTCACTGAGTATACTGATACTCCGTTTCATGGGTGTACAATGCATAGTTAAGGCTGTTCAGTGTGTACAAGTATGCCCAATGCAATTATGCAGTCGAAAAAATATCCACAGTGGATTTCAATTGTTTTCTGTTTTTGTCAAATGTATTAATTATTGTATTTTAAATTATGTAACAACATTCCAACCTTGTATGACTTAATCTCGTCCAAATAAACGGCATGATTCCATTATTTGTATTCGTTTGCATCACTATCAATGAGGGACTTTTAATTTGAAGGTGAATCGCAAATTACACCGATGTGGCTAATCATTATTGTGGCTCATTTCACACAGGTAAATGAACCTATACGAACTGTCGATGGTGATGGGAAAGCTGGTCTCTGTTTCATGCTAAGCATAGCGCTAGCACTTACTACTCACTCAACGGGCCGTGCTGCATTATGTTGTCGGTATTAACACATTTCGTCAGTAGTAGTCAGTATAATTCTCAATTATCAGAAGGTACAAGGGTAATTGTTTTTGGAAAGCTGCAAAAAGTGTCGACTTTTCAAAGTCTGATAAACATTTCGTAGAGGCAATTCGTGAAACAGATGAAAATAAATTGAACAAAAACACAAAGATCAGGTTTCGATGTCTTGCCGAGGCTGCACTGCAGCATCTACTCACAGGTGTTATCCCACTACTGGACGGCACGGGGATTTGACCTGCTCCGTTTCCGACCTGGGCCGGTACACCCTCCTTAGACAACCTGGTGGTCCCGGCTCCCCAGGAACACCATATCGATACCGAACTTAGCGTGGACACCCGTTCTACATAGCCTGCTGCAGCACAGAGCTCCTCAGCTCACTCGATCCGCCAACCTCAGCCTCCCAGTGACTTGGATTACAGGCACCTGCCACCGCGCAGAAGCTCAGCTGCAGATAAAGGTGATAGAGGTAGGAGTCTGTGACGTAATCACGAAGGTAGGCTACAGTCCTTTGCATGGGAAAAACTAAGAAGTGCTGCTGACTAGGTTGTAAGACATCAAATACGGTTCATGCTTTACCATACATTGTGGAAGTGTAGGCTCACAGTAAAAAAAGAAAAACACACCTGCGACTGACAATGAGTCTGACATATCATATTTTGATAATTACGTTTACTGTTGATACTTCAGTATATTTAAAACCAAATAGTTTTAAACTTTCACTCAAGTTGTATTTGTGTAACATCTACATAGCTGTGTTCTGTGGGTGTCTCTGGGTGTCACTGTGGGTGTCGATGGGGCTGATACCCCATTTCATCAGTGCACAATCCATAGGTAAGGCTGAGTGCAATATGGATTTCCGATGCGCACAATAGGCTGAAGAGTGAGGTGATTTCCCACAGTGAAAGTCCTACAATAAGAGCTAAGTCACTAATATTTCTGTAAACCTTGGAGAATTGTGTTCTGTGGGTGTCACTGAGTATACTGATACTCCGTTTCATGGGTGTACAATGCATAGTTAAGGCTGTTCAGTGTGTACAAGTATGCCCAATGCAATTATGCAGTCGAAAAAATATCCACAGTGGATTTCAATTGTTTTCTGTTTTTGTCAAATGTATTAATTATTGTATTTTAAATTATGTAACAACATTCCAACCTTGTATGACTTAATCTCGTCCAAATAAACGGCATGATTCCATTATTTGTATTCGTTTGCATCACTATCAATGAGGGACTTTTAATTTGAAGGTGAATCGCAAATTACACCGATGTGGCTAATCATTATTGTGGCTCATTTCACACAGGTAAATGAACCTATACGAACTGTCGATGGTGATGGGAAAGCTGGTCTCTGTTTCATGCTAAGCATAGCGCTAGCACTTACTACTCACTCAACGGGCCGTGCTGCATTATGTTGTCGGTATTAACACATTTCGTCAGTAGTAGTCAGTATAATTCTCAATTATCAGAAGGTACAAGGGTAATTGTTTTGGAAAGCTGCAAAAAGTGTCGACTTTTCAAGGTCTGATAAACATTTCGTAGAGGCAATTCGTGAAACAGATGAAAATAAATTGAACAAAAACACAAAGATCAGGTTTCGATGTCTTGCCGAGGCTGCACTGCAGCATCTACTCACAGGTGTTATCCCACTACTGGACGGCACGGGGATTTGACCTGCTCCGTTTCCGACCTGGGCCGGTACACCCTCCTTAGACAACCTGGTGGTCCCGGGCTCCCCAGGAACACCATATCGATACCGAACTTAGCGTGGACACCCGTTCTACATAGCCTGCTGCAGCACAGAGCTCCTCAGCTCACTCGATCCGCCAACCTCAGCCTCCCAGTGACTTGGATTACAGGCACCTGCCACCGCGCCCGGCGAGAAGCTCAGCTGCAGATAAAGGTGATAGAGGTAGGAGTCTGTGACGTAATCACGAAGGTAGGCTACAGTCCTTTGCATGGGAAAAACTAAGAAGTGCTGCTGACTAGGTTGTAAGACATCAAATACGGTTCATGCTTTACCATACATTGTGGAAGTGTAGGCTCACAGTAAAAAAAAGAAAAAACACACCTGCGACTGACAATGAGTCTGACATATCATATTTTGATAATTACGTTTACTGTTGATACTTCAGTATATTTAAAACCAAATAGTTTTAAACTTTCACTCAAGTTGTATTTGTGTAACATCTACATAGCTGTGTTCTGTGGGTGTCTCTGGGTGTCACTGTGGGTGTCGATGGGGCTGATACCCCATTTCATCAGTGCACAATCCATAGGTAAGGCTGAGTGCAATATGGATTTCCGATGCGCACAATAGGCTGAAGAGTGAGGTGATTTCCCACAGTGAAAGTCCTACAATAAGAGCTAAGTCACTAATATTTCTGTAAACCTTGGAGAATTGTGTTCTGTGGGTGTCACTGAGTATACTGATACTCCGTTTCATGGGTGTACAATGCATAGTTAAGGCTGTTCAGTGTGTACAAGTATGCCCAATGCAATTATGCAGTCGAAAAAATATCCACAGTGGATTTCAATTGTTTTCTGTTTTTGTCAAATGTATTAATTATTGTATTTTAAATTATGTAACAACATTCCAACCTTGTATGACTTAATCTCGTCCAAATAAACGGCATGATTCCATTATTTGTATTCGTTTGCATCACTATCAATGAGGGACTTTTAATTTGAAGGTGAATCGCAAATTACACCGATGTGGCTAATCATTATTGTGGCTCATTTCACACAGGTAAATGAACCTATACGAACTGTCGATGGTGATGGGAAAGCTGGTCTCTGTTTCATGCTAAGCATAGCGCTAGCACTTACTACTCACTCAACGGGCCGTGCTGCATTATGTTGTCGGTATTAACACATTTCGTCAGTAGTAGTCAGTATAATTCTCAATTATCAGAAGGTACAAGGGTAATTGTTTTTGGAAAGCTGCAAAAAGTGTCGACTTTTCAAGGTCTGATAAACATTTCGTAGAGGCAATTCGTGAAACAGATGAAAATAAATTGAACAAAAACACAAAGATCAGGTTTCGATGTCTTGCCGAGGCTGCACTGCAGCATCTACTCACAGGTGTTATCCCACTACTGGACGGCACGGGGATTTGACCTGCTCCGTTTCCGACCTGGGCCGGTACACCCTCCTTAGACAACCTGGTGGTCCCGGCTCCCCAGGAACACCATATCGATACCGAACTTAGCGTGGACACTCGTTCTACATAGCCTGCTGCAGCACAGAGCTCCTCAGCTCACTCGATCCGCCAACCTCAGCCTCCCAGTGACTTGGATTACAGGCACCTGCCACCGCGCCCGGCGAGAAGCTCAGCTGCAGATAAAGGTGATAGAGGTAGGAGTCTGTGACGTAATCACCAAGGTAGGCTACAGTCCTTTGCATGGGAAAAACTAAGAAGTTCTGCTGACTAGGTTGTAAGACATCAAATACGGTTCATGCTTTACCATACATTGTGGAAGTGTAGGCTCACAGTAAAAAAAAAGAAAAAACACACCTGCGACTGACAATGAGTCTGACATATCATATTTTGATAATTACGTTTACTGTTGATACTTCAGTATATTTAAAACCAAATAGTTTTAAACTTTCACTCAAGTTGTATTTGTGTAACATCTACATAGCTGTGTTCTGTGGGTGTCTCTGGGTGTCACTGTGGGTGTCGATGGGGCTGATACCCCATTTCATCAGTGCACAATCCATAGGTAAGGCTGAGTGCAATATGGATTTCCGATGCGCACAATAGGCTGAAGAGTGAGGTGATTTCCCACAGTGAAAGTCCTACAATAAGAGCTAAGTCACTAATATTTCTGTAAACCTTGGAGAATTGTGTTCTGTGGGTGTCACTGAGTATACTGATACTCCGTTTCATGGGTGTACAATGCATAGTTAAGGCTGTTCAGTGTGTACAAGTATGCCCAATGCAATTATGCAGTCGAAAAATATCCACAGTGGATTTCAATTGTTTTCTGTTTTTTGTCAAATGTATTAATTATTGTATTTTAAATTATGTAACAACATTCCAACCTTGTATGACTTAATCTCGTCCAAATAAACGGCATGATTCCATTATTTGTATTCGTTTGCATCACTATCAATGAGGGACTTTTAATTTGAAGGTGAATCGCAAATTACACCGATGTGGCTAATCATTATTGTGGCTCATTTCACACAGGTAAATGAACCTATACGAACTGTCGATGGTGATGGGAAAGCTGGTCTCTGTTTCATGCTAAGCATAGCGCTAGCACTTACTACTCACTCAACGGGCCGTGCTGCATTATGTTGTCGGTATTAACACATTTCGTCAGTAGTAGTCAGTATAATTCTCAATTATCAGAAGGTACAAGGGTAATTGTTTTTGGAAAGCTGCAAAAAAGTGTCGACTTTTCAAGGTCTGATAAACATTTCGTAGAGGCAATTCGTGAAACAGATGAAAATAAATTGAACAAAAACACAAAGATCAGGTTTCGATGTCTTGCCGAGGCTGCACTGCAGCATCTACTCACAGGCGTTATCCCACTACTGGACGGCACGGGGGATTTGACCTGCTCCGTTTCCGACCTGGGCCGGTACACCCCTCCTTAGACAACCTGGTGGTCCCGGGCTCCCCCAGGAACACCATATCGATACCGAACTTAGCGTGGACACCCGTTCTACATAGCGTGCTGCAGCACAGAGCTCACTCGATCCGCCAACCTCAGCCTCCCAGTGACTTGGATTACAGGCACCTGCCACCGCGCCCGGCGAGAAGCTCAGCTGCAGATAAAGGTGATAGAGGTAGGAACTGTGACGTATTCACCAAGGTAGGCTACAGTCCTTTGCATGGGAAAAACTAAGAAGTGCTGCTGACTAGGTTGTAAGACATCAAATACGGTTCATGCTTTACCATACATTGTGGAAGTGTAGGCTCACAGTAAAAAAAAAAGAAAAAACACACCTGCGACTGACAATGAGTCTGACATATCATATTTTGATTCATATATTTAAAAACAGTTTCAGAAATTCTATTAAAAAAAGAAAAAAATCATGGTGCTAATTTGAACATCTGATTAGGCAAAAAAAAATATGATAAACAAAACCCCCCAAAATAGTGATAAACAAAACCAGAAAAATGATCTATGCTGACTTCATTCACAATGGACAGCGAAGAAAAACGTACAGTATCATTCACACCTCAACAGCGCTTTGCTTAATTGATGTCTAAACTCCTACTGCATGCAAGAACAAAACAGAAAGGCAGCAGAGAACTGGAAGGAAAGGCAGCCAAAAGAGGAATTGGCTTTGGGGGTGACCAGTGAGATATACCTGCTGGAGCGTGTGCTACGGGTGGGTGCTGCTATGGTTACTAGCGAGCTGAGATAAGGCGGGGCTTTACCTAGCAGGGACTTGTAGACGACCTGGAGCCAGTGGGTCTGGCGACGAGTATGTAGCGAGGGCCAGCCGACTAGAGCATACAGGTCGCAGTGGTGGGTGGTATAAGGGGCTTTGGTGACAAAGCGGATGGCACTGTGATAGACTGCATCCAGTTTGCTGAGTAGAGTATTGGAAGATGTTTTGTAGATGACATCGCCGAAGTCGAGGATCGGTAGGATAGTCAGTTTTACTAGTGCAAGTTTGGCAGCATGAGTGAAGGAGGCTTTGTTGCGAAATAGAAAGCCGATTCTAGATTTAATTTTGGATTGGAGATGTTTAATGTGAGTCTGGAAGGAGAGTTTACAGTCTAGCCAGACACCTAGGTATTTGTAGTTGTCCACGTATTCTAGGTCAGAGCCGTCCAGGGTAGTGATGCTATTTGGGCGGGCGGGTGCAGGCACCGAATGTTTGAAAAGCATGCATTTGGTTTTTACTAGCGTTTAAGAGCAGTTGGAGGCCACGGAAGGAGTGTTGTATGGCATTGAAGCTCGTTTGAAGGTTAGTTAACACAGTGTCCAAAGAAGGGCCAGAAGTATACAGAATGGTGTCGTCTGCATAGAGGTGGATCAGAGAATCACCGGGAGCAAGAGCGACATCATTGATCTATACAGAGAAGAGAGTTGGCCCAAGAATTGAACCCTGTGGCACCCCCATTGAGACTACCAGAGGCCCGGACAACAGGCCCTCCGATTTAACACACTGAACTCTGTCTGCAAAGTAGTTGGTGAACCAGACGAGGCAATCATTAGAGAAACCAAGGCTGTTGAGTCTGCCTATATGGATGTGGTGATTGACAGAGTCGAAAACCTTGGCCAGGTCAATGAATACAGCTGCACAGTAATGTCTCTCATCGATGGCGGTTATGATATCGTTTAGTACCTTGAGCGTGGCTGAGGTGCACCCGTGACCAGCTCGGAAACCGTATTGCACAGCGGAGAAGGTACGGTGGGATTCGAAGTGGTCAATGATCTGTTTATTAACTAGGCTTTCGAAGACTTTAGAGAGGCAGGGCAGGACGGATATAGGTCTATAGCAATTTGGGTCTAGGGTGTCATGAAGAAGATGATTGTGTCAAAGGACAATTCATGGCTTCATTCCATTTCAATTTACAGATCTCAAGAATTTAATGTTTGTTAGGTTGCGTGATGGTTTGGACTGAATGACACATTTCCCCAAAACGATGTTAAACGTTCTTGAACAGATCTTGAGTTACTTTTGCTCCGTTTGGTAGGTGTGGTGGGGTGTGGCAGCGGCTACTCTGACAGCGTACCCCAACCTACAACCCAACCTCTCCCTGTTTTTCAAATGGTCGTTCAGAACAGCACCGTTTCTGTTTAATTGCACACTGCACACCGTTTTTTCATGCTGAACGCAGCCCTGGGCCAATGCCTGTGACGCACCCCGCTGGTCGTTGTTGAGCCTTGGGTGGGCGGTTACTCCTGGTTGTGTAAACAGTGACCATGGCAACCAGAATGGTCTGTGCCACAAAGAGCATGATGCGTCTGATGGGCAGCTCAATTCCACAATGTTACCTGCTACGTGCTGAAATTAAATGAATGAATAAATGCAGAACTTGAAGCTAGTGAAACCAAGATGGATGTTTAGCCATAAAGAACAAAATCCACTGTATTTTAGGCTGAAGACATTAACTCTTCTATGTGTTTGAGATATTATTGAATATTGTTGATCTTAAGGACAACCACCGAGAAAAGGACTAGTTGCAGTCATAGACATACCCATTTCTTCTTTTTATATTCATCTATCCCCATTTTAGATACAAACACAGTTAAATGTGCTGCTTCTATAAGCTAGTTCATACACTGTCATTGGATGTCCAGTTCGGCCCTTGATAGGTTTAGGTTTATTTGAATATATTGGTACATATGCAGAAACATAAGTGATGAAATGTGATGTCATGCAAAAACAGGTAAAAATATATAATCTGCCTAACTATATCATCAAAGGTGCATCATCAAAAGTTGTACACAACAAGTAGGCAAAACACCAAATCAATAGATAAGCATATTGTCAGAAGTCTCTGTGTAGCAGGTAGGCAGAGTCAGGCGCAGGACAACAGAGATGAGTAAATCACGTATCTTTACTCAAATAACAAACTACCAAAATAGGTAGTAAACTCCACGCTCACAATAAAAGAACATCTAACATATAACAAACACGCACAAAACCATGAGGGAAACAGAGGGTTTAAATAAGGAACAAATAATTAAGTGATTGGAAACCATTTGTGTATAATGAATATAAAAACATTGAAAATGAAAAGTAAATCGGCGGCAGCTAGATAACCGGTGACGTCGACCGCCGCCCAAACAAGGATAAGGACCAACTTCGGCTGAAGTCGTGACACATATCAAATGTCTTTAGTGATGAAGAATGTAATTTGCCTAGTTTGAGAGCTCTCGCCAAGAATGATCTTTGGTGTCTGGTAGTGTGGCTTGTTGCCTTGAACTCGTGAGAGCATCATGTTGCTGTGTACGTGTTAGACATTTGTGCAGAGCACTTGTGTGATCGTGCAGGAGCACAAGTTGTAGGAAGTGCCAATGATGTGGCAGCAGCGTCTCTGAATGCCGTCCAAGTCCCTGGAGAGACAACAGACTTGATTCCACTCACTGATGTGTTCTGCTGACATGTAGACTATGTCACTTGACTTATTTGTGTCCTGTACACTACTTAAAGAAAAGTAAAATGCACACAGAATAAGAGGAAGGAAGGAATACCATGTCCAATTAACCAATCAAATTAATATGACCATAGTAGCCTTTCCTGCAGTCAAATGGTGTAGTCATGGATGGAATATTATTAATATTTGTCATAATTTCATAAATAATAAACAGAATTTTTAAAATACTGCAGAAAACCTGGTGTTTCTATTTCAAAGGGTTGAGTTATATTTCAATCTTCTGTGATGTATATAAAGTGTAATATTGGGATGCAAACTCATAATTGAATACATTTCAAATCTCTATCTGACATGGTACATGTGTCATCTTTTTTTTAAGCCCATAACCTTGTGTGTGAGGTGTATACTTTGGTTTCAAAGTAGATGTGTTTAAGACTACCAAGAAACCCTTTGTGTGACCCTGATTTAGCTCACTGCAGTAAATGGCTGTTAAGGTAAAATCACTACAAACTAACTATAAACTCTTAGCACTAGATGGAGCAAATACATCAAGGCTAGTACCTAGCTCACTGAGGTGTTGTGAAATAATGGGCAGTGGTGTAAAGTACTTAATCAAAATACTTTAAAGTACTAAGTAAGTCGTTTTTGGGGGTATCTGTACTTTATTTTACTATTTGTATTTTTTACAACTTTTACTTTTACTTCACCACATTCCTAAAGGAAAAAATGTACTTTTTACTACATACATTTTCACCGAAACCAAAAAGTTTTCTGTACATTTGAAAGCTTAGCAGGACAGGAAAATGGTCCAATTCACACACTTATCAAGAGAACTTCTGTGGTCATCTCTACTGCGCCTGATCTGGCGGACTCACTAAACACACATTATTAGTTTGTTAAATATGTCTGAATGTTGGAGTGTGCACCTGGCTAGCTGTAAATGACTAATAAAAGAAAATAGTGCTGTCTGGTTTGCTTAATATAAGGAATTTGAAATAATTTATACTTTTACTTTTGATACTTCGGTATATTTTAGCAATTACGTTTACTGTTGATACTTCAGTATATTTAAAACCAAATAGTTTTAAACTTTCACTCAAGTTGTATTTGTGTAACATCTACATAGCTGTGTTCTGTGGGTGTCTCTGGGTGTCACTGTGGGTGTCGATGGGGCTGATACCCCATTTCATCAGTGCACAATCCATAGGTAAGGCTGAGTGCAATATGGATTTCCGATGCCCACAATAGGCTGAAGAGTGAGGTGATTTCCCACAGTGAAAGTCCTACAATAAGAGCTAAGTCACTAATATTTCTGTAAACCTTGGAGAATTGTGTTCTGTGGGTGTCACTGAGTATACTGATACTCCGTTTCATGGGTGTACAATGCATAGTTAAGGCGGTTCAGTGTGTACAATAAACAAAACCCCCCAAACTAGTGATAAACAAATCCAGGAAAATGATCTATGCTGACTTCATTCACAATGTACAGCGAAGAAAAACGTACAGTATCATTCACACCTCAACAGCGCTTTGCTTAATTGATGTCTAAACCCCTACTGCATGCAAGAACGAAACAGAAAGGTGTGTAAAATGATGCTAAAATACTCTGCTAAAAGATGAGAATACTCAGGAATCAATACATCTTCCAGTACCCTAGACACTATTATCAACATTTTAAAACATTTATAATCCTCTCTTTCTCAAACAGTAAAGCTACAGACAATTCAACGTCTTGGTCCAGCATAGGGAAAATTAGTAAGGAACAAGGGGTAATTTCTCCAGGACTTGAAGCTCAGAACCAGAGCCATCTTCTTCTTCACAGAGAACAAAACAACAACACACACATCAGACATGTCAGACCATTCATTCTACAGCAGACCGTATAGATGGAATAGTTAATATGGGTTTAGATTTTTATTTTATTCATTTTTATTTCACCTTCATTTAACCAGGTACGCAAGTTGAGAACAAGTTCCCATTTACAACTGCGACCTGGCCAAGATAAAGCAAAGCAGTTCAACACATACAACAACACATAGTTACACAATGGAGTAAACCAACACACAGTCAATAATACAGTAGAAAAAAATCTATATACAATGTGTGCAAATGAGGTAAGAAAAGGAACGTAAGGCAATAAATAGGCCATGGTGGCGAAGTAATTACAGTATAGCAATTTAACACTGGAATGGTAAATGTGCAGTAGATGAATGTGCAAATTAAAAATACTGGGGTGCAAAGGAGCAAGATAAATAAATGAATACAGTAGGGGATGAGGTAGTTGGTTGGGCTATGTAGTGGTGCAGTGATCTGTGAGCTGCTCTGACAGCTGGTGCTTAAAACTAGTGAGGGAGATAAGTGTCTCCAGTTTCAATGATTTTTGTAGTTTGTTCCAGTCGTTGGCAGCAGAGAACTGGAAGGAAAGGCGGCCAAAAGAGGAATTGGCTTTGGGGGTGACCAGTGAGATATACCTGCTGGAGCGTGTGCTACAGGTGGGTGCTGCTATGGTTACCAGCGAGCTGAGATAAGGCGGGGCTTTACCTAGCAGGGACTTGTAGATGACCTGGAGCCAGTGGGTCTGGCGACGAGTATGTAGCGAAGGCCAGCTGACTAGAGCATACAGGTCGCAGTAGTGGGTGGTATAAGGGGCTTTGGTGACAAAGCGGATGGCACTGTGATAGACTGCATCCAGTTTGCTGAGTAGAGTATTGGAAGATGTTTTGTAGATGACATCGCCGAAGTCGAGGATCGGTAGGATAGTCAGTTTTACTAGTGCAAGTTTGGCAGTATGAGTGAAGGAAGCTTTGTTGCGAAATAGAAAGACGATTCTAGATTTCATTTTGGATTGGAGATGTTTAATGTGAGTCTGGAAGGAGAGTTTACAGTCTAGCCAGACACCTACAGTGGGGCAAAAAAGTATTTAGTCAGCCACCAATTGTGCATGTTCTCTCACCTAAAAAGATGAGAGAGGCCTGTAATTTTCATCATAGGTACACTTCAACTATGACAGACAAAATGAGGGAAAAAAATCCAGAAAATCACATTGTAGGATTTTTAATGAATTTATTTGCAAATGATGGTGGAAAATAAGTATTTGGTCACATACAAACAAGCAAGATTTCTGGCTCTCACAGACCTGTAACTTCTTCTTTAAGAGGCTCCTCTGTCCTCCACTCGTTACCTGTATTAATGGCACCTGTTTGAACTTGTTATCAGTATAAAAGACACCTGTCCACAACCTCAAACAGTCACACTCCAAACTCCACTATGGCCAAGACCAAAGAGCTGTCAAAGGACACCAGAAACAAAATTGTAGACCTGCACCAGGTTGGGAAGACTGAATCTGCAATAGGTAAGCAGCTTGGTTTGAAGAAATCAACTGTGGGAGCAATTATTAGGAAATGGAAGACATACAAGAGCACTGATAATCTTCCTCGATCTGGGGCTCCACGCAAGATCTCACCCCGTGGGGTCAAAATGATCACAAGAACGGTGAGAAAAATCCCAGAACCACACGGGGACCTAGTGAATGACCTGCAGAGAGCTGGGACCAAAGTAACAAAGCCTACCATCAGTAACACACTACGCCGCCAGGGACTCAAATCCTGCAGTGCCAGACGTGTCCCCTGCTTAAGCCAGTACATGTTCAGGCCCGTCTGAAGTTTGCTAGAGAGCATTTGGATGATCCAGATGAGGATTGGGAGAATGTCATATGGTCAGATGAAACCAAAATAGAACTTTTTGGTAAACTCAACTCGTCGTGTTTGGAGGACAAAGAATGCTGAGTTGCATCCAAAGAACACCATACCTACTGTGAAGCATGGGGGTGGAAACATCATGCTTTGGGGCTGTTTTTCTGCAAAGGGACCAGGACGACTGATCCGTGTAAAGGAAAGAATGAATGGGGCCATGTATCGTGAGATTTTGAGTGAAAACCTCCTTCCATCAGCAAGGGCATTGAAGATGAAACGTGGCTGGGTCTTTCAGCATGACAATGATCCCAAACACACCGCCCGGGCAACGAAGGAGTGGCTTCGTAAGAAGCATTTCAAGGTCCTGGAGTGGCCTAGCCAGTCTCCAGATCTCAACCCCATAGAAAATCTTTGGAGGGAGTTGAAAGTCCGTGTTGCCCAGCGACAGTCCCAAAACATCACTGCTCTAGAGGAGATCTGCATGGAGGAATGGGCCAAAATACCAGCAACAGTGTGTGAAAACCTTGTGAAGACTTACAGAAAACGTTTGACCTCTGTCATTGCCAACAAAGGGTATATAACAAAGTATTGAGATAAACTTTTGTTATTGACCAAATACTTATTTTCCACCATAATTTGCAAATAAATAAATAAAAAATCCTACAATGTGATTTTCTGGATTTCTTTTTCTCATTTCGTCTGTCATAGTTGAAGTGTACCTATGATGAAAATTACAGGCCTCTCTCATCTTTTTAAGTTGGAGAACTTGCACAATTGGTGGCTGACTAAATACTTTTTTGCCCCACTGTAGGTATTTGTAGTTGTCCACGTATTCTAGGTCAGAGCCGTCCAGGGTAGTGATGCTATTTGGGCGGGCGGGTGCAAGCACCGAATGGTTGAAAAGCATGCATTTGGTTTTACTAGCGCTTAAGAGCAGTTGGAGGCCACGGAAGGAGTGTTGTATGGCATTGAAGCTCGTTTGAAGGTTAGTTAACACAGTGTCCAAAGAAGGGCCAGAAGTATACAGAATGGTGTCGTCTGCATAGAGGTGGATCAGAGAATCACCGGCAGCAAGAGCGACATCATTGATGCATACAGAGAAGAGAGTCGGCCCAAGAATTGAACCCTGTGGCACCCCCATAGAGACTGCCAGAGGCCCGGACAACAGGCCCTCCAATTTAACACACTGAACTCTGTCTGCAAAGTAATTGGTGAACCAGGCGAGGCAATCATTAGAGAAACCAAGGCTGTTGAGTCTGCCTATAAGGATGTGGTGATTGACAGAGTCGAAAGCCTTGGCCAGGTCAATGAATACAGCTGCACAGTAATGTCTCTTATCGATGGCGGTTATGATATCGTTAAGTACCTTGAGCGTGGCTGAGGTGCACCCGTGACCAGCTCGGAAACCGGATTGCACAGCGGAGAAGGTACGGTGGGATTCGAAGTGGTCAATGATCTGTTTATTAACTAGGCTTTCGAAGACTTTAGAGAGGCAGGGCAGGATGGATATAGGTCTATAGCAATTTGGGTCTAGGGTGTCATGAAGAAGATGATTGTGTCAAAGGACTATTCATGGCTTCATTCCATTTCAATTTACAGATCTCAGGAATTGAATATGTTAGAACAATTAGTTGTATGCTCCAATTGGCCTATGGATTGTGGAACCAATCCGTAATCTTTAGGTCTATGCAGTCCTTTAGGATCTGTGAACACTGAAGGTGTGGTAGCTAGGGTAAGCTAGGAACCTAAATGGAACTGGGGTGCGTTCAGTTTGATGAAATGTTTGTTAGGTTGCGTGATGGTTTGGACTGAATGACACATTTCCCCAAAACGATGTTCAACGTTCTTGAACAGATCTAAAGTTACTTTTGCTCCCTTTGGTAGGTGTGGTGGGGTGTGGCAGCGGCTACTCTGACAGCGTACCCCAACCTACAACCCAACCCCTCCCTGTTTTTCAAATGGTCGTTCAGAACAGCACCGTTTCTGTTTAATTGCACACTGCACACCGTTTTTTCGTGCTGAACGCAGCCCTGGGCCAATGCCTGTGACGCACCCCGCTGGTGGTTGTTGAGCCTTGGGTGGGCGGTTACTCCTGGTTGTGTAAACAGTGACCATGGCAACCAGAATGGTCTGTGCCACAAAGAGCATGATGCGTCTGATGGGCAGCTCAATTCCACAATGTTACCTGCTACCTGCTGAAATTAAATAAATGAAGAAATGCTGAACTTGAAGCTAGTGAAACCAAGATGGATGTTTAGCCATAAAGAACAAAGTCCACTGTCTTTTAGGCTGAAGACATTAACTCTATGTGTTTGAGATATTATTGAATATTGTTGATCTTAAGGACAACCACCGAGAAAAGGACTAGTTGCAGTCATAGACATACCCATTTCTTCTTTTTATATTCATCTATCCCCATTTTAGATACAAACACAGTTAAATGTGCTGCTTCTATAAGCTAGTTCATACACTGTCATTGGATGTCCAGTTCGGCCCTTGATAGGTTTAGGTTTATTTGAATATATTGGTACATATGCAGAAACATAAGTGATGAAATGTGATGTCATGCAAAAACAGGTAAAAATATATAATCTGCCTAACTATATCATCAAAGGTGCATCATCAAAAGTTGTACACAACAAGTAGGCAAAACACCAAATCAATAGATAAGCATATTGTCAGAAGTCTCTGTGTAGCAGGTAGGCAGAGTCAGGCGCAGGACAACAGAGATGAGAAAATCACGTATCTTTACTCAAATAACAAACTACCAAAATAGGTAGTAAACTCCAAGCTCACAATAAAAGAACATCTAACATATAACAAACACGCACAAAACCATGAGGGAAACAGAGGGTTTAAATAAGGAACAAATAATTAAGTGATTGGAAACCATTTGTGTATAATGAATATAAAAACATAGAAAATGAAAAGTAGATCGGCGGCAGCTAGATAACCGGTTACGTCGACCGCAGCCCGAACAAGGATAAGGACCAACTTCGGCTGAAGTCGTGACACATATCAAATGTCTTTAGTGATGAAGAATGTAATTTGCCTAGTTTGAGAGCTCTTGCCAAGAATGATCTTTGGTGTCTGGTAGTGTGGCTCGTTGCCTTGAACTCGTGAGAGCATCATGTTGCTGTGTACGTGTTAGACATTTGTGCAGAGCACTTGTGTGATCGTGCAGGAGCACAAGTTGTAGGAAGTGCCAATGATGTGGCAGCAGCGTCTCTGAATGCCGTCCAAGACATGTAGACTATGTCACTTGACTTATTTGTGTCCTGTACACTACTTAAAGAAAAGTAAAATGCACACAGAATAAGAGGAAGGAAGGAATACCATGTCCGATTAACCAATCAAATTAATATGACCATAGTAGCCTTTCCTGCAGTCAAATGGTGCAGTCATGGATGGAATAGTATTAATATTTGTCATAATTTCATAAATAATAAACAGAATTTTTAAAATACTGCAGAAAACCTGGTGTTTCTATTTCAAAGGGTTAAGTTATATTTCAATCTTCTGTGATGTATATAAAGTGTAATATTGGGATGCAAACTCATAATTGAATACATTTCAAATCTCTACCTGACATGGTACATGTGTCGTCTTTTTTTTAAGCCCATAACCTTGTGTGTGAGGTGTATACTTTGGTTTCAAAGTAGATGTGTTTAAGACTACCAAGCAACCCTTTGTGTGACCCTGATTTAGCTCACTGCAGTAAAAGGCTGTTAAGGTAAAATCACTACAAACTAACTATAAACTCTTAGCACTAGATGGAGCAAATACATCAAGGCTAGTACCTAGCTCACTGAGGTGTTGTGAAATAATGGGCAGTGGTGTAAAGTACTTAATCAAAATACTTTAAAGTACTAAGTAAGTCGTTTTTGGGGGTATCTGTACTTTATTTTACTATTTGTATTTTTTACAACTTTTACTTTTACTTCACCACATTCCTAAAGGAAAAAATGTACTTTTTACTACATACATTTTCCCTGAAACCAAAAAGTTTTCTGTACATTTGAAAGCTTAGCAGGACAGGAAAATGGTCCAATTCATACACTTATCAAGAGAACTTCTGTGGTCATCTCTACTGCGCCTGATCTGGCGGACTCACTAAACACACATTATTAGTTTGTTAAATATGTCTGAATGTTGGAGTGTGCACCTGGCTAGCTGTAAATGACTAATAAAAGAAAATAGTGCTGTCTGGTTTGCTTAATATAAGGAATTTGAAATAATTTATACTTTTACTTTTGATACTTCGGTATATTTTAGCAATTACGTTTACTGTTGAGACTTCAGTATATTTAAAACCAAATAGTTTTAAACTTTCACTCAAGTTGTATTCGTGTAACATCTACATTGCTGTGTTCTGTGGGTGTCTGTGGGTGTCACTGTGGGTGTCAATGGGGCTGATACCCCATTTCATCAGTGCACAATCCATAGGTAAGGCTGAGTGCCATATGGATTTCCGATGCGCACAATAGGCTGAAGAGTGAGGTGATTTCCCACAGTGAAAGTCCTACAATAAGAGCTAAGTCACTAATATTTCTGTAAACCTTGGAGAATTGTGTTCTGTGGGTGTCACTGAGTATACTGATACTCCGTTTCATGGGTGTACAATGCATAGTTAAGGCTGTTCAGTGTGTACAAGTATGCCCAATGCAATTATGCAGTCGAAAAAATATCCACAGTGGATTTCAATTGTTTTCTGTTTTTTTGTCAAATGTATCAATTATTGTATTTTAAATTATGTAGCAACATTCCAACCTTGTATAACTTAATCTTGTCCAAACAAACGGCATGATTCCATTATTTGTATTCATTTGCATCACTATCAATGAGGGACTTTTATTTTGAAGGTGAATCGCAAATTACACCGATGTGGCTAATCATTATTGTGGCTCATTTCACACAGGTAAATGAACCTATACGAACTGTCGATGGTGATGGGAAAGCTGGCCTCTGTTTCATGCTAAGCATAGCGCTAGCACTTACTACTCACTCAACGGGCCGTGCTGCATTATGTTGTCGGTATTAACACATTTCGTCAGTAGTAGTCAGTATAATTCTCAATTATCAGAAGATACAAGGGTAATTGTTTTTGGAAAGCTGCAAAAAATGTGTCGTCTTTTCAAGGTCTGATAAACATTTCGGAGTGGCAATTCGTGAAACAGATGAAAATAAATTGAACATAAACACAAAGATTAGGTTTCGATGTCTTGCCGAGGCTGCACTGCAGCATCTACTCACAGGCGTTATCCCACTACTGGACGGCACGGGGGATTTGACCTGCTCCGTTTCCGACCTGGGCCGGTACACCCCTCCTTAGACAACCTGGTGGTTCCGGGCTCCCCCAGGAACACCATATCGATACCGAACTTAAGTTTAACAAAACCACAAAGATTAGGTTTCGATGTCTTGCAGAGGCTGCACTGCAGCATCTACTCACAGAAGTTGGATGGGGAGCATTGCTGCACAGCTATTTTCAGGTCTCTCCAGAGATGTTCGATCGGGTGTAAGTCCGGCCTCTGGGACATTCAGAGACTAGTCCTGAAGCCACTCCTGCGTTGTCTTGGCTGTGTGCTTAGGGTTGTTGTCCTGTTGGAAGGTGACCCTTCGCCCCAGTCTGAGGTCCTGAGCGCTCTGGAGCAGGTTTTCATCAAGAATCTCTCTGTACTTTGCTCCGTTAATCTTTCCCTCGATCTTGACTAGTCTCCCAATAACTGCCGCTGAAAAACATCCCACAGCGTTCTGGCCAAAGAGCTCAATATTTGTTTCATCAGACCAGAGAATGTTGTTTCTCATGGTCTGAGAGTCCTTTAAGTGCCTTTTGGCAAACTCCAAGCGGGCTGTCATGTGCCTTTTACTGAGGAGTGGCTTCCGTCTGGTCACTCTACACTCTACCATAAAGGCATGATTGGTGGAGTGCTGCAGAGATGGTTGTCCTTCTGGATGGTTCTCCCATCTCCACAGCTGTCAGAGTGACCATCTGGTTCTTGGTCACCTCCATGACCAAGGCCCTTCTCCCCCGATTGCCGAGTTTGGCTGGGCGGCCAGCTCTAGGAAGAGTCTTGGTGGTTCCAAACTGCTTCCATTTAAGAATGATGGAGGCCACTGTGTTCTTGGGGAACTTCAATGCTGCAGACATTTTTTTGGTACGCTTCCCCAGATCTTTACCTCGACACAATCCTGTCTCTGAGCTCAACTGACAATTTCTTCAAACTTATGGCTTGTATTTTGTTCTGAAATGTGGGACCTTATATAGACAGGTGTGTGCCTTTCCAAATCATGTCCAATCATTTTATTTTATTTATTTTACCTTTCTTTAACTAGGCAAGTCAGTTAACTTCTTAGGGAGCGGTGGGGCGCGCGCCCCACTCCCGACACTACCAGGTAAAATGCAGCCAAATTCAAAATTCAAAAGGTGAATTATTAAACATGCATCAATATACAAGTGTTTCATAGTCATCAAAAGCTCTGCTTCTTGGCAATATCACAACATTGTCAGATTTCAAAAAGGCTTTACGGCGAAAGCACCACATTTGATTGTTTGAGGGTAGCACCTAACATATTTTTCCCATTACCATGAATTCATAAGCCATCACGGTTCACACATAACACATTTCATAGCGAAAACAAATCAATTACCTTTTGAAGAACTTCTGCTGAGGGCTTCCCAAGTGTCCAACGAAGACAATCCATGGTTCTTTTGTTAGAAAAAGTAATGTATTATATCCATAAATCTGTTTGGTTGGCGCGTTATAATGAGAAAATAGAGCGTCGACTCCTCCATTGAAACGTGACGAGAACTCGTTCAACTTATACCTATAAACTTGTCCAAGAACAATCAAACATAATTGTAAATGTATCCTTAGGAACACTTTTATGTATAAATAGTATAATATTTCAACCGGAATATAAACTGGGCGATAAGGAAGGAAAAAACTAAAGAACGTGCCAGCCGGGAGCACGCATTTACTTGTATTGACATCTGCGTGGACACTTCCTTATTCGTCTTCTTCTCTGCTCTAAAAGCATCTAAAATGAATCAGAACACTTTCTCGAGACTGTTGACATCCAGAGGAAGCGATAGGTACTGCATTCATATGCCCTTATATGGGCATTTTCATAAGGGAGGGGTTCTAAATGAGGCAATCTGTCAAAACCGCTTTTTCCAGGACAGAAATTCCTCAGGTTTTCGCCTGACATATCTGTTCTGTTATACTCACAGACAAAATGTTAACACTTTCAGAAAATTCAGAGTGTTTCCTATCCAATGGTACTAAATATGTGCACAATGAGACAAGGAAATCCCGGCCGGCCAAACCCCTAACCCGGGCAATGCTAGGCCAATTGTGCTCCGCCTCATGGGTACCCGGTCACGGCCGGCTGTGATATAGTCTGGGATCGAACTTGAAGCTGTAGTGTTGCCTCAGTGCTGTATCATAACCGGCCGTGATTGGGAGTCCCATAGGGCGGCCCACAATTGGCAGAGCGTCGTCTGGCTTTGGCCGGTGTAGGCCATCATTGTAAATACATTTTTGTTGTAAAAATTTGTTCTTAACTGACTTGCCTAGTTAAATAAAGGTTAAATAAAAAATACAAAATATTCAATAGACCGCTGCGACACTCGGGAGGCCATTCCATTTTTTATATGTAATAAATTTGCTAAGATTTCTAAAAACCTGTTTTCACTTTGTCATTATGGGGTATTGTGTGTAGATTGATGAGGACTTTTGATTTATTTAATCCATTTTAGAATAAGGCTGTAACGTAACAAAATGTGGAAAAAGTTAAGCAGTCTGAATAATTTTTGAATGCACTCTAGGATGCTGCTAGCTAGACTATAGCCTAGTTCTTTTCATATGGTTTGTGTTTTGGTTTCATTGCACTGAGAAACAGTTGCCAAATGAAGCAGAATATTTACTCTGAAATGAATTTTTTAAAAGTTTGAGTTTCAATGTCTTGCCCAGGCTGCACTGCAGCGTGTACTCAGAGGCACTATCCCACTACTGGACGGCATAGGAGCATTGACCTGCTTCATTTCCGTCCTGGGCCGGTGCACACCTCCTTAGATGACCTGGTGGCCCCCGGCTACCCCAGGAATACCATATTGATACCCGTTCGACAGAGCTCCTCAGCTCACTCGATCCGCCAACCTCAGACTCCAAGTGACTTGGATTACAGACACGTGCCACCACGCCAGGCAAGAAACCCAGCTGCAGGTAAAAGGGATAAAGGTAGGAGCCTGTGACGTCATTTAAAATGTGCAATGGTCTGGTCTTGTGCGTGTGTGTGTAAAATAAAACATGTCCAAAGTAGTACTGTAGATCGTAATACTGTAATTATAACTTGGACAGAAGAAAATCAATTTGAAATAACCTACTGATAGCCATTTATAGATGCTTTTGCAGTACACTACACACTAACGTCATGCACAGATGTACACAACTCTTTGGGAAAGCCTTCGCCATCTGCGCCCCTTCAACATAGCCTAGATTTTAATTTGTATTACTTTTAAACAAAATACGTTTTTGGGGTTCTCATTCGCTTACAATGATGTTTTGATTCTTGCTTGAACAGTCGCTAAGATTATATTTGGTTGTGATCGTTGCAAAATAACTATTTTGGATGCAGCAGTCGTTAGCTAGAATGCTAATGCTCACTGATATAGGCTGTAGCAAAAGCTAGCCAAAGAAGGATTTTACTGGTTGAAGTTGAAGGGTTTTTTAAGTATAATGCAGTTGATTTGCGATGATGACACAGACATTATAATAAGCAGGACATTCATACGAGCCCTCCAATTATAATCCAAAAGTAGTGTGAATTGTACACATAAGCAACATGTAATACATTTTCACTTTTAAACTTGAACAAAACAGAGATGCTCGTTCTAGGTCCCAAGAAACAAAGAGATCTTCTGCTGGATCTGACAATTATTCTTGATGTTTGTACAGTCGTCTCAAATTAAACTGTGAAGGACCTCGGCGTTACTCTGGACCCTGTGCTCTCTTTTGATGAACATATCAAGACTATTTCAAGGACAGCTTTCTTCCATCTATGTAACATTGCAAAAATCCTAAACTTTCTGTCCAAAAATGATGTTCATCCATGCTTTTGTCACTTCTAGATTAGACTACTGCAATGCTCTACTTTCTGGCTACCCGGATAAAGCACTAAATAAACTTTAGTTAGTGCTAAACACGGCTGCTAGAATCTTGACTAGAACCAAAATATTTGATCATATTTCTTCAGTGCTAGCCTCTCTACACTGGCTTCCTGTTAAGGCTAGGGCTAATTTCGTCAGACAGGGCCACAGTGTCTCCCGACCCCTCCTGTCTCAGCCTCCAGTATTTATGCTGCAATAGTTTATGTGTCGGGGGGCTAGGGTCAGTCTGTTAACTCTGGAGTATTTCTCCTGTCTTATCCGGTGTCCTGTGTGAATTTAAGTATGCTCCCTCTAATTATCTCTTTCTCCCTCTCCTCCCCCAGGGACCTGAGCCCTGAGGCCATGCCTCAGGAATACCTGGCCTGATGACTCCTTGCTGTCCCCAGTCCACCTGGGTCGTGCTGCTGCTCCAGTTTCAACTGTTCTGCCTGTGGCTATGGAACCCTGACCTGTTCACCGGACCTGCTACCTTCTCCCAGATATGCTGTTTTGCTCCACATTATGCATAAATTATGTCACAGGGTTGAAAGCAGAATCATACACTTAAATATGTGTTATGGAGAAGGATATTCAGGTATCAGAATCCAACTGACAGAAAGACTTAGGCAATGTACTGCTGCATTACTCCCAACCCCAACCCCCCCCCTCTCTTAGTGATGTAACTTCCTCAGTGTGTGCCTCTGCATTGACCTTGTGTTGTGTTTACCTTGAAATGTGTGCAATGGCTATCAATCATTAATAAGCATACACTCTCACCAGAGCCCTGATGGCTTGGGCCTTAGGGCTGGAGATAAATAAAAGACAGGTCTACTCCTGCCTAAAATAGAAAGCACTAGAACAGACCTGCACAATGGAGGTTTTAATTTTGCTATGTGGTACTTTGGTTTAAACACACTGTAATGGTTTTACTTGCTATACTCTTTACTTAATGCATCAGCAGACATTGTGCTATATAATACAGCACACTTAGTTTGAGTGAGGAAATAGAGTACTCCTTGTTGTAGAGATCTCCTCATATTCTGAGCAGGTTTACCCTAAAGGTTTCGCTAGCCTTAGATTTTGTATAATCGTACTCTATGCAAAAACTGACGTTAGAATAGCTTCTATGAGCAGCTTCATCCTACTCACCATTTATAGATCACATGACCCCCAGCAGCCCATGGCACTGTCACAAATCCTATTACGCAAGGCCACACCAGACTAGAAACAAAATCAAAAGTAAAAAAATAAAGACTTTCGGGAAACCTTTTTTTGCACATGAGCACACACTACATATAGACAGTGGTGTGAAAAGTACCCAATTGTCATACTTGAGTAAAAGTAAAATACCTTAATAGAAAATGACTCAAGAAAAAGTGAAAGTCACCTAGTAAAATAACTCTTAAATAAAAGTATTTGGTTTTAAATATACTTACCTATCAAAAGTAAATGTAATTACAAAAAAAGTATCAAAAGTAAAATTCCATATAATAAGCAAATTTAGGGATAGCCAGGGGCCCACTACATTCAGACTTCATTTACAAACAAAGCATTTGTGTTTAGTGAGTCTGCCAGATCAGAAGAGGTAGAGATGACCTGGGATGTTCTCTTGATAAGTGAGTGAATTGGACCATTTTCCTGGCCTGCTAAGCACTCAAAATGTAACTAGAACTTTTGGGTATAATGTATGTACAGTGAGGGAAAAAGGTATTTGATCCCCTGCTAATTTTGTACGTTTGCTCACTGACAAAGAAATTATCAGTCTATAATTTTAATGGTAGGTTTATTTGAACAGTGAGAGACGGAAAACAACAAAATCCAGAAAAACGCATGTGAAAAATGTTATAAATTGATTTGCATTTTAATGAGGGAAATAAGTATTAGACCCCTCTGCAAAACATGACTTAGTACTTGGTGGCAAAACCCTTGTTGGCAATCAGAGGTCAGACGTTTATTGTAGTTGGCCATAAGGTTTGCACACATCTCAGGAGGGATTTTGTCCCACTCCTCTTAGCAGATCTTCTCCAAGTCATTAAGGTTTTGAGGCTGACGTTTGGCAACTCGAACCTTCAGCTCCCTCCACAGATTTTCTATGGGATTAAGATCTGGAGACTGGCTAGGCCACTCCAGGACCTTAATGTGCTTCTTCTTGAGCCACTCCTTTGTTGCCTTGGCCGTGTGTTTTGGGTCATTGTCATGCTGGAATACCCATCCACGACCCATTTTCAATGCCCTGGCTGAGGGAAGGAGGTTCTCACCCAAGATTTGACGGTACATGGCCCCGTCCATCGTCCCTTTGATGCGGTGAAGTTGTCCTGTCCCCTTAGCAGAAAAACACCCCCAAAGCATAATGTTTCCACCTCCATGTTTGACAGTGGGGATGGTGTTCTTGGGGTCATAGGCAGCATTCCTCCTCCTCTTCCAAACACGGCGAGTTGAGTTGATGCCAAAGAGCTCCATTTTGTTCTCATCTGACCACAACACTTTCACCCAGTTGTCCTCTGAATCATTCAGATGTTCATTGGCAAACTTCAGACGGGCATGTATATGTGCTTTCTTGAGCAAGGGGACCTTGCGGGCGCTGCAGGATTTCAGTCCTTCACGGCGTAGTGTGTTACCAATTGTTTTCTTGGTGACTATGGTCCCAGCTGCCTTGAGATCATTGACAAGATCCTCCCGTGTAGTTCTGGGCTGATTCCTCACCGTTCTCCTGATCATTGCAACTCCACGAGGTGAGATCTTGCATGGAGCCCCAGGCCGAGGGAGATTGACAGTTCTTTTGTGTTTCTTCCATTTGCGAATAATCACACCAACTGTTGTCACCTTCTCACCAAGCTGCTTGGCGATGGTCTTGTAGCCCATTCCAGCCTTGTGTAGGTCTACAATCGTGTCCCTGACATCCTTGGAGAGCTGTTTGGTCTTGGCCATGGTGGAGAGTTTGGAATCTGATTGATTGATTGCTTCTGTGGACAGGTGTCTTTTATCCAGGTAACAAGCTGAGATTAGGAGCACTCCCTTTAAGAGTGTGCTCCTAATCTCAGCTCGTTACCTGTATAAAAGACACCTGGGAGCCAGAAATCTTTCTGATTGAGAGGGGGTCAAATACTTATTTCCCTCATTAAAATGCAAATCAATTTATAACATTTTTCACATGCGTTTTTCTGGATTTCTTTGTTGTTATTCTGTCTCTCACTGTTCAAATAAACCTACCGTTAAAATTATAGACTGATCATTTCTTTGTCAGTGGGCAAACGTACAAAATCAGCAGGGGATCAAATACTTTTTTCCCTCACTGTAGTATTCAGTAAATTATTTTCCTTAGGAATGTAGTGATGTAAAGGTTGTCAAAAATATAAAAAGTACAGAAGTACAGATACCAGAAAAAAGACTTACAGTGCATTTGGAAAGTATTCAAACCAGTTGACTTTTTTCACATTTTGTACATTACAGCTTTATTATAAAATTGATTAAATTAATGTTTTTCTTCATCAATCTACACAATACCCCACAATGACACAGTGAAAACAGGTTTAGAAAAAACAACATTATTTACATAAGTATTCAGACCCTTTGCTGTGAGACTCAAAATTGAGCTCAGGAGCCTTCTGTTTCCACTGACCCTCCTTGAGATGTTTCTGTGGTAAATTAGATTGATTGGACATGATTTGGAAAGGCACACACCTGTCTATATAAGGTCCCACAGTTGACAGCGCATGTCAGAGCAAAAAACAAGGCACGAGGTCGAAGGAATTGTCCATAGAGCCCAGAGACAGGATTGTGTCCAAGGCACAGATCTGGGAAAGGGTACAAAAAAAATGTCAGGGAGGTGACCAAGAACCCAGAGGTCCTCTGTGGAGATGGGAGAACCTTCCAGAAGGACAACCATCTCTCTAGCACTCCACCAATCAGGAATTTATGGTAGAGTGGCCAGACGGAAGACACTCCTCAGTAAAAGGCAAATGACATTCTGCTTGGAGTTTGCCAAAAGGTACCTAAAGGACTCTCTGGTCTGATGAAACCAAGATTGAACTCTTTGGCCTGAATGCCAAGCGTCACATCTGGAGGAAACCTGGCACCATCCCTACGGTGAAGCATGGTGGCAGCATCATGCTGTGGGGATGTTTTTCAGCGGCAGTGATTGGGAGACTAGTCAGGATCGAGGGAAAGATGAACGGAGCAAAGTACAGAGAGATCCTTGATGAAAACCTGCTCCAGAGCGCTCAGGACCTCAGAGTGGGGCGAAAGTTCACCTTCCAACAGGACAACAACCTTAAGCACACAGCCAAGACAATGCAGGAGAGGCTAAGGGACAAGTCTCTCAATGTCCTAGAGTGGCCCAGCTAGAGCCCGGACTTGAACCCAATCGAACATCTCTGGAGAGACCTGAAAATAGCTGTGCAGCGACGCTCCCCATCCAACCTGACAGAGCTTGAGAGAATCTTCAGAGAAGAATGGGAGAAACTCTCCAAATACAGCTGTGCCAAGCCTATAGCATTATACTCAAGAAGACTTGAGACTTTAATCGCTGCCAAAGGTGCTTCAACATAGTACTTATTAAATGGTCTGAATACTTATGTAAATGTGATATCAGTTTTTATTTTTAATAAATTTGCAAAAATGTCTAAAAACCTGTTTATGGGGTATTGTGTGTAGATTGACTATTGGAAAAAAAAACAAATTAATCCATTTTAGAATAAGGCTGTAACATAAACAAAATGTGGAAAAAGTCAAGGGGTCTGAATATTTTCCGAATGTACTGTATCTCCCCCATACTCAACTGGCTGACCTCAGACCAGACCCAGAACGGGGTCAATACGACCCCTGGTACCATATAAACACACATAAGACATGGAAGAATGCATAGAACTGCAGGAAATTAGCTTTAAAACGAATCTCTTCCCAATGCAAAATGTGTAGAATTGGGGGAAATTAGCTTGAAACTGCAACATTTTCTCTCCACCAACAAGAGGGGTGTGAACAGTTTGGGGTTGCGAGGGGGCTTTGTTACTACGCCGATAAATTACATTATCCATCCGGACCTTTGCCACCTAGGACATTTGTGTGACCGGACCTTCTCAAATTGTACTTGAGTACCCCTGGTCTGTCATGGAAAGAGCAATGTTTTGTATACTCCGTGTATTTTCTTAGACTAGTAGATTTACATCTATGGAGATAAGGAACTGAGTTGGCCTTATCTCTGCAGTTATCCCAGATAGATTTTGTACACAGTGCTCAGTCAGGCAGGCCTGGATTTTACCCATTGCTTTAGGGGGTTGGGAAAGAAAATCAATGCAGCCTCAGAGAAGCCACCAAGTTAGCTTGGCCATGAGGAAACTGTCAATAAAGAGTTGCATCCTAAGCACTTCATATGTAAATGTACTCTACTACTGCACGAGCAATTTATAATTAACTTCAATGCTGTGAATGTTGTCTGGGAGTCCATATATTTAACCATGAATTTAAATAATAACTTATTGGAAAAATATTGAAGTAAAATATATATTCTCCCCATGAGCATAATTAAGATTGAAGCAGAGAGCAGGGAAATGGTCATGGAGGGATCTAATGACTTTCCTTTGACTAAATGTACTTCCTTGAGTAACATTAGGGACAAACAGTTAAGTGGCAAATTGAGAGGTTAAGTACCTTGGTAACTTAGAGGATGATTTTAAAGCACTGCGATTTCATTATTAACTTAATGGTGTGATATTAATCTGATCAGCATTCCTATGGGCACCTCTCTTAATAGTCTTGATACTCTGGTAGGAAGGACATACTGTTAAACTTATTGGGAATAGAAGTTAAATGGAAGATCATGTAAATGGGACAAGGTGTCTCTGAGGACCTGCTTTGATCTCAGCAAATCTATACCATATAAAGAACTTCAAAATTAATTATGTATGCAGACTGGGATAGCAAAGTCCACTAATTCACTAGATTTGACTGTCCCCACTGGCTCTCATTTTGGTCGCAATTTACTCCCTTTACATAGATGCTCCACATATCCAGTTTAATTTTAGCTAGAAAACAATGGCATTCTTGCTATTAAAAGCTATTATGAATGCAAATAATGAAACACTTGAACAATTATGTATGGGAAAAAAGCACCACAGTCATTTTATCAGATTACATACTGTAGAACTTTTCAGAGGGTATACTGTAATACTCTAAATCAATGCCTTGGATATACATAAAGAGAAAATTCCAAACCCAACATACTTTATTATTTGGAACAGTCTGATAAAACAGGCAATATGAAGAAATAGTCCATAAAGATTATTTTTAAAAGGCTTTCTTTTTCTTAAAGTCAGAGGATGCAAAAAAGAGAACAGTAACATTATAATAATGATAATAAGGTCACTGTAATCGAAGGTAGCTCTTGCAGAGTTCATGGTCCCTAATGTCCCCCCAGCCCCCGTTCTTCACATGGGGTGCCACCCCCCCTGCCCCGTTAGCTGGCAGTCTCTTAGTGATCAGCAAGTTCTTGGGGAACAGCTGATTGCTGCTGCTCTGAAGGATGTTTTCTATCTTGGACTTTTGGCTGGACGGCATGCACACAGACTTCTTGTGGTGCATTCCGCAGTCCCCGGCATGGAAGACCCGGGGTGCCTCGCTCACCATGACCTTCCAGTAGGAGGGCAAACAGGTCACCGTCAGGTGCTGCAAGGACCAATCCCAGTTGTAGTCGTCGTAGGTGCAGAAGGCATCAGTGCATTGGAGGAGCCTCTGGTAGGTCTCCCTGCTCAGAGCCATGCCCATGTTGTGCTCGGTGGACTTCCAGGCTTTCACCTCCACCTTGTTGGATTTGCTAGCATAGCTGATGTGGCCATAGCTACCCAGAGACAGGATGTCACAGTCTGGGCAATTCTCCCTCTTCAGTATCGACATCAGTTTGAGGAGGTGGAGGAAGTCCGGGGAGAGGAAGTGGTCCTCCTCGATAAGAAGCACCAAGCCCCGGTGGTCCTTCAGCGCCCGGACCCTGTCCCACACAAAGTGCAGCTTCCACCACCAGTGGTGCTTGGTCTGGGAGAACTTGGCCTCGCGGTAGTGGCCGAATGAGTCGGGGTACTCTGCATTGATGCAACCCAGCTTTAAGGCGTCCATCTTGGGAATGTCTCTTGGGCAGTCCCTGGGGTCGTGGCCCGGGAACTCTTGGGGGTACAGCTGGATGCTGAAGGGGAAGAAGATCTGAAGGACCTGGCAGAAGTCAACCGAGGCCACCACTTGGTTGATCTCGGGGGACCAGAAGTCATGGCTGAAGATGAGCAGGATGCTCTCCACGCCCCGGGCCTTCCTCAGACTCTCCACCAGCAGCCTCAGGTAGTCAGGTCTGTTGTGCACCTGTACCACCACCACCAGATCATCCTTCTTCCTCACTGCTCTGAACCGCTCTTCGTGCCTCACCGTCTGGTCAAAGTTGAGCTGGAACACGATGCCACGGTAGACGAGGGTAGTATTGTCCACATCCGGTTTGACCGCTTTCTCCTTCTCCAGTTGTTTTTCAGGGTGGTTCTCCAGTTGCGTCTCGTTGGCAGGTGCTACCGGTGCTATTGGTGGTACGATGGGTATCCGACTGACTGCAGGTGTGGCCTGCGGCTGTGGATGCACCTGACTACTGCTGCTTCTCCTCGCCCCATCAGCCTCTTTAGGGACCACTACTCCACTGCTCTTTTTCTGCTTCCCACTGGTCCAGAAGGCTAGGCCACACACCACCACCACCAGCGTCAGTATCACCACCTGGACATAAGATACAAATCAAATCATATCCCATGCCTGGTTTTTGACTCTATCCTTCCCTCTTTTGGCGTTATTTTACTACTGTTGCCAATTGCATTGTTGTTTCTATTTTCTTTTTTGAAGATACAGTAAGATTATGTAAGAGTTCATATGAAAGTACATTAGTTAATATCTCATTCAATTGATCCAGCAGGTCCTGTTTCATCAGCTAACTAAATATGTCACAATAAGATAGTCATAGACAACAAAACCTGTTTTCAAATAATGGGTTTTGTTTGTGCCATTTTAAACATGCCCAATACAGAAACATGCAGCACATACACATGACTTGGGACTCGTCGTGTATTGTACCTTCCTCTTGTAGATTCGGAATCTCATGATAGGCGGTCACCCCTTGGGAAGGGAGAGGAGTTGATTGTTGAGAAACACAGGTTTGCAATTTCAAATGGTACTGCTGTGCTTGGGTGCCAGGCAGGGAGGCAGGCAGGCTTGGAAAACAATGGCTTCAAATTGTGTGTTGCTAACGCCTGTTGGTGGTTACTAGAGCTAACTTTTGAAATGTAAACATGGGTCTTGATCGAATATCAGTGATGCCAGGTGAGAGTTCCATAAGGCATGTTGGTCGCTAAGAGGCTGCAGGGTAGTGGTGTGCATGGAACCCACTGGAAGACAAAGAGAAAATAATTAAAGTAATTGTAGTATTTCTTAGTGTGTGTACTAAACCAGCTTCCTTTATTAAATGCAACCCACATACATCATGTCAATGATATAACACAGCTGTTTTATGAGTACATAGATATTTTTCAGGTGAACAAAACAATTTGTTTTATGACAAAAGACTTGACAATCTGCAAAACGCATCATAGACAAAACATTGACAAAAATATTCCACAAAAGCATTCGGAAAGTATTCAGACCCGTTGACCTTTTCCACATTTTGTTACGTTACAGCCTTATTCTAAGAATAAAAATATATAATTTACACACAATACAACAAAAACAGAAATATCACATTTACATAAGTATTCAGACCCTTTACTCAGTACTTTGTTAAAGCACCTTTGGCAGCGATTACAGCCTTGTGTCTTCTTGGGTATGATGCTACAAGCTTGGCACACCTGTTTTTGGGGCGTTTCTCCCATTCTTCTCCGCAGATCCTCTCATGCTCTGGCAGGTTGGATGGGGAGCGTCACTGCACAGCAATTTTCAGGTCTCTCCAGAGATGTTCGATCAGGTTCAAGTCCAGGCTCTGGCTGGGCCACTCAAGGACATTCAGAGACCTATCCCGAAGCCACTCTTGCGTTGTCTTGGCTGTGTGCTTAAGGTCGTTGTCCTGTTGGAAGGTGACCCTTCATCCCAGTCTGAGGTCCTGAGCGCTCTGGAGCAGGTATTCATCAAGGATCTTTCTGTACTTTGCTCTGTTCATCTTTTCCTCGATCCTGACTAGTCTCCCCAGTCCCTGCCGCTGAAAAACATCCCCACAGCATGATGCTGCCACCACGCTTCACCGTAGGGATGGTGCCAGGTTTCCTGCAGACGTGACACTTGGCATTCAGAGAATCTTTTTCTCATGGTTGGATAGTCCTTTAGGTGCCTTTTGAAAACTCCAAGCGAGCTGTCATGTGCAGCCTCCTTTTACTGAGGAGTGGCTTCCGTCTGGCCACTCTACCATAAAGGCCTGATTGGCAGAGTGCTGCAGAGATGGTTGTCTTTCTGGAAGGTTCTCCCATCTCCACAGAGCTATATTAGAGTGACCATCGGGTTCTTGGTCACCTCCCTGACCAATGCCCTTCTCCCCCGATTGGTCAGTTTGGCCAGGCGCCCAGCTCTAGGAAGAGTCTTGGTGGTTCCTAACTTCTTCCATTTAAAAGTGATGGAGGCCACTGTTTTCTTGGGGATGTTCAATATTGCTTGTACCCTTCCCCAGATCTGTGCCTCGAAACACTCCTGTCTCGGAGCTCTACGGACAATTCCTTCTACCTCATAGTTTGGTTTTTATTCTGACATGCACTGTCAACAGTGGGACCTTACATAGACAGGTGTGTGCCTTTCCAAATCATGTCCAATCAATTAAATTGAATCAAGCTGTAGAAAAATCTCAAGGATGATCAATGGAAACAGGATGCACTTGAGCTCAATTTCAAGTCTCAGGGCAAAGGGTCTGAATACTTACGCAAATAAGGTGTTTTTTTTTATACATTGGCAAAATAGTCTAAAAAACAGTTTTCCCTTTGTCATTATGGAGTATTGTGTTCAGATTAGGAAAAACATTCTAAAATGGATTAAAATAAGGCTGTAATGTAACAATTTGGGGTCTGAATACTTTCCCGAACGCACTGCATATCTTAATCTGTAGGATACATTATTGTCGTTTAGGGGTAATACTTTATCGTCAAAGTATATGCCAGTCACCATAATTTAGCTTGAATCTAAATTTAGACACAGGAGCCTTCCCATATCATCCCGAGCTCCACTTCAACATTCTATGATTCGTTCTCTATTCTCATTTTCTCAGCATCGTTTCTTTCTGGGTTGCCCCCACTGATTTGTACTGCCCAGAGGCACTGTCACAATCAATACACAAATCAAGAGCGTTTGCACTGGATCACATACTACCTTGCCTAAAACAGAGCAACGATATTTGTTTTTTTACGGTGTACATTACACGCCTGTCATGCTGACTTTCACTAGTAAAAGTCAGCATGACAGGCGTGTACACCGTTTAAAAAATAAAATAATTCTGTCAACAAGCAGTCAACAAGCTGTAGAGCTAAGCTAACCACCGGCTATCATTTCAAAACTTGACCCTTTTCTTATGTTTGTGAATGTTAATGTAAAAAAATATATATAAATCTGTCGTTTAACATGTCCTCCTTCCCATGGCATCCGTTGCGGGAAATGTGGGTTATCTAACCAAATCTAGTTCATGCAAATTATGCTATCTTCCTTCTGGCTATCATCTTGGTAGACCAGAATTTACGTCAACCCACCAACCCCATTTCACTCGAGCCTTGTGCGGTGTAGGTCTGCATCATACACGACTACCAGAAAGCTATATTTGGTAGCTTAAACATTGTTTACCAAGTGTTCACGTAGCTAGATGGCAATATAAATGAGGCTCGTGAAAGCTAGCTGGTGCGAGCGTATCATATTTACAAACAAGCACTCCAGTTGCGCCTCAAAACAGACTGTCGCAACAAGCTTCATCGTGGAAAAACGGCGTTTTTATAGTTACCTAAAGGGGTAGGCGTGCTACGCAGCTTTCTCAGCCGAAATTAACAGTGCGATGACATGAGACATTCATTCTCCTCCATCACTTCTCTGCTCCCAATATCTGGTCAAAAATAACACATTTAACCAGCTAGCTAGCTAACGCTGGCACGAAATACCCAAACCGCTGCCTACCTCTGG
Source organism: Brachymystax lenok tsinlingensis (assembly GCA_030435695.1). Classification (NCBI taxonomy): domain Eukaryota; kingdom Metazoa; phylum Chordata; class Actinopteri; order Salmoniformes; family Salmonidae; genus Brachymystax; species Brachymystax lenok. The sequence goes on along the minus strand of CM059796.1, from coordinate 6,581,819 downwards.
CTCCCACAATGCATTACTCTGGAGGGGGGCTCTAAAGACATAAACAATGTTATTATTAGCTATGCTACAATGTTGCATTGAACTCACAGTATCGGGTGGAACGGAACCATTGAACTGTAAGATTATAAACAAATGTAACAATATGGAGATCTCTGTAAATACAATATTGCATGTCTATAGTTGGTACGCTACTGCTTAAGGTCATTTGTTTGAACAATAGATAAATCAAGTCTTATTTAAATCGAATTATATTGGTCGCATGCGGCGAATACAACAGGTGCAGACTTACCGTGAAATGCTTGCTTACAAGTTAACCAACAACGCAGTTCAAGAAAGAGTTAAGAAAATATTTACCAAATAAACTAAAGTAACAGAATAAAAAGTAACAGAACAAAAGGACAACTATGTACGGAGTCAATGTGCGGGGGTACAGGTTAGTCGAGGTAATTTATACACGGTAGGGGTAAAGTGGCTATGCATAGATAATGAACAGCGAGTAGCAGCAGTGTAAAAACAAATGGGGAGGGGGCAATGTGATTAATTGTTCAGCAGTCTTATGGCTTTGGGGTAGAAGCTGTTAAGGAGCCATTTGGTCCTAGACATGGCGCTCCTGTACCGCTTGCCGTGCGGTAGCAGAGAGAACAGCCTATGACTAGGGTGACTGAAGTCTTTGACCATTTTTTTTTTTACTTTCCTCTGACACCGCCTAGTATATACAGTTGAAGTTGGAAGTTTACGTCCACCTTAGCCAAATACATTTAAACTCAGTTTCACAATTCCTGACATTTAATCCTAGTAAAAATTCCCTGTCTAAGGTCAGTTAGGATCACCATTTTATTTTAAGAATGTGAAATGTCAGAATAATAGTAGAGAGAATGATTTATTTCAGCTTTTATTTCTTTCATCACATTCCCACTGGGTCAGAAGTTTACATACACTCAATTAGTGTTTGGTAGCATTGTCTTTAAATTGTTTAGCTTAGGTCAAACGTTTTGGGTAGCCTTCCACAACCTTCCCACAATAAGTTAGGTGAATTTTGGCCCATTCCTGCTGACAGAGCTGGTGTAACTGAGTGAGGTTTGAAGGCCTCCTTGCTAGCATACACTTTTTCAGTTCTGCCCACAAATGTTCTATAGGATTGAGGTCAGGGCTTTGTGATGGCCACTCCAATACCTTGACTTTGTTGTCCTTAAGCCATTTTGCCACAACTTTGGAAGTATGCTTGGGATCATTGTCCATTTGGAAGACCCATTTGCGAACAAGCTTTAACTTCCTGACTGATGTCTTGAGATGTTGATTCAATATATCCACATAAATTCCCTCCTCAAATGCTAAACTACAGGACTGTTTTGCTACCACAGACTGGAACATGTTCCTGGATTCTTCTGATGGCAATGAGGAGTACACCACATCAGTCACTGGCAAATTTATTTAAAAAGCCCTTCTTACATCAGCTGATGTCGCAGAGTGCTGTACAGAAACCCAGCCTAAAACCCCAAACAGCAAGCAATGCAGATGTAGAGAAGCACGGTGGCTAGGAAAAACTCCCTAGACAGGCCAAAACCTAGGAAGAAACCTAGAGAGGAACCAGGCTGTGAGGGGTGGCCAGTCCTCTTCTGGCTGTGCCGGGTGCAGATTATAACAGAACATGGACAAGATTTTTTAAATACTCATAAAACAGGCAGAACAGTTGAAACTGGAGAAGCAGCACGGCCAGGTGGACTGGGGACATCAAGGAGTCATCAGGCCAGGTAGGCCTTGAGGAATGGTCCTAATGCTCAGGTCCTTCTCCGAGAGAGAGAGAGAGAGAGAGAGAGAGAGAGAGAGAGAGAGAGAGAGAGAGACAAAAAGAGAGATAATTAGAGAGAGCATACTTAAATTCACACAGGACACCGGATAAGAGAGGAGAAATACTCCAGATATAACAGACGGACCCTAGCCCCCCGACACATAAACTACAGCAGCATTAATACTGGAGGCTGAGACAGGAGGGGTCGGGAGACACTGTGGCCCTGTCCGACGATACCCCCGGACAGGGCCAAACAGGCAGGATATAACCCCACCCACTCTGCCGAAGCACAGCCCCCACACCACTAGAGGGATATCTCCAACCACCAACTTACCATCCTGAGACAAGGCAGAGTATAGCCCACAAGATCTCCGCCACGGCACATCCCAAGGGGGGGTTGGTGGTCTTCCATGCTGTCCCTGGGGGGGCACCAGTAAGCCAGTGACTCAGCCCCTGTAATAGGGTTAGAGGCAGAGAATCCCAGTGGAGAGGGGAACTGGCCAGGCAGAGACAGCAAGGGTGGTTTGTTTCTCCAGTGCCTTTCCGTTCACCTTCACACTCCTGGGCCAGACTACCCTCAATCATAGGACCTACTGAAGAGATGAGTCTTCAATAAAGACTTAAAGGTTGAGACTGAGTCTGTGTCTCTCACATGGATGGTAGACCATTCCATAAAAATTGAGCTCTATAGGAGAAAGCCCTGCCTCCAGCTGTTTGCTTAGAAATTCTAGGGACAGTAAGGAGGCCTGCGTCTTGTGACCGTAGCGTACGTGTAGGTATGTACGGCAGGACCTAATCATAAAGATAGTTAGGAGCAAGCCCATGTAATGCTTTGTAGGTTAGCAGTAAAACCTTGAAATCAGCCCTTGCCTTAACAGGAAGCCAGTGTAGAGAGGCTAGCACTGGAGTAATATGATCAAAATTTTTGGTTCTAGTCAAGATTCTAGCAGTCGTGTTTAGCACTAACTGAAGTTTATTTAGTGCTTTATCTGGGTAGCCGGAAAGTAAAGAATTGCAGTAGTCTAACCTAGAAGTGCATCATTTTTGGACAGAAAGTTTCTGATTTTTACAACGTTACGTAGATGGAAAAGCTGTCCTTGAAACAGTCTTGATATGTTTGTCAAAAGAGAGATTAGGGTCCAGAGTAACGCCGAGGTCCTTCACAGTTTTATTTGAGACGACTGTACAACCATCAAGATTAATTGTCAGATTCAACAGAAGATCTCTTTGTTTCTTGGGACCTAGAACAAGCATCTCTGTTTTGTCAGAGTTTAAATGTAGAAAATTTGCCACCATCCACTTCCTTATGTCTGAAACACAGGCTTTCAATAAGTGTATCGAGGACATCGTCCCCACAGTGACTGTACGTACATACCCCAACCAGAAGCCATGGATTACAGACAACATTCGCACTGAGCTAAAGGGTAGAGCTGCCGCCTTCAAGGTGCGGGACTTTAACCCGGAAGTTTATAAGAAATCCTGCTATGCCCTGCGACAAACAATCAAACAGGCAAAGCGTCAATACAGGGCTAAGATTGAATCGTACTACACCGGCTCCGACGCTCGTCTTATGTGGCAGGGCTTGCAAACTATTACAGACTACAAAGGGAAGCACAGCTGCGAGCTGCCCAGTGACGCAAGCCTACCAGACGAGCTAAATCACTTCTATGCTCGCATCGAGGCAAGCAAAACACTGAGGCATGCATGAGAGCATCAGCTGTTCCAGACGACTGTGTGATCTTGCTCTCCGTAGCCGACGTAAGACCTTTAAACAGGTCAGCATTCACAAGACTGCAGGGCCAGACGGATTACCATGACGTGAGCTCCGGTCATGTGCTGACCAACTGGCAGGTGTCTTCATTGGCGTTTTCAACATCTCCCTGATTGAGTCTGTAATACCAACATGTTTCAAGCAGACCACCATAGTCCCTGTGCCCAAGAACACGAAGGCAACCTGTCTAAATGACTACAGACCTGTAGCACTCACGTCCGTAGCCATGAAGTGCTTTGAACGGCTGGTAATGGCTCACATCAACACCATTATCCCAGAAACCCTAGACCCACTCCAATTTGCATACCGCCCAAACAGATCCACAGATGATGCAATCTCTATTGCACTCCACACTGCCCTTTCCCACCTGGACAAAAGGAACACCTATGTGAGAATGCTATTCATTGGCTACAGCTCAGCGTTCAACACCCTCAAAGCTCATCACTAAGCTAAGGATCCTGGGACTAAACACCTCCCTCTGCAACTGGATCCTGGACTTCCTGACTGGCCGCCCCCAGGTGGTGAGGATAGGTAGCAACACATCTGCCACGCTGATCCTCAACACTGGATCCCCTCAGGGGTGCGTGCTAAGTCCCCTCCTGTACTCCCTGTTCACCCACGACTGCATGGCCAGGCACGACTCCAACACCATCATTAAGTTTGCCGATGACACAACAGTGGTAGGCCTGATCACCAACAACGACGAGACAGCCTATAGGGAGGAGGTCAGAGACCTGGCCGGGTGGTGCCAGAATAACAACCTATCCCTCAACGTAACCAAGACTAAGGAGATGATTGTGGACTACCGGAAAACCGAGCACTCCTCCATTCTTATCGACGGGGCTGTAGTGAAGCAGGTTGAGAGCTTCAAGTTCCTTGGTGTCCACCAACAAACTAGAATGGTCCAAATGCACCAAGACAGTCGTGAAGAGGGCACGACAAAGCCTATTCCCCCTCAGAAAACTAAAAAGATTTGCCATGGGTCCTCAGATCTTCAAAAGGTTCTACAGCTGCAACATCGAGAGCATCCTGACTGGTTGCATCACTGCCTGGTACGGCAATTGCTAGGCCTCCGACCGTAAGGCACTACAGAGGGTAGTGCGTACGGCCAAGTACATCACTGGGGCTAAGCTGCCTGCCATCCAGGATCTCTACACCAGGCGGTGTCAGAGGAAGGCCCTAAAAATTGTCAAAGACCCCAGCCACTCCAGTCATAGACTGTTCTCTCTACTACCGCATGGCAAGCGGTACCGGAGTGCCAAGCCTAGGACAAAAAAAGCTTCTCAACAGTTTTTACCCCCAAGCCATAAGACTCCTGAACAGGTAATCAAATGGCTACCTGGACTATTTGCATTTGCATTACTTGTGTCATGCACAAAGTAGATGTCCTAACTGACTCGCCAAAACTATTGTTTGTTAACAAGAAATGGTTGAAAAACGAGTTTTAATGACTCCAACCTAAGTGTATGTAAACTTCCGACTTCAACTGTATGTCCTGGATGGCAGGAAGCTTGGCCCCAGTGATGTACTGGGCCATTCAGCGTGGCAGACGTGTTGTTGCCTACCCTTACGAACTGGGGGTGGCCTGTCAGGAATTCCAGGATCCTGTTGCAGAGAGAGGTATTTAGTCCCAGGGACCTTAACTTAGTGGGTGTAGCGAAATGCTTGTTCTTCTGATCTGTTTTATGACAAAGAAGCAATCTACTTTGATAATAATGTACGCCAATTCTATATTATTGTGTCAGAATATTAAACTGATTATATTCCATACAAAAAGACAGGCAAAAAAGAGTATCACTACTAGCCTAACTTTAGTCTATTGTCTTTAAATATTCAGGAAATCCTAAAAAAATGATGGTCCTTCTACTGGCATTACTTATCTAAGTGGGAAAGTATCCAAAGGAATTGTACTGGAACTCGTCTGTGTTCACAGTATGTTGGCTTCGTTTTTTAAATAATAATTGCACTGTGAAATTAACTCAATCTGGTTGATTTTCTTACATACTTTTCTATATATTCACCTGGTATTACATCTTTCTTAATAATTTAAGAATGGTCATATTAATCACACTTATAGCAAATGTTTGCATGCGTGTTACTGGTCAATGCATGATTGTACCATGAACCTGCATCAAAACCAGCTCACGCGGTCCACTTAGGCATAAGGTCTTGAATGCATTTGAGATGAAAGATGGGTAGGCTAGTTCTGCGTATGTATTATTGTAAATATTTAACAGCATGACATTTTAAATGAATGATTGCTGCTTGTACAAATGCCTTGTTGAGCTATTCATCCGAATATTGACGCTAGGATTGGAGAAAGGTAATAAATTCAGCATTTATTCAAGTCCACAATTGCAGCACCAGGCTCCAGATGGGTTGTTGATGCTGCTGCAGGTTGTTGGCGTCATCTTGAGGTGCACTACAAGAATGCACGCAATGCGATGTTTCCCGCTATGCATTGTGGGCGGAAGACGCCCAGCAGAATTTGTATTGGCGCATGCGCACCCGTGCGCCTTCCTTTCTGACATCCGAGCAATAGAGACAAGATGGGTCATCAGCAGCTCTATTGGAGTCATCCTAGAAAATTCGGTCAGGGATCCCGATCCTGGTCAGTCATGTTGAATATATCGTTTAGTAGTTCATCTTTTCTTTCGAGTGCATGTTAGAGTCCGGGAGATTTTCACGGAGTCAGATTCTTGGTGCACAGTTTGAACCACATGAGGGCTTGGCTCGAGCTAATATGGCGGTTGACGTGCAACAATGCTGGGCCTCTAGCATTTTCCGCGCATGTTAGCGTTGGCTGTTTGCAGCCGGTAGGACTGTCTAACCAAGTACAGCGACGTGGCTAGTGAGAACGGCATTTGGTGGGGGTCATAAATATACCCGTGAATGTGAATGTTGCGGGTTTATCTGCTGCTAACACTTTGGTAGCTAGTTGGGTAACGTCGTTGGCTGGTTAACTTTGAATGAGCTTGGACTTGCTGGGCATTTTATTGAATCATTCATCATTCTTGTCTAATATTTGCGTTCTTTGTTTTCCAGCCGGGTGTGCTCGAACAGACACGGTTTGATCCGTAAATACGGGCTCAACATGTGCCGCCAGTGCTTCAGGCAGTACGCGAACGACATCGGCTTTGTTAAGGCGAGTATTTACGTTGTACTCTATATCCACTGTAAGTCACCGTTGGCTAGTTGTTGAGTATGGTAACGTCAGCGGTAAAGGAATTCCTGCTTCAGAATGCACAGGACAGGGGGTTTACCGAACATGGGGTAGTTACAGTGCATTCGTAAAGTATTGACCCCTTTTACATAAGTCTTAATCTAAAGTTGATTTAAAAAATCCACCACAAAACATTGTTTGCAAAAAAACATACCTTATTTACTTAAGTATTCAGACCCTTTGCTATTAGACTCGAAATTGAGCTCAGGTGCATCCTGTTTCCGTTGATGAACCTTGAAGTGTTTCTACAACTTGATTGGAGTCCATCTGTGGTAAATTCAATTTATTAGACATGGTTTGGAAAGGCACACCTGTCTATATGGTTCCACAGTTTACAGTGTATGTCAGAGCAAAAACCAAGCCGTGAGTTGGAAACAATTGTCTGTTGAGCTCCGAGACAGGATTGTCGAGGCACAGATCAGGGGAAGGGTACCAAAACATTTCTGCAGCATTGAAGGTCCCCAAGAACACAGTGGACACCATTATTCTTAAATGGCGTAAGTTTTGAACCACCAAGACTCTTCATGGAGCTGGCTGCCCGGCCAAACTGAGCAATCGGGGAAAAGGTCCTTGGTCAGGGAGGTGACCAAGACCCCGATGCTCCAGAGTTCGTTCCTCTGTGGAGATGGTTATCTTTCTGGAAGGTTCTCCCATCTCTGCAGCACTCTGCCAAATCAGGCCTTTAGGGCTGTGGCCAAATGTAAGCCACTCCTCAGTAAAAGGCACATGACCGCCCGCTTGGAGTTTACCAACATGCACCTAAAGGATTGTCAGACCATGAGAAACAAGATTCTCTGGTCTTATGAAACCAAGATTAAACGCTATGGCCTGAATGCCAAATGTCACATCTGGAAGAAACCTGGCACCATCCCTACGGTGAAGCATGGTGGCAGCATCATGCCGTGGGGATGTTTTTCAGCGGAATGGACTGGGAGACTAGTCAGGATTGAGGGAAAACCTGCTCCAGAGCACTCATGACCTCGGCCTGGAGCGACGGTTCACCTTCCAAAAGGACAACAACCCTAAGCACACAGCCAAGACAACGCAGGTGTGGCTTCAGGACAAGTCTCAATGTCCTTGAGTGGCCCGGACTTAAACATGATCAAACATCTCTGGAGAGACCCGAAAATTGCGGTGCAGCGACGCTCCCCATCCAACCTGACCGAGCTTGAGGGTCTGCTGAGAAGGGGAGAAACTCACCAAATACAGGTGTGCCAAGCTTGTAGCGTCATACCAAAGAAGACTTGAGGCTGTAATTGCTGCCAAAGGTGCTTCAACAAAGTACTGAGTGTCGGATCTGAATACTTATGTAAGGCTGTAATGTAACTTTTTGGGGATAAAGCTAAGGGGTCTGAATACTTTCCGAATGCATTGTACATCACTGCCTGGTTGGCTAGATCATTTTATTCATAATATAATCAATAGGTGATGTTCCTGATGATATTCTACAATACCATTCTATTGACAGAAGTTGATTAGTTGTAAAGTCTTTACTACATGAATCTAACCCTGAAGCTGCATTTTCACAGCTGGACTAAATGCATTGGATGCTGAAGGTTCCCCAGGAGGTCAAACCAACGGGGAACGGGATGATCCAGCAATGAAAATAAATGTTTTCTTTTGTTCTACATATTGGTCTTGTCGTATGTTGATGTTCTGCATGATATGGAAACTGATTCCCATCTGCTAGATGGTGATTTGCTTTATTGAAACTTGAGTAAGTGCTACCTTCAATGTTGCCTTGCACAATGTAGTGTTTACTTTCCTGAGATATACTCTTGAGTGCTAAATACTGAATATATTTGTTAAGCCTATACCCCAGGTTGTCAACTGCTATCAAAGTTGAGATTGTTTTGTTCATTTTGATATCTTGCTGCCGGTATTAACAATATTCTGAATTTCTGAAAACTGAGGCTGCTGCAAGTAATCGCTTAGGTTGTGTACAAGCACTTGTTAAATTGTCATCTGACAGGTTTAAAACATGCATACGTCTCATTCTGGTTTGTGAAACTGAAATGCATGTTTACTGGTTGGAGCGCAAAGTGCAATTGATTCTGGTAGGTAGCAAACGACTGCATGATACTCGGGAAAACCACACCCTCTCGTCCTTGCCACAATGAATGGGTGTGTCCCAACATCTCCTGAATTGTACACAAGACGGAAGAGAATGTGAGATGCCCTACTGTTTTTTTTATGGTTCAATGAAAGTCAATGAACTAGGTAGACCAGACCCAGCTGCTAATGGTGTCTATTGGAGACCCACCCTGTTAAGTGGACTGGTACAGAGCCTTTTTTCAATGTTAAATAGCCTAAGTGAACAATCTTCATTTAGCCACAGTATTTGTTCACTACTCACAAATCTAAAAGCATTGGATGGAGAGTTTCCACACTTATACCAGTCATTTATTTTAAAATCTGAAAGGTTAAGGGTACACTGGCAAGAAGGAGAATTGGGACATAACCAAGTTATTTTAACCAGATGAATACTGACAATGAATTATCAATACAGATTGACCATGTCATTCATAGTGAATGTGATAACCATGAGTTTAGCTTTTTGTAAAATAACTCCTAATCTCAGGATAGAAGCATAAACTGTAGAACCTGCATAAAGGATGTAAACTGGACGTTCACTGATATACCTATTACACTGCCTCAGCTGCAGTACAAAATGAATACTTCTGAAGTGATTTGATTATATGAGAGGAGCATATGAGCGACTATGCTTATGTTCAACTACATTCTCGTTATCTCTGGTTTGACGTAGCATTGTGTTTGTAGGAAGGTGACAGCCCACCAGGTGGCAGAGAAGCGCTGCAAAAAATAATTGTGCTCTACAGAAAGGTAATCAACACACTAGCCTATACTGTAGTTACTATTCTTCATGACCCAGCACATGTCAAACTGTTAACCCCTTTTCTTCACCTGCATTTAATAAAAGAGAACTCCAGTCATTAGAAAAGTGCTGTATTGAAGTTCTACATTTCCCCTAGCTAGGGGTCAGGCCCCGATAGGAGAGGCAACAGTGAGGTTTCAGGCTACAGTTTGATGAGGAGCTGCTCTTTCTTGTCTGTGACACTAGAACAATGATAATGAGATCTCCATCCTGCCTGAAAGAGGTACAAAGGGAGAATGTGTGTGTGTAATGAGCAGTAACTTCTCTCCATTTATGGAAGGTGAATAAAGGTAGGGCAGGGTGAAGGTGCACATTCCATATTAACATGCATGAGTGCCTACACACTGGTTTATACCATAAAATGTATCATGCCAAGGGGAGTTTGTGTGCCTGTGGGTATGTGCGTGAGCGTGTCCCTGCGGTTTGCGTAGGTGTCTGCTTGCATGTGTGGGCCTATACTCCTTGCACACTAGCTAAAGTGGTCTATTTGATTTTGTGAACACCTGCAGATGTGGTTGTTGTGGAGGTGCGCTGGGGACCCTCTCTCTTGTTGCAGCATTTTGACTGCCAGGCACACTGCAGCTCTCCCATCTCAGAGAGTACAGCAAAATAAATTCATTTAGAATGTTTCTCGGCCTGGTTCGCATGGAAATGTTCCACAGTGTTTACCTGTTTTCGGCTGCTAACACACAGAGGCACTTTTCACTGAGAGGGGACTCTGTAGGGATGTGAGGGAATGAACGACTGATTTCCGTTCTCATTCAAGCTTTTACAAAGCTCCATGACTCAGTCTGTATCCCCAATATTTGATGAAGATCAGAATCAATGCCAGAACTGGTAAAAATCAGAATAAATCAAATTTCACTTTAAAAACCATAAACTAACCAAAATGCATGTTTATTTTATGGAGGTTAGAAGTGCATAAAAAAATGCAGAATACAGTCAATACACAAGTTACATTACATTGGTAATGGCCACTTCACTTGCATATGATACTTCTTATTACATATTAATCTGTGCATTACTGTTTCTGCCTGTCAAATGAAGTCTTTAATTTAGTCCTATTTTGAGTTCCTGTAGGCTAGACTCGATAGAGGACAGTATGCCAGTGGTTTGATGGGCTATTTTAGTCCCCCAATTAGAGTTCCCAAGGGAAATGTCTCAAACTAAAGCCCATTTCTCATTCCACCACAGACTCAATCAAGCAATGTCATATTCAAACACTGTCTTAGATAGGGTTATGCAGCGTGTTCATGTTTACTGTGTGTAGTCATATTCCATCTCAAGATATCTCTCAACGGAACTCAGTTGAGTGGGTCTAGTATTGCTGTTCTTGTTGATCATCCCAATGTAAGATCTAACTCAGTAGATCATCCATAGCTTTACTCTACCACTGTATTTATTCTTAACAGGATATGCACATTTCAGGACTGTTTGCTTCTCCCTCTCTTGCTGCAACCATAATGAGTTCTCATTCAAAGGCTGCATGCAATACAATGCTCCACCTTAGGGGGCAGCGGTGCACCACAGCTGAAACCCAACAAATCAATACAAGAGTCTTGGAACGTTCAAAGAGCGAGTCGACGGGGGGCCTGCCCAGCTCCCTGGGAAGAGGCTCTCTACCCACTGTTAAGAAGAGATGCAAATGCAGACTGGTAAGAGTCAGCCTTGATGCCTTGATAAGGCTGTCAGCTGGGACATAGCTAATTGAATACTGCGTGCCATTTGAAGTGTCGCGCAGAGGGGTGAGACTGCTGGGGGGGGAGGCAGTCAACACCAAACAAGAAGGAGGGGACGAGTCAAAGGGTGGACATTCATGATGAAATGAATCTATCACTGATGGTGCGTGTCTTATCTGATGCCACTGTGATGTGTGTGTGTGCATTCATATATGTGTGAAGGTGTGTGTGAGAGAATGTTGAATCAAAGCAGTATGAGCTTTGGTTACAAATAGACTAGACTAGACAGAGAGGGCAAGGAGAGTGGAGATGTAGACCATTATTTTGACGTTCATTCTCTTTGCCGTTCATATCCAAATATAAACTCTAAACCTGGCCATGCATTCTTCAGTTTGATTTGGAGACAGACAGATTGAGATCCAATTCACAGAGAGAGGAAATTATGTTATTATTTTTGTATTATTATTTACTACCATTTTATGTTATTGTTTATAATTGTATTACAATGTATATTGTATACATTGTTGCTTTGGCAATATTGACACAATGTTTTTCATGCCAATAAAGCAGCTTGAATTTGAATTTGGAAAGAGGTCAGGGGAGAGACATTTGGTATTGAGTGTCTCTATAAGAGGGAGCTGGTCAGAGGAATAGGGAGAGAGAGTGAGGGTGTAACAGGGTGACTTGTTCTCTGAATGTGCTACATAACCTCACGCTTAAACCTTCACGAACAGCGGAATTACTCCTAAGTGGAAAAGATCAAGAATGGACATTTACAAATATGCACAGAAGTGGTGTCACAGCACATGCTCCCCTCTGAGTCTGATCAACCTCCCCAGGCTGCCTGGGAGCGTGTTGTAGCCATGATGTTTTTAACCTTTTGATTATTTTTTATTGTAACCTGATTATCCCCTATCTGGCCTACTACCAGAGCTGTCTTTTACATAGCCTAATAGAAGGTTCTACCTACCAATAATCATATAGTGGGAATTCTATATTCCTCTTGTGAATTCCTCTTGACATTGTTTTTGATGTTAGCCTTTGAATCTCTGTGTCTCGACCTGAGTGTGACCTCTGCTGACATTTTAACATTCATTCGTCCTTTATGGACCTTTAAGACAGCCTGAGAGTGACATTAAAGATTGAAGATGGTTTACATGTAACTTTTGACATTAAACCAATACTTACCCAGGGACCAATGGGCCAGTGCACGCGCGGGCGTGCACTGGCCCCGAGACTGCCACGCAGCACCCCCAGACTGCGGCTCAGAAGAAATATCCGAGATTGTGTTGTAGGCAGAACGCATCGGAGTAGGATTCTAATGTATTGACACGCACGACTCAGCCCATACTCTACGCAGACCGGTGCGGCATAACCAATCAGAGCTGCAGAAGAACTATATGCAAATAGACCATTGCCATATATGGATCTGTGCTATTTACTTTGAACTGAACTGTGTTTACAGCTGTGGTCGTGAGTAGATGCGCTTGTTTTGAGATCAAAGTGAGAGCTGTATGTAGCCACGTGTTCACATTTTGTTCATATCCTTCGCTAGTTAGTGAGTTATTAGCCCAGTTATAGATAATTTGTAGTCAGCAATAGTGGGGTGATGGCTTCCTAAAAGAGCACAAAACGTGTATATTTCTAGACATCTTTGAAAAGCAAGTCAGTTAAATCCTTTTTTTTTGTCTTAAAGATGGTTTACATGTAAAGGGGCAGTGTTGTATTTGAGGCAGGCTTGAATAAGCTAAGTAGCCAATAGGCAGAGGGTAGCGTACTTTGTCTGATTCTCTGGTAATAATGGTATGGGATTAATAATGCACGTTATTTTGTGGGTTCTTGCATCAAACACAACATTTTCAGTCACCTCCCTGCCTGAGTGATTAAAAGTGAATGTCAAGCCCTGCATGTTTTTTTCTAAAGTCTCATGGAATGTAGACCTTCATTGAACACCACACATTGGCTGCTACTGTAGGCTGAATGATAGAACAGCTATTTCCATGTTAAAATGTTATGGGATGCATTTTCTCCATATTTCTTTATGATAGGCCACTTTTGTAGGCCTACATTAGGATCAAATAGCCACAGTAGCCTACTTGACCACTGTTAAAACTGTTACTTAAAGTGGGTATAGCCTCAGTGTTCACAGTAAACGCTCGCTGGAAGTTGCACAGACGTTTGCACTCAGCAGACCTAAAATTTGCTCTGTGCCCGAAAACATTTGAGGGAACATTGCCAGGGACTGTAGTGATGGGAGTTGGGGCGTGTGTGAGGTTCGTAACCATTATGTTTGTGTGTTTTAGAGAGGAATTACATCTACCAGACACGGGATGACCTGATTCATTGGAATGCCATGACTCCTAATGACTCCCAATGACTCCTGATGACTCACAACATGTCATTGAAAGGATGTGGACTCAAAGTTGATTCAACCAGTGTGTGCCCAATGGGTTTAGACATGAACGTTTAAGGTTTCTGCTGCCCAGACATTTACAGAGTTGAATATCTCTCCGTCTCTGGTTTATAGTGATGTCTGTGACTTTGCCAGTGCCTTGTCAGTGACCTGTTATTGCCGTTCTCCATTCACGTGTCAATGCTAGCAGTTTGTGTTAAAGGGCTTAACCAGGATTCAAACGACAACAAAACAGCCGCCCCACCACTTTTTTTGCTAAACAGCTGAGTGATGAGGCTGGAGAAATGTAACCACTCTCAAATTCATGTATGGAGGATTGACCATACATGAGATCCAAATGCTAGTTTTAACCATGTTTTGGTTAATGTTTGGTTAAGTTGATGTTTGTTTTATGGTTTACAAAAAAATACTGATGGGGTAAGAATGTTGAACTAAACTTGAGATATTTACAAGTTATATTCTTTGAGAATCAATGGCTATATTTCATTCATTTCAAAGTCGAATGTACGAATCACAGACTGTAGCTCTAACTTCTAATTCAAGGCAGAAAATGAACTGTCACACATGTTGACGGTTTTAAAGTTCTAAAGGGCTCCTGAGTGGCGCAGTGGTCAAAGACGCTGCATCTCAGTACAAGAGGTGTCACTGCAGTACCTGGTTTAAATCCAGGCTGCATCACATCTGGCCATGATTGGGAGTCCTATCGGGCAGCGCACAATCGGGGTAGGCCGTCATTGTTAATAAGAATTTGTTCTTAACTGACTTGCCTAGTTAAATGAAGGTTAATAAATAAATAAAGTGGTTGCTGGACTGGTTCCAGTGACAACCTCTCTGCCATTGAGAGTCCAGAGATCGTTCCTGAGTAAAATACATAACAAGGTGTTCTTCTCTGGTCCAAAATTCAACCTTACATTTTTCAGAGGAAAGGCCTGGCTCATAGATGCTGAATGGAAAATAGTAGGACATTCAAAGTCAAGGGATATGAGCAGTACTTTCTCTCTACAGCAGTGATTGAGAGGAGACAATCAGAGTGGTGCTTGACCCTTGACCCACAGATGAATAATTAGGTGACTTGCGTGGTTACTCACCATCACTCACCGTTTGTATTTGAAGTACAGATCAGCCAGCCGCTGTTCGCCATGGAAATGCCATCCCTCTCGCGCACACTCACGATGATCCGCCATGGCGACTTGTCGCTGCTTGGTGGTGGATGATGTTTTGCGAAGCGGGAGCCCAAACACAAGGACGGATCAAGTGACCCCAGTCTGGATCAAGAGCTTGTTGAGCGGCTTTCTGAAATAGCTTTGCCTCACTGAAGAGATCCCTTCCTTCCCAGAGCTGTTATTTAAATGGTAGCTGACATGGGCCTCTTGTAAAAACGACGGCCATTGCGGTAGCTAGATAGCCTATGAATTTTGATGCCCGTCTGGAATCACTTGAAGCTTTTTTTACATCGCTAGCCAGCCCTGTAATTTTCTGCTGCTGGAAGTGCTGCGAGGGGTTAAATGAGTGGGTTAAGTAGAGAGATTCATGCCTGCAGCGACGACAGACAGACAGGTGTGAGATTAAGACACGTTGCAGCAGAGCAGAGAGACCTTGTTGTTGTGGTTGTGCTGTGATATGTGGGTCTTCCAGTAAATTTGCTGTGCCTCTGGCATCCACCCACCCACCTTCACTTCCACCTCCACCTCTCCCTATCAGATCTCTGCAACTCTGCCTGGGATAGAGCGAGAAAAATCCTCTCTCCTCTCCTCTGTTCTCTCTGGGGCTATTGATTTCGTTGTGTTGACCCGCTGGAGGATCCAATACCAGTTAAAATGATGCAGTGTCCACATATTTAAAGGAGGGGAGGACTGGAGGGTGTGTTTGAGGACGGGGTTGGTGATGGGAGTAATTGAGAATTATATGGATCAGTTAAGAGGCAGGTTCCCATTGATTAGTGCAGGGTATAAACAGATAGACAGATCAATAGAGAGAGGTCAATGGAAATTATAACCATTTTAAAGAGCAGAATGAACGCTGATGGGATGAGCACCGCACTAGGTGAGTTAACACTAATAATACAGACTGAGGTCATTTATTTTGTTTTTTACGAGTTTGTCAATCAACCTATTCTTAATAAATCTAAATAATTGTTCACTGTTTATGTATCAGTATAGACTTAAAAAAAATTAAAGTCCTTTTGACCCCAGCCAAAAACACCTAATTCCGGCTATAGCAATTTAATAGATTGGACCTTTATTTGAATCTAGGTCTTTCTGGAGTTATCCATACCACCAGAGGGTAGAGGAGGACATGTCTCAGTGATTTTGACCAGATAGACAGATCCCCTGCAGAAATAAATCACATTATGTACTCACCTACGGTTTTAACTGGTTACAACTAGGTATGACCATCAGTGGTGTAAAGTACTTCAGTAAAAATACTTTAAAGTACTACTTAATTCGTTTTTTGGGGTATTCGTTTTTTGGGGTATCTGTACTTTACTTTACTATTTATATTTTTGACAACTTTTACTCCACTACATTCCTAAAGCAAATAATGTACTTTTTACTCCATACATTTTCCCTGACAACCAAAAGTACTCGTTACATTTTGAATGCTTAGCAGGACAGGAAAATGGTCCAATGTATGCAATTATCAAGAAAACATCCCTGGTCCTCCCTACTACCTCTGATCTGGCGGACTCACTAAACACACATGCTTCATTTGTAAATTATGTCTGAGTTTTGGAGATAGCCCCTGGCTATCCGTAATAAATAATAAAAAAAAAAATAGTGCCGTCTGGTTTGCTTAACATAAGGAATTTGAAATTATTTATGATAATAATAAAAAGTTTTACTTTTGATACTTAAGTATATTTAAAACCAAATTATTTTTAACTTTTACTCAAGTACTATTTTACTGGGTGACTTTCACTTTTACTTTAGTCATTTTCCATTAAGGTATCTTTACTTTTACTCAAGTATGACAATATGGTACTATTTCCGCCACTGATGACCATGTACAACATCAAAATTACCTTGCATACATTGAGTATACCAAACATTAGGAATTAATCATATTTTTGGTCATTGTCTCTCATGATCAATGGGTGAATCCCTTTTTGTCAATACTATTAAGTATATTTCAAATTTTGGTGTACCGCCACTTTAAATGGCACTTGTTTTTACAACATAAATATGACAAAATTAGTATTTATTTCAAAATTCTAAAAGCTAAATGATACTACAACTTATGTGGTTAGTACCTTGGGAAAAAAGCTGCACATTATTTAAGGGAATTGTTTTTATTTTCGTTTAAAAGAATATGCAAATTAACTATTCTTTCAGATAACATTATTTACATATCAAATATTGTTTTGATAAGAATGAAGTTGATATTTTTTCTATGATTGTTGGATTTCCGATAGTTTATTCTTGGGTTCAAAATGACCCCAGTTGGTAATCCATGTATGTAAAATATGTTGGTAGTATGAGGGTTAAGAGCTGTTATGGATTTTAATAAACACCTCTATTTTGGTCATGATGAATGGGAGACCAAGATTTATATCACAGTGAATGTCGTTGTGTGTCTGGTTAAGGGAATAGACAGTAATACTTTGACATTCCCACAGGCTGAGAACCAGTGAGATAATTAGACAATTAAGGTTTAGGTATGACTCAAAATAAAGTAGAGTTACATGCTTAAAGTAGGGACTTGTAAGACTTGTAAAACATATATATTACTGAATTGGAGAGCTACTTATGCATTAGGCCAGATCTGTAATTGTGCATTAACCAGGCCATAAAAAATAATTTGGTTCTGGCTCCTGCAGATACCTTCTCACATCACAGACGCTGTGAGACACATGAGATGAGACAGGATGTCGAATGTTGTCAGAGAGGATGGTGGGTTACTGCCACCAACAGCACGGGTGGTGAAATTACATTTAGAATTCAAAGCTACTAGCTAGCGGCACAGATGTTCCATTATATTGACCAGATATTCCATTGGCCGCTCTAACAATGAAAATAAATGTCTTCAAAAATGGAAGGCAGTCGGGAGGAGGCAAGATGAGGTGGGACAGATATGCATGTGAACAATCACAATGGTCCTTGCTACCTGGTATTCTTGGGACGTCCCTACCCCATTGAAGTTGAAATGTAAAATGGTTAAGGTATCAGTTGAGGTTAGGGTAAGGTTAAAGTTAGGTAAGGGTTATTGTTATGTTTAAGGTTAGGGTTAGTGTAGGGGTTGAGATTAGGGTTGGGGTTTAGGGTAGGGACGTCCCAAGGATTCCGGATAGCACTAACAGGTAGAACTCAGATATTACGTTTTTCGCCATTCGCATTGAAACAATACAAAACTCCCCCCTTGGTGAGCGACCCCCCCCTAACTTCACAATCTGGCCCTCAATCTGGCCCTCATCATGACAACCTAATCATCCCCAGCTTCCAATTGGCTCATTTATTCCCCCTTCTCTCCCCAGTAACTATTCCCCAGGTAGTTGCTGTAAATGAGAATATGTTCTCAGTCAACTTACCTGGTAAAATAAGGGTTAAATAAAAAGTGGTTGCTTGGTTGTAGTGATTTTTGGCATTAACATTGTATGACAAATTCATCCTGAACACATAGCTAGGCTAGCTAGCTCTCCCACTTCAAATATACAGTCATTGCTATCCCAACATCGACCACTATGATACTAACACACTAATATAACTTCCTGGACCAGAGTTAGGGGCCGACTGGTATGTGCTTAGCACACTGATGCCCTGGAGCACGCTGTGAGTTCAGGTTGCATGGGCATGCGCTTTGCAATTCTCAGACCAGGCGGCGTCAGCGCGCATCATTTGCAGCTGGATGATTCTAATAAAGTTTGAGCCGACTAACTAATTTCTCCACATTTCTACC
Organism: Brachymystax lenok tsinlingensis; assembly: GCA_030435695.1. Classification (NCBI taxonomy): domain Eukaryota; kingdom Metazoa; phylum Chordata; class Actinopteri; order Salmoniformes; family Salmonidae; genus Brachymystax; species Brachymystax lenok. Next base: position 6,563,155 of record CM059796.1, on the reverse strand, counting down.
TTACCACCTGCACCAACCCGGCATTGAGCTGTGGAACCCTGTGAGGAGAGGTGGCAAGAAGTCGCCTGGGTGGGAAGACTGAGGATGTGGTGGACACTGTAGGGAGCAGGCTGGAGTGGCGGCGGTGTTGTGAGCAATAACGTTTTTGCACCACTGTGTACTGGATAGCGAGCTAGCTAGTGTGGACAGACAGGTATTCTAGGAAAGTGCTTATCTGTCTCTGTCAGAGTCTATCAGCCTATGTCATGTTGACTCCTGAGGTCTTCTGTCTGCCTGCCTGCCTGTCTGTTTGCCCGCAAGGCTTTCTCATCTTCAACCACACTCTCTTCCTTGCTTGTGTCTCTCCAACTAAATGGCTGACTGATAACAGGAATCGATCCACTTCTCTGTTTCACTTGACAATTTAAAAAAAGGTATGTGGTTTGATTCTAAGAACAGGCAGCAGGAAGAGAGGGCTACTCAAATGAGAAGAGAGAGAGCGAGATAGATATATAGATACTTGAATCAGTTTTAGAACCCATTTCCCTTTATGGTTGTGAGGTCTGGGGTCCGCTCACCAACCCGCTAATTATCAAAATCCAGAAAAGAGCCATTAAATTCTACAACCACCTAAAAGGAAGCGATTACCAAACCTCCCAAAAACAAAGCCTTCACCTACAGAGAGATGAACCTGGAGAAGAGTCCTATAAGCAAGCTGGTCCTGGCTCTGTGCACAGTCACAAACAGACCCCACAGAGCCCAAGACAGCAACACAATTTGACCCAACCAAATCATGAGGAAACAAAAAGATAATTACTTGACACATTGGAAAGAATTAACAAAAAAACAGAGCAAACTAGAATGCTATTTAACCCTAAACAGAGAATACATAGTGGCAGAATACTTGACCACTGTGACTGACCCAAAATTAAAGAAAGCTTTGACTATGTACAGACCCAGTTAGCATAGGCTTGCTATTCAGAAAGGTCGCCGTAGGCAGACCTGGCTCTCAAGAGAAGACAGGCTATGTGCACACTGCCCTCAAAATTAGGTGGAAACTGATCCCAGAGGCATATTATTTCAATTCTTCCAATTATTTTACGAGTTTGTCAATCAACTTATTCTTAATAAATCTAAATAATTGTTTACTGTTTATGTATCAGGGTCTGTATCAGTATCACTGTATATAGACTATCTTTTTTTTCCTATTGTGTTATTGACTGTACGCTTGTTAATTCCATGTGTAACTCTGTAATGTTGTTTGTGTCGCTTTATCTTGGCCAGGTCGCAGTTGTAAATGAGAACTTGTTCTCAATTAGCTTACCTGGTTAAATAAAGGTGAAAAAATTTAAAATAAAACAATAGAAATTTGACTTAAATTTATTTTAAGTCCTTTGGCATAATTCTGACCCCAGCCGAAACCACCTAATTCCGCCTATAATATTTTTTATATTTTTTTAATACAGTCATACCTCCTGCCAAATGTATGACCATATTATAGACAATTATTTCCCTCAGATTACACAGACCCACAAAGAATTCAAAAACAAATCCAGTTTTAATAAACTCACATATATATTGGGTGAAATACCACAGTGTGCCATCACAGCAGCAAGATTTGTGACCTGTTGCCACAAGAAAAGGGCAACCAGTAAAGAACAAACACTATTGTAAATACAACCCATATTTATTTTCCCTTTTGTACTTTAACTATTTGCACATAGGTACAACACTGTATATAGACATAATATAACATTTGAAATGCCTCTATTATTTTGGAACATGTGAGTCTAATATTCACTGTCTGCTTTTTATTGTTTATTTAACTTTTGTTGATCAATTTCACAGTTTTTATTTGATCTTTAACTAGGCAAGTCTTATTTTCAATGATAGCCTAGGAACAGTGGGTTAACTGCCTTGTTCAGGGGCAGAACATATTATTCCCATACCAATAAAGACCCTTGAATTGAATTGCTAGAGCGAGAGAGAGAGAGAGACAGAGAAAGAAAGAAATAGAGAAAGACAGAACATTTGAAAGAGAGAGATCGAGAGTGTCAGAATGTCGCAGGTGGAAATGTCAGGGGTGCTGAGGAGTTAGTCAAATCGAGGTGGACATGTTGGTTTAGACCATAATTACAATCTCTGAGTCTGGAAGAGTCATTCTGACTGGCCCTGCCATGTCACAGACATTCAGTTCCTTCCGTTCCCACTGGAGATGACAAGTGAGGTCACTAACGCCTACATAACCCCTGACTTTTCACAGGAACAGGCTATGCTCTTTACCGTTGTGCTATTGTACTGCCGCTGGTCTCTAGGCAACCACTTCCAGGCAACCCCTCTGACTGTCTGTTTTAATAATCTTATCACGTGGTGGGTTCAGACAGAGCCTGTTGTGAAAGCTATTCTATTTTAGTGTGTGTGTGTGTGTGTGTGTGTGTGTGTGTGTGTGTGTGTGTGTGTGTGTGTGTGTGTGTGTGTGTGTGTGTGTGTGTGTGTGTGTGTGTGTGTGTGTGTGTGTGTGTGTGTGTGTGAGTGAGTGAGTGAGAGAGAGAGAGAGAGAGAGAGAGAGAGAGAGAGAGAGAGAGAGAGAGAGAGAGAGAGAGAGAGAGAGAGAGAGAGAGAGAGAGAGAGAACAATAGCACATAGTCACCCACACCCCTCCTAATGGCAGAGCTGCAAGGAGAGAGGTAGCCACAGTGAGGGCATGCCTGGAAATCCAGGACCCCCCAATTAACCTGCTATGAAATAGAAACTGACAGATTATATTATAAGATGTTATTAAATGATCCACATACCGCTGCAGGGGGCCGCCCTGCAATAGACTGGCTACCTGGCACAATTTGTTTGTTTTTGAAGTTTAACTTTGTAAAAAGAAAAACGTCTACACAATACTCAAGTCAGTTACGGGTAATATGATGAATATTGTTAAGATCACGGCTGGTAACAGTCAATAAAGATATCACACGTCCGTTGTACGACCAGTACCAAACATTACAGTCCGGGCGAAGCCTCAAAACCCCACGCAAGTCATTCATTCCAACAAGCATTATATCCCTTTCATATCCGATCTCCTTATGTATTTTATTGATAGGACAGAATGGGAGAGAGGTTCTGGAGATGGACACAGAAAGGAAGGGCAGAGACAGTCGACTGAGCCGGGACTCCAACCCAGTCGCCAGTGAATATGTGTGTTCCAGAGTCTGGAGCTTAGATTGCTACACCAGACTCCAGCACGAGCATCAGATTCGTAAACACATACAGACTACAAACCATAACTCCACACTTACAGTATTCATATGTTCAAAGTATGTCCTGTGATATATAATGTCCATAAGTGAAGTGTTGTATGTACTGTGCTTTTGATTTTGTGTTTATGTGTATGCCAGGAGCTGCTGTTTGTTGCCAGACAAATTTCACCTAAAGGGACAATAAAGTATTCAATCAATCAATCAATCAGATTAAAGTCACGGTGCCGGGGTTGAGGTGTGAGACACATCTGACTGGCTCTCAATTCAAAGAAATGAAAACAATGCAGGCAGAGCCCTAGATAGATACTGTAGATACAGTACAGACCTCATGTGATGTGTACATGAGATTTAGAATTTCAATGGATGCCCTATTTTAACCAAAAGTTCCAAGACAGTTATTTTCTAGAACCGATGGAGTGTGAATTAGAATGATGGATTCCTTGTCTCGTATCATCATGGAGGATTTGGTGAACTCTGAGGGGCAGTGTCAAACCCAGATTCATTCTCCACTGAGAGTGATTTTTAGTCTAGGATAAGGCATAATCTGGGTCTGGGAAACCGGCTCTGAGTATCTCTGAGTGCAGGTGCCTCAGGGATAGTAGTACAGTGTTCCAGAAACACATTAGGCCACATCTAGGTAATAAAATGGAAGCAGTAAAAGAAAGGTACCTCTCTCTGTCAGAGCGAACATCCTGTTTCTTTAGACAAGGTAAATCCAAGGTGTCAAAGAGCCAGAGCTGCTATCTCTATGGAGAATATTACCAACATCATCTCTGTCTGCTCTCACTTATTCAGATCTAATCAAATAGAAAGACCAAACGTGTGCTGCTGGAGGGATTTTTTCGCTCTGCGAATACGCTCATTTTCACAGAAAAGGGAACATTATGTAAAATATAGCTTAGCCGAAGACTAGCCAAAAACAGACCTTCATCTTTCGATAATTAAAAGTGACGCTCACCAAATACATCAGTCTGGAAATGAATAAATGGAGTCCTTTATTCAGGGTTATTCGTCTTTAACATACAAATTGTAAATAGTGGCGAAAGAGTCTTTGGGGTTCCAGCAGACTGACAGACCAGGATATGGTTGTCATGGAAAATCACAGATCTTACCATGCTTACATGCCTCTGTGTGCGTTCTAGCGAGGTCATCGTAGAACATACATAGAAAATCCATACCTTACAGAACACAGTAGAAGCATAACAAAGAAAATATTAATTGGACACAGAATGGCTTTTTATACTAGTACTCTTTTCATAATACATTTGGTACTTGCCACTTAGCAGTCTCATTTGGAATTCCTGATGTGGTGCTTGTGTGTTTGTGTGTGTGTGCGCGTGTGTACACTGTGTGTGTGTACGTGTGTGTACGTGCATGTGTTTGTGCGTGCATGCATTGTGTGTGTGTGTTCAAGAAAGATAGAGAGAGGGTGGCAGTGAGATGAGAGATGAGGTTGCACGAGTGCATAAGTGTGTCTTTGCTCTACGAGCAAACCTACAAATAGATTCGCTGACATTCTGCTGTCTTTTTATTAATTCATGAACGTCAGAGAAGATCACCGTGGTGCAAAATAACGACTGGATTGCGGAATCTAAAAGTCATGGTCACAGGAGCAATTCAAAAGTCACCAACCGCTGTGCCACTCTTTCTCATGTCTTTCTCCACCTCTTTTCCTCCCCTCCTCCTCTCCTCCATCAGCGTGGTTGGTTCACCCCCTCTCCTATTGCTCCTGCTTTTCCACACTTCTATCAATGTTTTGTTTACATACTTCATCAAAGCTGCTAGGATGAAAGGGGCCAGCTCAAGTCTTCATAGACATTGTGTGTGTGTGTGTGTGTGTGTGTGTGTGTGTGTGTGTGTGTGTGTGTGTGTGTGTGTGTGTGTGTGTGTGTGTGTGTGTGTGTGTGTGTGTGTGTGTGTGTGTGTGTGTGTGTGTGTGTGTGTGTGTGAGAGAGAGAGGTTGGGCATTTAACTGTATTGTGAAAGCTAAAGCATCGATTTAAATTGACAGTATTCAATTGTGTTCTGAAAATATGCACTTGTTGTTGTTGTCGCATTATAAGCGGAGAATGTTATTATTTGTGACCTTGCTGCCAATGCCCGTTTTAATTACTCCTAAGGGGATAAATAAAGTTGTAGTAAATTTAATTAAATAGAATCCAGTTCTGACTGTTGCCCATGACAACTAGGTATTTTCCCTCTGTCATGAAGGGATGGAGAAGCCGTGGACAGAAACAACAGCATCTTGTCCACCTCTTACCCACACATACCAACTATTAAATAAAAAAATATATATAATCATACTTAACCTTTATTTAACTAGGCAAGTCAGTTATTAAGAAGAAATTCTTATTTACAATGACGGCCTACTGTCACTACAAGTTAGGTTTTGTCATTTACCTTGTCCAATGTTCCCTCTATTTGCTTCAATCAATCTATTAACATACGTCTTGCATGTCACATTTGTCGTTAACTGTCACGTCATCGTGTCTATGTCAGTGTATACACAGGAAGTGCTGTCTTTTCCCCAATAACATCAATTTTATAAAATATAAACAACATCATCTCAACCACATCTCGATTACCTAGACGTCACCCATATATTAACCATGAGGCCCGTGTGAATGATTTATAGAGGGTAATTGTTTTACATTATACATGTAGGGAAACATAGGATTTCATTTATACCTCCACTAATGAGAACATTAATAATGGACCGCTATTGGACCCAAAGGCGTTATTCATAATCAGGATCACCACGTCAACAACATGCTATTCATGATATATGAGCTTTAGGTTGCAGTGCACTGACTGTCCTAGTCTGGATATGGTTGGATATGTAACGTGTGTAAATGTGTTGGAGTGGACCCTCAACCTCATCTTCAGAGAGGTCATAACTTCATTATCCAAACCCAACTAGATCCAGGAGAAAGACAACGGTCTCATACAATCTGAGACGTAATTATTGAGATTAATTTGATGCGCCCTTCCTTCCCAACCTTATTCTAACTAAGCAGAGAATCCGGTTGAAGTCCTGTAATTGATAATCTATGGGGCATAATTTACACTGAGATAATATGGAGGAGAAAGCTAATTATGACCAAATGGGATTCAGATGGGGTGTGTGCGTGTGTTCGTGTGTGTCTGTGTGCGTGCGCACGTGTGTGTATGTGTGTGAGACAGGTGGAGGTGAGAGGATTCTCAGACTGTAATAAAGGCTAAATCCATCACCTCTTAGTGTGCTCAGATAGGAACCTTAGCGGCCCACAGTTTAAATCTTACAATATAATAATACAAAAAAGTACTTTGGCTGCAGATGCTTTTTTCCCTCCATAATCAGTATGTGGGTCCCTTGAGGGAATCAAGCACCTAGCTCTTATAGGCACCATGATCGTAGAACCAATGCAAGACAGGCAACTTCAGTTCATCTCCACTTACAGTATGTCTATCAGTACTCTTTATTTGAACAGAGGTACTTCACTATTTCAAAATGATTCCTCGTCATAACACTGTTTGTGTTATTCAATGAAAATATAAATCACTGGTGAACCGTGACCTTCTCTATAAAGTGTTTTCTAGAATATGTCCTCCTGTTCGGCCAGGGAAATGGAAGCCGAGGGCCCACAACTGTTGCTACCGTAGGCCACGCTTCATGATTACTTACGAATTTGACAAGTGCTCATTTTCACCTCAATGAAATCTTAAATGGGGTTATGAGAGCATCATCGTCACTGTGGATCACTGAGCTTTGTAAAGTAATGTAAGAGATGGGTAGAGAGATGGAGAGAGAGTGACGGAGAGAGTGAGAGAGAGAGAGAGAGAGAGAGAGAGAGAGAGAGAGAGAGAGAGAGAGAAAAGAGGTAAAGAGAGAGAGAGAGGAATAAAGAAACACAAACAAAGAAAGATAGTGAGAGGGAGAAACACCACATTATCTATGTGCAAAGGATCAGAGAATTTCTATTTAAATGTTTTATCACTGCTATGCGGATGATACACAGCTGTACATTTCGATGAAACATGGTGAAGCCCCAAAATTGCCCTCCCTGGAAGCCTGTGTTTCAGACATAAGGAAGTGGATGGCGGAAAATTTTCTACTTTTAAACTCTGACAAAACAGAGATGCTAGTCCTAGGTCCCAAGAAACAAAGAGATCTTCTGTTGAATCTGACAATTAATCTTGATGGTTGTACAGTCGTCTCAAATAAAACTGTGAAGGACCTCGGCGTTACTCTGGACCCTGATCTCTCTTTTGTGAAACATATCAAGACTGTTTCAAGGACAGCTTTTTCCATTTACGTAACATTGTAAAAATCAGAAACTTTCTGTCCAAAAATGATGCAGAAAAGTTAATCCATGCATTTGTAACTTCTAGGTTAGACTACTGCAATGCTTTATTTTCCGGCTATCCGGATAAAGCACTAAATAAACTTCAGTTAGTGCTTAACACGGCTGCTAGAATCTTGACTAGAACCCCAAAATTTGATCATATTACTCCAGTACTAGCCTCTCTACACTGGCTTCCTGTTAAGGCAAGGGCTGATTTCAAGGTTTTACTGCTAACCTACAAAGCATTACATGGGCTTGCTCCTACCTATCTTTCTGATTTGGTCCTGCCGTACATACCTACACGTATGTACGGCAGCAAACAGCTGGAGGCAGGGCTTTTTCCTATAGAGCTCCATTTTTATGGAATAGTCTGCCTATCCATGTGAGAGACGAGACTCGGTCTCAACCTGGGGGTTTCGTCGGACGGGGCCACAGTGTCTCCCGACCCCTCCTGTCTCAGCCCCCAGTATTTATGCTGCAGTAGTTTATGTGTCGGGGGGCTAGGGTCCGTCTGTTATATCTGGAGTATTTCTTCTCTTATCTGGTGTCCTGTGCGAATTTAAGTATGCTCTCTCTAATTATCTCTCTCTTTTCTTCTTCCTCTCTCTCTCTCTCTCTCTCTCTCTCTCTCTCTCTCTCTCTCTCTCTCTCTCTCTCTCTCTCTCTCTCTCGGAGGACCTGAGCATTAGGACCATTCCTCAAGGCCTACCTGGATGTCCCGAGTCCACCTGGCCGTGCTGCTTCTCCAGTTTCAACTGTTCTGCCTGTTCTATGAACATTTTAAAATCTTGTCCATGTTCATGTTATAATCTGCACCCGGCACAGCCAGAAGAGGACTGGCCACCCCTCACAGCCTGGTTCCTCTCTAGGTTTCTTCCTAGGTTTTGGCCTTCTAGGGAGTTTTTCCTAGCCACCGTGCTTTTACACCTGCATTGCTTGCTGTTTGGGGTTTTAGGCTGGGTTTCTGTACAGCACTCTGTGACATCAGCTGATGTAAGGGGGGCTTTATAAATAAATTTGATTTGATTTGATTTGACATCTGGTCATGAGCAGTCAGATCAAGGTCAGCGCTGGTTGTAGGTGCGATAATGGATAGGTTGAGTCCCTATTGAGAAGGATATGGTTGGTCAGGTTCGCAAGAGAAGAGGATGATTGGATAATGTTTTGGTTGGTTGGTTTCTGATTGGCTTATAAAGAATTAAGTCTGGTCACTTACACCTGGGACTTTGTGGGAAACGGTGTCCAGTCTTTCACAATCACATCCTTCCCCTTAATCTCTCCTAATAACACTTATCGAATTCTACTCTGCTTACTGGATACTCTCTGCTTCAGCCTCTCATTGATGTCCATGGATGCTATTTCCAGCTCATTATTTTGGTCTCTCTCATAGTCTCACAGTCTTGGCACATGGCATGAGCCTGGACAGAATGAGGGATAATCTGGCCTTGGATGTATGCTCTCTGTGGCAGAGCGGTGTATATGTGTCGTGTCTGAGCTATTGTAGCGATTTAGGGAGAATATGTAGGAGAGATCCTCAAACACTACCACCTGACTCATAAAGTTCATGACCTGTCAGCAGGGAGGCTGAACATATGATGTTGGATTCTTTTATAGTGTCTCAGCTACAGATGTGTGTCTTGTGTGCCAAGATGTTGCTCCTGTTTTTCTGGTTGTACAAGTTTTCTTTTGCGTGCCAGGACAAGGCTGTGTGTAGAGCTGTACGTGGGGTTTGTGTCTAAGCAGTAGATGCATGTCGTTGTAAACGTGCAAGGACGTTGGTGTCTTCTTCTTATCTGAGCTACAGATGTGTCTTTGCACATGATGTGTCTTTGCATGTCTTTGTGCGTGAAAGGGCGCTGGAGTGTGTGTGTGTTTGTGTGTTGTTTGTGTGTGTTTGTGGGTCGCTACAGTATGTGTATGTGTGTGTAGCTATGTGTGTGCCAACCCACAACTTTGCAGTGTGTGTAGCCTGTTAATGAAGTCCACCGCTGAGGAGAAAGGAACCCTGTTTATGCGTGGCGATAAAAAACACTCAATAACCTACTGGACCTGAATACCTAATTGGTGTTATTATCTATATTGGGGACAACTTGAAGAAGATAAGTTTCACATTTATAAACTGACACTTCCTTTGTAAACTTTATGACAAGGGACCCTTGGTCACATGATGCTCCTCCATAAAAGATAAAAAGTAGAGGTAAGATGTAGTCATGGTTTTTCATTTTCCTAGGTGTTCTTCATCTAGAGCATTGATTTACAGCTTCAGCATAAAGTCAGCATATGTGTGGCCATATGGGATTCAAATCCACTAACATTATGTTGCAAATACCATGCTCTAATCAATGAACTGAGCCCTTGGATCCACTAACCCATCAGCTCTAGTCTAACATGCCTTCAAGATGCACGGCTAAGTATGAGAGACTACCAGTTGGCTAATTGAAAAGCTAGTCTAAATTGGACCCATTTATCAATCCAGAGCTGAATCCAGTGACATCATCATCGAAGTAAAATGTCACTTCAACGTCTTACAATGGAGCCTGATTGCATCTCCCTCTCAGAGAGAAATCGAACAAAACGGAGCTCTGAGGGGGCTTCCCTTTGGGATATGATAGACCTGTAAGTTTCCATAACACAGCCTGGCCTATAAACTACTACTGGGATGAGACAATACAGCCATGTAAGTACACTGCTCCGTGGTCATACAATGGATTTCATAGCTAGCCAGGGTGTAGTACAGTATCACACAGTATGTTCAGCCTTATGGCTACTGCTGTTGTAAACGTGATACATGAGCATCCGACTGTCTATAATGCCCTTCAGGGTTGGTGAGACTAAGGGCCATATTCAATCAATACTGTCTATACTGGCTTCCCTGGGGAAGACAAAGTATATATGATTTTTGGACTGCAATAATGTGTTTAGTCATAAGATCGATGAAACACTTTTAAGTGTCTGAGCCAAACACAAATATGCTTTCTTGGAGCACAAGAACACCCAAACAAGCATAGAGCTAGGAAAATAAAATCCCATTGTAAAAAGGATATGTATAACTGATTGTGAAATGGTTTTATAAGAGTGATTGTTTAATAACGAGAATACAGGAACCAATTTGGCAACTTGTATCCATCCATCAACATAGATTAACTTTAAATGCACCTCATGTCTTCATAACGAGCGCAGCACTTGTTAGGTGCTACATTGTGTGTTCTAATCACATTTCTACTACATCTTCATGTCTAAAGATGGAAACAGCTAGCCTATTTCATTTTAATTTCTTCATTCATATGCAGGCCTTTAAAGGAGCGACTCAGCAGTGCTGCGAGGACCCAGGGACAACGGCCGTATGGAGGTAGTAAATTGGTCTAGATGCTTGTGTGTGTATGTGTGTGTTTGTGGGTGTGGGTGTGTTTGTAGGTGTGTGTGTGTGTGTGTGTGTGTGAGCGAGCTAACGTCTGTGGTTGCTTCTATTCATCATAACCAGGACAGCAACAGCACAGGAAGGATACATTAAGGAGGGGCTGAGAATTTGGTTTCATGTTGATCGTTTACTACATTCGACTCAGAGTGGATGTAAGCTTGATGTTCAAGGCTACAAGCACCATCTCTTACATCTCCAAGTACATTGGTCCTATGCATTTTGCATGTGATTACCTGGCCCCTAAGAATCTACCATCAGAGCCCATTACATCAAAGTGGGCATGCAGGGTAACGAGGATTTGGCAGTACGTTTTTCCATAAAGTAATTCCCAAGCAGATTTCCCAGCCAAGCCCCCTCACAATGGCCTCGAATTATGAGAAGGCAAGGCACTGACAGCAGTGCCCCTTATTTTGATGTAGTGGTAATCTTCAGGTACTAGTGGCAGTCCCACATACATATACATGTACACTTGTGTAGACATGCACACAAGCACACAGGCACACACATACAAACATGCATGCAGGTACACACACACAGTAGCATTCTCTGCAAAGAGGTTGCCACAGGGTCATTGCCTCTGAGAGTGTTTGTCTGTTTGTGTGTCTGCCAGTATCTCATCTCCAGAATAAGTATGAAGTATTAAATCAGGGTACCTGCTGTTCTCACAGCACCAATACAGGAACCCCTACTGGCCCCTGAGGCACGGGTCTTCATTTAAAACAGCTGTTCTGTCTGCTGCCTGCCTTAAAAAGTTCTATGCTTTAAAATAAACTGGGATGGTGGGATAGAGACGGTGTGGATAGTCATCAGAGGCTAGAGAAGACATTTGAGAGGGGATGCAGTATGCTGATGATCAGGGGGGGGGGACTGGGACCGAAAATCTGCCCTGGTATTTCAAAAAAAAAAATCCTCGAGGTCACACCACCCCATTGTATTCCTTGAACACTCCAATATTAGCCTGATTATGATAATTTTACGTTAAAAAGTTAGACAGGCCCACTACTCTAAAAATGGACCAGTCCATCTGGCATTTGCCCGAGAAGGCCAGATGGCAAGTCCGCCCCCCTACTGATGATGACCATGATGATGTGACCTGACCAGTAAAAACTCTCCCTGGAAAACAGTGACTAGTGTTTCTGAGTGGACTATCCTGGTTAAATAAATTTAATTAAATGGGCAGCCTTGTTGGCCCTAGTTGATGTGTTCTTGTGTGTGTGTGTGTGTGTCTGAGCTTCTCTCTTATCTTTAAGGGTAATCCATCCAGGACAGCGCTACCTAGTCCTACCCAGCCCTACCCAGCCCTATCCACTGTGTTAATGTCCCTGAGATGCCACCCTGGCTGGTTAAACAACAATGCTAAGCCTCCATTTGCCTCCTCTCTCTCGCCTCTCGTTGCCTCGTCTCGCCTCCCTCTCTCATAAATAAACTAATTAATTTGGTCTTGGCAGGGCCGGTGTGGAGAAAAGAAGTAAACTGTCTTTACTGCTTCCTCACACAAAGCCTTTACTAGGAGGGAGGAGGGCATACACACAGAAACACACAAGCACAAATTAATGTGCACACACACTCTTTCTCTCAGACACACACACACACACACACACACACACACACACACACACACACACACACACACACACACACACACACACACACACACACACACACACACACACACACACACACACACACACACACACACACACACACACACACACACACACACACACACACACACACACACACACACACACCACCCTTCAGCAGACTAATACAAATCATCAGGTCTCTCCTGCCTGTCTATCTGTGTTAAGAGGCTTGCTGTTTGGTAAATAGAGACAATGAGGAGCTGCAAATGGAGAGGGAGACATCTTCACAATGGACTGACAGATAGGAGATGTACGACTGCCACCAGCAGCAGCACAGTCACCACCTCACTGGTCATTGGAGGGAATGAAAAGAGATACTGGAACGTGTGGCTGAGGTGGAATTAGGTTAACAAAAACATGCTATGGGGTTTGAATATACTGTATATTAATAAGTTTCTAAATGCTTTTTGAAAGATGTGGACAATTTATCAAACTTTGAGGTCTTTAGAGAAATGTCTGAAAATCACACAGTAATCTACATACACTGCAAAAATAAAAAGGTTCCTGGAGTATCCTTAAGGTGTTATTCAAATTGAAACTGTGGTGGAAACCCTACAAGTTCTTCAAAGAAGCCTTTAAAAGGGTTCTTCAAAGAACCCCTTTTAATGGAACCCCGAAGAACCTTTTGAAGAACCTTTTGGGGTTAAATTTTTGAACTACTCCCCTCCCCTATTACTATTATTAATAAAAATATGCATAACAATAACACAATATTTTAGTTTTCAGTGGCAAAGCAGAATAAAAAATATATAAATATGAGGTAAACTCCCAGCAGAGTCCCAAGTCCAATGGGGTTATCCTCTGGCGTGTTGATGTTAATGTGTTGATGTTCTCCATATCCATAGACAGAATGATTTTACAGTGCATGTTGATCGAACAGGTTTCCTGTTATTTTCATCAGAGGTATAGGAAGGGTGAAGTCTGTGATTCCAAAAAATAGCAATTATACAGGTGTTTAACAAAACAAAACACGTTTTTGTGGTGAATGTGAATGAAAAAAACTGTTTTGATAATGCTTTCAAACACATACCTTGTCCATAATGTAGAGGCCTATGGGATTTTAATTGAAGATGTAAGGGAGGAGGATGGCACATGTGATCTGCACAACATACCAATGCCAATTGACATACCTTGGTTTTTCCTCCTCGTCTGCATACCTGAAGACACAGACACAAAGGTGAGCTGTTCAGTCATCTGCACCCAATACAGCTAGCCTTCAACATATTCTTATAGGCTACATATTCTCACCTCTTTGTTGATTGATATCCATTGAATTGTGTCCATTTTCTGTTTTAGAAAGATTTGCACAAATATGAAAAGCTAGATGGTATCATCATAAAACAATATCAATTTCGATAATATAAGGGACAACCCTTACCCTAAACTGAGAAGCTCTTTACATTGTTCAGTTAAGTGCCTGCACCTGCTGTCCTTTCACATTCAAATGCAAATGTTTCAGTTGGGCAGTTAGGTTCCTGCAATGAACCCCACCTCCTATTGGGTTCTTGGAAGAACCTTTTGGGGGCAATTTTCAGTGCCAAGAACCTTAAGGTTCTTCCAAGAACTTTGAGGATCTTAGAAGAACCCTTGTTGAACCCCACATTTCTTATGATGTAGATAGTATTTCATTGTAAAACCCAATCTTTTGCATATCTATTACATCTTCATAAAAACACTTGTTACAGACTAACTAAAGTAACCCCAAGTAAAATGATAGACCTCAATTCAAAAGTCTAGTTCAAGCAAAAACCCTTGACAGAAACCGTGCACAATAATTCTGAATATTTTCTTGGGGAGTCTGGAGGAGGAGAGAAAGAGCAGGAAAAGTAATCTATTTTAATACAGCTGTCTGTTTGTTATTGGCATCTTTCCCCCCACTTTCCCTCCTTCAGTTTCATAATGGAGACCACACGGCAGAAGAGTATGTGTCAGCACAATCATGAAAATAATAAAAAAGGCCCAGCCAAACCGATAGAAAAATGCAAGACTTGAAGGGAAGGAATATTTATTCACTTTAATGATCAAGCCCTCTGTTGACTTTTTGGAAAATCCAATATCCAGCCCGTAAGCCAGTGAGAATCTTTCTTATCGCAACTCAATTTCAGAATGATCTCAGGGAGAATAAACATTTATAACCTGCACACAGAAAGACAGACAGACCCACGATCACACACGCCTACGCAGACGAGCACGCACGCACACACACACAAACCAGCCGTCACCTGTGTCGTTGGTCACCTCCAAGCTCATATTCCCAATGTCACACTCTGTTGGCCCTCACAAGGCCATGGGAGAGCCAGATTAGTTGGGGAGAGATATGAAACAAAGCGTGGTTTACCATTCTCATAGGGTATCAGTGTCTGGCAGGACAGCCAGTCAGTCAGTCTGTGATGCTGCACTAATACCGTGTAATCCTCCTTTCTGTAGGAGGGATACTTGGGGAGACTGGGACTGTGTTTAGGGAACAGCAGTGAGAGAGGGAGGGAGGGAGGGAGGGGGAGAGAAAGTATTTTTTCGAAACATTCAGAACAGAGTAGCCAAGAGTTGATTTAAGATCCTTTAGGTGAGAAGAGGTCAGTTCCAGGCTCAGCAGGTAAACAGGAGTTTGTGTGGATCTCTCTCTCTCTCTCTCTCTCTCTCTCTCTCTCTCTCTCTCTCTCTCTCTCTCTCTCTCTCTCTCTCTCTCTCTCTCTCTCTCTCTCTCTCTCTCTCTCTCTCTCTCTCTCTCTCTCTCTCTCTCTCTGTGTGTGTGCGTGTGCTTGTGTGGGTGCATGTGGGACTGTGTGTGCACTCTTGTTTGCTTGTGTGTGTGTGTTCCTGTGGCTCTGTGCGTGATTGTGGTGTAGGGTTAATGCACCACACAGCAGTGCCTAACATGAGCCAGCTTACTGAACCTTATGTGGTTAACAGAGCAGAGAAACAGTTATGTCTCTGCATCAGATTCTGGGCTTGGGGTTGACTAGCAGTTAGACGAGGCATAGCAAGTTGAGGCCAGAACTAGAAAGAAAACAAAGACAGACAGGCAGACAGACAGACAGACAGGCAGGCAGGCAGGCAGACAGACAAGGCATTGCTTGCAGATCTTAAAGAAGTGGATAGATATGAGCAAAATGGTAGTACCCTCATATACATTGGGTGGAATTTTCACCGTATTACTTGTAGTTCAAATCTACACAAGTGCAAAGGGCGTGGAGGATGGCTGGGGGAGGATTTTGGATTGGAGAGAGTATACCGGACGTGCAGAAGACATCCGGAAGAGACAGAGTTTGAGACAGTGGGCTGCAGACCTGAGGAGGGCAGTGTGGAGTCATAGAGAGACAGAATATTACCAGAGACTGAAAAGGAGACAACACCATGTGTGTACGCAAATCGATATGCAATCATGACTCGTGGATTCCTCCTAAAGTTGACTTGTTAATAAGGAGCTCTCCATTATCACTGTGATTCTATGCGACACATTGATACCTTTCCTATTCAATGGGTAAGCTGAGAGGGAATGAATGTGGTTGCTTTCCAAGCAGAAGACACAGCACTACAAAGTGGAGAGTTGAAAAGCGTGTACGGACTAACTACCGTTACACTAGGAGCGGAGGCTGGTTCAGATGGAATTAAACCACCACAGATACACTATGTCTGCCCTGGCACGTGTGTGTGTGAGTGTCATCATCCTGGGTCAGGGAAACAGCTAAATTAGGAAAGGATGGAAAATAAAAGAACTCTCTCTTTCTTTCTTTTCACGGAAGGACACTGTCAATGCCATCGTGGGTGTATTACAGGACAATGACAACATTTCTATTCACGGCAGTGCCACTGTAGGTGAAGAAGCCTAACTTTATATAACACATATCTCTGTGTTATTTGTCTTCTCCCAGGTTTCTCTATTGTAAAAGGAGACAGCAGAGACTAAAGCATAGCTAAAGAGGTGGGTGTTTTAAATCATAGCTGTAGAATATAATAATAATTTGTTATTTACCCACAGTTCCTACTACAAGTCTTCTAAACATCAGTGGCGATTTGCTATTCATACTAGGCCCTGTACCAGTTACTTCAGAGATTGCAATCTCCCCACATTAGATGGACTCTGTGTGTGTGTGTGTGTGTGTGTGTGTGTGTGTGTGTGTGTGTGTGTGTGTGTGTGTGTGTGTGTGTGTGTGTGTGTGTGTGTGTGTGTGTGTGTGTGTGTGCGTGCGTGTGTGTAAAATCCCCACATTAGACTGTCTCTCAGTAGGTGGTTAGTAACCATGAGTATGGTTGGTTTCTTAATAGAAAGATGCTGCTATACAGATGGACACATAATCAATATGTGGAATAGGAGAGTAAATGCAGAAAGCAGAACCTCATTTTAGTGAGGTAAATAGGCCCATCAGGAATGCCACCGGTCACAAATTGAGTGTGTCATTGATTCATTAGAACACATTTTCACAGATCCAAACCGCACTGATGCATATCAAGAACCTTGTAGAGGGGAGGGGGCTGACGTGGGCCACAGATGCTGATCTGAGGTGAGTTTGGGATTTTCCCCTCTTTATAGTACATTTACAGAGACCCAAACTGCACTGACGGATATCAAGTCAGACCCTTAGAGGGAGAGGAGCCTAACGTGGGCCATGGATGCTGATCTATGGATTTCATTCATTTGGCACTGGCATTTCTCATAATACATTTAGCTTATGTTCAGTACATCAACCTGTGGAGATATATTACACAGTCCCAGTCTTCAGGCTATAACTAACCATAACATAAACCCTTCTCTCATTAGTGGGGATAGCCAATACAGCTGTCCTGCATTTTATCTTGCCCTATCCTGGTCTCCGTCCAAGGTTCTCTTCCTCCATGAACTTCCTGAAGGCACAAAAGGACATTAATCAGATATAGAGTCCTCTTGTCTGATTTGCTGTATACAAGTTGGCTATGTTATGGCTGTCCAAACAGAAAGTAATTTACAGTTTTATGTAATATCCAGAGTGACTTACAGTAGTAGTGAGTGCATACATTTTTTCATACTCTTTTGTACTGGTCCCCCATTGGAATCAAACCCACAAACCTGGCAGTGCAAGCACCGTGCTCTACCAAGTGAGCCACACGGAAACTGGAAGACTATAGCTGAGGCGACCCTAACTGTTTCTCAAGAATCGTTGCACTCAACAAAATAGGATCAGGAGGAAGCAAGAAATGCAGGTTTGTAAACACACAGCAGTGGCTTGTCTACTCCCCGTCTGTCACTGTTTGCAGTTTATTGTTTGACTTGTAGAATACATTAATTAATTTCTGAATATTATTACATTTGTCCTTGTTGTACTGTATAGCTTTGGGCCTGGATATTCTGTCTGTATTTGAGAACATTTAGACACAAAGCAACTGATATTAAATGATAATTTCAACATAAAAAAAACAAAGACGAAACCAGACAACATATCTGGTTCAGATATAAATACTGTATGAATATGCTTTCAGCACTAAATCACAAACAAGAGTGCACACATCCCAGCCACTCAGTGTGAGTGTGTCATGCAAAAATGTGCATGTGCATGCACGTCCTAGCAAGCTGTGAGCCTACTTGATGGTAAGACGTCCTGGGGACCTGGATGAACGTCGAATACTGCATGGGATCGAGTGTGACGTGGCTGGTGTGTGTGCATACATGCCTGAGTTGAGCAGCAGTGAGGCGAGTCCATGGTTCAGTCCAAAGGACATGATTGGGGTTATCCTGTACAGCTGCTTCTGCCAGGATAGCTTTGTGCCTCTGTTACTCACCAGTCCTTGCCAATCTACTCCGGGTCTCAAGTCTCGTCTGCACATTCAAAAGAGAGACCACACAGTCACAAAGTCTAGTCTGAGAGGCATCATAACATACTAATTCAATGCGTATAGCTAATATGTACATTTGAAGTCGGAAGTTTACATACACTTAGGTCTGAGTCATTATTTTGTGCCTGGCACAAGTAATTTTTCCAACAATTGTTTACAGACAGATTATTTCACTTACAATTCACTGTATCACAATTCCAGTGGGTCATAAGTTTACATACACTATGTTGACTGTGCCATTAACTACTTACGGAGTGGTGGGGTGCTAGCACCTACATTTTTTACCATTAGCATAAATTAATTAACCATCGCGGTTCACACAAAACACAAAATTTCACAGCGAAAACAAATCCCTTACCTTTTGAAGAACTTCTGCTGAGGGCTTCCCAAGTGTCCAACGAAGACATCCAATGGTTCTTTTGTTAGAAAAAGTAATTTATTATATCCATAAATCTCTGTTTGGTTGGTGCGTTATGTTCAGAAAATCCAACGTCGAATCGCCCATTGAAACATGAAGAGAACGCGTTCAAATATACCTATAAATGTTTCCTAAACAAATCAAATACCAGTTAAAATGCATCCTTAGCTATCCTTTTATGAATATTAGCGATAATATTTCACTCGGATGGTCACCTATACCTTATATAAGTAAAATAAAGTGGGGCGTGCAGCCAGACTCGAGCCCGAGAAAACTTGTTGACATCTGAGCTACCTTGACCATTTCCTGTACCTATTCGTTCTGTTTACTCCAATCTCTCTGAGTCTTTGTATATAGAATGTTGACATCTAGTGGAAGCCATAGGTAATGCAGTCTCAGTACTGGTTACAAATGGATTCAATAGGGAGTGTGTCAAACAGAGCAATAGGTCACCAGAAACTGATTTCCCGGATAGATTTTTCTCTGGTTTTCGCCTGCTAAATGACTTCTGTTATACTCACAGACATTATGTTAACACTTTTAGAAACCTCAGAGTGTTTCCTATCCAATAGTACTAATTATGTGCATATCCTATTTTCTGAGCCTGAGTGGCAGGCATTTTGCTTTGGGCACGCCAGACTCTCCAAAACCGTCACCTCACCTGCCGCTCCCTAAGAAGTTAAACAGCTTGGAAAATTCCAGAAAATGATGTCATGGTTTTAGAAGCTTCTGATAGGCTAATTGACATAATTCGAGTCATTTGGAGTGTACCTGTGGATGTATTTCAAGGCCTACCTTCAAACTCAGCGCCTCTTTGCTTGACATCATGGGAAAATCAAAAGAAATCAGCCAAGACCTCAGAAAAAAAATGTAGACCTCCACAAGTCTGGTTCATCTTTGGGAGGTACCAAGGTACCATGTTCATCAGTACAAACAATAGTACACAAGTATAAATACCATGGGACCACGCAGCCATCATACCGCTCAGGAAGGAGACGCGTTCTGCCTCCTAGAGATGAACGTGCTTTAGTGCGAAAAGTGCAAATCAATCCCAGAACAACAGCAAAGGACCTTGTGAAGATGCTGGAGGAAACAGGTACAAATGTATGTATAGCCACAGTAAAAGGAGTCCTATATCGACATAACCTGAAAGGCCGCTCGACAAGGAAGAAGCCACTGCTCCAAAATCGCCATAAAAAGCCAGACTACGGTTTGCAACTGCACATGGGGACAAAGATCGTACTTTTTGGAGAAATGTCCTCTGGTCTGAAGAAACAAAAATACAACTGTTTGGCCATAATGACCATTGTTATGTTTGGAGGAAAAAGGGGGGGATTACCAACATGATGTGGGGATGCTTTGCTGCAGGAGGGACTGGTACACTTCACAAAATAGATAGCATCATGAGGAAGGAAAATTATGTGGATATATTGAAGCAACATCTCAAGACATCAGTTAGGAAGTTAAAGCTTGGTCCCAAATGGGTCTTCCAAATAGACAATGACCCCAAGCATACTTCCAAAGTTGTGGCAAAATGGCTTAACCTCTTTGCGCATGGATCCCGCTAGCGGGACCGTTTTCAGAGCAAACATAACGCTGCAAATTCAAAATAAAAATTTGTAATATTTAACATTCTTCAATATACACGTGTTGCATAGCCATCAAAAGCTCTGCTTCTTGGCAATATGGGACCCTAGCCCTAAGAAGTTAACTGCACACCTGTTAATTGAAATGCATTTCAGGTGACTACCTCATGAAACTGGTTGAGAGAATGCCAAGAGTGTGCAAAGCTGTCTTCAAGGCAAGGGGTGGCTACTTTGAAGAATCTCAAATATAAGATATATTTTGTTTTGTTTAACTACTTATTGAGTAGCGGCGCGCTAGCGCCCCACTCCCGACACTACCAGGTGAAATGCAAGGCGCCAAATTCAAAATCCAAAAGTTGAATTATTAAACATGCATCAATATACAAGTGTTTCATAGTCATCAAAAGCTCTGCTTCTTGGCAATATCACAGCGTTGTCAGATTTCAAAAAGGCTTTACGGCGAAAGCACCACATTTGATTGTTTGAGGGTAGCACCTAACATATTTTTCCCATTACCATGAATTCATAAGCCATCACGGTTCACACATAACACATTTCACAGCGAAAACAAATCAATTACCTTTTGAAGAACTTCTGCTGAGGGCTTCATAAGTGTCCAACGAAGACAATCCATGTTTCTTTTGTTAGAAAAAGTAATGTATTATATCCATAAATCTCTGTTTGGTTGGCGCGTTATGATAAGAAAATACAGCCTCCAATCGTCCATTGAAACTTGAAGAGAACTTGTTCAACTTATACCTATAAACTTGTCCAAGAACAATCAAACACAATTTTAAATGTATCCTTAGGAACACTTTTATGTATAAATAGTATGATATTTCAACCGGAATATAAACTGGGCGATAAGAAAGGAAAAAAAACAAAGAACCAAAGATACTAATTGAGTGTATGTAAACTTCTGACCCACTGGGAATGTGATGAAAGAAATAAAAGCTGAAATAAATCATCCTCTCTGCTATTATCTGACATTTCACATTCTTAAAATAAAGTGGTGATCCTAAATGACCTAAAACAGGAAATGTTTACTAGGTGTAAATGTCAGGAATTGTGATTAAAAAAAATGTATTTGGCTAAGGTGTATGTAAACTTCTGACTTCAACTGTATATATATATATATATATATATATATATCAAATAAAATTGTATTTGTCAAATACACATGGTTAGCAGATGTTAATGCGAGTGTAGCGAAATCCTTGTGCTTCTATTTCCGACCATGCAGTAGTATCTAACAAGTAATCGAACAATTTCACAACAACTGCATTATACACACAGTGTAAAGGAATGAATACGAGTATGTACATATAAATATATGGATGAGTGATGGCTGACCGGCATAGGCAAGATGCAGTAGATGGTATATAGTACAGTATATACATGTGAGATGAGTAGTGTAGGATATGTAAACATTATATAAATGGCATCGTTTAAAGTGGCTAGTGATACATTTATTACATCCAATTTTTAATTATTAAAGTGGCTAGAGATTTGAGTTGATGGCCGAACGGCATAGGCAAGATTCAGTAGACGGTATAGAGTACAGTGTATACATTTGATATGAGTAATGTCGGATATGTAAACATTATATACAAAATTGTTTAAAGTGGCTAGTGATACATTTGTTACATCCAATTTTCTATTATTTAAAGTGGCTAGAGATTTAAGTCAGTATGTTGGCAGCAGCCACTCAATGTTAGTGGTGGCTGTTTAACAGTCTGATGGCCTTTAGATAGAAGCTGTTTTTCAGTCTCTCAGTCCCAGCTTTGATGCACCTGTACTGACCTCGCCTTCTGGATGATAGCGGGGTGAACAGGCAGTGGCTCGGGTGGTTGTTGTCCTCAATAATCTTTTTGGCCTTCCTGTGACATCGGGTGGTGTAGGTGTCCTGGAGGGCAGGTAGTTTACCCCCGGTGATGCGTTGTGCAGTCCTCACTACCCTCTGGAGAGCCTTCCAGTTGTGGGTGGAGTAGTTGCCGTACCAGGCGGTGATATAGCCCGACATGATGCTCTCGATTGTGAATCTGTAAAAGTTTGTGAGTGTTTTTGGTGACAAGCCAAATTTCTTCAGCCTCCTGAGGTTGAAAAGGCGCTGTTGCGCCTTCTTCACCACGCTGTCTGTGTGGGTGGACCATTTCAGTTTGTCCGTGATGTGTACGCCGAGGAACTTAAAACTTTCCACCTTCTCCACTACTGTCCCGTCGATGTGGATAGGGGGGTGTTCCCTCTGCTGTTTCCTGAAGTCCACGATCATCTCCTTAGTTTTGTTGATGTTGAGTGAGAGGTTATTTTCCTGACACCACACTAGGAGGGCCCTCACCTCCTCCCTGTAGGCCGTCTCGTCGTTGTTGGTAATCAAGCCTGCCACTGTAGTGTTGTCAGCAAACTTGATGATTGAGTTGGAGGCGTGCTTGGCCACGCAGTCATGGGTGAACAGGGAATACAGGAGAGGGCTGAGAACGCACCCTTGTGTGACCCAAGTGTTGAGGATCAGCGGGGTGGAGGTGTTGTTTCCTACCCCTCACCACCTGGGGCCGTCCTGTCAGGAAGTCCCGGACCCATTTGCACAGAGCTGGGTCGAGACCTAGGGTCTCAAGCTTAATGATGAGTTTGGAGGGTACTATGGTGTTAAATGCTGAGCTGTAGTCAATGAACAGCATTCTTACATAGGTATTCCTCTTGTCCAGATGAGTTAGGGCAGTGTGATTGCGATTGCGTCGTCTGTGGACCTATTGGGACGGTAAGCACATTTGAGTGTGTCTAGGGTGTCTGGTAGGATGGAGGTGATATGATCCTTGACTAGTCTCTCAAAGCACTTCATGATGACGGAAGTGAGTGCTATTTGGCGATAGTCATTTAGCTCAGTTGCCTTAGCTTTCTTGGGAACAGGAACAATGGTGACCCTCTTGAAGCATGTGGGAACAGCAGACTGGGATAAGGATTGATTAAATATGTCCGTAAACACACCAGCCAGCTGGTCTGCGCATGCTCTGAGGACATGGCCAGGGATGCCAAGCAGCCCTGCGAGGGTTAACACCCTTAAATGTTTTACTGACGTTGGCTGCGGTGAAGGTGAGCCCGCAGGTTTTGGTAGCGGGCCGTGTCAGTGGCACTGTATTGTCCTCAAAGCGAGCAAAGAAGTTGTTTAGTTTGTCTGGGAGCAGGACATCTTGGTCCGCGACGGGGCTGGTTTTCTTTTTGTAGTCCGTGATTGACTGTAGACCCAGCCACATTCCTCTCGTGTCTGAGCCGTTGAATTGTGACTCTACTTTGTCTATATATTGACGCTTAGCTTGTTTGATTGCCTTGCGGAGGGAATAGCTACACTGTTTGTATTCAGTCATGTTTCTGGTCGCCTTACCCTGGTTAAAAGCGGTGGTTCGCGCTTTCAGTTTTGCGCGAATGCCATCAATCCACGGTTTCTGGTTAGGGAAGGTTTTCATAGTTGCTATGGGTACGACATCACTGATTCACTTGCTAATAAACTCGCTCACCGAATCAGCGTATACATCAATGTTGTTGTCTGATGCTGTCCGGAACATATCCCAGTCCACGTGCTCGAAGCAATCTTGCAGCGTGGAATCAGATTGGTCAGACCAGCGTTGAACAGACCTGAGCACGGGCGTTTCCTGTTTTAGTTTCTGTCTGTAGCCTGGGAGCAAAATTGAGTCATGGTCAGACTTGCCGAAAGGAGGGCGGAGAATGGCTTTGTATGCGTCGCTGAAGTTAGAATAACAATGATCCAGGGTTTTACCAGCCCGGGTCGCACATTCGATATGCTGATAAAATTTAGGGAGCCTTGTTTTCAGATTAGCCTTGTTAAAATCCCCAGCCACAATAAATGCAGCCTAAGGATATGTGTTTTCCAGTTTACATAGAGTCCAATGAATTTCTTTAAGTGCCGTCGATGTGTCAGCTTGAGGGGGGATATATGCGACTGTGATTATAATCGAGGAGAATTCTCTTGGTAGATAATGCGGTCGGCATTTGATTGTGAGGAATTCTATGTCAGGTGAAAAAGGACTTGAGTTCCTGTATGTTGTTATGATCACACCACGACTCGTTAATCATAAAGCACACATCCCCGCCCTTCTTCTTACCAGAGAGATCCCATGTTTCCGTGAAGCAAAGAACGTTGCAGTCTCGGATGTCTCTCTGGAATGCAATCCTTGCTTTGATTTGGTCTATCTTGTTGTCCAGAGACTGGACATTGGCAAGTAGTATAGTCGGGAGAGGTGCGCGATGTGCTTGTCTGTGGAGCCTGTCCAGAACACCTCCCCGTCTACCCCTTTTCCTCCGCCGCCGTTGTTTTGGGTCGCCAGCTGGGATCCAGTCAATTGTCCTAGTTGGTGGACCAAACAGAGGATCCGCTTCAGGAAAGTCGTATTCCTGGTCGTAATGTTGGTAAGTTGACGTTGCTCTTATATCCAATAATTCCTCCCGGCTGTATGTAATAAAACTTAAGATTTCCTGAGGTAACAATGTAAAAAGTTATCCATAAAAAAACAAAATACTGCATAGCTTCCTGAGAACGTGAAGCGAGGCTGCCATCTCTGTCGGTGCCGGAAGTATATATACAGTACCAGTCAAAAGTTTGGACACACCAACTCATTCAAGGGTTTCATGAGGAGTTCCCACATATGCTGAGCACTTGTTGGCTGCTGTTCCTTCACTCTGCGGTCCAATTCATCTCAAACCATCTCAATTGGGTTGAGGTTGGGTGATTGTGGAGGCCAGGTCATCTGATGCAGCACTCCATCCCTCTCCTTCTTGGTCAAATAGCTCAAACACAGCCTGGAGGTGTGTTTTGGGTCATTGTCCTGTTGAAAAACAAATGATTGTCCCACTAATCGCAAACCAGATGGGATTGCGTATCGCTGCAGAATGCTGTGGTAGCCATGCTGGTTAAGTGTGCCTTGAATTCTAAATCAATCACAGACAGTGTCACCAGCAAAGCACCAACACACCATTCACACCTCCTCCTCCATGCTTCACGGTGGGAACCATACATGCGGAGATCATCTGTTCACCTACTCTGCGTCTCACAAAGAAACGGCGGTTGGAGGCAAAAATCTCAACTTTGGGCTCATCAGACCTAAGGACAGATTTCCACCAGTCTAATGTCCATTGCTCATGTTTCTTGGCCCAAGCAAGTCTCTTCTTCTTATTGGTGTCCTTTAGTAGTGGTTTCTTTGCAGCAATTCTACCATGAAGGCCTGATTCACACAGTCTCCTCTGAACAGTTGATGTTGAGATGTGTCTGTTACTTGAACTCTGTGAAGCATTTATGTGGGCTTCAATTTCTGAGGCTGGTAACTCTAATTAACTTATCGTCTGCAGCAGAGGTAACTCTGGGTCTTCCTTTCCTGTGGCGGTCCTCATGAGAGCCCGTTTCATCATAGCGCTTGATGGTTTTTGTGACTGCACTTGAAGAAACTTTCAAAGTTCTTAAAATGTTCCAGATTGATTGACCTTCATGTCTTAAAGTAATGATGGAATGTTGTTTCTCTTTGCTTATTTGAGGTGTTCTTGCCATAATATGGACTTGGTCTTTTACCAAATAGGGTTATCTTCTGTATACCACCACTACCTTGTCACAACACAACTGATTGGTTCAAATGCATTAAGAAGGAAAGAAATTCCACAAATTAACTTTTAACTTCTTAGGGCTAGGCCCTCTTTTTCCTCCACATCCTGTCTGAATGCCCAAAGTAAACTGCCTGTTACTCAGGAAGCCAGGATATGCATGTAAGTGGTACCATTGGAAAGAAAACACTTTGAAGTTTGTAGAAATGTTAAAACAATGTAGGAGACTAGAAAAACCAACCAGAGAGAGACCATGCTCTTCCAATGGCAAGTACAAGGACATACGCAACTCTAGCTCCCAGGATGCAATTCCTATGTCTTCCACTGGGTGTCAGCAGTCTCTGTTCAAGGTGTCAGGCTTGTAACTTAAAAAAACGAATAAGAAATAACAGTTTGAGTTCAGGGACACAGTCTTGGAAATTCGTGTTTGTGCGTGCCAAGAAGACAAGACGCACCTGCTAAAATCGGTTTCCTATTTAACATACTTCTTTCCGTAAGAAATGTTATAATTTGATTACATTTTAGGGTATCTGAGGAAGAAATTAAAACGTATTTTGACTTATTGAAACAAAGTTTATGGGTAGATTTTTTGGACTCTTTTCTTTGCATGTTTATGAGTGTATTACTCATATCGATGGCGCCAGCTAAACAGACTTTTTGGGATATAAAGAATGATTTTATCTAACAAAACGACACTACATGTTATAGCTGGGACCCTTTGGATGACAAATCAGAGGAAGATTTTCAAAAAGTTAGTGAATATTTAATCGCAATTTGTGAATTTATGAAACCTGTGCCAGTAGCTACTGTAAATCGGACAGTGCAGTTAGATTAACAAGATTTTAAGCTTTCAACCGATATAAGACACTTGTATGTACCTAAATGTTTAATATCCATAATGTTTATGATTATTTATTTTAATTGCTCGCCCTCCAGTTTCACCGGAAGTTGTCCCGCTAGCAGGACGACCAAGGTACACCTGTTAATTGAATTGCATTCCAGGTGACTACCTCATGAAGTTGGTTGAGAGAACGACAAGAGTATGTAAAGCTGTCATCAAGGCATAGGGTGGCTACTTTGAATAATCTAAAATATTAACCTCTTCCAGCTAGGGTCCCATTTTCCGAATTTTCGCCTGTCTGACGTGCCCAAAGTTAAATGCCTACCACTCATGGCCAGAAACTAGGATATTTACATATTTAGTACTATTGGATAGGAAACACTCTGAAGTTTATAAAACCATTAAGATATAGTCTGTGGCTATTCCAGAACAGATTTAGCAGGCAAAAACCAGAGAAATTTCTGTCCGGAATTTATTTTTCTGTTGCTCTCCTCTCATTTTGAAGCCCATGTAATATTTTTCTATGGGGAATAGGACCGAGGTTGCAGTACTTATGGCTTCCACTAGATGTCAACAGTCTCTGGAAAGGGTATGGAGGAAAAAGCTCTGACCAGATCCTTAGAGAGAGAATTACTACGGGTAGGGAAAAAGGTAAACAGACGTGCACGTTCACGAGAACGTGAACGCGCCCAGCGCGACCAACTTTCTTTTCGTCTTTAACGTTTCACTTACCGTTCTTGTAAAATATGATCGCTATTATTCATAAAAGAATACATAAGGATGCATTATTAATGATATTTGATTTGTTTGTGAAAAGATGAGAGGTATAATTTGAACGCGATCCCTTCACTGTAAAACGGGCGAGTAGACTGACAATGCTTGGTGGAGTAGCTGAACGTAACGTGCCAAAAACAACGGATATTTATGGATATAATTATTTACTTTTTCTAACAAAAGAACCATGGATTATCTTGTTTGGACACTTGGGAAGACCTCAGAAGAAGTTATTTGAAAGGTAAGCGATTTATATTAGCTGTGATATGGATATTTTGAGAACCGAGCTGGATATGAATTTATGCTAATGTGGAAAATATGTGAGGTACTAGCCTCAAACAATCAAATGTAGTGCTTTCGCCGTAAAGCCTTTTTAAAATCTGACAACGCAGTGATATTGCCAAGAAGCAGAGCTTTTGATGGCTATGCAACACTATGCAACACTTGTATATCGAAGTTAAATATTACGAATATGTATTACGAATATGTATTTTGAATTTGGCGCGCGTTATGTTTGCTCTGAAAACGATCCCGCTAAAGGGATCGGCGCGCTAAGAGGTTAAACAGATTTTGATTTGTTTAACACTTTTTTGGTTACTACATGATTCCTTGTGTTATTTCATAGTTTTGATGTCTTCACTATTATTCTACAATATAGAAAATAGTGAAAAAAAAAAAAATTGAATGAGTAGGTGTGTCCAAACGTTTGACTGGTACTGTATATAGGATCAGTTTCTGGGAACCCAGAGAAAGTGGGCTAAAAATAATGTTCAGTGAAAATGCTCAAGAGAATCTCCACTAAAAGTGTTTTTAAATCGGAGAAAAAGCTTAATCTGCGTCTGGGAAAATGTTCCTCAATTGGCAGGTCAACCAAATAACAAATCTACCTCAACATGCTGTATGGATAGGATACCTATAAAGTGGTCCAAAAGAGGTCCGACAACTCCCATTGTGTTGCACGAGACGATGCTTGCTTCAGTTTCATAACACAGATAAATGCCATGTCATACTTACTAAGTAAGTAGGTAAGTAAGTAAGTAGGTAAGTAAGGAGCTCCTGTTTCTGTAGTGTGAGGCAGCTTGATGTACAAGTACACCCCCTGGACAGGACACTAGCCTATTGTGGGGCCTAAGTCATACGTAGGCTAAGATATGGGCTTCAGAGTGGTGCAGCTGTCTAAGGCACTGCATCACAGTGCTAGAGGTATCACTGCAGAACCTGGTTCAATTCCAGGCTGTATCACAGGCTGATTCCCATAAGGCAGCACACATTTGGCCCAGCATCATTAGGGTTTGGTCAGGATATGCCATCATTGTAAATAAGAATTTGTTCTTAACTGACTACTCTAGTTAAATAAAGGTAAAACATTGATAGAGCAAGTTTGAGAATTTAGCTTTTATGGCAATGTTCCTGCATTTTCAGAGATTGCGTTAAAGCTAGAATTCTTAATTAAAACAATAACAAGGCATTCTTCCCGCCCCTGTTTCAATAAAAAGCTAAGAGATGGGTCTGGAGAAATTTACAACTAGGTTTCCACTGGCGACGCTTCATTCAGGGCAGAAGTCCACAATCTACTGTCAAATCCTTTTCAATCTTTGTCATATGAAGAGAAATTATGAAGAGAAATTACAGATAAAGCGTATCGGTGCTCATCAGCCATTGGACAACATTACACAACAAGTTGGAAATTGCAAATTCAACAATGAATGGTTTGAAATGAATCAGTGGCTAAGTGCAAGAGTTGCAAAGCAATCACTAGAGTGGGTGTGTGGTCCAAGTCTGGGTTTAAGGGTCTCTTAAAAGGATAAACAAGATGGGCCAGAAAAGGTTGAATACATTGACCATGCTGTCAATCCAGCATGACTTCGGCCATGTTCAAAACAACTGGAAACTCAGGACTGGGAAATCTCAGACTTCAGTGAGTTCAAGACAACTGGGAACTGTGAAAAAAAATTAGCTCAGACTGGGAAAATACATTTTGAACGGACTAACAGCAACATGACTGCCTGTTTCCCAAAAGAGGGAGGGGTAGAGAGAGAGGGAGATGTTTCGTTTATATATTTGGAAACTACTCTCACAGTAATCATTTACTTTGCACACAAACCACCGCCTGTTTGGAGTAAGAAATCATGAATATATTTATGTGTGAATGCCTTCGTTCGTCATCTATCTCTGTCAAAACCAAGCCTTCTTGGAAAGGGGTTTGGTTGGATCTCCTCACATGTAAGACTCTGATTATCCACAAGAAGTCACAATGTCCTTCTTCTTAGTTGTCCAGGCTCCATTGGGGTGTTTCCTCAAAACTTCTTCTTAGCCGTACCAGTGATTGTCTGAGAGGGGAGTTTTCTCCTCCTCGTGTGGATAATCAGAGTTTGAACCACTTTACACACGCATCTGCAGACTGGCAATGTCCTGGTCTGGTAGGTGAGTTCATTTTCTTCACCTCGTGTTGAGGTTCAAAGTTCCAACCATTTCAGATGTGTAGCGACCGCTCCACACTTTTCTGATATAATGTTCATTTCATTACCAATGCTTTTTATGCACTCTGGCCAAAGGGGACTCCTCCGTCTGTCTGACACTCTCTCCGACCTCACTCAGGGCGTGGCTACTTATGCACAATTTATAAGAGATAGATTCTCTTATATCTCCTAAAATCACATTCATATCTTAACAAAAATAATGTCATCATTTTTCGTGTCATATGCACAACGTATTGGATGGAAACTTGACAGATAAAAGAGATATATAGTGGTCCCTCCTGTAAAAGTTGCGTCATACTGCAGCACACCTTGTGGGCTGCCACAGAATTCTATGGCATGTTATTTAAGTGTCAGCCATTGTTGCCATTAATGTTAGTTAGTGCAAGTTTGACCACCAGAGGGCATCTTTGAGAAGCATTTGACAGTCTTTAATATTGGCTGCACTAGAGAATTTAAACCTTTTTTTGACCATTCCCCACATTGTTATGTTAGAAATATTGTTCTGGTATTCACTTTTTGGACTTTAGAGTTTTGGGTGGGCAAAAGTCTCTGGAGACAAAGGACATTCCTTTAGCCAATACTGGAGGGTAAAGAGAGTCGTCTCCTGCTTAATTCACAACCGAGTGTGAGCTGTTCCCTCCATCGCCCTTTGCGGGTGGGAGAAGGTCTGGTTATTGTCAACCATTGCCAAGGTGATCTGAGCCATTTGATCCTCACAGGACATGACAACAGTAAAAGCTGAAGATGTCGGCTCAATCAGAAATTAGCTTTAAATGTTAAGTGTGCCAGAACCAAATTCTGATTGAATCAAGGCCTTAGTAAAAAATATTGCATAGCCTTGGTTCCTTTCCATGTGAGAGCATTTTTCTCATGACCACACACACGAACACACACCTTACACACACACACACACACACACACACACACACACACACACACACACACACACACACACACACACACACACACACACACACACACACACACACACACACACACACACACACACACACACACACTTGCCTTGGAATACATAGTGTATCTGTGTTGGCTTAATTCCATCTAGTCCCTAAACACTACAGTAAGTCTCCACTTTGTAGTGCTGTGTCTGCTTGGAAAGCAGCCGCATTAATTCACTCTCAACTTACCCATTGATAGGAAAGGTATTCATATTCACCAAAGTCCCTCTATTCCTCTTTTTACCGCTCTCTAATGGAAAAACCCACGACTAGAAATGTTATTTTAAAAGTGTGTCGCATAGAATCACACTGAAAATAGAGAGCTCCATAACAAGTGTACTTTTGGAAGAATCCGTGAGTCATGACTGCATATTCATTTGCGTAGACACAACTGCCTCCACATAACTGATTAGATGGTTTAGGATAACGGCGTGTACATTTATGAGAGGGAGTGACAGTACAACCAATACATTTACATTTTGTTATTACAGCCAAGAGTCATAAAGGCCCCAGGAGCATGATTGAGTGTTTATTGCATTGTGATGAAGAACTTATTGAATATCATTGAGGGTTATCGAGTACAAATAATTTAATTTCCCTTGTTCTGTGGGGGTCTCAGAGTGATGTTACTATAAACTAGAGACTAGGCTATGTGACAAATGTTTGTGTGGAAAGTCATATAAATACATGGAAATATGAATAGTATGGAGTGGATACGGAATATTCATAATGAGTGATATGGACTGCATAGGCAATTACATAGCATGACTATGTGTTCAGGCTGGTTCACGGTGTGTCTATCAACATTTCTGTATACAGTTGTCGCAGTGACATCATGAACATTGTATTGTCGTCCGACATTAAACTGGTCGGTGTCGTTATGAAAAAGTATAAACACAAGAACGACAGTCTGTATGCCATCAGCAGCCTGGCGGACCAAATAGCAGAGTCGACATAGAATAGATGTTACATTGATTGCAGAGTTGACAGATAGGGTCTAGAGTAGATTTTACATTGTTACTTTATTTATTTACTTATTTATAAAGGACAATGCACCTTAATTAACATCAATATTACAATAATGCAACATCCATGTAAATGTGCCTGGGTTAGCCCAAAAGCTAATTTGCACCCATAGTCCCAGGGTAGGTAAGGGCAATTACACAACCACAATACACATACTCACTAAAACAATACAAAATACAAATACATTACATCCAGTAATATATCATTCTAAAAACAACATCTTATACGTAATAAAAACACTATCATCAACTGTCGTCTTACATATGAGGAACCACAGATAACTCATCAAATCAAATCAAATTGTATTGGTCACATACACATGGTTATCAAATCAAATCTAATTTTATTTGTCACATACACATGGTTAGCAGATGTTTATGCGAGTGTAGCGAAATGCTTGTGCTTCTAGTTCCGACCATGCAGTAGTATCTAACAAGTAATCTAACAATTTCACAACAACTACCTTATACACACAGTGTAAAGGAATGAATACGAGTATGTACATATAAATATATGGATGAGCGATGGCTGACCGGCATAGGCAAGATGCAGTAGATGGTATATAGTACAGTATATACATGTGAGATGAGTAGTGTAGGATATGTAAACATTATATAAATGGCATCGTTTAAAGTCACTAGTGATACATTTATTACATGCACTCTTTAATTATTAAAGTGGCTAGAGATTTGAGTTGATGGCCGAACGGCATAGGCAAGACTCAGTAGATGGTATAGAGTACAGTGTATTCATTTGATATGAGTAATGTCGGATATGTAAACATTATATACAAAATTGTTTAAAGTGGCTAGTGATACATTTGTTACATCCAATTTTCTATTATTTAAAGTGTCTAGAGATTTGAGTCAGTATGTTGGCAGCAGCCACTCAATGTTAGTGATGGCTGTTTAACAGTCTGATGGCCTTTAGATAGAAGCTGATTTTCAGTCTCGGTCCCAGCTTTGATGCACCTGTACTGACCTCGCCTTCTGGATGATAGCGGGGTGAACAGGCAGTGGCTCTGGTGGTTGTTGTCCTCAATAATCTTTTTTTGGCCTTCCTGTGACATCGGGTGGTGTAGGTCTCCTGGAGGGCAGGTAATTTGCCCCCGGTGATGCGTTGTGCAGTCCTCACTACCCACTGGAGAGCCTTACGGTTGTGGGAGGAGCAGTTGCCGTACCAGGCGGTGATACAGCCCGACAGGATACCCTCGATTGTGCTATCTGTAAAAGTTTGTGAGTGTTTTTGGTGACAAGCCAAATTTCTTCAGCCTCCTGAGGTTGAAAAGGCGCTGTTGTGCCTTCTTCACCACGCTGTCTGTGTGGGTGGACCATTTCAGTTTGTCCGTGATGTGTACGCCGAGGAACTTAAAACTTTCCACCTTCTCCACTACTATCCCGTCGATGTTGATAGGGGGGCTGCTGCTGAAGTCCACGATCATCTCCTTTGTTTTGTTGACGTTGAGTGACAGGTTATTTTCCTGACACCACACTCCGAGGGCCCTCACCTCCTCCCTGTAGGCCGTCTCGTCGTTGTTGGTTATCAAGCCTACCACTGTAGTGTCGTCTGCAAACTTGATTATTGAGTTGGAGGCGTGAAGGGGGCCTAAACAGAAGGCGGCCTAATATTGACCCTTGTGGGACCCCAATGTTATAGTAAAGACAGTTCGACTGAGTGTCAAACCCCTTGACAAACCCAGACAAACCCCTTGACTTCTGTTTGTCAGATAGGAATAAAATTAAATCAAACATTATTTGTCACATGCGCCAAATACAACATTACCGTGAAATGCTTACTTACAAGCCCTTAACCAACAATGCAGTTCAAGAAAGAGTTAAGAAAATATTTACCAAATAAACTAAAGTAAAAAAAGAAAAAGTAACACGCTTAAATAACAATAACGAGTCTATATACAGGGGGTACTGGTGCCAAGCCATCGTGTGGTGTTACTGGTTAGTCAAGGTAATTCGTTCATGTAGGTAGGGGTAAAGTGACTACGCATAGATAATAAACAGCGAGTAGCAAATGGTCTAGGACTTGGATGACTGGAGTCTTTGACAATTTTTTGTGCTTTCCTCTTACACCGCCTAGTATATAGGTTGTGGATGGCAAGAAGCTTAGCCCCGGTGATGTACTGGGCCGTACTCACTACCCTCTGTAGCGCCTTCCGGTAAGATGCCATACCAGGCAGTGATGCAACTGGTCAGAATACATCCAACTATTGGCTTCAGTGGACACATTAAGGGAGGATAGTTTGGATAGGAGGACCTCATGATTCACAGTATTAAAGGCCCTTTTAAGATCCAAAAAGACTGCGTCGACTTCACCACCTATGTCCAGTTTAGATTTAATGCAAAATAGCAATTGACTGTTTTTGTAGAATGGTTATGTCACACCCTGATCTCTTTCACCTGTCTTCGTGCTTGTCTCCACCCCCCTTCAGGTGTCGCCATCTTCCTCTGTTGCCAGTTCGTTTTGTTTCATCATGCCTACCAGCTGTTTTCCCTTGCACCTTTCTGTCTCTAGTTCCTGTTTTCTAGCTTTCCCTGTTTTTGATTATTCTGCCTGCCCTGAGCCTGCCTGTCATTCAGTACCTTGTCACACTACCCTGGATTACTGACCTCTGCCTGCCCTGAGCCTGCCTGCCGTTCTGTACTTTTCAGACTCTGCTCTGGACTACAGACCTCTGCCTGCCCTTGACCTGTCGTTTGCCGGCCCCCCTGTTTTTGTAATAAACTTTTGTTACTTCGAAACTGTCTGCATCTGGGTCTTCTCCTGAGCCTTGACAGGTTAGTTTTGAATCCAAATGCCATTTTATGTATTGACTTTCCCTGATTGAGGTGATCAGTCAGATGATCAGCCACCCATCTTTCAGCTACTTTGATAGCACTGGAAGAATGCTTATAGGTCGGTAGTTTTCCACCAGTGTTCCACCAAAGTCGTTTTTCCAGCAGGTGACCTAACTCCAGACACTGATGGGGAGCTTGGTATCCTGGGCCGCTTGGGTGTTTGTTGAATGAAGGTCAGCAATGATGTTTGGCTGCCTTTTGTATTCCGCAGAAAGTTGCACCGCCTTTTCTATTAGGTTATGATTGTCACTGGTCTCAGTGACTTTCCCAGATGCATTTTTAGCTTTTTTCCTCTTCTTCTTTTTCTTGGAATGAAAGGTCATTGTTGTAGACTCTGGATCACCATTTGTCCTTGGGAGCCGATAAATTATGCTCTTCAACCTCAGTCTCACTTTACACTATGTCATTTCAGCTGAGATATGTGATAGGTCTGCCCTACTCATGGGGACAGGATTGTTGTCCTGCACATAGTGTGAAAATGTTTCCTCTATGCACCTTATGTTGTCCAGTGTAGTAGGACTGTCCTCTACCATCTCCTGACCCCCTCTAGCATGGGATTGTGTCTGCCAGTCATGTCTACGCGCAGGGCTTTGGCCATCATAAAATACTTTGATCCAGTGAGGGTCGATCTTTACAGACCATGTTATGGGAGTAATGGGTACTGCTTCAACATATACAAAATGATCTCCAGTTTGTAAGTTGACCCTTGTATCTTATCATGCACCTCATCACTCTCCCCACCACCCTACATCCAGCTTTAGCCAGAAACTCAACACTATCATCTGCTTTTTCAGGTAGCTCTTTAATTATAACTTGAATTGAGTTCTGGTCAGCATGCATGACTTCAAACTGAAAGGATTATTCCCTTTGAACACAACATGTTTTCCTATGACTGTTTTTCCTCTGATCAGAAACTTTGCCCTTTCTTTCTCAGAAGATATATACTCCAGAGTGCAAGTACTCTCTGTACTGACCTCAAGTGGTTTGGATGAATTTCATGTATGAGACCGTGGTAGAGCTCCACTTCCTTAATGGGGTTGGCTATGGCCTCCTCCTTTGTCAAGATTTCTCTCTCCATGATAAAAATAAGCAAAACAGTCTCCTTTGGGGCATTTCGTCCGACAACCTTGCTCCAGGTCTCATTTTCCTTGACATCAGTTTTTGCATCGCTGGAAATAGCCACAACAACAGCAGCTATTTTATTTGTAGTGTTATTGTTTAAAGTAATTGTTTAACATTAAAATGTATCAACAAGACTATTCAGCATTATACAGTGAAGATACTTCTTACTCAAGAATTGATGGATAGTTGATCCTCAAATAGTTTTTTGCTGGATTCAGTGTTCTCCAGCAATTGAAGCTTCTTAGTTGGGCTGGAAACTTAGTCAAAACATATTATGGATCAGCCTGCAAGCACCCGGCCCACCACAAGTAGTCGCTAGAGCGCTATAAGCCAAGTAAAGCCCTCCGGGCCAACCCTCTCCTAACCCAGACGACGCTGGGCCGTCCTATGGGACTCCCGGCCACGGCCGGTTGTGGCACAGCCCGGGAAGGAACCCGGGTCTGTAGTAACGCCTCTAGCATGGCAATGCAGTGCATTAGAATGCTGCGCCACTCGGGAGGCCCAAGACAGTAATTTAAACAAAAAGGTTTCCAATAATTAAAGCGGCCATTTTGAATTACGGAGTTGACATATACTATTGAACCATGGTGGAGGTGAGGCATACGACACAGACAGGCTGATTATAAAGACTGAGTTGGTCATGATGAGAGAGACGAGCTCCAGTATGGTCAGGTATATTCAAGGCTGATAGCTAAAGAGAAAAAGCCATTAATTTCTGAGGATAATGGGTTATTTTTCACCTCTGCAGAGCATAACTCTGCCATCTGCTGCAGGGAGCAACTCTCACCGTCTCTACCGTCTCACTGGAGATGGAGATGGGCAAATGGCAAACCTGAGTGTTACACTGAACAGCTGAGTACAATACTGTAGACACACACACGTGCATAAGCCAATAAAAGCAAGCACATACACAGACATCCGTGTGTGCACATAGTTGAAGTCGGAAGTTTACATACACTTAGGTTGGAGTCATTAAAACTCGTTTTCAACCACTCCATACATTTCTTGTTAACAAACTATAGTTTTGGCAAATCTGTTAGGACATCTACTTTGTGCATGACACAAGTAATTTTTCCAACAATTGTTGACATTGTTTCACTTATAATTCACTGAATCACAATTCCAGTGGGTCAGAAGTTTACATACACTAAGTTGACTGTGCCTTTAAACAGCTTGGAAAATTGCATAGAATGATGTCATGTCTTTAGAAGCTTCTGATAGGCTAATTGACATAATTTGAGTCAATTGGAGGTGTACCTGTGGATGTATTTCAAGGCCTACCTTCAAACTCAGTGCCTCTTAGCTTAACATCATGGGAAAATAAAAATAAATCAGACCTCAGAAAAAAATGGTTGACCTCCACAAGTCTGGTTCATCCTTGGGAGCAATTTCCAAACGCCTGAAGGTACCACGTTCATCTGTACAAACAATAGTACGCAAGTATAAACACCCTGGGACCACGCAGCCGTCATACCGCTCAGGTAGGAGACACGTTCTGTCTCCTAGAGATGAACGTACTTTGGTGCGAAAAGTGCAAATAAATCCCAGAACAACAGCAAAGGACCATGTGAAGATGCTGGAGGAAACAGGTACAAAGTTTCTATATCCACAATAAAACAAATCCTATATTGACATAACTGAAAGGCCGCTCAGCAAGGAAGAAGCCACTGCTCCAAAACCACCATAAAAAAGCCAGACTGCGGTTTGCAACTGCACATGGGGACAAAGATCGTACTTTTTAGAGAAATGTCCTCTGGTCTGGTAATGACCATCGTTATGTTTGGAGGAAAAAGGGGGAGGCTTGCAAGCCGAAGAACACCATCCCAATACACCATCCCACCATCTTTACGGTGAAGCATGGTGGAAGGAGCATCATTCTGTTGGGATGATTCTCAGCGACAGAGACTGGTAGATGTGTCAGGATCGAGTGGTCAGGACCTCAGACTGGGGCAAAGGTTCACCTTCCAAAAGGACAACGGCACTAAGCACACAGCCAAGACAACGCAGGAGTGGCTTCGGGACAAGTCTCTGAATGTCCTTGACACAACGTGCCATTGGAACACAGGAGTGTTGGTTGCTGATAATGGGCCTCAGTACGCCTATGTAGATATTTCATAAAAAATCTGCCATATTCAGCTATAATAGTCATTTACAACATTAACAATGCCTACACTATTTCTGATCGATTTGATGTTATTTTAATGGACATTTTCTTTTGCTTTTCTTTCAAAAAACAAGGACATTTCTAAGTGACCCCAAACTTCTGGACGGTAGTGTAGGTGTGAATTCCATAGTTTGCAGAATATGAGCATCAATGTAATTTGTTTTATTTTTTTTAACCTATATATATCTTTGACAGATTCCCTTTGACTCAAATGTTGATAAGGCTTTTTTACAGCTCAGGTGCAATATCCACGAAAAGATAAAACACAGACCCAGAAAATGCATGCCTTATTTATTTTCGAAAGCATATCTTAAAAGCGTTAAAAAAATACCACTGCCATGCTGAGCAACACGGGTTCACCCACGACTGCGTGGCCACGCACGACTCGAACAGGGAGGGGGTCAGTGATCTGGCAGTATACCTTGGGTACCTGTTTGGAGTTGTTTGGGGTACTTTGTTTTACCTGTTTGGGGATGTTGTCTGGGGTACCTGTTTGGGTTTGTTCAGGGGCTGTTTGGGGTACTTAAGTGGTACCTGTTTGTTGTTTTTTTGGGGATCATTGGGGAACTTTATGTCACCTATTTGGGGTTGTTTGGGATACTTTGTGGTACCTGTTTGGGGTTGTTTGGGGTATTTTAGGGTACCTGCTTGGGGTTGTTTAGGGTATTCTGGGTTACTTTGGGGTACCTGTTTTGGGTTTTTCTGGAGTTGTTTGAGGTACTTAAGGGGTACCTGTTTTGGGTAGTTTGGTAACCTGTTTGGGATTATTTGGGGTATTTTGGGGTACCTGTTTGGGGTCGTTTGGGATACTTTAGGGTTGTTTGGGATTGTTTGGAATACTTTGGGAGGGAAAGGTTTGGTGTTTAGTACTTTGGGGTACCTGTTTGAAGTTGTTTGAGGTAGTTTAAGTTACTTTGTTTGGGGTACTTTGGGGTAGCTGTTTGAGGTTGTTTGGGGTATTTTAGGTTGTTTGAGGTATTTTGGGGTACTCTGGGGTACCTGTTTTGGGGTTGTTTGAGGTTGGTTATATGGGGTACTTTGGGGTAACTCTTTGGGGTTGTTTGGGTTACTGTTTGTGGTTGTTTGGGGGTATTTTGGGCTACTTGGGCTACCTGTTTGGGGTTGTTTGGTGTGCTTTGGGGTTGTTTGGGGTACTTTGGGGTACTTTAGGGAACCTGTTTGGGGTTGTTTGGATACCTTGGGGTAGTTTATGTTTGTTTGGGCTGATTAGTATGACCCTTCATCACAATAAAAGTCATAAACAGAGTTGTTTTTTACAATGCTCAATCACAAAGATGTGCTTTTTATTTGAACTGCACATGCATACCCGCGAGTGGTGGTTTGAGCCCTGAATGCTGATTGGCTGAAAGTTGTGGTATATCAAACTGTATACCACACCTATGACAAAACATTTATTTTTACTGTTCTAATTATGTTGGTAACCAGTTTATGATAGCAATACGTCACCTTGGGGATTTGTGGTATATGGCCAATATACCACGGCTAAGGGCTGTATCCAGGCACTCTGCATTGTGCCATGCATAAAAACAGCCCTTAGCCGTGGTGTATTGGCCATATACCACAACCCTCATGCCTTATTGCTTAATTATAATGTTAATTATATAATTATAATCACCTGCCGGTGTGAAAACCATGTAAATTAAAAACAAGAACTACAGTGCATTCGGAAAGTATTCAGACCCCTTCTCACTTTTTCCACATTTTGTTACATTACAGCCTTATTTACATACGTATTCAGACCCTTTACTCAGTACAGGATAAGCATTTGAACATTTGTTTGAATTTTTTTATATAAATGCATTTTTTGCCAGAAATGCCTTCTGGAAAATTTGAACCTTAATAACAAACTTGTATGCCATCTGTAAATACGAATAAAGTTGGTAAATGACGAGCCTAGTTGGTTTAGCCACAGAAAAAGCCAGGAACCTTCCCCGCTAGCCATGATCGGCTGAGACAATGAATGGGCTGGACATGCTGAGAGATGAGTTTCGGATTGGTCTGCTGTGTAGCATCTTCTGTCAATAACATTAGCTGCTCGTTATGTGTAGATAATCCTTTCTACTACAGTTTAAAAAAAAGATATAATGTTAGCCATGGCGAACTGCAAATGTGTTGCTAATGTTCTCAATAACATTACTGCTCTGAATGGTTATGGTTCAATATAGACAGACGATGAAGAAATCCCTGATTTAGGTAAAAACATTTTAATTGAAGAAGACATTGTTGAGTCTTCTGATGACAGTGATGGGGAAGAAATGGCAATCAACAGTATTGTTGTCACGAAAGAAGTTGACTGAGTTTGGAAATCAGTGGAATGTCTGGTAGAAGCAGAGTATGATGAGGAGATTAATACAATTCTGGCGTTTGATTTCAAATGCAGACGGAGTTGAAAAGAGAACACAGAAGGCTGTTGTGTAAAACACCTGTTTCCGGATTACATCTTCAAACTAAGGGCAACCATGGCATCCGTGACTGAGAGGGTTACACCTGAAGCATGAGGACTTGCAGCGAGTTGTGAACTTCATCAACAACTACGCAGAGGATAATGCAATAGTATTAACAGGACGCCAGCCAGGACACAAACACTTTGGTGGAACACTGCTGCCATTTCATGTGACAAAAGCAGCGGTGTGGCATCTCTACAAAGAATCAATGACAACACTTGGTATGTAAAGCATTTTTGATTATTTAATTTACCTCCAACATGATTGGAACTAGTTTTATTGATCTCACATTATTTCTGTATTTTCTAGAGTTACGTGTAGTCGGGCTGTCTTCCTTCAGCAATCTGTGGAGAAAATTGCTGCCCCACATCTCAAGCACTAAGCCCCAGACAGACCTGTGCTGGCAGTGCCAGAGGAACAACTATCAGATCTTCAGATCTGCCAATCTGCCAGAAGCTGTTAAGTCAGCCAAGCTGAAGAAGCAAGAGCAGCATCACGTGCTTGTTCAGAGTCAGCGGTCTGTCTACCAGAAGATGGTTGCTGACTGCAAGATCCACTGTCAAGACCTGCAGTTGTCTTTGGGGGCCCGTCCTGAACCAACAAGCAAAGACATCAGAATGCATTACAGATTTGATTTTGCTCAGTATGTATGCAACATGTCCTCCTTTATACTGATTAAGGACATATATATATATATGTATATATATATAGATCGATAGATAGATATACTACACTACTAGTCAAAGTTTGGACACACCTACTCATTCAAGGCTTTTTCTTTCATTTTAACACTTTTAACACTTTCTACATTGTAGAATAATAGTGTAGACATCAACACTATTAAATAACACATATGGTATCATGTAGTAACCAAAAAGTGTTAAACAACTTCAAAGTCGCCACCATTTGCCTTGATGACAGCTTTGTACACTTTTGGCATTCTCTCAAATAGCTTCGTGTGGAATGATTTTCCAACAGTCTTGAAGGAGTTCCCACATCTGCTGAGAACTTGTTGGCTGATTTTCCTTCACTCTGTGGTCCAACTCATCCCAATCCATCTCAATTGGGTTGAGGTCGGTTGATTGTGGAGGCCTGGCCATCTGATGCAGTACTCCATCACTCATCTTGGTCAAATAGCCCTTTCACAGCCTGGAGGTGTGTTTTGGGTCCTTGTCCTGTTGAAATCAAATAATAGTGTCACTAAGCGCAAACCAGATGGGATGGCGTGTTGCTGCAGAATGCTGTGGTAGCCATGCTGGTTAAGTGTGCCTTGAATTCTAAATAAATTACAGACAGTGTCACCAGCAAAGCACCCCAACACCATCACACCTCCTCATACATGCTTCACCATGGGAACCACATGCAGAGATCATCCGTTCACCTACTCTGCGTCTCACAAAGAGACGGCGGTTGGAACCAAAAATCTCAAATTTGGACTCATCAGACCAAAATACAGATTTCCACCAGTCTAATGTCTATTGCCCTTGTTTCTTGGCCCAAGCAAGTCTCTTCTTCTTATTGGTGTCCTTAAGTAGTGGTATCTTTGCAGCAATTCTACCATGAAGGCCTGATTCACACAGTCTCTTCTGAACAGTTGATGTTGGGATGTGTATGTTACTCTGAAGCATTTATTTGAGCTGCAATTTCTGAGGCTGGTAATTTTAATAAACCTATCCTCTGAAGCAGAATTAACTCTGGGTTTTTCTTTCCTGTGGCGATCCTCATGAGAGCCAGTTACATCATAGCGCTTGATGGTTTTTGCACTTGAAGAAAGTTTCAAACTTCTTGAAATTTTCTGGATTGACTGACCTTCATAGACATGTCTTATATGGACAGAAAGCATAGATATTGTTAAGCTAACTGCAGTGTCCAATTTACAGTAGCCATTACAGAAAAAACAACATACCATGCTATTGTTTTAGGATAGTGCACAACAACAAAACACTTATCATGGCAACTGGTTTGATACATTCACCTCTGAAGGTAAATTCAGTAATCTTGCTCTGATTTGTCATCCTGAGCGTCCCAGAAATAAAATGTAGAGTAGTTTTGTTTGAAAAAAAATATATTTCATATTCAAATGTAAGAACTGGATTAAGGATCGGACTCTTTTTTTTCAGTTTTCGACTAAAGAGACATACCCAAATCTAACTGGCTGTAGCTCAGGACATGGAGCAAGGATATACACATTCTTGATACCATTTGAAAGGAAACACTTTGAAGTTTGTGGAAATTTGAAATTAATGT
The DNA here is from genome assembly GCA_030435695.1 of Brachymystax lenok tsinlingensis. Taxonomy (NCBI): domain Eukaryota; kingdom Metazoa; phylum Chordata; class Actinopteri; order Salmoniformes; family Salmonidae; genus Brachymystax; species Brachymystax lenok. The sequence goes on along the minus strand of CM059796.1, from coordinate 6,520,196 downwards.
AGGAGAATATAACACATTAGATCTGGTAAATGATACTACAAACAAAAAAGCAAGAAAAATAAAGAAAAACCCTTTGGGAGTCTCTGTGGTCACTGTAGTCTCTATAGGATTACTACTCAGATTCTGTTCTCTCTCACACCTATCACACCTTACACACACACAGCTTACACACACACACACACACACACCTGCCCTGTTGGAGACACTTCCTATAGTCCTTGTGTGTGCTCTGTGGGAACCATATCCCTGTGGATGTTTCTGGGGAAGACTAATTAAGGGCACCGTTGCGGGTCACAGGAGAAAACAGATAACACAATCGTGTTCGTGAGTCTCGTCTTTCCATAAATGAGTCAGGAGACTCTATCTTAAATGAACAGATTTTTATGTTTTTTTATTATTATGCTAATTAGATTTATGCGGCGCGGCAGACATCGACTCTAGGGTTTTTTATAGCTAAATTCCTGCAATTCTACAGTTTGCCAGGACTATGTTAATGATATCTGATTGAGAGTGACTAACAAAATCTATGGGGGTCACCTGGAGGTCAGGACTCCTGGGCACGTCCCCGGTCGGTATTCGTCCATGAAGTTTAGATAGCTGGCTAGACTAATTTACCAATCTAAATATTGTTGGCTAGCATGGCAAATTGAGTGACTGTCAGTGACTGACATAACAAGAGAAAAACTTGCACCTTGTGTGCTCTATTCTAACTATCAACAGTAAGATCCCGACTAAGTTAGTCAAAATAAAAAAAAGGGTTGAGGGTCTCCTAGCGGCGGGGGGGCCCTAAGTTACCGATTATGTCGCTTGTGCCTGGAGCCAGCCCTGACATACATGCTCGAAAACACATGCATGCACACACACACACACACACACACACACACACACACACACACACACACACACACACACACACACACTTTCCAGCACATTTTTCCTGTGTTCTCAGCAGGAAATATGTTCTGTAATTCCGCAGGTGTTCTCTGGGTAGACCATATTTTCACAAGTATGTGGTACATTTAAAAAACTCAGTGCAAAACTCAAAACAGATAATCCAAAAGACAGTTGTTTCAAAACCCTAAGCACATTTTCAATTGACCAAGTACAACACACAAAATCATAGTCACTTTTTCACCAAACTTAATCAGTTTCACATTGCAATACATGTTCATATAAAGTAATTGCCTCTCAGAAGGCAATGGTCAGATTATTTTTGATGTGATTATTTAACATTTTGTTAAAAGGCATTTTACAATTACTTAATCCGACTGCTCTCAATTGATGATCACTTAAACATTTAGTAAACCTAAAGATTTTACATGTAAACTGTTTGTCTACTACAGATTTTGACAACTACATAAGAGAGAGCGACCAACAAAATCAATGGGGGTCACCTGGAGGACAGGGCCCCTGGGCACGTGCCCTGAGTGCCTGGTCGGTATTAGGCCATGAATTTTAGATAGCTGGCTAGACTAATTTACCAATCTAAATATTGTTAGCTGACATGGCAGCTGCTCTCAATTGATGATCACTTAAATGTTTGGTAAACCTTTTACTTATACTTTTGATACTTAAGTATATTTAAAACAAAATACTTTTAGACTTTTACTCAAGTAGTATTTTACTAGGTGACTTTCACTTTTACTTGAGTCATTTTCTATTAGGGTATCTTTACTTTTACTCAAGTATGACAATTGGGTACTTTTTCCACCACTGATGTACGTAAAGTATAAACACAAAAAAATAGATATATACTCGAATGTACTACTGTGACTATGACTATTATAATTTTACTTCACAGTAAGTTAAAACATATTCTGATATTGATAAGATCAGAGATGTACTGTTTGTAAAAACTCGAATGAAATCAAAGTTTATTTGTTGCGTAAGCAGATTAGCAGATGTTACAGCAGGTGCAGCAAAATGCTTGTTTCTAGCTCCTACAGTGCAGTAATACAATATCAATGCAATGCAATACCAATCCGCAAATAAATGCAAAAAGGTTTTCCCCCAGGTGCATGAACAATGAAGATATTTACTGCAATCAATGACAACCTGTGGCTAAATGCTCAAGACAGGCTTGATGAAAACTAGTGGCTGCTAAACATTGTTTCTTTCATTTCTTTCATTTGATTACATTGTGAAAGATGTAGTCAATGATCACACCTTTGACCACAGGATAGAAATGATGGACATTTGATGTTCAGTCAATTTTAATGGGTAGTGCAAGTGTATTATTTCCTTATGTGAAGACGGTTTAATTTACTGTAATTTACAGTAGTGTAGCATACTACATTCAAAACACCCACCCATCTAGTTGTTTCAATTAATTAGTATTAAGTAACTGGTTCCACAGCCATTTTTTTTGTTTACTAAACTTTTCGTGTTACCTGAACCCCAGTAAAATATATTTTTGAAGATAAAGATAAACTTTGCTCCAACTTGAGCAAAATATGCAGTGTTCAACTCTAAGTTATTATTTGGGCATCTTAACTGAAAATACATATTTGACACACCTTTACATATACCGTAATTATTATTCAACATGTCCTCACCTGGGATTTGAACTCACAACCTCTTAGTTCATGGCTGTCTGAGCTTCCTGCTACACCACTATGTCTGTGTCAACTATCAGTTAATCAGACTATTCTCTCATCATTGAATTGATTGACTTATTTAAGTATTTTTGGTTTTTCTCTGTAGTTATCTAATGTTGGTGGGGAATATTACTCTATTTTAATGTTACTCCTTAATTGTTTTGCTTGAATGTACTTTTAACAGAGCTGAGATCGACTTTGAAGTGCAAAGTGTAGAAATACAGGTGACATCAGCTATTAAATCGAACATGGTGGCATAGCAGGAAGATTAGAATGCTGTGAACCAAGAGGTTGTGAGTTCAAACCCCAAGGGAGGACATGTTGAATATTAATTACAGTATAAATGTGTCACGCCCTGATCTGTTTCACCTGTCTTTGTGCTTGTTTCCACCTCCTTCCATTTATACCTGGTTTGTCAACCAGCATTTTTCTCAGCTCTTGCTTTTCCCCGGTCTCTCTTTTTCTCGCTCTCCTGGTTTTGACCTTTGGCTGTCCTAACTCTGAGCCTGCCTGACCACTCTGCCTGACCCTGAGCCTGCCTGCCTGCCGTCCTGTGCCTTTGCCACTACTCTGGATTATCGATCCCTACCTGCCTTGACCTGTCGTTTGCCTGCCCCTGTTACTGTAATAAACATTGTTACTTCAACACAGTCTGCATTTGGGTCTTACCTGAAAGGTGATAAAATGAACTTGCTCAGTGTACTCATGTGTGTTAAATACATTGCATGTTAAAAGCACTGTGTATAGCTATATAGTTCCTTTTTTTTTTATAGTACCTTTTTTTTTAATGTAAGATGCCCACATAATAGTTGAATGAACATATGAGGCAATTTCTGCCTGTTTTCTCATCTTGGAGCTAAGTTTGGGCCTACTAAAAATGTTAAGTTCAGGTAACACTTTGACCGGAGAGTTGAGCGAACAAAAAAAAGGCTGTGGAACCAGTTACGTAATTATTTAGTTGAAAGAACTAGATTTTTTTTTTACAGTGTATGTTATCCCATTACATTTTCTGCAATGACTACAAAACACATTATTTCTGTTAATAAATTGACATTGACACATGCTTAATCCATAAGCAGTGCTGTTCTGGAGCACTTTTTAATGGTCAGTGTGGATTCAGCAATTCATATTTTCCCCTGTTTTATTTATTTTCTTCCCGGGACAGGTTTATTTAACCATTCAATTTTTCTGCTGATATTCATGAATGTCAAATAGATTTAAACCCGAGCAGGTTGTTATGTGGAGGCAGCAGATGGATAACGATTGGCTGTTGAGTGGCTGATGGAAATTAAAGCTGTCCTTTATTACCTCTTTATTCCCTCTACCTCTCTCCCACATCCTACCTCTCTCCTCCCCATCCCTACACCTCTCCTCCACTCTCCTCCCCCATCCTACCACCACCACTCAACCACTGCTAAAGATAGCAGCCAGTGACATACGCAGAGGTGTATAAAATGTCAGGATTACAGTGATGGAGAGGCCCAGTAATGAGATGATAATTGTATGTTTTCCATGCCGTAGATTTCAACAGAGAGAAGAACAAGCTCCTCGGATGTTCCTGTCAATAAATTGCTGAAGCAGACAAAATGACATTATATAGTCGATTAGAGGGCTGGAGAGTGCTAGCCATTATATTGGCTAGCACTTTACCTGAGCCCTACCAGTCAAAATGGTTGCATTTTCTATGTCATAAGTGTGGCCAAATGCAGGCTCAATGTAAAGCAATGTCAAAAGTATGATTATATGACAGTCAAATTCACTAAAATAGTAAATTATTAATGGCAGTTCAGGTAGTGTAAGACTTATATGGTGACTGTTGTGAGGGGGGAAAAGTTTGTAACATAATCATTCCTGGTTGGCAGAACATTGGCCACATGTAATCATTGCATATTTTGGAAAAAGGGTTTAAAATCAACATTCAGCTGTTTTCATTGTATGAATTGTATACATTTTATTGTTTTTATGTGTGATCCATTCTTGCACATTAAATATCTCCCTCTGGGATAATAAAGATTGATTGATTGACTAATTAATAAACTGGCATCAGCAAGGATGGCTTTTGACATTTACGATGCCATACGTACTAGCTGATGACATTTTAATGTTGGAATTACTGTACGTCTCCCTCTTCATTACAACTGCACACATACTGTATGTAAAACTTCATGTCAAGAAATATATTTAGTTTTATGATGATGAAAAATAATTGAACCTAGTAAATAAAACAATAACTCTAAACTACTAAAAAGCTTCTTCCACCTTTATTAAACCTTCTTTACAGTACACTGTGAGTCACTTCCCAGTCTAGACACTTCCCAGTCAAGACAGGCTCTGAAGCGGTTTCATCATTCATTGTATATACGTATATTGCATATTTTAACATTGTGCTATATTGTGTTTTTCTAGTTTAGGATTTTACTATTTGATAATTATATATGATTGATGTTATGATTGTAAAATTGGTTCACAATTCAGTCTTTGACTGTGGGAAACCAATAAAACCTACTATTACTACTATCCCTAGAGAGGTCCAGGCACCAGCAACGAAAGAAGTGTTTGGAGGGGGAAGAAAAATAAGACCCCGATGAGTCTGCTTCATCTTGGTAAACTTACCTACTACTCCTCTCCGTCTCGCTCTTTTCACTGCGCCTGGGCTCTCCCCACTCTCCATGCGCTGGAGTCAGTGTCTGGGAGTGCCTGATAAGCTCAGAGGCAAACGCCGGCAAGCATCTGGGCGTCGAACTGAGGGAGGCGCAGCCGAGAGGCAACCGGCAGGTTAGTCAGACCGACACGTCTGCTTCTACCATCAGAGAGGTCAGGAAATGCCTGAGTGTCTTCTCTCTGCTTTTCTCTCCATCCGTCTTTTATTTTGTCCTTCACTCTCTCCCTCTCTCCCGCTCAGTTTCTCCCTCTTTTCTTCTCCTCTTTCTCGTCTCTCTGTCTTCTCTCTCTTCTCTCTCCCCCTTCCCCCTCTCTTCACTCTCTCTCTTATTTAGTTTTTACTCCAACCTGTGGTATGACCGCTGTTACTCCCTATTAAGAAGCGCTGTGAGATTAGGGTGGACACGTTTATCATGGGGGGCTTAATACAGTGCCTTGAAAAAGTATTCACCCCCTTGGCGTTTTTCCTATTTTTTGCATTACAAACTGTAATTTAAATGGATTTTTATTTGGATTTCATGTAATTGACATACACAAAATAGTCAAAATTGGTGAAGTGAAATTATTATTTTTTTTTTCAAAGAATTCAAAAAAAAAAAACGGAAAAGTGGTGCGTGCATATGTCTTCACCCCCTTTGCTATGAAGCCCCTAAATAAGATCTGGTGCAACCAATTACCTTCAGAAGTCACATAATTAGTTAATAAAGTCCACTTGTGCAATCTAAGTGTCACATGATCTCAGTATATATACATCTGTTCTGAAAGGCCCCAGAGTCTGCAATACCACCAAGCAAGCGGCACTATGAAGACCAACGAGCTCTCCAAACAGGTCAGGGACAAAGTTGTGGAGAAGTACAGATCAGGGTTGGGTTATTAAAAAATATCCAAAACTTTGAAAATCCAACGGAGCACCATTAAATCCATTATTAAAAAATGTAAAGAATATTGCACCACAACAAACCTGCCAAGAGAGGGCCGTCCACCAATACTCACAGACCAGGCAAGGAGGGCATTAATCAGAGAGGCAACAAAGAGACCACGAAGATAACCCTGAAGGAGCTGCAAAGCGCCACAGCGGAGATTGGAGTATCTGTCCATAGGACCACTTTAAGCCGTACACTCCACAGAGGGCTTTACGGAAGAGTGGCCAGAAAAAAGCCATTGCTTAAAGAAAAAAAAAAGTAAACATGTTTGGTGTTCGCCAAAAGGCATTTGGGAGACTCCCCAAACATATGGAAGAAGGTACTCTGGTCAGATGAGACTAAAATTGAGCTTTAAGGAAAACGCTATGTCTGGCGCAAACCCAATACCTCTCATCACCCCGAGAACAACATCCCCACAGTGAAGCATGGTGGTGGCAGCATCATGCTGTGGGGAGGTTTTTCATCGGCAGGGACTGGGAAACTGGTCAGAATTGAAGGAATGATGGATGGCGCTAAATACAGGGAAATTCTTGAGGGAAACCTGTTTAAGTCTTCCAGAGATTTGAGACTGGGACAGAGGTTCACCTTCCAGCAGGACAATGACCCTAAGCATACTGCTAAAGCAACACTCGAGTGGTTTAAGGGGAAACATTTAAATGTCTTGGAATGGCCTAGTCAAAGCCCAGACCCCAATCCAATTGAGTATCTGTGGTATGACTAAAGATTGCTGTACACCAACTTGAAGGAGCTGGAGCAGTTTTGCCTTGAAGAATGGGCAAAAATCCCAGTGGCTAGATGTGCCAAGCTTATAGAGACATACCCCAAGAGACTTGCAGCTGTAATTGCTGCAAAAGATGGCTCTGCAAAGTATTGACTTTGGGGGGTTGAATAGTTATGCACGCTCAAGTTTTCAGTTTTTTTTCTTATTTTTTTTGTCTTCAAAGTGGTAGGCATGTTGTGTAAATCAAATGATACAACCCCCCAAAAATCTATTTTAATTCCAGGTTGTAAGGCAACAAAATAGGAAAAATGCCAAGAGGGGTGAATACATTCACAAGCCACTGTATATGTCTAATAAAAAGCATGAGCTGGTGCATACCCCCCAAAAAGGTTGGTAGAGGAGCTGACTAACGTTTCAACATCACTACAGTGAGACCATGCCGAAACGTTGGTGGTTTACCCAATAAACCACATTGGTGGTTTACCCAATAAACCATGTTGGTGGTTTAACCAATAAATTACTGAGAGCTTGTATATAGAGTTTGCGAAACTCTTTATTTATTTTTATGGCTTAAGATATGTGTCATCATCCTCTCGCAGGTGCTGTGAGATTATCCTCTTCCATGAAGATTAAGTCTCCCCCCTCACATCCCCCCACTCGGTGGAATCTCCTCAAACTGGGGCAATAATTAAGCAAAGCTCATTCATATTCATGAGCTTCTTAAACACCCAGCCATGATTAGAGTTGGAGCTGAAGACTTGATGAAGATTTGGACACAAAGTTGTCACATGTTTTCTTACTGCGATGACGGTGTCCAATCTATTATTCATGTTTTTTTCTTTCTCATCGTTATACTCCAAAGGGATAATTATTATGTAGTTCTCAAAAGTTGCTGCGATACATATTTGTTGAGCTTGGAATGATATGCATAAAGCAACATCATCATCAGAACTTTGCCATTCAATGAGTCTCACAAAAGGTCAAGAGACAAGAGTAAGCCCTGTGGCACTCTTCCATTGGAGTATAGGCCTTCACATGACAGCTACTTTAGCCTTCTCCATTTTCCTTGGCAGTTATCTACTATAGCCAATACCCAGTGGAGCTATCTCCCTGAAAATGGCTTGGCTGTTTCTGATTGCTATTAGCATCCCTTTGTTGTCAATATATTTTTCAATTAGAAATAGCCTATGCATTGCACCTACCAAACAACATGACAAGAATAGGCCCAGTTCCTAAGGGCTGATCCAACAATGGTCTGTGACCTTGCTAACACTCTTAATGTTTCTACTGAAAGACAGTTCTTTCTTTCCCCAAGTCTTTCAAGATTTTCTACTCCTGTGTCACAACATGTTAAGACATTCCATTCGAGCAGAATTTCTTTGAGTCATTTGAAAGCAGTGGAGGCTGGTGGGAGGAGATACAGGAGGACGGGCTCATTGTATTGGCTGGAATGGAATAAATGAAACGGTATCAAACACATAAAACATATGGAAACCATGTGTTTGACTCATTTGCATTTATTCCACTCCAGTTATTACAATGAGCCCGTCCTCCTATAGCTCCTCCCACCAGCCTCCACTGTTTGAAAGTGCTGAGTCTACCATTTTATCAAAGGTATTGTACCATAACCACATCAGCTAGCATTGTTGTCGCCACTGGATTCTTGATAAGCAACAAACACAGAGAAATCCATTTTGTGCAAACTAACCATCTCTTCACCCTGTGTAGCTTACAGTAGAAAACTCTACAACTCTTTTGGAGATGCATATTTGCTCCAGTGTCCTGCCCTGCTCTATGAACCGCGGCTAATGTAATTAAATATGTAGAGGAATCTGCGTGAATCTTCCCATATGAGCCCAGAAGCGCTGCTGCTGCTGTGAGGATTCCTTCTGTGTTCGTTAGCATCCAGACCTAGCTAGCTACCTCCCTGCAGGCCGTCAATAAATATGTGTTACGTAAAACTCCCGACTCCCCCAAAAAACTCAAACAGATCTGCAGGACTTAGCCGGCCATCCCTGGACACACACTCACTATTAATTTGTGTGTGTTTGTTTGTGTGTGTGTGTGTGTGTGCGTGTGCATACGTGTGTGCGTGAGCCGATGCCCAGGTCTAATGCAATGCAGGATGTTACCATCCAAAGACGGTGTGGACATACAGTGTATCAGATGAGACAGGCAAGGGAGAAGAGGATTTACCAGAGAATCCTGGGGATTTGATAACAATACCTACAGTATGCTGACATCAGTGGAGGCTCCTCAGAGGAGGAAGGGGAGGACCATCCTACTCAATGAATTTCAGAAAGAAAAAAATAAAATAAAATTAAAACGTTATTTTTAGATAAAACTATACTAAATACGTATATTCACGTGTCACCGTATACCTGATTAAAACACACTGTTTTGAAATGAAGGTCTACAGTAGTTTCAACGGCACCCTCTATGTGGACAGCTATTTGCTGTCCTCCTCTGGCTACAGTGACTTCAATACAAAACCAAGGAGGCCCGTGCTCCATAGACCTACAGGGTAATTATGGTAACTTCCGGAGGATGTCCTCCAACCAATCAAATCTTTTGCAGTATGAACTAACATGTTGCCAACTCAATCAAAGGAACAGAGAATGAACCTAGTACCATGCATGCATGCGTGATTTAGAAGCTTGGTGAGTTGGTGACATTGACATTAGTTGGATAGATTGAGAGATTGAGATAGTGATTAGTGATAGTTGAGAATTTTGGGGATATTATTCAATTCAAATTAGTTTCTTCAAACTACAGGAGAAGGAGGAGGTAGATTATATTATTAGTTCCTTGGTTTTATAACTTACAATTTATTTAAATTTGCCTTGCTAACCAGAGTGCACTTTTCTCCGCCCGGATGGTTAGCTAAGGCTAACGTCAATGTAGTGGATTTTTTGTTGAGGAAACCCTTTCATTGCCCACGTCAAATTCAAGTGTCTTTGAAAAAGCTGCATCGATCATGTAATAGACGATGGTCTGCGTATTCAAACTGCACAACACAAATAGAAGGTAAGAATAAACAGGGATGTTCAAAAGCAGTTTTTTGATACTACTGCATTTTTGGGGCATGTAAGATTTGGCTTTTAGAGGGCACAATGAGAGGGAAAGTTCCACTAACAAGGGGAACTACAAGGAGCTTGCAGAAGTAATTGCATGTTATGATGATTTACTTGCCGATCATATGGACATTTCTACTGTCTTCTCTGGGATGTCAACATCAATTCAGAATGATTTGATAGCTTCCATCACATCATCCATTAAAAGTGAGATTAAAAGAGAGGTTGACTCAGTGCATTTTCTAGCAGTTGTCAGTTATCGTTAGGTATGTGGATGACCAGGTCTTTATTCGGGGAACGTTTCTTGGGCTACTTTGATGTATCAAGTGGGCATAATGCGCAGTCTGTGTTTGACTTTGTGAATTCTGAGATGTCTGAGTTTAACTTAATGGAGAAACTTGTTGGCCAAACCTATGACCCTGTGTTTACAAACGTCGATATCTACTTTGCTTTTGTGGCACAGTCGATGCCATGCAGGGCTACGGGCCAGAAGGTTGAAGGTTCGAGTACCACCGCAGAGGAGCTCACCCTCCCTGCCTGTTTCATTACTTCACGATCAGAGCCTGTAGCAGACAATGATCAGTTAGGGGGTAATCTGATTTTAACATTTTGATGCCATATTTATTATTATATAAAATATTATCCACCAACTGGTTTCTGTGCTAATGCACCACAATAAACAGATACTGACTTTGGGCACTTCAATATCATGGTTTGCATTTTCAACACCACTATATATAGACTATGTCAGTCTAGACAAACAGAAAAACACATCCCTCCCTACCTTGTAGGCTTACCCAGTATCGATGGCTTGGCTTGAGAATATCTGAATGTCATTGAACTTTGTGGGGTTTTGGAACAAATGTCTCTTTCCATTCATCAAATTGCCACTGCACAGTTTGGGTTGAAAAAATACAAATATTCACAAATAATTTTAAAAGTGACCTGGATTGCACAATAAAGGGACTTTATTTCCATTGTGATCCCTACATTTGCTGCAGTATATGCTACAGTAATATAAGGACTGAATGTGCGTCTAATTTACACATCGCCATCTGCCTTTGGGATCAACTTATTTTTTAACATAGCTACAGCTATGGGCTTTTATGTTTTTCTATCGTGCATAATGTGCTGTAGCCTATATCATAGGCTATGTATTGGATAACGGCAAAATCATTTGGGCATTTGTGGGCTAGGGCTTATAAAATGTATTTAACGTATGGTTCATCAGGCTCAGGTAGCATCAGATTTTAATATTCATGCCGATCAAAGCTCTAATCAAATTGAGATATATAAATATGCTTTAGTATGACACTTCTGATTTTGGCTGGAAATACTGGGTTACCCGGGAGAAAAGTTATTATTCTCGGGATGGAGAATGTGTAAAATACCAGGAAAATATTCAATCCTAGTCTGTAGCTTGTTTTGTTGCTGTTTCGGGCTGCTGGTGAACCATGATGTGCAAGCCTAATCAAAGTGACACTTGACTAGTGCACTTGACAGAGTCTTGAGGGTGTCTATAGGTTTCCATCCAGTTGGTGATAGATTTTCATGCAAATATTCTAAAATATGCATAAAACAATATGCACATTTCAGTGTGTTCTTTTTTTGCGTGTGATCAACGATGCATTCCAATTCTGTTGAAAACGTTTCTTAAATGGAAGCAAACGGAACGAAACTGGGATAAACATACTTGAATTTGTCCAACAGAAACTCTTCTTTGCAACTGTTGGACTAATGATTACAACCTAGATCAGCTAAATGCAGGCCAGATTGTGCAAGGTGGTATTGAATGTGTCAACGTCTGTTACCTTGATTACAAATATATCTCTCGATCTGTGAACCTACGTTGTAAACATTCATTCATAGGCTAGGTTGTAGCAACTTCATGATATAAATGGTAAAACAAAATGTAAGTATCATGTAGTAGCCTAAACCTATCGATGTTACATTGAGCTGGGTGAATGGAATATGAATGACAGCTCTAGCTGGGCCATTCAGAGACATTCAGAGACTTGTCCTAAAACCACTCCCTGACATAGGCCCTTCTACTTGATTGCTCAAGAAGAGTCTTGGTGGCCAACATTTTCCATTTACGGATGATGTAGGCCACTGTGTTAATGGGGACCTTCATTGCTGCAGATGTTTTGGTACCCTTCCTCAGATCTGTGCCTCGACAGAATCCTGTCTCAGAGCTCTATGGACAATTTTTTCGACCTCATGGCTTGATTTTTGCTTTGACATACACTGTCAAATGTGGGACCTTATATAGACAGGTGTGTGCCTATCCAAATCATTACCAATCAATTGAATTTACCACAGGTGTAGTCCAATCAAGTTGTAGAAACATCTCAAGGATAATCAATGGAAACAGGATGCACCTGAGCTCAATTTTGAGTCTCATAGCAAAGGGCCTGTGCACTTATGTAAATAAAGTATTTCACAATTTACATTGTTATAAATTTGCAAACATTCCTAAAAACCAGTTTTCGCTTTGTCATTATGGGGTATTTTGTGTAGATTGATTAGGATTTAATTTATTTAATACATATTAGAATAAGGCTGTAACTTAACAAAAAAGGGAAGGGGTCAGAATACTTTCCAAATGCGCTGTCTAAAACAACAATTGATGCATCAATCCGTTAGTTTCAATTCAAGCTATTACATAAAATACTTGCTACAAAAAGAATGCTCAACATACTTGTCATTGAAAAGTCAGCCCTGTGCAGATTCAATAGAGCATCGGTGGCTCGCTTTTGGAGTGAGGTCTGGGAATGGTTGTTATGTCATAATATCAGGGTTCAGATGGACCTGCAAACTATGTTGTTAGGGGATCTAGAAAAATCACGACCAGTCAATGGGAAATATCATTATACTTTTGGGTAAAGTATTTATTTTTACAGATATATCGGTAGAAATGCTAGAAACAGGGAGGTTCAAGACCCTCATGAACAGTGTTGTAGTGTCTCGAGTCTGGTCTCAAGACCACATATTGAGGTCTCGGCCTTGTCTCGGTGTCGGATACATTTGTACTCGGTCTTTACTCGGTCTTGGACAGACATTGAGGACTTGTAATTTCTTCCCTAGACCAGCCGAGATCAGCAGAGTTAAAAACGCATCATTATCAGCTTCCATTCAGTCAGCGCAAAAAAACGCTTCGCCAGGCAAAATATATACACCCCTTTCTTGAAACATTAATATTTTAACAGCCTTATCTATAATAGACATACTTGCACAGTGGCGAACCTATAGGCCTTTAGTTTCTGACAGGTTGGTGATTCTGAAAGGACAGCAACCGTAATACCAGCGCACTCATGTAGGAGAGTGCACTTTTGGTAAAACACAAAGGGCCAGTGACTTAGTGGAGGTTATACGCAGGTATAAACCGTATACCCACTTTTCTTTCAGTGGACATTGCGTATACTCACTTCTTAATCCCTAATTATGCGTAGCGTAATGGAGGTATTCGATCTATCAATTATGTAGTACAATAGAGGAATCATGCACAAAGTAGCCTACACAATCGCAACGCATGTGAAGTATATTCCCGTGTGCCGCACACATAGCCTAGTTTCATCTGAATATCATCTGCAGGAAGGAAAGGTGTGCAGCTCTCAACTTCTATTGGCATGGAGCAGCTCCCAGAAGAATGACATCTGTAGCCGGTAGGGTAGGAAAGATCTTTCAATTTATGAGATCTACTAGGAAATGCTAACTAGGGCAACAATGGGTCTGCAAACCAGGTACTGAAAAGGTTTAATCCGAAGTGTTGGTTAGTAGGCTATTTGTGATCTTGGCTGTTTGCATCAGGGGTGTAGACATGGATGGGCCTGGGTGGACACAGACCCACCCGCTAGGGAGCCAGTCCCAAACAGATTGTGGTTTAAGCATTGTCGTGGACTTAAACCATCAAATGTGTGTATTTTTTCTATTAAAAAAAGTGTGATTTTGAGAGTGAAAATCTGAAAGAGCAATAGGAAAGCTCATAAAAAAACATAGGAAAACATGGGATTTTTCAAGCAGGGTCGTTTGAGAACTTTTTGGCAAAATTACTGTAGAGTATACCCACTTCTCCAAGCACCACTGCACCACTGCACAGGGCCGATGGAAAAACAGCAGTCACAGCATGAAAGGTTAAAGGATAAGCAGTCCATAAACCCTGACATAATAAGCCAGTAGGTCCCAATCATAAGAATACAAAAACAGTTTAAAGTGGAACTGGCATCGCTTTAACTACTTTGCAGATATGAAACAAACAGACAATCATAATATCAGTCAACCACAGTTTATGCTACAAAACCAACTTCATAAGAGGTTTTAAAAACAGGTTATATTTGACTCAACGTTCCATGATGGAACTTTTTTTCTTCTTCAGTGTTAACCCTTTCCTTTCCAACAAAAAGGGTTGGAAAAACATTTAGATACAAAAAAATAAAAATAAGGGGGATTAGAAATTATGCAAACAATTTAACTGATAGAACCCCAAATCTATCTGCAATATTAAACTGATAAAAAAACAACACTAACTTAATACTGTAATGCCGTAATGCCGCAATACTGAAATGTTGTAACACTGTAATGATGGAACACTGTAACGTTGTAACAATGTAATGCCGTAACACTGTGACGTTGTAATGCTGTCACACTATAACACTGTAAAGTTTTAATACTGTAATGCTGCAACATTGCTAACGTTGTAACACTGCAACTCAGTAAATCTGTAATGCTGTAATGCTATAACTAGTCCCTTACCCACAGGGAGAGATTAAGCAGAAAGCAAGCCCAGGCCAACCAACAGAGGAGAGATACATTCAAATAATGGCAAAAAGATCAGCTCTCGATAGAAAGTTTCGAAACATTTATTGAATTTTTACTGGAAAATTGTCACATGTAAAAAATAAATAAAACAAAGTACATCATAAGCCTATATACCGGTGCCAAGAACTCTAATATAGTTCTACAGTGGAGCAGTACAGTGGTGGGAATAATCCATCACTTTCTCCTCACTTCCCTGCACTGCACGCTTACACAGAGAGAAAAGAGAGAGAGGAAGACAGAGAGAGAGAGAGAGAGAGAGAGAGAGAGAGAGAGAGAGAGAGAGAGAGAGACAGACAGATACAGAGACAGAGATGGAAAGAGCACTTGGGGGACGTTCCATGGAACACATTACATTAGAGCAGTATTTAACGTCGAACGTGTTAAGGCCTCTAGAAGTCCTGTCTGTAATGTCCTTGTACATCTGACTTGCTGAATGAATGTTGAGTGCAGGACTAGGAGTAGATAACCAGGGTTAGAATGTGAAAATAGAATAATGAGCCTGGACAAAAGGAAGATGGATCACATTAATCTAAGCTGCAGAGGATTTATTTATTACACAGTGAGTAGCTAGCTCCAGTACTGCAGATGGTTGTGTGGCTGACACTGCAGCCTTGGCGTTTGATGGGCAATTAGCAAGGGTGCTCTCGCCTGAGTTTGTATCATGATGATCCATTCCTTTCCGCACTGTAATTATGTGTATAAGGCTCCTCATTTGGAAAACATTGAACTCATCAATCTTTTTGCACCCGTTTTCTAATTCGTCCCATTGAGAGAACCCTGGGGGACACCCAAACCGCACACTTAATTGCCCTCTTTCCAGACAGCCCCTAATTACAACCCCAGCACTTTAGATCTCGTTAGGAAAAAGATAAAGATCCTCCTCACTCTTCTTCTTTTTGTACAGCAGTGCTCTCTGTGCATAAAGGAAGAGAGAGGGAGAGGGAGTGAGAGAGATAGAGAGAAAGGGAGAGCAGAGAGAGGGAGAGAGACGGAAAATGAGAGAGAGAGTGAGAGAAAAAGAAAAATTCCCTTGTCACCTTGCTCTCTGGCAGCTGCACCCTGGATAAACAAACATGCGTCGCTGCACATCAGTCAGACAGCTCGGCTCTACACTGCTCTGCTCAACTCTGGGGTTTGATTAAAAAGCTCCCTGTTCTATATCACTGTGGCCTTGCTGCCCCCAGCACACAAATAAATGAATTAATAAATAGCTTTGGTTGTACTAACGGGGCGACTGGCTGAGCGTTGGTGCTGTGGCTGGGTGGCTATAATGGAACACTGTAACACTATAAAGGCTAGTGGTATAGTTAGTGGGTCCCTTTGACTGAGTGAATGGCACTAGGTGACGCACATGCACAGACGCACACACGCACACACACACACACACACACACACACACACACACACACACACACACACACACACACACACACACACACACACACACACACACACGCAAACACACAGAGAGAGTGGTATCTAGGTATTGTAGATCAGTAGATCAGTTGGGTTTGGGATCAGCATCCAATGTTCAAAGGATTACAAACAAGGCAACATTCCGTCCCGTCCTCTCCTCCTGTTCTCCCTCTTGACTAGGTATCCCCTTTCCCTTACTTCCTCTCTCCTCCTTTTCTCACAATCAACTACTACATCACTGGCAAGAGTGCAGGTGTTGTGTCCGGCCTCGATGCTAACCATCCACGTTCAGAGTAGAAAGGTAAAACAACTGTCAAATAGACACTGTATTTCTGTAGCTGTGTTCTGAGAGTAGGCTAATATAAGAGCTATGGTGAATGTAAGGTTGGCAACGAGCTGTTCAGCACATAGAAGAATAGCAGTGGGTCTAGAGCAAGCAGAGCGGCATTTTTCATGCTGGGGATGGGAGCTGGCGGTCAGACAGACTTTATGATTAAAATGTATTTTTGTCCTGCAGATTATTAGGAAACGGTTAAAAACACCTCTTTGTCGCATTATTGACTCACTCTCAGCATTCACTGCTTCAAGTTAAGTAGCCTACCTCTCGTCTCCTAGTTGGGCATGCAACATCAAGTGAGCCTATATGTGCTGTCTCAATGAAATAGAGTAGGCTGCGGCTACCTATGCATGGGCGGAGAATCTTGTGGCAGTTATCTTTCCAAGGAAATTAACTCAACCAATGTGAGTCGAGGTGCAATCCCCCAAAAATGTATCCTAATTGAAAAGGCGCTACACTCGCATACCATAGTGAGCGAGCGTTGCGCGTTTTTCTTTTCAATAAATATCGATTGGCCATTTATTTGTCTCTGCCTGCAAATCATCCCGCTCCTTAAAGGTAGGCTATATCCTATCTGCAAGACGTAGCTCAAGAGAAAGTGTAAGTGATCGCTTTTTGCTGCTTTAAGTTGCCTTACCTCTCCTCTTGGGCTTGTGAGATCAGGTGCGCGTGGTCTAAATTAAGCCAGATCACCCATGATACAAGTCCGTATTTGACGTCCATCCATGTCTGAGGACGTTGGGAGATGACGTGGAAACCTGCCACTAGGGGCAACCGTAAGCACTGTTCACTTCAAATAGGTTTCGGTTTTGCTAGGGTGTTGTGGATGGGGATGTTGGATGGGTGTAAACATCTGCCTCTGATTCCAAAGGTTGTATGTTTGAATCCAGGGATAGAAAGTTGTTTTAGTCTAGCTAGCTAAGTTAGCTAAACAACTGCTGGTAGCCATATCTATGACTAAAAATAAAATAAGTTTTGCAATTTGAGATATATTGTATCTTGATTGTAACACCTTCTCTTTTTAGTCGTAGATATGGCTACTAAATAGCGAACTATAACGTTACAACCAGCCACCTAAAGCTAGGTTTACCAGCAAATGATAGCACATGACTGGAGTTGGCTAGCTAGTTAGCCTGGCACCTGCTAACTTGTTACTCTGCGCCAGGTCTCGCATTTGTAACTTTTAGGCAAACGTGTAACATCAGCAACTGTAAATAGCTTTACTAGCTAGCTATGTAACATAATTGTTGAGGGTTGACATCGGTTATGATTATGACTGTGGATACTCTTCAAAATCACAAAATTATAGGCAAGATAGGATTCCAAACAGATGTAAATAACAATTATTGCTAAGTTTGCTAGCTGACAGTGAGGAGAAACAATAATACAACAATTTAACTGTTGTAAAACTGATAAGCTGGTTTTACTATTAAAATGTTTGCATAAGCATGCCTGTTAGACATGGCTGTAACTAGATACTGTCTGCCAACCTACCTAGGCTAATTTGTACAGTCTGGTAACTGTGCAAAGGTTGAGGGTTATGCCATATTTCTTTCTATTAGGCTAGATGTTGTTGTAAATGTAATCTCTGTGCCTGTGCACATGTATGCATGTTCAACTAGTCTACTCTAATGTTGTTATGCTGGCACAGTTCAACTGTCCTTCAAACTGTGCAGTGGAGAATAATTTATTATCTTTTTTTGTCTTATGGACAATACCGTGTGGTGCCTGGGCTTCGTCCTGGAGAGGATTCTTGGAGAAAAACAGAATACCTTTGCCTGTTGTGTCATTGTAGCAGAACTGTATCCCGTGAGCTGCATTCATCTTGATGGATTGAACATTATGCTGGATGTCAAGCAGAAGATGACTCAAGAGGAGCTGAATGGCAGTTTGGTCATGACAACACTCCTCCCACAGCTGTACAAGTGTTCCCTGAACTGTAATTTCATCATGACCATATCTCCCATCATCTGTTGATCACCAAGTATTTTAGCTACAGATTGTTACACCAGATAATGTAATTCAACCAAAGATTTTTGATGCCATTAACGGGAGTCACAGGATAGGTGCTGTTCAGTGTGCCCCCTCCCTATAATATAGCTGACAGATCTTCTTATAAAAGTTATGATTAAATGTGGGCTTAAAAAAAGTTGAGTAATTATTTTAACATCTGAAAGAAATTGTTTAAAACAGGACAAATCTGAGGGGGCACGTGCCCTTGTGCCCCTTATGGCATGATGTCATCTTTATGCACACACACACACACTGTGTGCACACACACACATCCCTGTGGCCTGGGCTAAATATCAAGGTTGAACAAACACCACCTGAGCCATGTGTACCTGGGCCAGACCACACAGCTGGCCCACACTGAAACTAATGACCGGGTTCGACAGGGATAGAGAACACACACACGGAGGCATGCACGCACACCAGCACGCCCGCACGCACACACAGGCAAGAAAGTCTAGTGATGCACAAAGGAAGAGTAAGGACAAGGTAAAGTACACTGAGTAACTACTGTGCATACACAAGCATGCCAAAACACACACGCATGCACGCAAACACACAGACACACGCAAGGAAGAGTAAAGACAAGGTAAAGTACACTGAGTTACCGAAAACTATTATGTATATAAAAGGAACGAAAGATGGTGAAATTAGGCTTGGCTATTTTTTCAATAAAGAAAAGTACTTTGAGAACATGAAGTTCTGAGTAACTACACGCAGCCTTCTTTTTACAGAGTTTTTTTCTTTAAGTGTATCTACACATGACCATGACAAGCACCTACTTGTCAAGTTAAAGTCAACTTTCCAGGTTTATCTGGGCTGATTGAAAGGTACTGTAGGTCTCTTACTGAGTAATTTAGGAGCCCAATCGACAAATGAGATACATCCCAATGAGGGCCTCAGGACTGGGCTTTTTAGTATTCAAGAGGGACTGTTAGAGCCACAGTAAGGAAGGTTGATGTTGATTTAACAGGTTTAACAGACTAGGATGAAAAAAGCAGTTTTACTGAGGGATTATTGACATCATTTTAGTGGGGTAATATTAAATCAAGTACTGTATATTATATATACCTCACATGCAAACCATAATAAGACTACGCAATTAGCTTATTAAAATGTTTTTCTGACTCCATAAAAATTATTTAGCAATATGCAAGAAACTGTAGTTGACTTGCAGTAATTGTCCAGAAAGAACTAAGAATTGTTTATATCAGTGGCAGATATTTAATTACGTTGTACAAGGCATAAAGTGTAAGATACAAGACAATACTGACATCAACATGGCATTCACAATCTAGGCATACAAAACTTACAGTTAAAAGCCAAAGCATGACCAAAAAGATGCCTACTAGGCCAGAGGCATAGAAGGCTATGGAATTAGAATTGATCATACAACCGTTCTTCATGGACAGGATACACGATAAGAGGAAGATCAAAGGCATTTCATTCATTTCACCATTGACCAATCAAACTGTACCAAGTTACAGTAACCTGATCACACAGGCCTAATCCCCACAGGATGTCAACAGCATCTCAAGGCTTATGAGGGAGATGACAATAGAGTTATCCTTGTACAGATACAAATTACCACAGAGATCATACATCCATATAGATAGCATCAGAGTTCTCTTCAGAGGACAAGTTTCAGATAGATTCCAAACAAGGATGATATAGTGTTATTCTAACACACATTTCTGTGGTCAATTCTCTGGTTCCTGTTAGAAAGAGAGATACAACAGGAAGGGCTGCCTCGCACTTGAGAATTGTATCGGGCCATTTGCCATGCAGACCCAGAGGTGACAAAGAGCACATCGATTAGGGCAGAGCTTACATCATCATAAATGTCTTATTTAATGAATAACATATTGGGAGTCGCTGTCCATCACAATTACTTAATGTGTGTGTGTGTGTGTGTGTGTGTGTGTGTGTGTGTGTGTGTGTGTGTGTGTGTGTGTGTGTGTGTGTGTGTGTGTGTGTGTGGGGTTTAGCCCATCTGTGCATGTGTAACAGGGTGGAGGTGCCTCTATTACATGATAAACAGTAGGAATGTGATTGTGAACCGTGAGCTTTCTATTGGTAAATTTGAACAGATTGTTTCTGGTTGCCTTCCCCTGCTCAGATGTTGCATGCGTCAACCAATGGTTGCGTGCCACGTCATCGACTGTGCTGTTGAGCACCGGATAGTAAGATCTGGCATGCGTCAGCAGCGCCTGGTCATAGGAACGCTCCATCTGTGTTTGTGTTAATTGATTGCAGGTGTGATTGTGACAGCACCTCCATCTGTTATCATAGGTGGAGGTGCTGTCACAATTGTACTACCAGGACCCATCTTTTTTCAGTCTCTGTGTATTTGAAAGTGCTAATTGTCAGTATTCGGAGTTCAAATTGTTTTGTGACTGTGTAGGACAGGCAGCAAAGGTATTTCTTGTGTTTTACTGTTTACTTATCTGAGACCATTGAGTGCCTACTTTTAAGATTTGCTGTGCCTTTTGAGACTTTTCGTCCTAGAGAATTGAACATTGCATGTGAACACTGAATTATTGCCTTTGTAATAAAGACTTGAGACTCACATGCAAACCTGCACAAGCTACACATCCCACGCGTGTGAACGAACATCTGCGTAGCCAAAGGCTAAAATAGAACTTGGTTCTATTTGAGATGCTCCATGCACTGCACGTACCCTCCTTATTGGATATCAGGAACATACAGCCCCACGTGGATGCTTGAAAGACAAACGAGGAGAGATTAATTAAAGATTACTAACTAAACTAAATAGGTTTCCCTTTTAATCTGTGGATTAATCATCAGCGTTCTGATCTTTGTCTCTCTGTGATCTCCACAGCACAGTGAATAAATTACCTCTCGAATTGTTGTATTTTCATCTTTAAGGTAATTACCATGTTTGAATCTGGTCTGAGATGCCTTTTGTCAGGTAATCTCACGCTGAGAAGCCATAAAGAGATATAAAATCTAAATCAAATCAAATGTTATTTGTCGCAGGTGCAGCAACATGCTTATGTTTCTATCTCCAACAGTACAGTAATACCTAACAATACACACAAATCCCCCAAATAAAGAAATTCTGAAATATCTAACCGGCCTCCTAACGGCAGACCACGTGTATGGCGTTGTGTGGGTGAGCGGTTTGCTGATACCAACATTGTTAACAAAGTGCCCCATGGTGGCGGTGGTGTTATGGTATGGGCAGGCAATGGCTACAGATGACGAACACAATTGCATTTCACTGATGGCAATTTGAAGGCACAGAGACACCATGACAAAATCCTGAGGCCCAATGTCGTGCCATTCATCTGTCGCCATCACCTCATGTTTCAGCACGATAATGCACGGCCCCAAATTGCCATCTGTGGAGATGGGAGAACCTTCCAGAAGGACAACAATCTCTGCAGCACTCCACCAATCAGACCTTTATGGTAGAGTGGAATCCACTCCTCAGTAAAAGGCAGATGACAGCCCGCTTGGAGTTTGCCAAAAGGCACCTGAAGGTCTCTCAGACCATTAGAAACAAGATTCTCTGGTCTGATGAAACCAAGATTGAACTCTTTGGCCTGAATGCCAAGTGTCACGTCTGGAGGAAACCTGTCACCATCCCTACGGTGAAGCATGGTGGTGGAAGCATCATGCTGTGGGTATGTTTTTCAGCTACAGGGACTGTCAGGGTTGAGGCAAAGTACATAGAGATCCTAGATGAAAACCTGGTCCAAAGTGCTTAGGACCTCAGAATGGGGTGAAGGTTTACCTTCCAACAGGACAACAACCCGAAGCACACAGTCAAGACAACGCGGGAGTGGCTTCGGGACAAGTCTCTGAATGTCCTTGAGTGGCCCAGCCAGAGCCCGGACTTGAACCCGACTCGATCTCTGGAGAGGCCTGAAAATAGCTGTGCAGCAATGCTCCCCATCCAACCTGACAGATCTTGAGAAGATCTGCAGAAAAGAATGGGATAAACTCCACAAATACAGGTGGTGTCATACCCAAGAAGACTCAAGGCTGTAATCATTGACAAAGGTGCTTCAACAAAGTACTGAGTAAAGGGTCTGAATTCTTATGTAAATGTGTTTTTTCCCCAATTTTATTTTATAAATTTGCAGAAATTTGAAAAACCTACTTTTGCTTTGTCATTATGGGGTATTGTGTGTAGATTGATAAGAAAAAAACAAAAATTTCATTCATTATATAATGTGACATCTGCTCCTGCCACGCCCTCTAGTGCTCATCATGTGTCTTCATGACCTTCCGCCACTCCCCTAGTGCTCTCTCCCTCTCCCTCTGTGTGTGTGTGTGTGATTGTGTGGGCGGAGACAGGTGTGCTGGAGTCCCCACCAGCTGCAACCTGTTCCGTAATCAAGACCTCTGCAAATACTCAGTCCTGCCACTTCCACACTGCCAGGTCGTAATCTCTGCTCAGTCAGTCCATGTTTCTAGCCGTTTGTTCCTGTTTTCCTTTGCCTGATGCTGTTTTCCTCTCCGCTATAGTTCTGCCAACTCTGACTCTGGTCCCTGTCTCCAGTCTGATTTCTCGTCAGTCCTGCTACTCCGTCCTGGATTCTCCACTCTACGCTCCCTTGGATTCCCCTCCGGACCGGCTTACCCTGTCCCAACCCCTCTCGCTCCAGCCTCAGCCTCCACACCTGGTTTCCGGCAACCCGCCCAAGCTTCCCCTGGCCTGCACTCAATCTTCCCCCCATGGTTCAATAAATACCTTGGTTTCCTCATCCCAGTCTCCTTGTCTGAATCTGTTCTTGGATTCACCTGTTCCGCTCCGCGTGACATAATGAAGCTGTAACGTAACAAAATGTGGAAAAAGTCAAGGGGTCTGAATACTTTCCAAAATCACTGTGTGTGTGTCTGTATAGACAGTATATTAATAGAAAAGGTGTGTACAGTATTAGTAAAACAGTATGTAAA
Source organism: Brachymystax lenok tsinlingensis (assembly GCA_030435695.1). Classification (NCBI taxonomy): domain Eukaryota; kingdom Metazoa; phylum Chordata; class Actinopteri; order Salmoniformes; family Salmonidae; genus Brachymystax; species Brachymystax lenok. The sequence continues at coordinate 6,496,710 of CM059796.1, read as the reverse complement.
CATTATTAAAGTTACCAGTGTTCAATGACTATGTACTGTACATTGGGCAAGAGTCTCCAAGGTGCAAAGTCAAAGTCACCATTATTAGTCAGTTGTACAACCGAATGCCTTCAACCGAAATGTGTCTTCCGCATTTAACCCAACCCCTCTGAATCAGAGAGGTGCGGGGGGCTGCCTTAATCGACATCCACGTCTTGGCGCCCGGGAACAGTGGGTTAACTGCCTTGTTCAGGGGCAGAACGACAGATTTTTTCCTTGTCAGCTCGGGGATTCGAACTTGCAACCCTCCGGTTACAAGTCCAACGCTCTAACCACTAGGCTACCTGCCGCAAGGTAGAGTACCAGGGGTAGCTGGATTGTAACAGTAACTTAGGTTTAGGGCAGGCTACTGGGTGGAGGCCAGCTAATGGTGACTATTAAACAGTCTGATGGCCTGGCGATAGAAGCTGTTTTTCAGTCTATGGGTCCCAGCGTTGATGCAACTGTACTGTCAAGATGGTTGCAGGTTGAACAGACCGTGGCTCGGGGGGCCAAGACAAATTTATTCAACCTCCTGAGGTTGAAGAGGCGCTGTTGCTCCTTCTTCACCACACTATCTGTGTTAAAGGACCATTTCAGGTTGTCACTGACGTGCACACCGAGGAACTTTAAGCTTTTCACCCTCTCCACTGAGGCCCCGTCAATGTGGATGGTGGCGTGCTCTCTCTACTGTCTCCTGAAATCCACGATCAGCACCTCCGTTTTGTTGACGTTGAGGGAGAGGTTATTTTCCTGGCACCACATCGCCAGTGCCCTCACCTCCTCCTTGTAGGCCGTCTCATCGTTGTTGGTAATCAGGCCTTCCACTGTCATCAGCAAACTTGACGATTGAGTTGGAGACGTGAGTGAACACGCGGTCATGGGTCAACAGGGAATATATATATATATATATATTTTTTTTTTTTACCAGGCAAGTCAGCTAAGAACAAAATCTTATTTTCAATGACGGCCTAGGAACAGTGGGTTAACTGCCTTGTTCAGGGGCAGAATGGTTACTAGTCCAACGCTCTAACCACTAGGCTACCTGCCGCCCCTGCCGCTCCAGCTACCTGCCGCCCCAGTATAGTAGGGGGCTGAGCACAAACCCTTGTTGGGCCCCCATGTTGAGGACCAGCGTGGTGGAGGTATTGTTGCCTACCTTCACCACCTGAGAAGGAGTGTGTGTGGGTGTATGTGAGAGTGAACTGGCATCATGCATGCTTGTTTGTGGTGTGTGTGGTGTGAGTGTGTGTGTGTGTGCTTTCCCGGCATCAAGCATGCCTGCGTGTGTGTGTGCTGCGTCATGCATGGCAGTGTGTGTGTGTGGAGAGGGGGTTGTCATCTCATACCTTCTGATGTTGAATCTTAACATGATCTGAATGATTATCCTGCTTCAATCACTTTGTCTCACATCAGCCCAGAGAGGCTGCATGCATCATGGTGAACATTACAGCTAGGTTTGTAAAAGTCTGGAAACTTCCAAGATTTTCCAGAAATTCCTGTTGGAAGATTCCTGGAATCAGGAGGGAATAAGCAGGATTATCCAGAATCCTCCAACCAGGATTTTGCGAAATTTACTCTAATTTTGCATCTCTAGTTACAGTTGAGGTTTTCTGCTGCATCAAATACATTTTACAGAAAAGAATAGAGAACATTTCACAGTATACATTTAGTATTTACAGTATAAATGTCATTCAAGACTTCTTCCTGGGTACAAACTGGTTTTCACAGATAGGAGAAGCCTGGAAATCATGTAACCATTTTCACAATAGTTTTTAATGTTTGTTGTTGTGTACTGTCCCAATTTGATGCAATGCAATTTTTCTTGGTCTGAATCACCAAAAACGGTCTTTGTTTTGTTTGTTGTACAACTTGATAAGATGAATAAACCATGATTGGTGTGTCATGGTGATAGCTGTTCTGTAAAAATCATTGGTGGTCGTCAACTGGATTTATTAGATAAGCAGAATAACAATAATTTTAAATACTCTAGCTCAATTAATAGCTCAGTGAATTAAGTGTCTTGAACATGTCCGATACCTGCTGTGGCAATTTTTGCACTTTATTATAGAGCAGTAAAACAATTATGGATAATAAACCTTGAGTCTTTTTTAACAACATGCAAAAACCGATCAGATTGTTTTTGAATATACGGCGAGGTAGACCTTAATAAATGAGAATATCAAACAACTGCATGGGGCTAATTAAAAAATAGATATTTAGATGTTAAATCTTAACGTTATAGTTATAGAAAACAAATAGAGAAATAGACACCACTTTGTTTCACAGATTTTTGGTATGTCGATGGCTTATGTACTTTATCAAGATGTTCAGGGCTGTCTTGTCCAGAGGGGATAGGGGGTAAAATATTGTTTTAAAAGCCTTTATCACAATGGTGTCTGTACAGAAAAAGAGAAAATGCAATACACCACTGGGTTTCATGAAATAGTGCACTACTTTTGACAAGGGGCCATAGGGCACAATGTAGTGAATAGGGTGCCATTTGGGATGCCGCCTGGGCCGTCATCAAAAAGCCAATAGACTCCCCTTCACTTGTTTAGCTCCTCTATTTTTGTGCTCCAAATGAATATCAATGTCACACAATAATTTCCACTGAGGACAGAACACACACATACACACAGGAACCCAATCTATCACTCACACACAGTTGATATGGCCAGAAATAATATCCTTTCTTTTGCTAACCCACATTAATATTCTGTTGTCATACAAAACAAGATTATTGTATCATTTCCTCCCTATTTGATGTATAATCACCATCGTAATGTAACAATGATTAAAAAAAAATTGCATACCCCCGTCGTGACAGTTTCCCTATTAATAACGTGTCAGAATCAGACCTACAGTTGAAGTCAGAAGTTTACATACACTTAGGTTGGAGTCATTAAAACTTGTTTTTCAACCACTCCACACATTTCTTGTTAACAAACTATAGTTTTTGCAAGTCGGTTAGGACATCTACTTTGTGCATGACACAAGTATTGTTGACCAACAATTGTTGACAGACAGATTATTTCACTTATAATTCACTGTATCACAATTCCAGTGGGTCAGAAGTTTATATACACTAAGTTGACTGTGACTTTAAACAGCTTAGAAAATTGCATAAAATTATGTCATGGCTTTAGAAGCTTCTGATAGGCTAATTTACATCATTTGAGTCAATTGGAGGTGTACCTATGGATGTATTTCAATGCCTACCTTCAAACTCAGTGCCTCTTTGCTTGACATCATGGGAAAATCAAAGAAATCAGCCAAGACCTCAGAAATAAAATTGTAGATCTCCACAAGTCTGGTTCATCCTTGTGAGCAATTTCCAAATGCCTGAAGGTACCACGTTCATCTGTACGAACAATGGTTGGCAAGTATAAACACCATGGGACCACGCAACCATCATATCGCTCAGGAAAGAGATGGGTTCTGTCTCCTAGAGATGAACGTACCTTGGTGAGAAAAGTGCAAATCAATCCCAGAACAACATCAAAGGACCTTGTGAAGATGCTGGAGGAAATAGGTACAAAAGTATCTATATCCACAGTAAAACGAGTCCTATATCGACATAACCTGAATGGCCGCTCAGCAAGGAAGAAGCCACTGCTCCAAAAGCGCCATAAAAATAGCCAGATTACGGTTTGCAACTGCACATGGGGACAAATATCGTACTTTTTGGAGAAATGTCCTCTGGTCTGATAAAACAAAAACAGAACTGTTTGGCCATAAATAATCTCAAGATATCAGTCAGGAAGTTAAAGCTTGGTCGCTAATGGGTCTTCCAAATGGACAATGACCCCAAGCATACTTCCAAAGTTGTGGAAAAATGGCTTAAGGACAACAAAGTCAAGGTATTGGAGTGGCCATCACAAAGCCCTGACCTCAATCCTATAGAAAATGTGTGGGCAGAACTGAAAAAGTGTGTGCGAGCAAGGAGGCCTTCAAACCTCACTCAGTTACACCAGCTCTGTCAGCAGGAATGGGCCAAAATTCACCCAACATATTGTGGGAAGGTTGTGGAAGGCTACCCTAAACATTTGACCCAAGTTAAACAATTTAAAGGCAATATTACCAAATACTAATTGAGTGTATGTGAACTTTTGACCCACAAGAACTAAAAGCTGAAATAAATCATTCTCTCTACTATTATTCTGACATTTCACAATCTTAAAATAAAGTGGTGATCCTAACTGACCTTAGACAGGGACATTTTACTAGGATTAAATATCAGGAATTGTGAAAAACTGAGTTTAAATGTATTTGGCTAAGGTGTATGTAAACTTCCGACTTCAACTGTATCTAACGATTATTAAGAGTTATGGCAGTGTGGGGGGCTGCATCCCTCCCTCCCTGCTCCCAGCCCATCTTTATCAGGTGGTCATGGAGAATATTAAAAGGCCTGGTTTCCATTATAAAGGAAGGAACCTCAGTCAGTGTGGTTAATTCCCCCATCTGGTGATGAGGTGCAACGTCTACAAACTCTGAGTTGACTCACACCCCTATATGTTATCTCTCTCTATCATAATCCCAGCTGTCTTTTCTCTCTTTCAGACTTCTCTCTCTTTCTCTCTCTTTCTCCTTTCTCTATTATTTTCTGTCTCCCTACTTCTCTCTCTCCTCCCCCCCATCTTCTCTTTCCTCTCCTCTCTCTGTCTCATCTCTATGTGGAGTAGGGGTTTGGAGCATGTCAGTCTGTTTCTCTGAGACCATGCTTTGGATTAGGAAGTATGTTCAACACCTTGTACCTCAATCTGTTGTCGGCTTCTGTGTCTGAGTGCTGTTGAAAAAAAGGCACACAACCCCTAACAGTTTTAAACACACACAAGCCCTGACAGACTGGTCCAACAAAAGATGTGGAAAGTAATGGAGTTTGGGAATGTTGGGGTATATTCTCACGGGGTTCTGATTGACTGAGTCAGAGACGAAGATTTTACAGTGCGAGAGAATTCTTTAAGATTGCAACATTAGATAGGCAAAGTATTAAATAAAGGATAGCTGTATAGAATTTTGAAGAGGGGCTGTCTCATTCTCTCTCTGTCACACACACACCGGCATATATTATATTCAGACAGTTTCAAAACTGCAGTTGAAAAAAAAAGTGATCATGTCAGAAAGGTGCCAACTTAATTCTTACCCTTAGTGTTCCTACAACTTAATAGCATATTGCGCTTGAATACATCTAGAGACTAACACTAAAAACATTAAAACATACAATAGCTTTCTAGATCTGGATCGATATATAAACTATCAGAGTGGAAACTACCCTTTGCTGGCTGTGAGATGAACAGAGGAACAGAGGAGGTAGAGATACGCCGTGGGATCAGAGAGCACTGAGAGCCACATAACCCTGAAATCTCCAGGGCCGCCAGCCATGTCAGACAGCGTAGAGACAAGGACACGTGGACATATTTATAAACCAAATCAATTTGCATGGAGGCTAAATTACGTCAGTCAGAGAAATATATTCAAATCTGACCCGGAAAACTTTAACTCTGGATTACTAGTGAGATTTTAAACTCTCTTCAGAACCATCTTTCAGTAGAAGTTAGAAAATAAGGGTTCCAAAAGGTTTTTTTGGCTGTCTTCATAGGAGAACCCTTTTTGGTTCCAGGTAGAACCCTTTTGGGTGCCATGTAGAAGCCTCTGTGCAAAGGGTTCTACATGAAACCCAAAAGGGTTCTACCTGGAACCAAAACACTTTTACCTGGAAATCTCCTATGGGGACAGCCGGAGAAGCCTTTTAGGTTCTAAATAGCACCTTTTTTTGTAAGAGTGTAGGACAGATGGACTGACACGCGCACACACACACACACACACACACACACACACACACACACACACACACACACACACACACACACACACACACACACACACACACACACACACACACACACACACACACACACACACACACACACACACACACACACACACACACACACACACACACGAGTAGTCCTGTCAAGCCAATGGCAATCCTATTAAACAATGACACATGGTGGGTGGTGTGTTGTGTTGAAATATGACATGGAAACATGACAGGAGTCACCTTACTCAAGACAGTTGTTCACAGCTATCTAGTTTGATGTCATATCATACACCTTCAACAGATTCAACACAATCTCCTTTTCACCCATTTCACATATTCACATTTAGAATCCGTTTTTCTTGTACATCACTCACTTTTTATTTCTTCAACATACACCCCCATACCGTCACTGTATGTACTGAGATCATTTTCCCAAAAGGCCTAAACAAATCTGGTTTTCAGGGTGAAAAAAGCTACAAACTGAAAGAACTATCTCTGCTTTGAGTGAGCCAGTACAGGGGAATAATTCAATTTCAGCTAAAAGGAAAAACCAAACAACCTTGAAGTTTTACCTGCAGTACACAGAAAGTTATATCACATGAAAGGACTGATCCATTGTCACTGTCAATATCTGAAACAGTGGAGAAAGAAAACTCCTGCAAATAATTTCAGATATTGACAGGAAAATATACTCCACATTATAGTGTTTTGCTCTGCTTTCTACTCTCAGACAGGGTTATGCATAGAGATGAAACTACCCTCCCTTCCTCTCTCTCTATGTCCTGGTGAGAAGGGCCACTCAGGCCCACACCAGCACCAGCACCAGAGCCCTGTGGCTTCCATGCCATTGATATTCCTGTGAGGGCTCAGCAAAGTAATGCCTCTCATTTGTACCTAAGGCACAGAATAAGTGGCAGTCTTTACCCTGACAATCTGGCTTTTTGACTTCAAAGGGCTGTGTGGAGAAAGATCCTATTATTCTGCCACTGCACAAATCATTAGACTCCAAATCTCAGATGCGGCCATTGAGGAAAGTGAGTGGTGAATTAATACAGAGCCGCTGTAGCCGTACCAGAACTCTGCTGATGTGTGTCCCTAATCCTGATGTGGTTGTTGGAGGGAGCAGTGGTGGGGGGTAGTGTGTGTGTTTGTTTGTGTGTGTGTGTTTGTGTGTGTGTGTGTGTGGGGGGGTTAGTGGCCATTGGTGAGTGTTAGTGTCACACATGTACTCTTTGTGCAGGGCTATTAAATTGTAGATAATGTCTATATCTGCCTCACTTCAGGACCATGGACAGGGACACGAGCTACACACAAAGCCATACATTGTGATTTATGCAATGGCTATTCATTGTCTTTTGTTGGCGAATCCCTGCACTAGTGGGAGTAGTTATCAGAACCCTGTACTCTCCACAACCACCCAGCAGAGTTGTAACACCAATCACACCTGAGCACCACCAACCAGCAAATACACATTAATAAGCCTAAAGATCAAAATACTTTTTTTTCTGTAGTCAATTACTTAAGCGAAAGACCCAACTTTAATGTCTTTTCATAACAATATAACAACTCCTCTTAACCAAACAGTTTTAAATGCCTAACTTCATAGTTGTTATGCGTCAGGCCTGTCCTGCAATCTTGTAAGGGTTTTCCGCCCAGGGATGAGTCATCCATGTAATATTAATGGAGGTAGGAGACGAACACAACATGTTTTATGAATGGGAAGTAGATGTGTCATTAGTAGGGGCCAGGAGTTTTCCCAGACCACGTGACCCGATCAGGAAAAACTCTGGAGCTCTAGTAAATCCTTGCGGGCTGTAGTCATAGAGTACATAGGCTATAACAGGGCTCAGAGTTGTTCATGGTCAGGTCACAGGGTTAGCCCAGATAGTTGGACTAGGTGCAAGCCTAGTTTTTCCAGTATTTCAACCTGAGGGGGAGTACGTTTCACCTTGATGTTTTACATACATGTCAGGAACTCCACTTAGCGCTATCGCTTCTCCAGGCCATTGAGAAACCCACCCATAAAACGTTTTAAAAATGTATACCAAACATCATCCACTTCGATCTCCAATGCTAACTCTCCACACACCTTCCCACTGATAAGTGCACACATGCATCATAAAACCAAATAGAACAGCAAAGCCATATAAATCATGTAGGGGAACAAGACTCTGAGTGCTGTAGTAATTCATCTAATCCTTTCTGTTTCATATACTGTACCAGTCACTCCAGCCATTGCTCACTGGCCTTGCCATACCTGTCTCTGAACTCTCTGTAAGTGCATGTGTTCTTTGACAATCGACTGGTGTAAAAGCCTTACCTAAATAAATGTATTGATTCTAAACTGATTCCCATTCTGGCCAGAGCACAGTGTACGACAAACTGTGTCAGTCTTAAGTGTGTGTTAGGCTTGTACAGTTGTAAAGTATAATGTTGGACAATTGTTGTGGTATGAATTATTTTTATTTGATCCAAGATATTTTCTCATCTATCATTATTGAAAACACTTCTGCTTTGGCAATACTTACAATGCCCATAAAGCTGGATTGATATAAATGTGATATTGTGCTTAAACAGTTTGCCTATAAAACATTTCTAAGTGAAGAAAGTCACAGTAGTCATCTGGCTCAATTACAATTTCTGTACAGCCCAACTCATTTTCTATTAGCACAGCTTGACTCAATGCTATTGTGCCTTATTTATTAGTTGGCTGAAAAGCTAAACGTTTTGAGGTTCCTGTCCACAATTCATGAATGCAAATTCAGAAACGACATTGCCTCTCCTCTCTAAGTCTCGCTGTGAGTGAGATTGTTGGTAAATTGTTTTGCTGATGGAATGGGCAGGTGAAAGGGAGCAAAAGAATGCATCAGAGCCTGGGATCTCCCCCCTTGGAGCGTCTCGTCTCTGGGTTGGTGTTATCTGATCACAGCCCCTTCCATTCCTTCCACTTCAGCGACCATCCTTATAACACAACAGAAGAAGACAAGAGAGCTTCAAACTCCAACCACTTTCCCATTATGCAAAATATTTCCCCTAACAAACTGTGCTTGGTGCCCATCAATTCAGTCAGACCTGCAGTTTGAACGCATCAATTTTTTTCTCCTCCACCCTTCTCCTTCTTCCTTCCATACTTCTGAAAACAGGGCATATTTCTTATGCAGAGCGTTGGTGTGTTGGCATTCTAGCAGGTGGGGAACAGAAAAGGCTCCTACTCACTCAATAAATATATATAACCCCCTCTTTGAAGAGGCTGCCTCTTTCTATGGCGAGAAATTAAATTATACAAAAGTATGGGGAATACCGTCCGTACGGCAGTAAAAAACTAAGTTGCACTTCTTTAGCCCTGGGTTGTTTAGATGGGTGGTTTAGGACATTGCCATTACATGTGCACATAAGGTTATAAATAAACACTAAGAAACATATTCCATTAACTCTTTAAAAGCCCTGAAGCGGGGAGAGGCCCTACCAAAAAAAGACCCCATCGCTTAATCCTTCTCTTTTCTGGAAAATTCTCTTAGAGTAATACCATCAAACACATCCGCATCGTGGGTAAAGCCAAGGGAAAATAATCACTCCGTAAGACTGGACAAACTGAGAACTACTGAGATGGGTTATTTAATTTGACTCTTTGATGTTATGAGCTCGATGAGAGAACAAGTGAGATCAGGATATTTAACCTGTACATTATGTACAGTGTGGTTCATTGGTACATGATCAGTGCACTCCAGAATGATATACTTTATGAGATCGGAGTTCTCCACCTATATGTTATCGATTCATGTTTGAAAATGTATAACAATCAATGTACCTGTACATACGACAAACCATAGATTAAATACATTGCTCCCTATGTTTGAAACATTTCTCAAACAGAAACCATAACCTCACACAAGCTAGCTTTGTTCCATTGCAACATCAGACTCTGGCCTCCAAAGCAGAACATCAACAGGCTTCTCATCAATAGAAAATGATGTCTCTTTGTGTGCCTGTGCCCACACTCTTTTTACTGAGCTGGCCTCCATCTCATAAAACGGTCAATACCATAGAACAGTTTCTGAGAAATCCAAGCTGTTTTTAACTCATCACTGTCCAGTAGAAATGTGCTGAGAAAACATGCTGAACTCTATAGGCTCTGCGGCAATCGTATACGCACACACACACACTTACTTGCTTAATCAATTATACACACATGCAGCATGTCTCGCTAACTCAAACATGGGTTTCATCAACGGACTCAATCTGTCGCTGATCCTCACGTAGACGTATCCTCCTGGTTGTTAAGAACACTGGTACACAGTAGGTTGAGCACAGCAGATGAGATGAACAATCATCATTCAAAAGGAAAAAAATACATCAAGATGAAGAGCCATTCTCAATGAGAGTTTGTACCTTTTCTTCTATGTCCTGTGATTCACCAGAGAAGAGCATCATGTAGAGTGTGATTACAGTATGACAGATGTCTAATGACATGCTAAGCACCCTCATTGAGCGCTAAGCGCGGCATGGTGTTTAAACATCTGAGCCCCGGGAACGTACACCTGCTATTGTCCCATTATCTATTGACTATGGTGTCACTGTCAGTCACAGGGTTTTACAGATGACAGACCAAATACCGGTGTGATATTTAACATTCATCATGACGAAGTCTTCAGTATTCAAAGTCCCAATTGTAGAGTGCACTCTTCTGATGAGAATATAATCTGTGACAATGTGATTTGCATTGCCATCTGATTCGTACATTAAAAGCAAAGCAAAGTGTAAGTCAATGAGGATCCAGGATCAACATAGTTAAATGACAATCCAAGATCAACATACTGTAGCTAAATGTTGATCCAGGATAAACACAACTCTAGGACGATCCGGAATCAACACAACTAAATGACGATCAGGATGACCACAGCTAAATAAAAATCCAGGATCTACACAACCAAATGACGATCCAGAATAAACACAACTAACATTTTCAGTTCCAGATTTATATTCCTTTTGGTTGTTCAATAAATAAAAAGGGGTCTCTAAAAATAAAGGAAACACAGCTGCGGCGATTATGCTCTTTACAATCCTACCACAGCGGATCTTTCTTTACATAAGACAAAAGGTAGTGCATTTTTTTATTTGAGAAATTGTGCACCAAACACCTTAGCTACATGTAAAATTGTGCAACTAAAACCTCCTTGACAAAATGTCAAAATTAATTACAGATTTCTTGAGTTATCGCTGGCTATTTTGAGGAAGTGATACTGGCTTTGTTCCTATGGTGTCTCATGGTGGGCAAAGTTTAGTAATGTCACATCAAACCACACCCCCAAGACTGAAATCACATTTTTCTTAAGAGCAACAAAGAAACGCATATGGAATCGATGCATTCATTCGCTCTTTGAAGGACTAGGTTATCTTTGAAATATTCATTTTGATGTCTCAGTGAGATTTGCTCAGAATCTCGAAAGCTTGAATAACTAATCACACGTCTGCCGGAGACAGACAGGTCGTGTGGCGAATGAGGTGAGGACCTCACCTCACTCTCCTGCCCTCTGGTCATTTTTGCCTATTTTCCTTGCGAATAGTACCACCTTTTTTTGTGTATATATATATATATATATATATATCATTTTTAGAAGATTGGGAGCTCTGATCTCCGGGAATGTTTTCAATTTTCATGACAGAACATTAGGAAGCAGAGGGAGAAAGTATGTAGAGGGAGACTGAGAGGAAGGGCACAGACAGTCGGCTGAGCTGGGCCTCAAACCACTGTTGCAAGGGGGAATGTGTGGCCTAGACTGCTACAACAGACTCCGGCACACGAAGAGCACTACTCTAAAGCTCCCCTCAGCACGACTTGATCCCTGTTTCATGTTTTCTTGTTCTCAAGTGTGCCGTGAGGCTTACCGAAAGGAACATTTTTGCTTTGTGTAGAAATTTGCTCTTTTGCTTTTCCTACTCCTCATCTCCTGTGGTAGCTAGTGTCACACGGCTAGCTACTGAGATTTGGCTAGCTCTCGCCGCAAGGCTTAGGTAACCGGGCTAACTCGAAGCAAGGCCAGCTATACCACCGAATAGCTTTTCTACCTGAAAAGGTAGAATTGCTAGCTTTCTCTCTCGTTTAGAACAACCCACTTCCCTTCGTGTTGTCGTGTTGATTAGACTGACCATCCTAGCTTCACAGCTTATCGGTCGAGAGACACTATATTGTTAGTCGAAAGACTAGCAAAGCACTTGCTTTCTCAGGCTAGTATTGTGCTAAGTATCTAGGCTTTTGGGGACTGTAAAACAGTGTCGGAACTGGCACCCGGAGAAAAATGGGGAAGGGCCAAGATTTTTCAATTTCAGTCAGGGGGAGAGTTGAGTATTTCAGTCAGGGGGAGGGTTAAGTCTAGTCCAGGGGTGGGTCATGTAGTTTGTAACTGATGAAATTTCAGTATTGCTCAGTGTTCGAGAATTTGTTTCTTATTATACCTCGATGTGTGCTCGATGCTGCCCCTCATCCCGGATTATCTGCTGGGCACGCAATAACAAGTGCGCCTAGTGCGGTCCCAATCAAATGATCCATAACCTATACTATAGGCTATTGGCCTAGGCTATATGAAGTGCATGCTCAGAGAAGCATAGGGCAAAGCTATATTTCTAAGAAAATGTACTTTCTTCCTGAGGTTTGGTGTAAATAAAACTAGGCCAAACTTGGCTGATTTCTTTTGATTTTCCCATGATGTCAAGCAAAGAGGCACTGAGTTTGAAGGTAGGCCTTGAAATACATCCACAGGTACACCTCCAATTGACTCAAATTATGTCAATTAGCCTATCAGAAGCTTCTAAAGCCATGACATCATTTTCTGGAATTTTCCAAGTTTAAAGGCACAGTCAACTTAGTGTATGTAAACTTCTGACCTATTGGAATTGTGATACAGTGAATTATGAGTGAAATAATCTGTCTGTAAACAATTGTTGGAAAAATGACTGTGGTCATGCACAAAGTAGATATAGTTTGTTAACAAGAAATATGTGGAGTGGTTGAAAAACAAGTTTTAATGACTCCAACCTAAGTATATGTAAACTTCCGACTTCAACTTTAAGTTGATGACTACATGATACGTCTACAGCTGTAAGGCACCAGCTTTGTGCAGTCTACAGGGATGACCTATGTACCTCTGTGGAGAAACTGGTGAGCACTGTAGCTGCAGAGTCAAAGGCCTCAGAGTAAATCAGCTTTACTAAGGCTGGTATTTTGCTCAAACCTATAAGTGATCCGAGCATAAATCCTCATTAAATGTTTCGTTTTACGTGTGCGTTTATGCTTACATAAATGCACATGCCAAGAGAAAGAAAATCAATCATCCTGGTAGGCTGCAACCTGTTCAGAATGAGTCCGACGTCATCAGATAATTTTTATGTCAATGCCTGGAAGTCAGTAAGAATTGATGTCGACCTCAAGACATATGTTAAGGGGGCCTGTAGTAGTTTTACTACACGTCAATGTGTCTCACACCATTGTAGTGGTGACAGGTATGAAGGAGTCTATGGCATACCTATGTTATCCACAGAGGAGCCAACCTCACCACGGAAGTACTCTATAAGCACTGAACCAGTCATATGCGGTGTGATCATGGTTCATGACTTATAATAACTTTCCTCCTGAATGGAGGGTTCTATTTATTAGTGGCATGTGTGTTAACCATCAGAAGAGTTCTTCTGGAGATTCCCTTACACGTTTTGCAATCTGAGTGACTACTAAATCAAATCAAATTTTATTTGTCACATACACAAGGTTAGAAGATGTTAATGAGAGTGTAGCAAAATGCTTGTGCTTCTAGTTCCGACAGTGCAGTAATATCTAACAAGTAATCGAACAATTTCCCAACAACTACCTAATACACACAAATCTAAAGGGGTGAATGAGAATATGTGCATGAAAGTATATGAATGAGCGATGGCCGAGCGGCATAGGCAAGGTGCAGTAGATGGTATAAAATACAGTATATACATGTGATGAGTAATGTAAGATATGTAAACATTATTAAACTGGCATTATTTAGAGTGGCATTGTATAAAGTGACTTGTGATCCATTTATTAAAGTGGCCAGTGATTGGGTCTCAATGTAGGCAGCAGCCTCTCTGAGTTAATGACTGCTATTTAGCAGTCTGATGGCCTTGAGATAGAAGCTGCTGTGATACAGCCCGACAGGATACTCTTGATTGTGCATCTGTAAAAGTCTGTCAGGGTTTTCGGTGACAAGCCAAATTTCGGCCACGCAGTCGTGGGTGAACAAGGAGTACAGGAGGGGGCTGAGCACGCATCCTTTTGGAGCCCCAATGTTGAGGGTCAGCGAAGTGGAGATGTTGTTTTCTACATTCACCACCTGGGGGCGGCCCGTCAGAAAGTCCAGGACCCAATTTCACAGGGCGGGGTTGAGACCCAGGGCCTCCAGCTTGATGAAGAGCTTGGAGGGTACTATGGTGTTGAATGCTGAGCTGTAGTCAATGAACAGCATTCTTACATAGGTATTGCTTTTGTCCAGATGGGATAGGGCTGTGTGCAGTGTGATGGCGATTTCTTCGTCTGTGGACCTGTTGCGGCGGTATGCAAACTGAAGTGGGTCTAGGGTGGCCGGTAAGGTGGAGGTAATTTGATCCTTGACTAGTCTCTCAAAGCACTTCATGATGACAGAAGTGAGTGCTACAGGGCAGTAGTCAATTAGTTCAGTTGTCTTTGCCTTCTTGGGTACAGAAAAAATGCTAGCCATCTTGAAGCATGTGAGGACAACAGACTGGGATAGGGAGCGATTGAATAACTCCTCTGTCACTGTTATCAATAGCAATTTGACATGTGAGGTCTCTAACCTTGTGGCTGGACTGACTGTGCTGGCATTGGTACTGGTACTCAAGGGGATCCTACCGATTTATTCTAAAATGTTATCCTAGCGGAACACATGATTAGAGCATTATACTAGCTGCATTATAGTTGAACTACACATGACAAGGAACAATTATTGTTGCCACATGTTTTGGAGGTGGAAGGTCCACTGGACTTCTTTTACGACCAGTGTAGTAAACCTGATATCTCAGAAGTGTTCTAAGGTTATCCCCGTCGAGGGCTTGTTTGCTCCTCTCTGTTCTCATGGGGAAGTTTACAACTAGATGTGTTTTCTGCTTTGGCGGCCTCGTAAAGTGTTGCACGTAGTCTCGACCCCCCCACTGGCCTCGATGAGGCTCATCATGGGTCTGGGCTAGTATTCCCCCCCTTTGTGTCTCGGGTTCTCCCCACCAGAGGTTAGTGTTGGTATTCGAGGCACAAATGAAAAGATTGGACCCTATGTACGAAATGTCAGCGGCAGCGTTGTTATTAGATTGGCTGTAACCTTTCAAGCAAATCTCCTGGTGTTTGTGCTTCAAAACGCTCAGTGGCTGTCGAGGCCTGTCAGTCAACACAGCGTCCGCGTGTGGCAACCTCTTCAGTACCTGCGAACTGGAACGAGGATATCTGTCTGTGATATTACAAAGTGTCTCACCAGTGGGAGTCATCAGGGTCAGTTGCAGGACTGACGCCATTAGTGTCATTGTAAGGGTTGACAGTCCCCCACAAAGCGGAAAATGTATCATTGCTTTTATTCCTGAGACGGCCACAGTGCTTGCGGGAGTGTCCGAAGGGCAAGAGAAGTTAATCTCAACTACAGTATTGCACGACTCCAAGGAGGAGGGCAGTTGCTCGTTCACAGAGACAGCTGGCTCGAAATTATGAAAAGAATGGTCAATCAGGTTTGCTGATGGAATGTGTCGAGATATTGTAATATCTCCTTGGATCGGATTCTGTAGCAAGAGGTTTCGAAACGTCTTTTTCCCAAGGGGTTCTGTCGACAGACACCCCTCGTGGATGACTGTGTTGCAGCTAGCATTAGAGGAAGACAGTGCGGTCTGTGGAGAAGGTACTGTGACCTGTGACCATACGCGGTTGGTTTTCCAATCCATTAGTGGGAATAAGCGATCCATCAAGTCTGCTCCGAGTAGTAAGGGTTCAGATTCGAGGTTGGTAACATACACAGGGTGAACAAGCGATACATCCCGGAAGTGTAGTTTCAGCATGAGTCTCAATGTGAGAGGCAAGGTAATCTGAGTGAAACCTCAAAGTGTAGTGTCGCATCGTTCCCTTTGTAACCAACGTTTAGTTTGCTTCAAAGCCCTTTTGAGATCATTGAACAAAGTTTGAGAGATGAGCGATATTGTCGAGCCCGAATCAAATAGCGCATGAGTTTAAGCAGTCCACTAGGACTGTTTCCAGGTATGGCCGTTTTGAGTTGCGTTTAGTGGACATATTCTCCACAAAGTGGAGTGGTTGTTCGCAAAGATGTGTTATGTCATTTCTGTTCAAGGTGAAAAAATATCAACTTTTCAGGTTTTGAGTTGACTTGTGAAGCTTTTTACCTTTTTCTTCGCAACTTTTGTATCAGTCTATAGACAAAGCCTGTGAGCTTGTTCCTTGATCGAGTGGGCCCTGGATAGGGTCTCGAGTGAGAGCGGGAGAAATTCAATTTTTAACGTCCTTGCAAAAGGTGTTAACTACTTAGGGAGAAGCGGCACGCAAACTTCAAAACTGAGGTGTCAGGGCTCTTAGCGTTGCGTGCTTTTGATTCCTCAAAAGCTGTGCTTGCAAGCTTTCTGGGTTGTAAGATAGGCAAGCCAACGTGGGTTGTAGGGCCCAAGTAGGTAATGAAGGTGGGATACATGTTCGACAGAAACATTTGTTTGAATGGTAACAGCTCTTCAATTCCTGTTTCAGTGAGTAGGCCAAAGTAAGCTAAACGAAGCCTATGATAGTAAGCATGTGGGTGTTCATTCCGAGCTTGTTTGACAGTGTTAGCCAGCGAGCTGTCGTGTTCACGAGTCGCAGAGCCACTGAATTCTAATTTCAAAGCTGTGGCAAGTTTCAAATCAAATCAAGTTGTATTAGTCACATGCGCCGAATACAACAGGTGTAGACCTTACAGTGAAAAGCTTACTTACGAGCCCCCAACCGACAGAGCAGTTAAAAAAATATGGATAAGAATAAGAGATAAAAGTAACATGAAATTAAAGAGGAGCAGTACAAATAACAGTATATACAGGGGGGTGATATGTACTTGTAGGTAGAGTTAATTCAAGTGACTATGCATAGATGACAACAGAGAGTGGCAGTGGTGTGGAGAGGGGGGGGGCAATGTGAATAGTCTGGGTAGCCATTTGACTAGATGTTCAGGAGTCTTATGGCTTGGGGGTAGAAGCTGTTTAGAAGCCTCTTGGACCTAGACTTGGCGCTCCGGTACCGCTTTCCATGTGGTAGCAGAGAGAATGGTGGCTGGAGTCTTTGACAATTTTCAGGGCCTTCCTCTGACACCGCCTGGTATAGAGGTCCTGGATGGCAGGAAGCTTGACCTCAGTGATGTACTGGGCCGTTCGCACTACCCTCTTAGGCCGAGCAGTTGCCATACCAGGCAGTGATGCAACCAGTCAGGATGCTCTCGATGGTGCAGCTGTAGAACCTTTTAAGGATCTGAGGACCCATGCCAAATCTTTTCAGTCTCCTGAGGGGGAATAGGTTTTGCCGTGCACGCTTCACGACTGTCATGCTGTGCTTAGTTTGTTAGTTTGTTGGTGATGTGGACACCAAGGAACTTGAAGCTCTCAAACTGCTCCACTGCAGCCCCGTCGATGAGAATGGGGGCGTGCTCGGTCCTCTTTTTCCTGAAGTCCACCATCATCTCTTTTGTCTTGATCACGTTGAGGGAGAAGTTGTAGTCCTGGCACCAGAAAGCCAGGTCTCAGACCTCCTCCCTATAGGCTGTCTCGTTGTTGTCGGTGATCATGCTACCACTGTTGTGTCATCGGCAAATGTAATGATGGTGTTGGAGTTGTAGCTGGCCGTGCAGTCATGAGTGAACAGGGAGTGCAGGAGGGGGCTGAGCACACACCCCTGAGGGGCCCCTGTGTTGAGGATCAGCATGGCGGATGTGTTGTTACCTACCCTTACCACCGGTGGCCCGTCAGGAAGTCCAGGATCCAGTTGCAGAGGGAGGTGTTTAGTCCCAAGGTCCTTAGCTTATTGATGAGCTTTGAGGGCACTATGGTGTTGGAACGCTGAGCTGTAGTCAATAAATAGCATTCTCACATAGGTGTTCCTTTTGTCCAGGTGGGAAAGGCCAGTGTGGAGTGAAACAGAGACTGCATCGTCTGTGGATCTGTTGGGGCGGTATACAAATTGGAGTGGGTCTAGGGTTTCTGGGATGTTGTTGTTGATGTGAGCCATGACCAGTGTTTCAAAGCACTTCATGGCTACAGACGTGAGTGCTACGGGTCGGTAGTTTAGCATAGTCGTCTTGCACGTGTTGCTGTTGTAGACGAATAAACCTCCCCACATGTCTATTCGACGTTTGCTTCAACAGGTCAAGCCTGTCAGAACCCGTAGCGTTCTCTATGTCTGCTAGGAACATCTCATTGTCGTTAGGCTGACCTGGAACGGGGTCAAAGTTGCAGAAGGTTTTGACGAGTTTGTCAAGGCAATCCGTGCCAAGCGGGCTGGCTTCATCCTGTGGGAAAATTGGGGCCGAAAGGCCAAGAGGAGAAGCCAAGCTTTGGCTTTGTTTGCCATCAGGCATCATATTACTCAGTGCCGAATGGCCAAGAGGAGAAGACTGAGGGACACATGAGGGAGGCAACGTCTGAAACCTATTGTCTTTACTCCTTTGAGTACAGGGCTCCGGTTGCTTGGATGGGTAGTCACTCTGTAGAGCGTGACCATTCTGGACTTCCTCCAGATGGTACCTAAGGGTGGTATCCTGCTTGAGCACTTACAGTACTGGTTTTGGACACATGAGTGTCACACTTGCTCCTTTTGGTCTCAAACTTATCTGTCATTGTTTGCAGATAGATGTCTTGAGTACGGAACGAGAGATTCAATGATGAGATTTCCTCCGCTTGCTTAGAAATCAATATTTCCATCTTCATCACCTGAGTTCTCACATCATTCATTTGGTCAGCGACCTCAATGAGTCCTGCTGATCTGTCATCCAACTTAGTCATTGTGTTCATTAACTGATCGTCTTTGGTCTGCAGCATTTTGAGTAGAACCGTGTTACTTTGATCAACGTTCAACAAAACTGCATGCATGTTATCAAGTTGAGCGCTCCTGTTTGTAGATAACTCGTCAGATTCATCGTATTTAGTTTTGGCTAAATTGAGTTGTTCCTGTAGCATACGATTTTGTTCCTGTTGAAGACGATTTGTTTAAGAGTTTGTGCTCGTTCACTGTCATACGTTTTTGCAATTACATGTAATTGTTCAGTTTTCAAATGCAGTTACATAGCTAGCAGTATTTTTCCCTTTTCTGCATTTGTCATTGTTTTCCAGGTTCTCTCCACCTGTCCCTTTATGTCTAGCATTACCTGCTCGTGCTTCAGCTGTGCACTGCGGTATTGGACCAATGCCAATCTCAGATGGAAAGATATCAGGGCTAGACTGGAAAGAACCTTTATGAGGCCTGTGCCCGATGGTTGATTTTGGAGAGCGTTGTTCGCCATGTCTGCTGTTCTTCTGCTAATGGCATAATTAGGGTTGGTATTGCTGCTGAGGTCAGAGATCAATCCATTTATGTGTGGAGGTTCACTAATTAGCGGGTGAGTGGGGACTACCCCCTCTGATAGCTTGCACAGTATTAGAACATTTGATAGGAAAAATGTTTTTCCTAATTTTCTAAAGTTTAGTTTTGGAATACGTTGGAAGCTGCAAAGACAATTTTAATATATTTATAGACATTAATGAACCATCAGTACTGTACCAGTAATGTGGGAGTTGACCGTGAATGAATTTGCAAAAGCAAATTGAATTGATTAATCAATGACAATGATTAATCATACGTGGATAGGCTATCTGGGAATTAACTTTAATTAACCTGGGAAGTTGGTTAATCTAGGTTACTATTTCAAAGTTTAAAATGTCAAATTTATTTGGAAGAACCTAAAAAGATATGTTTGACAATTTAAACTGTTTTATTGAATGAGATGATGATATCCAAGCAATTGGGATTGTCTGGATTATCATTAAAGTAGTAAACAGTAGTTTAAATGTTAGGTTACATTCACCACTAGATTCACCTCTCCCTAAGGCCAAAGCCACATGGGATTCCCACTGGAGGCGGGACTCCATCAGTACTGGGGTTTACTGAATGTGCTTTGCAAAAGCAAATTTTACTGATTGATCAATTTTAATGATAAATAAAACCTGTATAGGCTATTTGGGAACCAATCAATTTGTATATTATTTAAAAGATCCACCTGAAAAGGGAAATCTGTCAATTCTACTTATTAGTTAAATTGAATGAGACATCGATATCCAGTCATTTGCGATTGGCTGGATATCTTAACGTGATCCACGTTTGGGTGTCACCTAATAATTTTTTCAAGAAATGTACTGGCGATTCTTCACCACCAGGGGGTCACTGATCGCAGAATGCTAAAATACAGGAAGTACAAACGGCGGGACTTCCGTCGCGCAAGGCGGAGGAATTTTTACGTGACACAGGAAAAAGAAAATGCTGTTTTCGCCTTTGTTAGCTGTAGCATCTAGTATTAAGCTAATCCTTTTTGTACAGAAATCTCACTTCCAAGAGCAAAATAGGGTGGTTTTACTTATAACGTCATTACGTTCAAGATATTTATCGCTAGTCAAGCTAACATCTACTCAATTTCAATCGGCTAGCTCTTTGTCCTCGCTCGAGAAATTAATAATGACCAACAGAAATCGTATCGTTTGGCCTAACAGACTAAATCTGGAATTTACAACTCATTGCTCTGACGCTATCGACACACGATCGGAGGTGCTTCCAAATAGCTTGCTCAAATGGAAACACACACATAACCAATCTCTATACAACGCAGTCTGTTTGTACAATTCTGTTTGCACAATTGATATATATAGTATAATTCAACAGCAAAGTCCAGTTCTATCTTAGATTCCTCGCACGGGGCGTCATAATATGTCTTGTCTTTGGCATCATTAAAAGTGAAGTCTGTTATTTTATCAAATCAATTCTATGTAATTATTATTTAGTGATTAAACTAATCATGTAAATGTAATTAGCTATGAAGTCGGGGCACCATGGAAAATCGTCAGATTACAAAGTTATAATTTTCATAATATAACTCTTCCGATATTTTAATATCTGATCAATTAGTCTTCTATTAATGAATTATTCTTTACCTCACGTCAGTCTCATTCCAAACGTCCTAAATTGTTGGTTATCTGCACGAACCCAGCCTTTACTATGAATCATCCATACACCAATTGTCTTAATCATTTATTTACTAACAAACTAAATGATCACAGAAATGCATAAACAAAGTATATATGTTACAAACAAATGACAGGGAAGATTCCTTAGTGGGCTACGCTGATATGACGGCTTGGTGGACAAAAGGACGTGGGTGTGGACTGAGAGAGAGCGGGAAAGAAAAAATTAACTATATTAATTGAAATGCTAATCCTTTGCACATGAACACTCACTCATTCGGGAATAATTGCAATCAACAGTCTGAAGAGGATTTTCCTAGGAGGGGCTTTTATTTGTAACAATAAAAGGCGGTTCCATGACGCCAGATCATGGCTGTGCTCACGGGAACAGGCCAATGACTTAGTTAAACTTTAAAGGGAATACAATTCTCTCACATTAACTCCCGACACTACCCGGTGAAATGTAAGGCGCCAAATTCAAAATCCAAAAGTTTAATTATTAAACATTCATCAATATACAAGTGTTGCATAGTCATCAAAAGTACTGCTTCTTGGCAATATCACAGCGTTGTCAGATTTCAAAAAGGCTTTACGGCGAAAGCACAACATTTGATTGTTTGAGGATAGCACCTCATATATTTTCCACATTATCATAAATTCATATCCAGCGCGGGTCACACAAAACCCATATAAGAGCTAAAAAATATCACTTACCTTTCGAAGAACTTCTGCTGAGGGCTTTCCAAGTGTCCAACGAAGACATCCAATGGTTCTTTTGTTAGAAAAAGTCATTTATTATATCCATAAATCTCTGTTTGGTTGGCACGTTATGATCATAAAATCCACCGTTGAGTCGCCCATTGAACCGTGAAGAGAACACGTTCAAATTATGTATCCTTAAGTATCCTTTTATGTATATTTACTGTAATATTTCAACCGGACGATAACGTGAACAATAGGAAAGGAAAATAAAGTGGGGCGCGCTCACAATCTCGCGCCTGTCAAACGTTGTTGACAAATGTGATCCCTTCGCTACTTCCTCTTCCTATCTGTTCTGCTTAGTGCTAGAGCCTCCAGACACTGTTTAAAGACTGTTGACATCTAGTGGAAGCCATAGGTACTGCAGTCTCAGTCCTGGATAACATAGAAATCAATAGGCAGCCATGACAAAAAGGTCACGTACAAAAAAACTGCAAATGGAAGGATTTTCCTCTGGTTTTTCGCCTGCTATATCAGTTCTGTTATACTCACATACATTATTGTAACACTTTTAGACACTTCAGAGTGTTTCCTATCCAATAGTACTTATTATGTGCATATCCTATTTTCTGGGCCTGAGTGGCAGGCATTTTACTTTGGGCACGCCAGACTCTCCAAAACCGCCACCTCTGTTGCCGCTCCCTAAGAAGTTAAAGGTTTAACATCACATTACATCATTTCACAAATAGTTTCATCTTTACTCATTCATTTGATACAATAATTTGATGCAAACACCGTAATTGAGAAATGTACACATTCAGAGATATAGTTATGTGTGTTTCCTGTCCTTCGTGAGGTCACCAAATGAAACACACTCAACATAACTGTCCCTTAAGTGTCCACGGACCCTTCCCACATCCTCACAAGTGGACATATAGTTTCATTTTCACATTTTGGGGATTTAGGAGTACGGCCACGTGAAATCCTTTGTTCATTCTGTGGTCTCTCTTTCTGCATGGCCAGGGGGAGAAAGTCTCCACCAGGAATTTATGACCAGAGATAACAGAACCTGGGTGTAAGAGAGAGTGAGAGAGGGGGAAGCCATGATCTATACCCAGAAAGGGCCACGTCATGACAATGGCTTGTTACACAATGAAAGGGGGGAAAGAAAGAGTGGGAGGAGGAGACCCAAAGGAATTCAACTTGAATAATACGCTCATCGTAAATATGGATATTTAGCACCCCAACAACTGCTCATTCGGATTTTGAAATGCAAGGTACATATTTACGCTTGCATGTCGGTTTTGTCGTCTCGCTCTGTTGAAAACGGCCAATCAGTCTGTGGAGTCAGTCGAGAGAAATTCTCTGGTTGTGTAAGTCTCTGGTTGTCCACCAGAGGTCACCATGTCCTTTGTAGTTGTAGTAAGTTGGTCTCGGAGTGTCTGTTAGAACAACTCTTCCAGAGTTGTACCACACGGTGTTCAGCGGGCCTTGTCCTTCATCCTGTTTGTTTAGAAAAATAGTAGTTAATGTTCTTTGTCTCTCGTCTTCGTTTGAGTTTCCTAGGCTAACAGTGCAGAAACAGCTGCAGACTGAATGTTCCTGTGTAGTCTTCTTCTTCGAGAGAGAGTTTCAGAGGGTCTTATTATTTTCTGGTATTGTAGTTTCAAACCATTTTGCCATATCCAGCACGCGTTGTACTTCAGCTGGTCTTAAGTTTTAAACCATTTCTCAGCCATGTAGCAACCGCTAACCATTTCGTACCTTTCAGCTCACCCTGTCGGTCACGCTATTCTAATATGTGACTCACCACCTGGATTCGGTCTTATGTAGCTAAATTAGAATTTCTGTTTTTTTCATTGGAAAAAAGTAGAGACTCAGAGCTACAAAATGGTATATCATACACAGCTTTTTTGAGGAACAATGGGAAAGTAATTCTACTTTGAACGTTGATACACTTGTAATCTCACTTTCGAGAAAAGGGCCTTTGAATATTTTGGTACCTACTAGAGAGCTTCCATTGTCTACACCCATTCAACATTGTTCACACCCTCTTAAGCCAGCCCCAACCACCTCTTTAAGGATTCACATGAGGTCATGTGCTAAAGACTAAAAGTAGGAGTAGCCTACAATAAGGAAATATTCCAGGTAAACAAAGTGTCCAGATTCAAATATTTTAGATGACGCTTACCCAGATACACTTGTCTAAATTGATGGGCCATGTGAAACAAATGCTATAACTACCAGCCTCATCCAGTGGTGGAAAAAGTACAAAATTGTCATTCTTGAGTAAAAGTATAAATCATTTCAAATTCCTTATATTAACCAGGCTGCACAATTGTATAACAAAAATTAAAGTACAATGTACTTAAGTGTCAAAAGTAAAAGTATAAACCATTTCAACCTACAGTGGGGAAAAAAAGTATTTAGTCAGCCACCAATTGTGCAAGTTCTCTCACTTAAAAAGATGAGAGAGGCCTGTAATTTTCATCATAGGTACACTTCAACTATGACAGACAAAATGAGGGAAAAAAATCCAGAAAATCACATTGTAGGATTTTTAATGAATTTATTTGCAAATTATGGTGGAAAATAAGTATTTGGTCACATACAAACAAGCAAGATTTCTGGCTCTCACAGACCTGTAACTTCTTCTTTAAGAGGCTCCTCTGTCCTCCACTCGTTACCTGTATTAATGGCACCTGTTTAAACTTGTTATCAGTATAAAAGACACCTGTCCACAACCTCAAACAGTCACACTCCAAACTCCACTATGGCCAAGACCAAAGAGCTGTCAAAGGACACCAGAAACAAAATTGTAGACCTGCACCAGGTTGGGAAGACTGAATCTGCAATAGGTAAGCAGCTTGGTTTGAAGAAATCAACTGTGGGAGCAATTATTAGGAAATGGAAGACATACAAGACCACTGATAATCTTCCTCGATCTGGGGCTCCACGCAAGATCTCACCCCGTGGGGTCAAAATGATCACAAGAACGGTGAGTAAAAATCCCAGAACCACACGGGGGGACCTAGTGAATGACCTGCAGAGAGCTGGGACCAAAGTAACAAAGCCTACCATCAGTAACACACTACGCCGCCAGGGACTCAAATCCTGCAGTGCCAGACGTGTCCCCCTGCTTAAGCCAGTACATGTTCAGGCCCGTCTAAAGTTTGCTAGAGAGCATTTGGATGATCCAGATGAGGATTGGGAGAATGTCAGATGAAACCAAAATATAACTTTTTGGTAAAAACTCAACTCGTCGTGTTTGGAGGACAAAGAATGCGGAGTTGCATCCAAAGAACACCATACCTACTGTGAAGCATGGGGGTGGAAACATCATGCTTTGGGGCTGTTTTTCTGCAAAGGGACCAGGACGACTGATCCGTGTAAAGGAAAGAATGAATGGGGCCATGTATCATGAGATTTTGAGTGAAAACCTCCTTCCATCAGCAAGGGCATTGAAGATGAAACGTGGCTGGGTCTTTCAGCATGACAATGATCCCAAACACACCGCCCGGGCAACGAAGGAGTGGCCGTAAGAAGCATTTCAAGGTCCTGGAGTGGCCTAGCCAGTCTCCAGATCTCAACCCCATAGAAAATCTTTGAAAGTCCGTGTTGCCCAGCGACAGCCCCAAAACATCACTGCTCTAGAGGAGATCTGCATGGAGGAATGGGCCAAAATACCAGCAACAGTGTGTGAAAACCTTGTGAAGACTTACAGAAAACGTTTGACCTCTGTCATTGCCAACAAAGGGTATATAACAAAGTATTGAGATAAACTTTTGTTATTGACCAAATACTTATTTTCCACCATAATTTGCAAATAAATTCATTAAAAATCCTACAATGTGATTTTCTGGATTTTTTTCCTCATTTTGTCTGTCATAGTTGAAGTGTACCTATGATGAAAATTACAGGCCTCTCTCATCTTTTTAAGTGAGAGAACTTGCACAATTGGTGGCTGACTAAATACTTTTTTTCCCCACTGTATATTAAGTTGACGGCACAATTGTATTATTTTTCATTGATGGATAGCCAGGGGCACACTCCAACACTCAGACGTAATTTACAAACGAAGCACTTGTGTTGAGTGAGTCTGCCAGATCAAAGGCAGTAGGGTTGACCAGGGATGTTCTCTTGATAAGTGTTTGAATTGGACAATTTTCCTGTCAAAATGTAACAAGTACTTTTGGGTGTCAAGGAAAATGTATAGAGTAAAAAGTACATTATTTTCTTTACAAATGTAGTGAAGTAAAAGTTGCCAAAAATATAAATGGTAATGTACAGATAAAGTAGTACTTTAAAGTATTTTCACTTAAGTACTTTACACCAATGCCCAAATGCCTTCACACCATGCATTAGCATACTTTATATACTATTACACATGCACTTATCACATAGTATTCCATACATAAGTTAAGGCCATGCAACCTGAGGTGAAACCTGAGTGAGGTGCACATGTACAGTACATAAACAGAGGCATGTGCCATATATTTAAGTGGTGGACACTTGATACGGTCACATGATGTTGTTGTGGTACGTCACAAAATCATGTTACGATCACACATATCAATATTAATTTTATATATCAATATTTTGCTAGGTCTTGCTAAGTGGATGGGTCTCTACAGAAGGTGTAAACTGTACAGCCAAATGATTACTTGCATAGTAGCAATATCAGAAATAGATAGTGTCAATATAAATAAAATATACAGTATGTACAAGAACAATATCAATAACAATATTAGTGATAGACGAGGTAGTTGTATGCATACAATCAGGGGTAACAATCAGGAGTAAAGTGGCTGAGCAGCAGGATAAAACAAAAAAATAGTAGCAGCAACGTATGTTAGGAGAGAGTCATGTGAATAGAGGCACTGCATATAGTGCTGATGACTGGTCCATCCAAACCACGCATGAACAAGGGAATCTATATTCGGAGAACCTGTTTCTGTCCTGCCCTTGACTTTGGTGCAGGGCATGTGATGTCCATAGCCTCTTTGTCGCAAAACTCCCAGATCTTGTCAGAATATAGTTTGTCTAGCTGTGTCTAGTCTAGGTGGTGCTTTTACAGGCCGGCCATCTATGGTAGGAAGGATGTCAGCGTTGCGCAGCAGCTGAAACCTGGTCCCGACAAAATGCTTTGCGTTATTATACAATAGATGCGAAATGGCATTCTGAGATAACATCACTACACACAGTTCATACAGGTAATGTTAGCTACTGTAGCTAGCCAGCCATCTAATTTCAGCTGGCTAGCTAACAGCAAGCTTTATCTTTCAATGAAAACAACTTTCTGAGAAAATTAGAAAGGTATAATATCTGAATCTGTAGCTAGGTTCTTACCTGTATACATGGATGAAAGCTTCACGGCAGACTGCAACCACTTTTATAAAACATCCTGTGTTTCCGTTTAGTTTGCACAGCTTGTTTGGCCCGTTGTGTTCCACTGATTTCAAAACGTGTTATGAAATGAGAGAGTCAGCATTGCATGGCACGATCGTCGTCCAGAAAGAAACGTTTTCCCACTGACCTTTGTCTATAGCGCCTGATAAACTCAGGGCAGAAATGTTATGAAGAGCAGTAGCAACATATTTGCAGTTCTCCATGGGTAACATGTTCTTTTAAAAAAAAAACTCAGTAAAATGATTATCTACGCATTACGAGTAACTCATTTTATAGTAACAAGATGCAACACCACAGACCAATCCAAACTCATCTCTCGGCATGTCCAGCTCACTCATTATCTCAACCAATCATGGCTAGTGGGAAGGTTCCTGCCTTTTTCTGTGGCTAAACCAACTAGGCTCGTAATTGAACAATTGTATTGGTATTTACAGATGACATAGAAGTTTGTTATTAAGGCACGTGAAAGTTCACATGTTCCAGAAGGCATTTTTGCCAAAAACGCATTTTGATAAAAAACATTTGTTTACGTTCAAAAGGTTCTCCTGTGAAGTCGTGACTTGCGACATACGCCTAGTTTCCTGAATCGGGTCACATATGTTAATTCTTCAGGAGTCCTTTATAAGAACTCACCTTGGAGGGCGGTTCCATCCAGTTGCCACAATGTCTGTGCTCACGTGGGCGTGTTTACTGACTTGGTAAAACTTTACATGGAAAGCAATTGTCATTTAGAAGGCTAAAATCACATTTCATCTTCTCACAAATAGTTTCATATTTAATCATATAAGTTTTACAACATTTAGATGTAAACCTGACAACTGGGACGTATAGATTTGTAGAGTTACTGTTATTTGGTTATACCGTCCTTAACGATATCACAAAACAACAACAATTTGGCATGATTGTTCTTTAAGTCCCTCCAACCATTTCCCACATTATTTAGGTTAGAAATGCTGTTTCAATGTCTAATCTTTTGATGTTAGAGTACAGCAAAATCGCTCTCTCTGGTAACAAAGGGATTTTTAACTTCCATTTCTGCAGAGTGGGAGAGACAGTTCTTGCAAGGTATTTACGACCCGGTTGTTAAGTCATAAAAGAGGGCGGAGAGAGGGGGTCTGGATATCTGTCAGCCCTGTGCCGAGCTGATCTGGCGCCTATGATCCTCACCCAAGAGGGAAATTAATGACACCTGCATGCTATCAAAATTGCTACATTGCCATGTTATGCTCATGAGACCAAGAACAGTTTCCAAAACTGCATATCTAGGAGTGAGGGTAAACGGTAGGTATGTTCTCTGCTATCTGCGTTTAAATAGGTATTTTCAGTATATGGGTCACCTTTTTATAGCAAGTGTTCAGGAAGGCTAGGGTAAAAATAGATTTTACTGAAGGAGGCCCATCCATTTTCATTTCAGAGAGGTCCGATTTTCTCCAGGTATCCCTCATTATAAATAATGTATAGCCCCTTAACCCACGAGACTAGTTACGTTTCACTTTGTTACCTGTATCTCTCGGAGCCATGGAGCTTGCTAGCCCTGCCCAAGGGGAACCGAGCAAGGCACAGGCCCTGCCCCAGCACCGGCACACCCATGTCAATGAGGGATGACTATAGTAGGCAAGGACATGCAATCTGTGTGTATCGCCTGCTTTCTCTCTGCTAGGAAGAAGGGGCGCCTGACCTAGGGGTATGCCCCCAGCAGCAGAGAGGGGCAGCCAACAGTTCACGCCGTGTCCTGGCCTGCCACCTCTCGGGTGGAGCACAGACCTTCTCCATCACATCACATTGGGGGAGAGGCACATCTGTGCTCCTAGAACCCTACCCCTCGTGCAGTGACTAATTTCTTTGTGTTCACTCACAAGGAAGACGGAGGGGTCCCACTCAACCCCACCGTGCCAAAGCTCTCCACTCGGCTCTGCAGGAGGACAAATTTTCAGTCGTCACCAAGCACTGTCCCAAAATCTCAGGGTGTTTTAACACTGCCCCTTTCAATAAAAAAGTCAGTCAACCAACCTCTGGGCTACCTGCCACAAAAGCAGGCCACTGGCGCACATCAACAGTCTTGTACAATACTTGCAAAGAGGTACAGACTGCAGTTCACTCTGAGATCACCCGTTTTTAACAGAGTTTTGGAATCAATAGCGACTGGCTATTCGGCATGCATGTTAGAAATCTCCTCTCTATTAATAAGGGGCTATCAAAGCAATACCAGCGGTAGAGAAACATCCCGGCTTCTACTCCCGGTACTTCCTGTTCCCCAAAAGGGGGGAATGTGCCCCCAATCTGGACCTACGGGTCCTCAACATCTATCTGAGAAAGTTCACGTTCTGTATGCTTATGTTCAATGTGTTGTCTTGCTCTATTCATCAAGGGGCTGGTTCACGTCAGTCGACCTGCAGGACGCTTATTTTCATAAAAGCATTGTGCCGGCAAACAGGAGGATTTTAAGGTGTGTTTTTCAAAGCACAGCCTACGAATACCACACTGTCCTATTCGGGCTAGCGCTAGCTCCCCAAACATTCATCATAGTGGTTCTTACACCCCATGTGTGATGGTGGCTCTTACACCCCTGAAAAACAAGGTCCTAAGAGTCTCCACCTACAAGCAGTACGAGATACGGCTTCACCTCACTGAGTTAGGGTTCAAGATCAACCAGATAAAGATCTGTTTGCTGCCAACACAGAGAATAGAATACCTAGGCGTAATGCTGGATTCACTCTTTTATCAGACAATACTCTCGGATGGCTGCATCACGTCGTTCTTGCCTAAAACTTCCAGCATTGGGTGTCTACCCAACGTCTGTGTTTACAATGTCACCTCAATTTAAAGATAAGGGTGACCTCAACATGTTTCTCAGCTCTCCGTCACTGGAAGAGGCCCTCGATCTTTGTTTATGGCACTCCCCTAGAGTAGTGTCATGGGGAAGGTGGTGACGACAGACACAACTCAGCCTTGCTCATATAAATGACCTCGAACTGCTGACAGTGTCCCTATCTCTGAGACACCTTCTGCCCTCCCTTCAGAAATGTAATGTCCTGATCAGGACGGACAATTCAACTGTCATGGCAGATATCAACCGCCAGGGTGGCACTCGTTCTCTGCGCTTACACAGACTAGTTGTCAAGATTATTCTGTGGAGCAGAGCACCTACTCTCACTACGCACGGCTCATGTCCCAGATGTACTAAATGTAGGAGCGGAGTTACTGTCCAGATGGAATCCCCATCACGGGGAATGGAGACTACATCCCCAAGTGGTGGAACAAACCATGGCTGAGGGTGTTGCTCTATGGTTTTCTTCCTCTAAACCTCAGGGATATGTCTATTGTGCTTAAGGCTATTTCACAGCAGCCTTTTGAGCCGCTGGAAAAGCCTGGAGAATAAATATCTCTCTTTCCAAACCGCTTTAGTGGTCGCCCTTATGTCCGCAAAGCGAGTGAGTTGTACGCACTGTCAGTTCACCATTCGTGCTTACAGTTTGCCCCAGTGTTTTTCAAAGTAACCTTATTGCCTTACCCAGCCTTTAGGCCTAAAGTCAGCGACAATGATAATTGTCTCACCTTGGAGCTTGTCGCTCTCACTCATATTATCAGAAAACTGAGGTTACGAAATACAGCCGCTGGAAGAAGGGGTGCTGAGGGTGCTGCAGCACCCTTAAAAAATAATATTACAATATTTTTTCACAAAAGTAGTGCACTGGGCCTTCAGTAGTCCTGTATTATTGGAGCGATACAGCCGCTCATTTAGCGTGGGCAAAAAATAAATATTCAGCACCTCGGTAAAAAAAATCGCAGCACCTCCACCCCCAAACTACTTCTCGTGGCTATGTTACCAAAGTAACCTTGAGTTCCCGAACCCATACAAAGTCCTCAACAACAAAAAATAGTCTTTATTGAGCATGTTTATTAGTCTAGAACTATGATGAATATGAGTTTGGGAAATAGTTTCAATCTCATCTCAGTTTCAGTGGTCAGTCAGAAGGTCCAGAAACAACCAGTCGGATGTATATTTGAAAAGATCTGAAATCTTCCTCTATAATATGATTAGGAGTACCTTCTGTACGATGATTGACAGATATAAAAACCTGTGGGCTCTGTTGGTGATCACTCTCACTTTCTGTAGGTCAGACTGGAGAAAGCTGTAAATGACACAATCCAATTTCAATCCAACTTTATTCTGAGTGCTTTTCACTAAACGACGCAACGTCACTTCACAGGAATAGAGGTGAGAAAATAAAGGGAAAATATTTTCATAACATTGACATCCACTTTCTCACACTAGAAGAGGCTCTAAGAACCTGTCTCTCACAGAAAAGAAGAAGAAAATCATCCAAACTCTGAGATGACCATACTAATGAGCGCTGGTGATGAATAGATCGATGGGTTGTTAATGTCATTATCTTACTTTGATATGATACTTTTCAAAGTGTTCTGATTCACTCACTGTGTCTACTCTCTGTCTGCTTGCGAAAGAAAGCTGTGGGATGTGAGGGACTGTGGTCGTTACATGCTGACAAAACTTCTGCTGTAGGTGTGATGTCTAGCCATTAAGCTGTCTATCCATGGAGAGGTAGTCTGATGTCTCTGGTACTCTATGGTTTCTCAGGTGACTCGCTGGCTCAGGGATGGTTGTCTTTTGATTGTGATGGATGTGTTAGGTGGGGATGTGAAACAGCTGTAAGAGCTCTGGGTTGTCCATCTGTCTCTGCTGATTACTGTGGGATTGTGCAGCCAGTTCTGGAAGGACGGACATGTATACAATGAATAACCAAGGAAACACCACATTTGAGGGTTTTTACAATGAGCGTTTCTAGTTCTAGACGTCAATGGGTTCTACAATGAGGGTTCTGGTTTTAGGATCCAATTGGTTCTTCTATGATGAGGGTTCTAGTGCTAGAGTTTACTAGAAAGGGACAGTTTCTGTGAAAACTCTGTGGCTTGCAAAGCATAGACTTCTGGAAACATTCTTTGTGACAATAAAAGCTCTCTACAAGCAAGCCACAATAATGCACATCAAGCAATAATACATTTATACATGTTAAGCAATGATGCATTCTGAATGAATTATGCATTTTAGAGACTAGCAAAGCTCAATTCATTGTTTCTCATGCAACATCGAGTAATGGAAAAATACTGTTTTTAACAAGGCAGTGGGTATGATTGTCCTCAAACAGCCTTGAACAGTATGACAACAAACATGGATTTATTGCTGAACTTTGGATCTGATGGAAAATCTGAGAAATGTTCTGAAAACCCCTGTGATTGTTTCCTCTGTATTTATCTGATTCGCAGCAAGATTCTTTGGATAATTAAGTTTGCGTTTGTTTGTTTGTGAGTATGTTTACGTATGTGTGCTTTCAATTCTGTAGTGCCAGTGTGTTTGTGTAGTGCCAGGCGTTATGTTCACGCAGAAATACACTCTTACATAATGAGATGGATACAGAGCGGCTCATAATGAGTTAGCTGTGTGTGTGTGTGAGTGTGTAAGTGCGCGTGTGCGTGTGCGTGTGTATGTGGCGTGTATGTGCAGCTGCTTCAGTAATTACTTAGTTGGTGCCTCACCATTCCAGATGAAGTCGTCTCTGTGATCACCTCTCTCTCTTCTCTCTGTTGGCCACGTTTCTACATTGCCATCCTGCTTCCCATTAGTGAGTCACACACACACATACACGCACACAAACACTCACACTCACACAAACACACACACACACACGCACGCGCACAAACAAACACACCAGCTAAATTATAAAGACCTGTGTACTAAAACATGCAGAGGAATTTTCAAGTTAGTTAACTCTTTCCTGACTTGACTGCATTAATTCCATGTGGTTACAGGGTTAATTTGGCTAGGTTACAATGGTAAAACATAAACAACTCAAATGTGAACAGTTTAGGCATTAATTCAGAGTGGTTAAGGTTAGAGCTAAGATTTTGGGAAGGCTTAAAAATAAATGCTATTACTATCAATTACACTACATGGCCAAAAGCATGTGGATACCTACTCGTCAAACATCTCATTCAAAATGATTAATATGGAGTTTGTCCCACCTTTGCTGCTATAACAGCCTCCACTCTTCTGGGAAGGATTTCCACTAGATGTTGGAACTTTGCTGCGGGGACTTGCTTCCATTCAGCAACAAGAGCATTAGTGAGGTCCTACACTGATGTTGGGCGATCAGGCCTAGCTCGCAGTCGGCGTTCCAATTCATCGCAAAGGTGTTTGATGGGGTTGAGGTCAGGGCTCTGTGCAGGCCAGTCAAGTTCTTCCACACCGATCTCGACAAACCATTTATGTATGGACCTTGCTTTGTGCATGTAGGCATTGTTATGCTAAAACAGGAAAGGGTCTTCAACAAACTGTTGCCGCAAAGTTGGAAGCACAGAATCATCTAGATTGGAACTAGGGGCCTAGCCCGAACCATGCAAAACAGTCCCTGACCATTATTCCTCCTCCACCAAACTTTACAGTTGACACTGTGCATTCGGCCAGGTAGTGTTCCCCTGCCGTCCGCCAAACTTCAGCACTCGGCGGTCCCATTCCGTGAGCTTGTGTGGCCTACCACTTCACAGCTGCGCAGTTGTTTCTCCTAGATGTTTCCACTTCACAATAACAGCACTTACCATTTACCGGGGCAGCTCTAGCAGAGCAGAAATTTGATGAACGGACTAGTTGAAAAGGTTGCATCCTATGACAGTGCCACGTTGAAAGTCACTGAGCTCTTCTGTGCAGGCCATTCTACTGCCAATATTTGTCTATGAAGATTGTATGACTGTGCTCGATTTTATTTAAAGGGCTGTCCGTATCATTTTGGTGATATAGTGTATCATCAAGTATTCTCAATGCTAGAGCATAGCGAACTGCGTTGTTGAGTAGTCTGAGTTTGCACCCAGTGCTGGGCAGTCATTTTTCTTTTTATTCTTTTTTTTGCATTGATGAAGGCATATATCGACGTTCTCATTACCTATTTAAACGTCCAAAATCTAAATATTTTTCTTGAGATCAGGCTGGGCTAACAAACCTCTTGTAAAACAGCATGCAGAGACAGTACGGTGTTCACTCCCTAGCTAATGAGGTCTAAGTATATGATCCCACCAGCATATTCAGGCAGAGATGCTATTTATAATTCCAGAGGACATTATGACAGTATGACAGCAGTTGAAATGTAATGTGTTAGTCATGTGACATACACTGAGAATGCAAAACATTAAGAACACCTGCTCTTTCCATGACATAGACTGACCAGGTGAAACCAAGTGAAAGCTATGATCCTTATTGATGTCAGTTGTTAAATCCACTTTAATCAGCGTAGCTGAAGGGGAGGAGACTGGTTATAGGAGGATTTTTAAGCCTTGAGACAATTGAGACATGGACTGTGTATGTGTGCCATTCAGACGGTGAATGGGCAAGACAAAAAAATGTAAGTGCCTTTGAACGGGGTATAGTAGTAGGTGCCAGGCTCACCGTCTTTTCGTCTAGAACTGCAACGCTGCTGGGTTTTTCACGCTCAACAGTTTCCAGTGTGTACCAAGAATGGTCCACCAGCCAATGGACATCCAGCCAACTTGACACAACTGTGGGAAGCTTTTGCCAGCATCCCTGTGGATCACTTTCGACACCTTGTAGAGTCCATGCCCCGATGAATTGAGGATGTTCTGAGGGCTAAAGGGGTGGGGAGGTGGGGTGGGTGCAACTCAATATTAGGAAGGTGTTCCTAATGTTTGGTATATTCAGTGTATGTGGGGATCAGATCTCTAATCTATCTCAAATTAAATAAAATGTTATTTGTCACATGCTTTGTAATAAAAAAAGCATGAGCTGGTGCACACCCAGAGAAAATTATTTAGTGTAGAGGTGCTGACTAACGGGGAATAAACTGGAAGCTAGAAAAACAAAGAGAGTCACACACGCTATGTATAAACTCCCAGTAATTTATTGGGTAAACCACCAAAAGATTATTCAGACCAGGTTTTGTAGACGAAACAGTGCAATTAGTGCAAAACCTGCTTTGTAAACAACACGTGTAGACAGACAGTGAAATGCTTACTTACGGGCCCTTTCCAACAATACAGAGAGAAAAGAAGAGAAATAATAGAAAATCATTACACAATGAATAAATACACAATGAGTAACGATAACTTGACTATATACACAGGGATCCCTTTTATGTCCTAGCTACACACGCACACACGCACGCACTCACGCACGCCCTCACGCACACCCTCACACACACACTCACGCACACATGCACGCATGCACAGGCTTGGGGAGTAAGCGTTACATGTAAAGGATTACAAAATAATGGTAACTGTAATCCTTTACGTTACCAGCAAAAATATTGTAATCAGATTACAGATACTTTTGAAAAACGAGATAATTACTTCAAGGGTTACTTTTAAATTCAGAAAGGATGTTTACGGGAAAAAAAATGACACTTCAGTGTTTTCTCAATGACATTCAAATCAGCATTGAAAAAAAGGTACAAGTTTAAGTTTGTTCCACCTGAGCGAGAGACCACAATGATGACACACCAAATGTGTTTGATGGATCGCAGGAAAAGAACAGGAATAGGCTTTTGTAGGCTACAGTCCAAGCTGTGTCTTCCAATTGTGCGACTGCTGTCGGCATCCAAAGATTATCCAACTTGAATAAACGCTTGGAGGTAAGGATGACAGCAGTGGTTTAGTCTACGGCGATACGGATATCACTTATTATTGATATCTACAAAGCGCATTGATGTGAATCACACTGTTGCTCTCTCATTTAGCTATTTGCGCCGTACAGATTGTGGTTGTTGTGGATGGCTGTTTACAAACCTAAATGTGTATTTGAACCCAATAATGGTTGAATTGAAGAAATTTTTGCTGTCTATCAATCATTGTTTTTGAAACCAGTGGACAGCCTGTGAAAAATACACTCTTGCAACAGCTGCATAGTGCGGATCCCAGCCTATGGAATAAAAGTTGTGGTTTTATTGCTCAATCTAATTCATGCTAATAAAAAATACATATATCAATTGATTCTTGAAGAATACAACTTATAAAAGCCTAATGAGCTTAGTTCAACTGTCACACTCCACAAGAACCCAAAATATAAGCTTTTTTTTTCTCTCCAATGTTTGTAAACATTGTAAATGTAAACTAACACTGCATAGCCTCATAACATGGTTAAAACAATACTTTTTATATCATGGATGGTCAATCCTTGCATCCATAGTTCTGTCTATTAATCTAAGAGGGGTTACATTTCTCCAGGCCCATCCCTCAGCTTTTTACCAAAACAGAGGCGGGGCGACGATTTTGTTATTGTTTCTGTGGATTTGCCCTTTAAACTGCTGCATATTATCATGATATCAAAGTGTGACCAACGAAAAGGTCAACAATAGACCTATAGCAAGTGCAGCATACGGCATTCATTTTTCACATGTAAATAGCACTTTTCAGTAGTGCTCAAAGCATGCCATTCCATGAGCGCAACATTTATTTTTCAACTCAAATCAATGAGCTCAATCAGTCCTCCACGACAACAAAATCATGAGCAACAGAGTAGGGCTGGCTAATAAGTCCTTCGTTTTGTGGTCATGCTCAGGTAAAATAATTTGGCTAATCTATACTTCCATATTTCCAAGTCCTATTTTTGAAGATTAAGGGGTATAACATTTATTGGACTGACTGGAATTCTGATAGACTTTGGTTTTTAATGTAAAGACCTAATTGAATTGTATTATTATATGTAGAAGAAAGCAATGGGTTAGAAGAAGCCTACATAACCAACCCATAAAGTAAAATGTAATATCTACAGTGAGGGAAAAAAGTATTTGATCCCCTGCTGATTTTGTACGTTTACCCACTGACAAATAAATGATCAGTCTATAATTTTAATTGTAGGGTTATTTAAACAGTGAGAGACAGAATAACAACAAAAAAATCCAGAAAAACACGTGAAAATTTTTATAAATTGATTTGCATTTTAATGAGGGAAATAAGTATTTGACCCCTCTGCAAAACATGACTTAGTACTTGGTGGCAAAACCCTTGTTGGCAATCACAGAGGTCAGACGTTTCTTGTAGTTGCCCACCAGGTTTGCACACATCTCAGGAGGGATTATGTCCCACTCCTCTTTGCAGATCTTTTCCAAGTCATTAAGGTTTCGAGGCTGACGTTTGGCAACTCGAACCTTCAGCTCCCTCCACAGATTTTCTACGGGATTAAGGTCTGGCGACTGGCTGGGCCACTCCAGGACCTTAATGTGCTTCTTCTTGAGCCACTCCTTTGTTGCCTTGGCCGTGTGTTTTGGGTCATTGTCATGCTGGAATACCCATCCACGACCCATTTTCAATGCCCTGGCTGAGGGAAGGAGGTTCACACCCAAGATTTGACGATACATGGCCCCGTCCATCGTCCCTTTGATGCGGTGAAGTTGTCCTGTCCCCTTAGCAGAAAAACACCCCCAAAGCATAATGTTTCCACCTCCATGTTTGACGGTGGGGATGGTGTTCTTGGGGTCATAGGCAGCATTCCTCCTCCCAAACACGGCGAGTTGAGTTGATGCCAAAGAGCTCCATTTTGGTCTTATCTGACCACAACACTTTCACCCAGTCGTCCTCTGAATCATTCAGATGTTCATTGGCAAACTTCAGACGGGCATGTATATGTGCTTTCTTGAGCAGGGGGACCTTGCGGGCGCTGCAGGATTTCAGTCCTTTACGACGTAGTGTGTTACCAATTGTTTTCTTGGTGACAATGGTCCCAGCTGCCTTGAAATCATTGACAAGATCCTCCCGTGTAGTTCTGGGCTGATTCCTCACCATTCTCATAATCATTGCAACTCCACGAGGTGAGATCTTGCATGGAGCCCCAGGCCGAGGGAGATTGACAGTTCTTTTGTGTTTCTTCCATTTGCGAATAATCGCACCAACTGTTGTCACCTTCTCACCAAGCTGCTTGGCGATGGTCTTGTAGCCCATTCCAGCCTTGTGTAGGTCTACAATCTTGCCCCTGACATCCTTGGAGAGCTCTTTGGTCTTGGTCTTGGTCATGGTGGAGAGTTTGGAATCTGATTGATTGATTGCTTCTGTGGACAGGTAACAAGTTGAGATTAGGAGCACTCCCTTTAAGAGTGTGCTCCTAATCTCAGCTCATTACCTGTATAAAAGACACCTGGGAGCCAGAAATCTTTCTGATTGAGAGGGGGTCAAATAATTATTTCCCTCATTAAAATGCAAATCATAAAAAAAAAAATTGTTGTTATTCTGTCTCTCACTGTTCAGATAAACCTACCATTAAAATTATAGACTGATCATTTCTTTGTCAGTGGGCAAACGAACAAAATCAGCAGGGGATCAAATACTTGTTTCCCTCACTGTATATATAGCCAGCTATGTAAACTTTAACATTGATTTATCCTGCAATAGATGTCGTTCAATTGGTAACATACATTTTTGTCTTCTTATAATGCCTCTTAAGGGGAAAGTAATCTAAAAGTAATGTAATCAGATTACGTTACTGAGTTTGGGTAATCCTAAAGTGATGTTATTGATTACAATTTTGGACAGGTAACGAGTAACTGTAATGGATTACATTTAGAAAGTAACCTACCCAACCCTGCTCACGCATGCACACACACAGCAGGTTACTGCGTGTCGCTGTGTCCTCTACAGTTGAATTATTCATGTCATAAAGCCTGTCCTCTTCTGGTATCTGTGGAGGCAGCTTTTCCTTACAGACTACAACCCCTATTCCCTCTCTCCATCTCACCCATACCCAAACCACTGCATATCCCTCTCCCCCCTCCCTACTACATAGGTAATATAGGTTGATTTGGGATGCATCCCTGGTATCTGTGGAGACAGCATCTTCCCAGGGTTGCACGCCAACGGAGAAGTGGCTTTATAGGGAACGCTGAAGGCTATGCCTGCCCTTGTTCTTCCACACAACCTTTTCGCTCTGTTTTCTCTCTCTCTTCCCCTCTCTTCATATCTCTCGTTATCCCTCTGTTACACCCCTCCCAACCTTCTCCCACCCCACCTTTTCCATCAGCTTCTCCCCTCCCCTCCCCTCTACCCAACCCACATTCCCCTGTTATCCCCTCTCCCTCTCCTCTATCCCTTGTTCCCCTTTTGCTGTTTTGATCAGTCTCGAACTCCTTTTCAACCGTTCCTGTCCTCCCACTATACATTGCTCGTTCTCTCCTGTTTTCCTCAATGTGACTTTATTGGGATCACCTTTTCTCTTTCCCTCCCTTGCTGTCCCTCCCTCCCTCTATCCTCTCCCACACTCTCTTCTCTCTCTCTCCCTCCCTCCATCCCTCTCCTCCAGTTTCCCTAGTCTCAGAGGACATCTCCTCTTTCCCTCCCTCGTTCCCCTGTCCCATGGGACAGCTCTGCTCCTCTATCACTATCCCTCTCCCTCTTTCCCTTTCCCTTTCCCTCTCCCTCTCCCTCTCCCTCACCCTTCCCCTTCCCCTTCCCCTTCCCTCTATGTGCTGCTGAGCCTGGGCTTTTCCCCATTCAGAGCAGATGCCACCACCACTGACCTATCATCAAATGTGTCCCCCATCCATCTGCATCCAGCAACTCTCTCTGTCTCTCTCTCTCTCTCTCTCTCTCTCTCTCTCTCTCTCTCTCTCTCTCTCTGGTGCTGCATGGGGCTCTGGTTGTAAAAACACACGTTTATTTATAGGTTGCTGTTGGTTGATAGTAACTGCCTATTAGCCCTGTTTTATCACTACGTTTTTCTGAATAACCTCCAAGTATCCTTTGACCTGTTTTTGTCAGAATGTCTAATTTCATAAGTCCACACGTTTTTTGATGATTTAACCCATTAACCCTCAGCTGAAATGACATTTCAGGAGCTGTCATCTTCTTTCTTCACCCTTTCTCACACTTCCCTCTCCCTTCTCCATGAAGAATCACTGGCATCTCCCTTAACCCGAGTCTTTCCCTGGGGGCCTGCAGAGGTGCGATTTCAGAGGGATGGAAAAGGAAAACACAACACTCGGTAAGCAACGCTGCATAAGGGAAGGGACAGAGAGATAATAGGTTTAACCAACCTTGAAGGAATTTGGTTGTTGAAGCGGATGGAGTGAGAGAGAATAAAAATTAAAAAAAACACCTTCCCATCCCGAACAAAGAAGATGAGGGGTATATACGCGTCATCAAAACATGAAAGGAAATATGAAATATGTTCTTTCATATCTCATCAGTAATGAACCATGAGAGAAATGTGTTGTAGAGGGAGAGAAAGTACAGAAAAGGAAGCTCATCTGTTATAAACTAATGGTGATGTATTCATTCCAGCCGTGGTCCCCTTGGTACTATGGAGAGATGTGCATGTATAACCAACCAACCAGGTATCGATCCTGGGTGGTTTGTGCGATTCAAGACTGCATTAGCCCACTGAGTTAAAGCCTAGTCGTCATAGTTTTGGTCCACATGGTGCCGTGGTGCCATGTACATGTATAACAGACTTGGTATTGAATCCAGGTTGCCCATGTGAAATCCGTAGATTAGGGCCTAATTAATGTATTTAGATTGACTGATTTTATATGAACTGTAACACAGTAAAATCTTTAAAATGGTTACATGTTGCATTTAATTTTTGTTCAGTAGTTATGTAATACTTCTCAGAAACTACAGAGAAAAAGCCTACATGGGG
The DNA here is from genome assembly GCA_030435695.1 of Brachymystax lenok tsinlingensis. Classification (NCBI taxonomy): domain Eukaryota; kingdom Metazoa; phylum Chordata; class Actinopteri; order Salmoniformes; family Salmonidae; genus Brachymystax; species Brachymystax lenok. The sequence goes on along the minus strand of CM059796.1, from coordinate 6,455,866 downwards.
AGATAGTTGGGCGAGGTTGTCTGAAATGAAACCAACAAGGAGACTTGCTTTTATGGAGGTCAATCCATTATTTTCAAATCAGTTTTCAGTAAAGATGTTTGCTTTAATGGAAGCCACAGGGTCAGTTGTGCTCTTAAAAGAACATAGCAGATCTGTAGATATGTACATACACAGTTAAAGTGTTCTCCTTGAAGTATACAACACTAATAGAAAAGAGAGCAAACAGAAAGGCATTTCTCAATATACAAGGTTCTAATGCTTAGAAACCTGAAATAAATTGTTGAGATTGCCTTGAGATTTTGTATGCTATGCCCTGATCTCCTTAAACTCTACTTAACCTTGGTTGTAGGCAGGAGAGCAGGAGGTTCAGGTGGTGAAATACCCCCATTACCTTTACAAGTTTACATACTTGATGGGCGAATCAAGCAGTGTTTGTCTATTATTATAACTCCTTCTGCAAGTTGATGACCGGGTCTTCTTTGTGCTCTGTAAGGATAAAAACGGAGGAAAAAAACATTGCCGTGTAGCTCAGACACAACGCTTTCTCTTGGCAGGCGTGTCTTGAGAGCACCTACGAACTGTAATCTGAGGACGTTTCTCAGCCAAAGCTCCTCGAAGACGCGTTCTTCCTTTGAAATCCTGAGGAGCTGTGAAGCAGTCTGCACTCCTCTTTCCCCCCTTGCTTTTCCCCTCTTCTCTTTCTCTTCTTCTTCCGTCACTTTTTTCATCTTGTCTGGCAGATGTTTGGCTGGATGGTTGCAATGCCATACTTGCACCAGTGCCTATTTGGCCGGATCCGTTATCTCTCATGGTATACATTTCTTTCTTCACTTCTTGCAATGTACACATTCTAATAAAAGCAATAAAAGTTCATTAGAGTTGTCTTTTCGTTAAATCTCTTACCCACACAAAAACACGTAATTGTCACGCTGGTGTAAAGGATTTGGAGACACAGGGATACATCATCTGCGTTTTCAATACACCCAAAACAAACACGTATACAAAACATGTACCCAAACAAAAGAGCGAGGGTAAACCTCGTAGAACGACATGGGACGAGACCCGTAAAATACAACGCACAAAACACGCAGCACAGGCTGAGCCAACGCAGGTACTCACACGACCAATGGACATGGGAACAATAATCGACAGCCCCACCGGGAAACAAAGGGCACATTTATACAAATACAATCAGTGAGGAATTGGAACCAGGTGTGCGTAATGACAGTTCAGTGCAGCCAAGAAGGGAGGTGATGTCGAACTCCGGAACTGGTGAACAGAATGAGCAGCAGTACTAGGGGGATCTGTGACAGTACCCCCCTGACGGCACCGACCACAGGGACGCGATGCGGGTCGGTCTGGGCACCGACAGTGAGAATCCCTGGTCAGCAAAGCATCCAGGATGTCCATCGCAGGAATTCAGCACCGCTCCTCTGGGCTGTACCCCTCCCAGTCGATGGACCTCACGGACCGAGTACGCCGGACCTCCCTCGATGTCCACTGGCCTGATGAGACACATGAAAGGTCGGGTTAATGCGGTAGTCAACAGGGAGTTGTAAACGGTATGTTACCTCATTAACCCTCTTCAAGACTTTAAACAGCCCCACAAACCGCTGGCACAACTTCCTGCAGGGCAGGCGTAGGGGCAGGTTCCGGGTGGAGAGCCAGACCCGGTTGCCTGGGGAGAAAACAGGCACCTCACTGCGGTTGCGGTCGGCCTGTTCCTTGTGCCAACGCACGCTGGAGATGAGTGTGCGCAGCGTTCCAGATCTCCTCGGCGCACCGAAACCACTCGTCCACGGCAGGGGCCTCGGTCTGGTCTCGCACTGGAAAGAAGTGAGGTTAGTAGAGGAGTGGCAGAGGGAATTCTGCGCGCATACTCAGCCCAAGGTAGAAAATCCGCCCACTCCCCTGGCCGATCCTGGCAGTAACACCTCAGGAACCTGCCCACCTCCTGATTGACTCTCTCCACCTGCCCATTAACTTGAGGATGATACCCGGAGGTGAGACTGACCGTGACCCCCAGGCGTTCCATGAACGCCTTCCATACACGTGAGGTGAACTGAGGGCCACGGTCTGACACAATATCCTCTGGGATACCGTAGTTCTCGAAGACATGCTTAAAGGTTAACTTCTCAGGGATCACTGGGGCGCTAGCGGGCTGCTCCCGACACTACCAGGTAAAATGTAAGGCGCCAAATTCAAAATCCAAAAGTTGAATTATTAAACATCCACCAATATACAAGTGTTCCATACTCATCAAAAGCTCGGTTTCTTGGCAATATCACAGCGTTGTCAGATTTCAAAAAGGCTTTACGGCGAAAGTAGCACATTTGATTGTTTGAGAGTAGCACCTCACATATTTTTCCCATAGCCATGTATCGATTAGCCATCATGGCACACACATAACACATTTCACAGAAAAAACAAATCAATTACCTGTTGAAGAACTTCTGCTGAGGTCATCCTAAGTATCCAACGAACACAAACCATGGTTCTTTTGTTAGAAAAAGTAATGTATTTTATCCATAAATCCTCCATTTGGTTTGCGCGTTATAATCAGAAACGACAGCTTCCACTACTCCATTAAAACGTGACGCGAACTCGTTCATCTTATACCTATAAACTTTTCGGAAGAACAATCAAACATAGTTTTAAATGTATCCTTAGGAATACTTTTACGTATATTTACTATTATAAATCAGCCGGAATATAAACTGATCGCTAACGACGGTAAAAAAGACACTGCGTGACTTCTCGAGCGCGCGCGCTGGGTACTGTTTACATGACAGAGTGACTTCCTTGTTTGCTCTTCTTCTCTGGTCTTATTCATCCAAAATGAAAAAAATACACTGTCTCGAGACTGTTGACATCTAAAGGAAGCGATGGGTACTGCATTCATATGCCCTTATATTTAGGGAGTGGCAGCTGAGGGGGTCGGTTTTGGAGAGCCTGGCGTGCCCAAAGTAAAATGCCTCCCATTCAGGCCCAGAAAATAGGATATGCACATATTTGGTACCATTGGATAGGAAACACTCAGAATTTTCCAAAATTGTTAACCATTTGTCTGTGAGTAAAACAGAATGCATATAGCAGGCGAAAGCCCGAGGAATTTCTGTCCTGGAAAAAGTGATTTTGACACATTGCTCATTTGGGAACCCCTCCCTCATGAAAATGACCATATAAGGGCATATGAATGCAGTACCCATCACTTCCTTTAGATGTCAACAGTCTCGAGACAGTGTAAAAATTCATTTTGGATGAATTAGACCAGAGAATAAGAGCAAACCAGGAAGTGACCTATTTATGTAAACAGTACCCAGTGCGCGTTCCCGAGAAGGCGCGCAGTGTCTTTTTTACCGTCTTTATCGATCAATTTATATTCCGGTTGATTTATAATAATAAATATACGTAAAAGTGTTCCTAAGGATACATTTAAAACTATGTTTGATTGTTCTTGGACAAGTTTATAGGTATAAGATGAATGAGTTTGCGTCACGTTTCAATGGAGTAGTGGAGGCTGTCGCTTCTGATTATAACGCGCAAAACCAAATGGAGGATTTATGGATAAAATACATTACTTTTTCTAACAAAAGAACCATGGATTGTCTTCGTTGGACACTTAGGATGACCTCAGCAGAAGTTCTTCAACAGGTAATTGATTTGTTTTCGCTGTGAAATGTGTTATGTGTGTGCCATGATGGCTAATCGATTCATGGCTATGGGAAAATATGTGAGGTGCTACCTCAAACAATCAAATGTGCTGCTTTCGCCGTAAAGCCTTTTGAAATCTGACAAAGCTGTGATATTGCCAAGAAACAGAGCTTTTGATGAGTATGGAACACTTGTATATTGGTGGATGTTTAATAATTCAACTTTGGGATTTTGAATTTGGCGCTTTACATTTCACCTGGTAGTGTCGGGAGCAGCCCGCTAGCGCCCCAGCAATCCCTGAGAGGTTAACGGGAAAACACACTGGTTGATTTGACAGACAAGGAGAGGAGACCTTGCCTCCTACCTGGGTTAGCACATGAGAATTCCTTGGCTTGTTACCTCGCCTCCTAGAAGATAGAGAGCAGGTCAGGGAGAAATTACCCCTTTCCCCACAATAGTAGCAGAGGCCCAGATTCCTCCTTCTCCTATGCTCTGCCTCAGGCAAACATGCCGAGCTCACCTCCATCGGCTCTGGCCACAGAGCACGTGTAGCCATGGGCTCCGGATTCCGCGCAGGTTTACTTCGGGACTGCAGGAGGTTGTCCAACCGGATCGCCATGCTGATGAGCTGGTCGAGTGACAGGTTGTCATCATGGCAGGGTAACTCCAGCTGTACCTTCTCCCACAGACCACTGAGGAAAACGGTGACCAGAGCCAACTCGTTCCATCCGGCGGAAGCCGCGATGGTCCGGAACTGCAGGGCGAACTCCGAGGCGGTCTTAGCTCCCTGGCATAGTCGGAGTAGACGCACACCCCCCTCTCGACCCTCCACATGATGATCAAACACCGAGCGGAAGAGGAGGGTGAAGCGCTCGTAGGACTCGACCTCGGGTCCGCCTGTCTCCCAGACCGCGGTACCCCATCCCAGAGCCCATCCGGTCAGTGCCGAGATGACGGTGGCAACCCTGTCTCTTCCGGAAACAGCCTCGGCGTAGCGAGCGAGGTACAGGTCGCATTGTAGAAGGAACCCCTAGCATCTTGCTGGCGTGCCGTCAAAGCGCTCTGGGAGGAACAGGGGTAATCCTGTAGGTCATGGTGTGGGAGCTGGTACCGGAATCGGTGCTGGAGACTGGAGGGACTGCACATTCCGCTCCAAGCACAGAATGGTTGCCAGCACACTGTCCATGGCGACACCGAGTCTGGAGAGACAGTCCTCGTAGTGCTGTACTGTCCCTACAACGGTCGCAAGCTCGGCCTTCCCTGCTGTCTCCTTATGTCGGGTCGATTATTCTGTCACGCTGGTGTAAAGGATTTGGATACACCCAAAACAAACATGTATACAAAACACTGGGATGTACCCAAACAAAAGAGCGAGGATAAACCTCGTAGAACGACATGGGACGAGACCCGTAATACACAATGCACAAAACACGCAGCACAGGCAGAGACAACGCATAGGTACTCACACGACCAACTGACATGGGAACAATAATCGACAGCCCAATGGGGAAACAAAGGGCACATTTATACAAATACAATCAGTGAGGAATTGGAACCAGGTGTGCATAATGACATACTTCAGTGCAGCCTAGAAGGCCGGTGACGTCGGCCTCCGGAACTGGTGAACAGAATGAGCAGCAGTACCAGGGGGCTCCGTGACAGTAATTGGAAAAAGTAAATTTTCAGCCCAATATTCAAAGAGCTGATTGGGGTTGGGCCGGCCCGGGTTAATGGTTTGCGGAACATTATAACCTACTGTATGTGTGACAACCAACAGGTGGTGGTGGCTGTCTGAGAATGAGATTCACGCTCTCCCTCTGCTCTGATAAACATAAGCCTGCGACTCTCATCTCATCCAGCGATGCACATAAGGAGACTTTTGGTCCTAGACTTGGCTCTCCAGGACCGTTTGCCGTGCGGGAGCAGAGAGAACAGTCTATGACTTGGGTGACTGGAATCTTTGACAATTGTTTGGGCCTTCCTCTGACATCACCTAGTATATATGTCCTGGATGTCAGGAAGCTTGGCCCCAGTGATGTACTGGGCCATACGCTCTACCCTCTGTAGTGCCTTCCGGTCAGATGCTGAGCAGTTGCCATACCAGGCGGTAATGCAGCCGTTCAGGGTGCTCTCGGTGGTGCAGCTGTAGACGTTCTTGAGGATCTTGGGACCCATGTCAAATATTTCCAATCTCCTGAGGGGGAAAATGTGTTTCCTTGCCCCCTTCACAACTGTCTTGGTGTGTTTGGACCATGATAGTTTGTTGGTTATGTGGACACCAAGGAACTTGAACCTCTCGACCCGCTCCACTTGCTCACATTGAGAGAGAGGTTGTTGTTCTGGCACCACACTGCCAGGTATCTGACCTTCTCCCTATAGGCTGTCTCATTGTTGTCAGTGATCAGGCCTACCACTGTTGTGCTGTAAGCAAACTTAATGGTGTTGGAGTCGTGTTTGGCCACGAGGGTGAACAGGGAGAACGGGAGGGGGCTAAGCACGCACCCCCGAGGGGCCCCAGTGTTGAGGATCAGCGTGGCAGATGTGTTGTTGCCTACCCTTACCACCTGGCATCCTTAGTTAGTGATGAGCTTTGTGGGCGCTATGGTGATGAACGCTGAGCTGTAGGTAATGAACAGTATTCTTACATAGGTGTTCCTTTTGTCCAAGTGGGAAAAGGCAGTGTGGAGTGAGATTGAGATTGCGTCATATGTGGATCTGTTGGGGCGGTATGCGAAATAGAGTGGATCTAGGGTTGCTGACATGATGTTGTTGGTGTTAGCCATGACTAGCCTTTTAAAGCACTTCATGGCAACCGACGTGAGTGCTACGGGGCATTTAAAAAAATATATATATATTTCACCTTTATTTAACCAGGTAGGCAAGTTGAGAACAAGTTCTCATTTACAACTGCGACCTGGCCAAGATAAAGCAAAGCAGTTCGACACATACAATAACACATAGTTACACATGGAGTAAAACAAACATACAGTCAATAATACAGTAGAAAAAAACTAATCTATATACAAAGAGTGCAAATGAGGTAAGATAATTACAATATAGTAATTAGTAATTACAATATAGCATTTAAACACTGGAATGTTAGATGTGCAGTAGATGAATGTGCAATGTAGAAAAACTGGGATGCAAAGGTACAAGATAAATAAATAAATACAATAGGGGATGAGGTAGTTGGTTGGGCTATATACAGGTGCAGGGGTCTGTGAGCTGCTCTGACAGCTGGTGCTTAAAGCTGGTGAGGGAGATAAGTGTCTCCAGTTTCAGAGATTTTTGTAGTTCGTTCCAGTCATTGGCAGCAGAGAAAGTCAGCCAAAGGAGGAATTGGCTTTGAGGGTGACCAGTGAGATATACCTGCTGGAGCGCATGCTACGGGTTGGTGCTGCTATGGTGACCAGCGAGCTGAGATAAGGCGGGGCTTAACCTAGCAGGGACTTGTAGTTGACCTGGAGCCAGTGGGTATATCGACGAGTGTAAAGCGAGGGCCAGCCAACGAGAGCGTACAGGTTGCAGGGGTGGGTGGTATATGGGGCTTTGGATGGCACTGTGATAGACTGCATCCAATTTGTTGAGTAGAGTATTGGAGGCTATTTTGTAAATGACATCACCGAAGTCGAAGATCGGTAGGATGGTCAGTTTTACGAGGGTATGTTTGGCAGCATGAGTGAAGGATGCTTTGTTGCGAAATAGGAAGCCAATTCTAGATTTAATTTTGGAATGGAGATGTTTGATGTGAGTCTGGAAGGAGAGTTTACAGTCTAACCAGACACCTAGGTATTTGTAGTGGTCCACATAATCTAAAACAGAACCGTCCACAGTAGTGATTCTGGACGGGAGGACAGGTGCGGGCAGCGATCGGTTGAAGAGCATGCATTTTGTTTTATTTGCGTTTAAGAGGAGTTGTAGGCCATGGAAGGAGTGTTGTATGGCATTGAAGCTCATCTGGAGGGTAGTTAACACAGTGTCCAAAGAAGGGCCAGAAGTATAGAGAATAGTGTCATCTGCCTAGAGGTGGATCAGAGAATCACCAGCAGCAAGAGTGACATCATTGATGTATACAGAGAAGAGAGTCGGCCCAAGAATTGAACCCTGTGGTACCCCCATAGAGACTGCCAGAGGCCCGGACAACAGGCCCTCCGATTTGACACACTGAACTCTATCGGAGAAGTAGTTGGTGAACCATGCGAGGCAATCATTTGAGAAACCAAGGCTGTCGAGTCTGCCGATAAGGATGTGGTGATTGACAGAGTCGAAAGCCTTGGCCAGATCAATGAATACGGCTGCACAGTAATGTCTCTTATCGATGGCGGTTATGATGTCGTTTAGGACCTTGAGCGTGGCTGAGGTGCACCCATGACCAGCTCTGAAACCAGATTGCATAGCGGAGTGGGTACGGTGGGATTCGAAATGGTCGGTAATCTGTTTGTTAACTTGGCTTTCAAAGACCTTAGAAATGCAGGGTAGGAAAGATATAGGTCTGTAGCAGTTTGGGTCAAGAGTGTCTCCCCCTTTGAAGAGGGGGATGACCGCAGCTGCTTTCCAGTCTTTGGGAATCTCAGACAACACGAAAGAGAGGTTGAACAGTCTAGTAATAGGGGTTGCAACAATTTCGGCAGATCATTTTAGAAAGAAAAGGTCCATATTGTCTAGCCCGGCTGATTTGTAGGGGTCCAGATTTTGCAGCTCTTTCAGAACATCAGCTAACTGGATTTGGGAGAAGGAGAAATGAGGGAGGCTTGGGCGAGTTACTAAGGGGGGTGTAGGGCTTTTGACCGGGGTAGGGGTAGCCAGGTGGAAAGCATGGCCAGCCGTATAAAAATGTTTATTGAAATTCTCAATTGTTTATCGGTGGTGACAGCATTTCCTATCCTCAATGCAGTGGGCAGCTGGGAGGAGGTGCTTTTATTCTCCATCGACTTTACGGTGTCCCAGAACCTTTTTGAGTTTGTGTTACAGGAAGAAAATTTCTGCTTGAAAAAGCTAGCCTTGGCTTTCCTAACTGCCAGTGTATATTGGTTCCTGACTTCCCTGAAAAGTTGCATATCACGGGGGTTGTTCGATGCTAATACAGAACGCCACAGGATGTTTTTGTGGTGGTCAAGGGCAGTCAAGTCTGGAGAGAACCAAGGGCTATATCTGTTCCTGGTTCTACATTTCTTGAATGAGGCATGCTTATTTAAGATGGTGAGGAAGGCACTTTTAAAGAATAACCATGCATCCTCTACTGACAGAATGAGGTCAATATCCTTCCAGGATACCCGGGTCAGGTCGATTAGAAAGGCCTGCTCGCTGAAGTGTTTTAGGGAACGTTTGACAGTAATGAGGGGAGGTCGTTAGACCGCAAACCCATTACGGATGCAGGCAATGAGGCAGTGATCGCCGAGATCTTGGTTGAAAACAGCAGGGGTGTATTTGGAGGGCAAGTTAGTTAGGATGACATCTATGAGGGTGCCCGTGTTTACGGCTTTTGGGTTGCACCTAGTAGGTTCATTGATGATTTGGGTGAGGTTTAGGGCATCAAGCTTAGATTGTAGGATGGCTGGGGTGTTAACTTCTTTGGGAGCAGCGCACAAGGTGACCGTTTTGGAGACCCTGGCGTGCCCAAACTAAAATGCCTCCCATTCAGGCCCAGAAAATAGGAGATACACGTATTTAGTACCATTGGATAGGAAACACTCTGAATTTTCTAAAAGTGTTAACATTTCGTCTGTGAGTATAACAGAACGGATATGGCAGGCGAAAACCCGAGGAATTTCTGTCCTGGAAAAAGTGGTTTTGACAGATTGCCTCATTTAGAACCCCTCCCTTATGAAAATGCCCATATAAGGGCATATGAATGCAGTACCTATTGCTTCCTCTGGATGTCAACAGTCTCGAAAAAGTGTTCTGATTCTTTTTAGATGCTTTTAGAGCAGAGAAGAAGAGGAATAAGGAAGTGTCTACGCAGTTGTCAATACAAGTAAATGCGCGCTCCCGGCTGGCACGTTCTTTGGTTTTTTCCTTTCTTATCGCCCAGTTTATATTCCGGTTGAAATATTATACTATTTATACATAAAAGTGTTCCTAAGGATACATTATAATTATGTTTGATTGTTCTTGGACAAGTTTATAGGTATAAGTTGAACGAGTTCTCTTCACGTTTCAATGGAGGAGTCAACGCTCTATTTTCTCATTATAACGCGCCAACCAAACTGAGATTTATGGATATAATACATTACTTTTTCTTACAAAAGAACCATGGATTGTCTTCGTTGGACACTTGGGAAGCCCTCAGCAGAAGTTCTTCAAAAGGTAATTGATTTGTTTTCGCTGTGAAATGTGTTATGTGTGAACCGTGATAGCTTATGAATTCATGTTAATGGAAAAATATGTTAGGTGCTACCCTCAAACAATCAAATGTGGTGCTTTCACCGTAAAGCCTTTTTGAAATCTGACAACGCTGTGATATTGCCAAGGAGCAGAGCTTTTGATGACTATGTATATTGGTGCATGTTTAATAATCCAACTTTTGGATTTTGAATTTGGTGCCTTGCATTTCACCTAGCGCCCCACCGCTCCCTAAGAAGTTAAGCATGTCCCAGTTTAGGTCACCTAGCAGCACGAACTCTGAAGATAGATGGGGGGCAATCAATTCACATATGGTGTCCAGAGCACAGCTGGGGGCAGAGGGTGGTCTATAGCAAGCGGCAACAGTGAGAGACTTGTTTCTAGAAAGGTGGATTTTTAAAAGTAAAAGTTCAAAATGTTTGGGTACAGACCTGGATAGTAAGACAGAACTCGTTCTATCTTTTCTGAAGATGTTATAAGTTAGGGATGGAAATTTCAGCGTTATTGGTGGTCTTCCTAAGCCAGGATTCAGATACGGCCAGGACATCCAGGTTGGCAGAGTGTGCTAAAGCAGTGAATAAAACAATCTTAGGGAGGAGGCTTCTAATGTTAACATGCATGAAATCAAGGCTTTTACGGTTGCAGAAGTCAACAAATGATAGCGCCTGGGGAATAGGAGTGGAGCTAGGCACTGCAGGGCCTGGATTAACCTCTATATCACCAGAGGAACAGAGGAGGAGTAGGATAAGGGTACGGGCTAAAGGCTATAATGACTGGTCGTCTAGGACATCCTGAACAGAGAGTAAAAATAACAGGTTTCAGGGGGGCGATAAAATAGATTAAAGGCATAATGTACAGACAAAGGTATGGTAGGACGTAAATACAGTGGAGGTAAACCTAGGCATTGAGTGGTGATGAAAGAGATATTGTCTTTAGAAACATTTAAACCAGGTGATGTCATCGCATGTGTGGGTGGTGGAACTGAAGGGTTGGATAAGGTATATTGAGCAGGGCTAGAGGGTCTACAGTGAAATAAGACAATAAACACTAACCAGAACAGCAATGGACATGGCATATTGACATTGAGGAGAAGCATGCTTAGTTGAGTGATCATAAGGGTCCAGTTAGTAGTGAGGCTGGTTGGGGACACGGCGATTCAGACAGCTAGCCGGGGATAGCAAGCTAGCACAGGCTAGCAGGCCGGCTAACAAAGACGGAGGAAGTTTGTTTATAGCCTCCTCATACGTTTCCGTCGGTAGACCAGTCGTGATGGGTTAGTGGGGCTCCGTGTGGTAAAGGGGACCAGGCCAATTAGAAAACTAGGTAATAGTGGCCCAAGGAATTGTCCGATGGACCTGTTTAGCTAGCAGCCAATATGCTCTAGACAGCTAACGATTAGCAGGCCGCAGTTAGCTGATGGGCGTTCAGGTGACGTCGCGACGGAGGCCGGTTGAATAACCCCATCAGGCAGATAATGTCGGTAGTCCAGTCATGAAGGCCCGGTGGAGCTCCGCACCGGCAGTAAAAACGGGTCCGGATAGGTGTTGTAGCCCAGGAGTGGCTGATGGGATTCTTCAGCCAGCCAGAAGGTGGGCTTAGTATAGGCTAGCTTCAGGCTAATTGGTGCTTGCTCCGGGACCAACGTTAGCCAATAGTCACTCGGATAGCAGCTAGCTAGCTGCAAGATCCAGGTGAAAATGTCCAGAGCTTGCGGTAGGAATCCGGGGATATGGAGAGAAAATAGGTCTGGTATGCTCTGGTTTGAGTTGCCTTATACGAACGGCGAGAGCTTTTCCAAGCTAAAAGTTAGCTGCTGCTGTCCGCTAGCAATGGTAAGCTAAATACTAACATTAGCAAGTGAGATGTTTAGCTTCTGTTAGGGAATTCCGGATTCGAGGGGGATAATACTTGAAAAAAAACAGATCCGTACCACATTGGGTGAGGCGGGTTGCAGGAGAGTGTTTTGAAGTTGAGTTTTAGAAAAAAATATATAAAATGATATGCGAAGAAAAGATATAAAAAGATATATACACTGGACACGACAGGACGAGGACAAAAGACGTCTGACTGCTACGCCATCTTGGATTAAGTGATTACCGGTAATCATTTAGGCAGGTTACCGTCGCTATCTTGGGCACAGGGACTATGTTGGTCTGGTTGAAACTTGTAGGTATTACAGACTTGGCCAGGGAGATGTTGAAATTGTCAGTGAAAACACTTGCCAGTTGGACCGCGCATGCTTTGAGTACACGTCCTGGTAATCCGTCTGGCCCGCGGCTTTGTGAATGACCTGTTTAAAGGTCTTGCTCAGATCGGCTACGGAGAGTGTGATCACACAGTCGTCCGGAATAGCTGGTTCTCTCATGCATGCTTCAGAGTTGCTTGCCTCAAAGCGAGCATAAAAGGCATTTAGCTCGTCTGGTTGGCTCCCGTCACTGGTCAGCTCGTGGCTGGGTTTCTCTTTGTAGGCTGTAATAGTTTTCAAGCCCTGCCACATCCTACGAGCGTCAGAGCCAGTGAAGTAGGATACAATCTTAATCCTGTATTGACGCTCTGCCTTTTTGATGGTTTGTCTGAGGTCCGGATTATCCGGATTAGTGTCCCGCTCCTTGAAAATGAAAGCTCTAGCTTTTAGCTCGGTGCAGATGTTGGGAAATGTACGTACGGTCACTGTGGGTATGACATCGTCGATGCACTTATTGATGAAGCCGGTGACTGAGGTGGTATACTCCTCCATGCCGTTGGATGAATCCCAGAATGTATTCCAGTCTGTGCTAGCAAAACAGTCCTGTAGCGTAGCATCCACTTCATCTGACCACTTCTGTATTGAGTGAGTCACTGGTACCTCCTTTAGTTTTTGCTTGAAAGCAGGAATCAGGAGGATATAATTATGGTCAGAATTGCCAAATGGAGGGTGAGGGAGAGGTTTGTATGCGTCTCTGCTTGTGGTGTAAAGGTGGTCTAGCGTTTTTTTTCCTCTGGTTACACGTGACATTAGGTAAAAAATTAGGTAATTAGGTAAAAAGAAATTTGAAATTTGAAATTAGGTAAAAAGGATTCAAGTTTACCTGCATTAAAGTCCTCACCCACTAGAAGTGCGGCTTCTGGATAAACATTTTCTTGTTCACTTATGGCCTTATATAACCTGTTGAGTGCGGTCTTAGTGCCAGCATTGGTTTGTGGTGGTAAATGGACAGCTACAAATAATATAGATGTGAACTATCTTGGTAAATAGTGTGGTCTACAGCTTGTCATGAGGTACACTACCTCATGCGAGCAATATCTTGAGACTTCTTTAATATTAGACATCACGCACCAGCAGTTATTGAGAAATAGACACACACCCCGCCCCTCGTCTTACCAGACGTAGCTTGTCTGTCCTGCCAAAAAGCCAGCCAGCTCTATAATATCCGTGTTGTTGTTCAGCCATGTCTCGGTGAAACATAAGATATTACAATTTTTAAATGTCCCGTTGGTAGGATAGTCTTAATCGTAGATTGCCCAGCTTGTTTTTCAATGATTGCATTTTGGCCAATAATACGGAGGGTAGTGGTGGTTTACTCACTCACCAACAAATTCTCACAAGGCACCCACACCTCCACCCCCTGTATTTCCACCTTTTCTTCACGGAATGATGGGGATTTGGGCCTTGTCCTTCACGTCAGACTCATTAAAGAAGAAAATCTTCATCCAGTTCGAGGTGAGTAATTGCTGTTCTGATATCCAGAATCTCTTTTTGGTCATAAGAAACGGTAGCAGCAACATTATGTACAAAATGTTTAAAAAATGCAAAAAAAGACAAACAAAATAGCACTCTTGGTTAGGAGCCTGTGAAACGGCAGCCATCCCCTCCGGCGCCATTATCTACACAGCTAGGCTATTGATGGATTCAACACAAGGTTGATTTTATTGATCTCAGATTCTCAGTTTAAGTGTCAAAGTAGCCTGCCATTTCGAACATTTGTGCAGTATTAAAAAATATTCAGCCAAAGTCTCCAGTCATGTAAAATGACATAGAATTAAATGCATTTATAAAAGGACACAGTGTGTGCCTCTACTCTACTGCTCTATGTCACTACGTAAACGCGATTATATGCATGCAATGCTGTCACGACTTCCGCCAAAGTCGGTTGCTTTCCTTGTTCGGGCGACGTTCGGCGGTCGACGTCACCGGTCTTCTAGCCATCGCCGATCCACCTTTCATTTTCCATTTGTTTTGTCTTGTTTTCCCACACACCTGGTTTTCATTTTCCCTCATTACTGTTGGTTATTTAACCCTTTGTTTCCCCCATGTCTGTGTGGGGAATTGTTGTTTATTGGCATGCTGGTACGCCGGGTTGTTGGTTTTTCACCCGTGCTTTGTGGCAGCTGGTATTGTGCGTTTATTTTGTACTTTGTGCTGTCTTACTTGTTTTTTTGGCATTTGTTTTGTGACGCGGTTGCGTTCTGTATTTGACATTGCCTAAGTAAAGTGCTTAGTCCACTCATCTCTACTCTCCTGTGCCTGACTTATTACACCAGCTACAGCCACCGCATGACAAATGCTTTATTATGAAGGTGTTCTGGTATCTCAGACCTCCCATACCCCCTTCCCGCGCTCAATTTTTGTTCCAGCCTCTCCCTATTTACAAATTAAGCACTGCCTTGTACCCCCCTGTGGATTGGCACAGCACTGCCAGTCACCCTGCCAAGTCGCCTTGTCGGGAAATGCCAGAATGTGTGTGTGTGTGTGTGTGTGTGTGGAAAGTCAGACCTTCAGAGGGATAAAACCAGCATGATTCAGTTAGAGAAAGAGAGTGAAACTGTGTAAGAGAGAGAGAGAGTCACCAGTGCTCACCATATTGGGGTGTAGTGGTTTTATAATCTCGCGGGACCAACCACACCTTGACATAACTTATTTTATACCTCCAATTGACTCAAATGATGTCAATTAGCCTATCAGAAGCTTCTAAAGTTATGACATAATTTTCTGGAATTTTCTAAGCTGTTTTTAAAGGCACAGTCAACTTTTTGTATGTTAACTTCTGACCCACTGGAATTGTGATACAGTAAATGTTAAGTGAAATAATCTGTCTGTTAACAATTGTTGGAAAAATTACTTGTGTCATGCACAAAGTAGATGTTCTAACCGACTTGCCAAAACTATAGTTTGTTAACAAGAAATGTGTGGAGTGGTTGAAAAACAAGTTTTAATGACTCCAACATAAGTGTATGTAAACTTCCGACTTCAAATGTAGGTATTTGTAATTGTCCACATTTTCTAGGTCAGAACCGTCAAGAGTAGTGCTGCTAGTCGGGCAGGAGGGTGCGGGCAGCAATCGGTTGAAGAGCATGCATTTAGTTTTACTAGCTTTTAAAAGCAGTTGGAGGCCACGGAAGGAGTGTTGTATGGCGTTGAAGCTCGTTTGGAGGTTTGTTAGCAGTGTCCAAAGAAGGGCCAGAAGTATACAGAATGGTGTCGTCTGCGTAGAGGTGGATCAGGGAATCACGAGCAGCAAGAGCGACATCATTGATATATACAGAGAAAAGAGTCTGCCCGAGAATTGAAGCCTGTGGCACCCCCATAGAGACTGCCAGAGGTCCGGACAACAGGCCATCCAATTTGACACACTGAACTCTATCTGAAAAGTAGTTGGTGAACCAGGCGAGGCAGCCATTTGAGAAGCCAAGGCTATTGAGTTCCGATACGAATGCGATGATTGACAGAGTCGAAAGCCTTGGCCAGGTCGATGAAGACGGCTGCACAGTACTGTCTTTTATTGATGGCGGTGATGATATCGATTAGGACCTTGAGCGTGGCTGAGGTTCACCCATGACCAGCTTGGAAACCATATTGCATTGTGGAGAAGGTACGGTGGGATTCGAAATGGTCGGAGATCTGTTTATTACCACACAAAGGAATTATTTGCAAATTGCAAAACTTTCCCTCTTAGGGGAAAGTGTTGGGGCGGGGTTGGGCAAGTTGCTGCGGGGGCTATTCGATGCTAATGCAGAATGCCACAGGATGTTTTTGTGCTCGTCAAGGACAGTCAAGTCTGGGGTGAACCAAGGGCTATATCTGTTCTTAGTTCTACATTTTTTGAATGGGGCATGCTTATTTAAGATGGAGAGGAAAGCACTTTTGAAGAGCAACCAGGCATCCTCTACTGACGGGATGAGGTCCATATCCTTCCAGGATACCCGGGCCAGGTGTTTTTAGGGAGCATTTGTATCATGCGTGACCTGCCTGACAATTAAAGTGGGATCAAACTTTGCAAGGCCAGCCCTTTTAAATAGGTCTGCTCTGCAATACTGTTTTGGGTCGTGGGTGGAGAGGAAGTAGGAAGGAAGGAAACAATCGAACCAGCTCCGTCAGCACAGGAGGGACTTCCTTGAACCGCTGAGCTGCATCACTGATTTGCTGTCACTTACTGTCACTCACACAAAGGAATTATTTGCAAATTGCAAAACCTTCCCTCTTAGATATATTAAGAGAAAGGGAATTACCTCCTAGAGTGGATTGGAAAGGGTTGCCCTGAACCACAGCTGTTCCAGATCGGTGGTTACTTGTTGAGATGAGAAAGAGAAAGAGAGAGCCCTTGTTAGTGAGAGGGTTCTGGATACATTGGAGCGGGGGGAGCAATCAATCACTTCAAAGCAGGGGCGGCAGGTTGGTTTTAGAAGTGGGGGGTACAAAGCCTGGCGGGGGGTCTGTGAAAACTCCCCCTGGTTCTTTTTGAGCATCTAAAGCACATTTCCTGCATTTTTACACAATCCAATTTGACATCTCTATTTAGAACAAAAAGTAAGCAAAAATGCCCACAGTCATCAAGCTAGGTAAGAGATCATTATTAAATATGTTTAAGTGGTTAATAAGACTGAACTAGATCAAAAATAACTCAATAATACACAACAATTTCAAAGATTTTACTGAGTTACAGTTCATATAAGGAAATCAGTCAATTGAAATGGATTCATTAGGCCCTAATCTATGGATTTGACATGACTGGGAATTCAGATATGCATCTGTTGGTCACAGATACCTTAAAAAAAAGGTAAGGGCGTGGATCAGAAAACCTGTCAGCATCAGGTGTCACCACCATTGATCAGACTGTTGATTGTGGCCTGTGGAATGTTGTCCCACTCCTCTTCAATGGCTGTGCGAAGTTGCTGGATATTGTCGGGAACTGGAACACGTTGTACACGTACTGTAGATCCAAAGCCTCCCAAATATGCTCAATGGGTGACAGGTTTGTTGAGTTTAAAAATGCCCATGGACGAACTGGGACATTTTCAGCTTCCAGGAAATGTGTACAGATCCTTCCGACATGGTGCCGTGCATTATCATGCTGAAACATGAGGTGATGGCGGCAGATGAATGGCACGACAATGGGCCATGTAATTAATCTCATAGGACCAACAGTATTGTAGAGCTATTTTTACTTGCACACAATACAGCTGGGTCGCCCCATCCTGTCCCTAGGGGTCCACCAACCTTCAGCGCCCCAACACACCACACTCAGCTTTAGATTCTTGCTTTTGGGTGTGTTAGGCCAAGGCCAGAATGACAACCCATAGGACAGCAGAACCCCAGCACCAGGACTGAGCATCCCAGCAGCTAGGGATTGCCTAAATAAGTATCTCCCCTGACATGGGCATGTTTTCAATACAGACTCCTTTATTCGCACTGTATTCCATATAAGGCATCCAGGTCTTATGAAAATTGCCCAGTATATCCTTAATCTTGTAATCAATCAAATCTAGTGAAATATAACTTGACATTGTGGGAGAATAACCAACCTTCCAATTAATGGCAATGCATTACTTATTACTTACTATCAATGCTTGGTTACACAGTTTCTGTTACATCTGCCCCTGCCACGCCCTTTACTTCTCATCCTGTGTCTCCCTAACCTGTTGCCACTCCCCCAGTGCTCTCTCCCTCTCTCTCTGTGTGTGGGTGCATGTGATTGTGTGAGTGGAGACAGGTTTGCTGGAGGCAGAGCAGATCCCCACCAGCTGCAACATGTTCCATAACCAAGACCTCTACAAGTACTCAGCCCTGCCACTTACACGCTGCCAGATGGTAATCTCTGCTCAGTCAGTCTACATTTCAAGCCTTTTGTTCCTGCATAGATCTTGTTATCCTGTTGTGCCTGTTTTCCCTAGCCTGACGCTGCTTTTCTCTCCGCTCCAGTTCCATCCACTCTGCCTCTGGTCCCTGTCTCCAGTCCCTCGTCTCATCAGTCCTGCTTCCCTGCCCTGGACCCCCACTCTACGGTTTCCTTGGATTCCGCTCCAGACCTGCTTACCCTGCCCTCACTCCCCTTGCCCCTTGCCCCAGTCTCAGCCTCAGTCACTGGTTCCCTGCTACCCACCAAAGCCTCCCCTGGCCTGCACCCCATCTTCCCCTCGCTGTTCAATAAATACCTTAGTTACCTTATCGCTGTCTCCTTGTCTGAGTCTGCACTTGGGTTCACCTGCTCCGCCACACTTAACAGTTTCTTCAGATAACAGTCTCCTGCATCAACATTTCCAAGCAAACAAAAACAGGGAGAAGGGAGAATCTTTAGACATGCTGAGATAAAAAAACATACTCTTTGCCAGAATTCAGCCAGCCTTCACAAGACCATAACATATGCAAATATGCACGGGCAGGCAGACTGCACGGCCAGGCACGACTCCAACACCATCATTACGTTTTCTGTGTCATCAGCAAACTTAATGATGGTGTTGGAGTCGTGCCTGGCTGTGTAGTCATGAGGGAACAGGGAGTAAAGGAGGGGACTGAGCACGCACCCCTGAGGGTCCCCCGGTGTTGAGGATAAGTGTGGAGGATGTGTTGTTACCTACCGTTACCACCTGGGGGCGGCCTGTCAGGAAGCCCAGGATCCAGATGCAGAGGGAGGTGTTGTGTCACAGGGTCCTTAGTTTAGTGATGAGCTTTGAGGGCACTAGGGTGTTGCACGCTGAGCTGTAGTCAATGTCCAGGTGGGAAAGGGCAGTGTGGAGTGCAATAGAGATTGCATCATCTGTGGATCTGTTGGTGCAGTATGCAAATTGGAGTGGGTCTAGGGTTTCTGGGATAATGGTGTTGATGTGAGCCATGACCAGCCTTTCAAAGCATTTCATGGCTACATACGTGAGTGCTACGGGTCGGTAGTAATTTAGGCAGGTTACCTTAGTGTTCTTGGGCACAGGGTACTATGGTGGTCTGCTTGAACATGTTGGTATTACAGACTCAGACAGGGAGAGGTTGAAAATGTCAGTGAAGACACTTGCCAGTTGGTCAGCGCATGCTCAGAGTACACGTTCAGGTAACCCGTCTGGCCCAGCGGCCTTGTGAATGTTGACTTGTTTAAAGGTCTTACTCACATCGGCTGCGGAAAGCGTGATCACACAGTCGTCTGGAACAGCTGATGCTCTCATGCATGTTTCAGTGTTACTTGCCTCGAAGCGAGCGTAGATGTTATTTAGCTCGTCTGGTAGGCACGTGTCACTGGGCAGCTCTCGGCTGTGCTTCCCTTTGTAGTCTGTAATAGTTTGCAAAACCTGCCATATCCGACTAGTGTCAGAGCCAGTGTAGTACGATTCGATCTTAGTCCTGCATTGATGCTTTGCCTGTTTGATGGTTTGTCGGAGGGCATAGTGGGATTTCTTATAAGCTTCCGGGTTAGAGTCCCGCTCCATAAAGCGGCAGCTCTACCCTTTAGCTCGGTGCGAATCCTGTCTGCAATCCATGGCTTCTGGTTGGGGTATGTACGTACAGTTTCTGTGGGGACGACGTCCTCGATGCACTTATTGATAAAGCCAGTGACTTAATGCCATCGGAAGAATCCTGGAACATATTCCAGTTTGTGCTAGCAAAACAGTCCTGTAGTTTAGCATCTGCTTCATCTGACCACTTTTTTATAGACCGAGTCAATGGTGCTTCCTGCTTTAATGTTGGCTTATAAGCAGGATCCAGAAGGATACAGTTATGGTCAGATTTGCCAAATGGAGGGCGAGGGAGAGCTTTGTACTCGTCTCTGTGTGTGGAGTAAAGGTGGTCTAGAATTATTTTTCTCTCTGGTTTCACATTTAACATGCTGATGGAAATTAGGTAAAACTGATTTAAGTTTCCCTGCATTAACCTCTTATGAATCCAATCCCGTGAACGGGTTCGATTTTGCCAACATCCGGTGAAATGCAGGGCACCAAATTCAAATTACAAAAATACAAATTTCAAATATTCATGAAAATACAAGTGTTGCACACTCTTCAAAAGATTTCAAAAAGGCTTTACGGCGAAAGCAGAACATTTGATTGTCTGAGGACAGCACCCCGCTCAAATATTCAATTAGTATAACCAGCAGAGCTGTCACAAAACTCAAAAGTAGCATAAAATAAATTGCTTACCTTTGAAGATCTTCCTCTGATGGCATAACCAAGAGTCCAGTTTACACAATAAAAGGTCCTTTTGTTCGATAAGGTCCCTCTTTATATCCATAAAGCTCAGTTTGTTCGGCACGTTTTGTTCATAATCCACCTGCCCAAAGGCGTTCATCCATGCAGACAAACAATATCCCAAAAGTTCCGGTAAAGTTTGTCGATAAAAGTCAAACAGCATTTGTAATCAATACTCAGATACCCTAAAATGAATATAAACTATAATATTTCAGACGGAATATAACCTGCTGAATAGAAGAGAAAAAGAACTAAGCGCGCACTCCCTGTTACGTGCAAAATCCATAACAGTACAGTTGACATGGACTCAGGAAGAAGTTGTCTTGCTCCCTTGATTTTCAAGATAAAAGCTTCAAACCTTTTTCTAAAGACTGTTGACATCTAGTGGAAGCCATAGGAACTGCAATCTGGGGGTTAAACTATAAGGCTTTGAATAGTATGCCTATTGAAAACAGTGTGACATGACTGATTCAGACATCCCGGATGGATTTTGCTCGGGTTTTCGCCTGCCATATCAGTTCTGTTATACTTACAGACATTATTTTAGCAGTTTTAGAAACTTCAGAGTGTTTACTATCCAAAGCTACTACTAATTATATGCATATCCTAGCTTCTGGGCCTGAGTAACAGGCAGTTTACTTTGGGCACGTTTTTCATCCGAACTTCAAAATACTGCCCCCTAGCCCGTAGAGGTTAAAGTCCCCGGCCACTAGGAGTGCCGCCTCTGGATGAGCGTTTTCCTGTTTGCTTATGGCGGAATACAGCTCATTGAGTGCAGTTTTAGTGCCAGCCTCGGTCTGTGGTGGTATGTAGACAGCTCCGAAAAATACAGATGAAAACTCTGTAGGTAGAGAGTGTGGTCTACAGCTTTTAATTATACTAGGCAAGTCAGTTAAGAACAAATTCTTATTTTCAATGACAGCCTAGGAACAGTGGGTTAACTGCCTGTTCAGGGGCAGAACAACAGATTTGTACCTTGTCAGCTCGGGGATTTGAACTTGCAAGCTTTCGGTTACTAGTCCAACACTCTAACCACTAGGCTACACTGCCGCCCCATTATCATGAGATACTCTACCTCAGGCGAGCAAAACCCTGAGACTTCCTTAGATATCGTGCACCAGCTGTTGTTTACAAATATGCATAGGCCCCTGCCCCGTGTCTTACCAGAGGCTGCTGTTGTCCTGCCGACACAGTGTATAACCCGCCAGCTGTATGTTCTTAATGTCATCGTTCAGCAAACGACTCGGTGAAACATAAGATATTACAGTTAAATATGTCCCCCTTTTGTGTTTTACACCTCCAGCAGAGGAATTACATTTCTGAGTATATGTAATTCAGTTTCACTGTCATATAGTACGTTCTATGGATGGTATTAAACTGCAGTAATTTATGTTTGAGATGATATGAACATGACTAGGCATTCAAAAATATATGTATCCATTCATCATCATCAATAGCTTCTACCAGGTCTTTCTCACATTTGTGTTTAATATGTTTTGTATCAGGAAAAGCCTCTATCAACCCTTGAAACAGTTTGAAAATCAACTTTGGAGGTTTGTCAGACTGCCTTTAAATAGCATCTGGCTTGTCCAGTGTTTGCTGCACAGAGGGAATAAATGTTGGATCTGCAAAACTTCATCTCACCTCCGTCACAGACTGGTCTTCCCTGGAATTACCTTGGTGTACATTTATACATTATATTATCCAATAATAGAATCAATGGTTCAATAATAGAAATTTCCATTACTCCCAGATCCCAGACTGTAGCTTTAAGCTAAAGCTGCTGTCCTGTAGCTACTGTAGGTCTACCAATCAATTCAAGATGGAACTTTGTATCATTCACTGATATTGTTAATATACTGCAAAATTAACCTGAGCTCCGTAGACTTCTCTTCCCTGGCTGGCTGACCCTGCTGGGACCCCTGTCACCATCTGATCCTGCTAAGACATGATGAGCATAGTGTTGTGTACTGACTGCACTAGAGGGCTGCATTCCTGCACGGATCATTGCAGCACTTTCTGCATTTTTCATGCTGCGGGCGGGAGCGGGTAGTCAGACAGACAACTTTGGGATGAATTTTCTTTTGTTGTCCCACAGATTATTTGGAAACCGTCCACTTTCTGCTTTCTAAGCCTACCTATTGTATTAAAAGCACATATGTGACTCATCACCTGGATTCGGTCTTATGTAGCAAAATTTGAAATTGTGTTTTTACGTTGGATGAAAGTAGACGCTGCAAAATGGAATATCATACACTGCATTGTTGAGGAACAATGGAAAAGTAATTCTGCTTTGAAAGTTGATAAACTTGTAAACTCACTTTTGAGACAATGGCCTTTGAATGTTTTGGTATCTAGTGAAGATCTCTTCTTTGTCTACACCCAATCAGAATCGTTCACACCCTCTTAAGATTTAGCCCCACCCATCTCTTTTGCCCTCGGAGCGTTCAGATCGCACACTTGACACTGGCTGATTATTTGTTTACCTATGGATAACATGAAACAGCCTAATCAGCTCTGATGGCAACATATTCAAAGTGTGTTGTACACTTTAGCTTAGACATGTAGCTCGCTAGCTAGGTAAACAACGTGTAAGATCACACACGTTGCGTAATGTTAGCTAACGAGCCAGCCAGCTAGCTAGTTAAACAACAATGAACATAGAGCCAAATCATGTCGTTACTACACTGTATGAATATGCTGGGAGCTGAACAACCAGGTTCCATGTTAGCTAGCTAACATTAGGCTCTAACTACAAAGCAAATAGCTCTGGGATGCAAATAATAACGTCAGCTAGGGAGCCAGCCAGCTAACGTTAGCCAGAAAATGTAGCTAGCTAATGCTTGACTATCTTACCTGTATACATCATCATGCATGATGGACGCTTCTCTCTGTCACGGATGGCATGCCACGGTTGCCCTAAGTTTGAAGATGTAATCCGGAGACAGGTTTTTTCTCTTTAGCTATCATACTCTAATTCCACTGATTTCAACTTGATCGTCCAGAAAGTGGAGAGCAACACTTAGCTATGCAGCCCCACTACATGATACATAAAAAAAAGCCAAGTTCGACAGGATTACCAACACAGACTGAGCAGCTCAAATAGACAGAAGCTTTCTATATGGCAAACCAATCCAAACTCCTCTCTCAGCATGTCCAGCCCACTCATTATCTTTTTTTACCTTTATTTAACTAGGCAAGTCAGTTAAGAACAAATTATTATTTTCAATGACAGCCTAGGAACAGTGGGTTAACTACCTTGTTCATGGGCAGAACAACAAATTGTTACCTTGTCAGGTCAAGGATTCAACCTTGCAACCTTTTAGTTACAAGTCCAATGCTCTAACCACTAGGCTACCTGCTGCCCCAAAAATCATGGGTAGTGGGAAGGTTGCCCTCTTTTTCTGTTGCTTAACCAACAAGGCTCAGAATTTAACAATTGTATTCATATTTACAGATGGCATACACATTTGATATTAAGGCGCATGAAAGTTCACATGTTCCACATGCCAAAAAACAGATTTTGATAAAAACAAAAAGATATATGTTAAAATGGCTCTCCTGTGAAGTCGTGACTTGCGACATACGCCTAGTTTCCTGAAACTGGTCACATATTTGTTGCATTATTCATACATTCGCTGTTTCAACTTCAGTAGCCTGCCGTGAGAGTTTGGGCGTGAGAGTTCAAGTGTGTCTAGTATGTGTGGTCTTATTGAAACAGAGGAGGCTGCTTACATGGGCGGATAATCATTTAGCAGTTAACTTGAATATGAAATTAACTTAAATATGATTAGATTGTAGGTTAATATAGTGTCTGTGAATAAATGTTCATAATGGAAAGAAGCGGAGGGCTCTTAACCAACATGAGTCAAAGTGAAATAAAAACATGTAATCATCATTGAAAAGGAAAACGCACAATGCGCTGAAAAACATCCTCACAGCATGATGCTGTCACCACCATGCTTCACCATAGGGATGGTGCCAGGTTTCTTTCAGACGTGATGCTTAACATTCAGGCCAATGAGTTCAATCTTGGTTTCATCAGACCAGAAAATCTTGTTTCCCATAGTCTGAGAGTCTTTAGGTGCCTTTAGGCAAACGCCAAGCGGGCTGTCATGTGCTTTTTGCTGAGGAGTGGCTTCCGTCTGGCCACAGCCCTAAAGGCCTGAATGGTGGAGTGCTGCAGAGAAGGATGTCCTTCTGGACGGATCTCCCATCTCCACAGAGGAACTATTGAGCTCTGTCAGAGAGAGCAGTGGGTTCTTGGTCACCTCCCTGACCAAGGCCCTTTTACCCTGATTGACCAGTTTGGCTGGGCGGCCAGCTCTAGGAAGAGTCTTGGTGGTTTCAAACTTCTTCCATTTAAGAATGATGGAGGACACTGTGTTGTTGGAATACTTTCAATGCTGCAGACAGTTTTTGGTACCCTTCCCCAGATCTGTGCTTCGACACAATCCTGTCTCTGAGCTCTACGGACAATTCCTTCGACCTCATGGCTTGGTTTTTACTCTGACATGCACTTTCAAATGTGAGACCTTATATAGACAGGTGGGTGCCTTTCCAAATCATGTCCAATCAATTGAATTTACCACAGGTGGACTCCAACTAAATTTTAGAAACATCTCAAGGAAATGGATGCACCTGAGCTGATTTTCGAGTCTCATAGCAAAAGGGTCTGAATATTCACAGACCAGTCAAAGGTTTGGACACACCTACTCATTTAAGGGTTTTCTATATTTGTACTATTTTCTACATTGTAGAATAATAGGGAAGACATCAAAACCTTGAAATAACACATGGAATCATGTAGTAACCAAAAAAGTGTTTAACAAATCAAAATATATTTTAGATTTTAGATTCTTCAAAGTAGCCACCCTGCTTTGATGACAGCTTTGCACACTCTTGGCATTCTCTCAACCAGCTTCACCTGGAATGCTTTTCCAACAGTCTTGAAGGAGTCACCACATATGCTGAGCACTTGCTGGCTGCTTTTCCTTCACACTGCTGTCCAACTCATCCTAAAAAATCTTGGGGCCAGGTCATCTGATGCAGCACTCCATCACTCTACTTCTTCGTCAAATAGCCCCTACACATTCTGGAGGTGTGTTGGCTCATTGTCTTGTTGAAAAACAAATGATAGTCCCACTAAGAGCAATGGGATGGCGTATCGCTGTAGAATGTTCTGCTATCCATTCTGGCTAAGTGTGCTTTGAATTCTAAATAAATCACTGATAGTGTCACCAGCAAAGCACCCCCACACCATCACACCGCCTCCTCCATGCTTCACGGTGGGAACCACACATCCGTTCACCTACTCTGTGTCTCATAAAGACACTGCGGTTGGAACCAAAAACCTCTAATGTCCATTGCTCATGTGTCTTGGCCCAAGCAAGTCTCTTCTTATTATTGGTGTCCTTTAGTAGTGGTTTCTTTGCAGAAATTAGACCATGAAGGCCTGATTCAAGCAGTCTGCTCTGAACATTTAATGTTGAGATGCTTCAAAGCATCAAAGCATATTTTATTTGTGTTATATACACATTTGTGTTATTCCTAAAGCCAGATTCCAAAGCTTCATAAACGTAATCTCCCTCAGGAATAAGCGTCTAAACATTTTTGTTCCATGTTAATATTTGGTTTGCAACATTTGGGGTTTGTATGAACCTACCTGTCTGCCTCTACGACTTGTGTAACAATATATCAATCTCTCCTGTGCAAGTAGGTTAGCCAAAGAAGGAATACAAAACTAACAATTCACGATGGAAACCGTAAACCATAAATAGCCTATGTAGGCCTATTGGATATTTATTCAATAATTATTATTGAAGTCATTTTCTCTTATTGTCATTTAATCTCTGCTAGCTGGCTATATGCCAATGATTTAATTAACATTGCAACGTTGAATGAAAATAATGATTACAATTAACCAGAGAATTTCAGATAACAAGGGAAAATAACTAACAACCAGCCCGCTCAGGTAGCAACTTCAGACCGGGAGACTCATGGGGTGGCGCACAATTGGACCAGCGTCGTCTGGGTTAGGGGAGGGTTTGGCCGGCCGGGACGTCCTTGTCCCATCGCGCTCTAGCGACTCCTGTGGCGGGCCGGGCGCATGCACGCTGACACGGTTGCCAGGTGTACAGTGTTTCCTCCGACATATTGGTGTGCCTGTCTTCCGGGTTAAGCGGGCATTGTGTCAAGAAGCAGTGAGGCTTGGTTGGGTCATGTTTCGGAGGACGCACGGCTCTCGACCTTCACCTCTCCCGAGTCCGTATGGGAGTTTCAGCGATGGGACAAGACCGTAACTACCAATTGGATGCCACAAAATTGGGGAGAAAAAGGGAGAAAAAAACATAAAAAATAAATAAGAATCGAATGCAGGAAATGGGAATGATGGCTGTGAGTGGCATCGGTGTGAGAGCTCACTCAAGTTAGTGGCAGCCCCTAACATGGAGCACAGAAAATACTGGAGTGCCATTTTAGCAAGCAACAATGTGAGAGACAAGCACGGGCTTTCACCAACCAGCGCCAGGACCATGGAAAGTTCTTCCACTCGTGTGCCATCAATGGAAACGTCACTAAATAACTAAGGACCAGCCCGCTTGGGTAGCAACTTCAGAATACATAAACACATTTACTCTTAAAAATAATGTTTAAAAAAAAAAGAAGGAAAATCCTATTTTTATAAATATGTTGGCAACCATTTTATAAAAGCAATAAGGCCCTCGAACTGGGGGATTATCATGTGATAACTCCCTCCTGAGGGCTGTTCACGGCCCTCGGCATAATTTGAGTGCTTCCATTTTGTCCAACAAAATTTATGTTGGCACCCCTATCAATGAATTTCTGGCTACGCTACTGGTGTGTGTTTGTGTGTGTGTATGTCTGTGTGTCTGTGCACGTGTGTGTGTGTGTTTTTGTGTGTGTGTGTGTGTGTGTGTGTGTGTGTGTGTGTGTGTGTGTGTGTGTAGCAAGCGCCTGGTCTGCAAATGGAGTCAATGGAGTATTGACCTAAGCCCCTGACAGGCGTGAGGAAGCTGCTCCCTGTGGCGACACGCTCATTGACAAGGCAGAGGCTGCCTGCAGTGCCCACGCTCCAGCACTCCTTATTTACTTATTTACTTAAGTTAGACCTCCTCTCCTTTATATCTTTCTTTCTCTATTTGACTGTCTCACAGCTTTCTTTCTTTCTTAAGTTCATTTCCGAGGTCCTTCATTGCCCTGAGATCATCATCACAGATTCTTTGATAGACTTTAGGGATCCTCAGAGTTCCACAAACAGAGCTAGAGAATTCTATCCCTGTTCCATGTAGATCTCCTCAGGGAATCTACCCTTCCTGGAGTAGCAACATACATTGAGTATACAAAGCATTAAGAACACCTGCTCTTTCCATGACACAGACTGACCAGGTGAAAGCTATGGTCCCTTATTGATGTCACTTGTTAAATCCATATCAGTCATTGTAGATGAAGGGGAGGAGACAGTATAAAGCCTTGAGACAATTGAGACATGGATTGTGTGTGTGCCATTCAGAGGATGAATGGGCAAGACAAAAGATTTAAGTGCCTTTG
The DNA here is from genome assembly GCA_030435695.1 of Brachymystax lenok tsinlingensis. Taxonomy (NCBI): domain Eukaryota; kingdom Metazoa; phylum Chordata; class Actinopteri; order Salmoniformes; family Salmonidae; genus Brachymystax; species Brachymystax lenok. The sequence goes on along the minus strand of CM059796.1, from coordinate 6,427,876 downwards.
AACATGGTATGGTAGCAGGTGCCAGCACCGGTTTGTGTCAAGAACTGGAACACTGCTGGGTTGTCACGCTTAACAGTTTCTTGGTGCACCACCCAAAGGACATCCAGCTAACTTGACACAACTGTGGGAATCATGGAGTCAACATTGGCCAGTATTTTGACAGAGTCCATAGCCCAACAAATTGAGGCTGTTCTGAGGGCAAAAGGGGGGAGAGGGGGAGAATATTTTAGAATGATAATGGTAAACAGTAGATAATTAATACAGAATGTCAGCCTGTCTGATTTCTTTCAGTCTGCCTCATTAGAAGACATGAATAGATTCTAACATTTACTGTGAAAAAATGACAGTGAAATATAATTTTTCTCCTTGATTAGATATAACTGATGAGAAAGTCAAAGCTTAATTAGGCATAGATAATGACAGCTTATAGGTTAACTGGAATAAAAGTGAAAAAAAAGACTGAAATATCTGTTCTTTATATTTTTTGTCTTAAAAGGGTTTAAACTAGCGAGTAATGTCATTAGCGGTTCTAGCTAGATTTTATAAGACGAAGACAGCAGTTGTTGTGTTTTTTTGGGGGGGTCTCGTCCCGATCCATGTTGTCAAACATCATCGCCTTTAATAAAGCATTATATTCCTCTGTAACCTCTTAACCATTCACGTTTTGTGCTCAAGGGGATTCATGCCGTAATTATCTTCTTACATAGTTTGTGACAGCTCTTTCAGAATGTGTGACGTATTCAACTCTAAAGGAATATTCGGCTCCAGTGATATGCCACAAGGGGTCTTCAGGAAGCAGCCATTTACAGAAAAATAAAAATAATAAAAATCTGTGTTTTTAATTGTGGATGTAATTATTGTATATATATTTGCAGTGTGCATGGGTGCTTTCAAATATCTCAGTTTGTGAGAGAGAGCACAATAATGAGGCATCATTATCACAATCCAAATTTGCAAAAAATCTTTACTTGCGTGCCAAGCAAACACATACTGCAACACTTCTACTGACTATTCATCCATTTTTTATATACAAAACAGCACTTCGGTATGAATTTAAAAACAAATGTAAATGTCCCTGATACCAATAATAGCTGACTGCCTTTTTTATCTCCATCGAAGCACACAAACCCAGACCTTTAGAAAATGTAATATTTCCTTTGAAGTTTAGTCGCTGTGAAGTTTAGTCGCTGCTATTTGTGTGACAACAAACAACCTCTGGGGTGTAGATGATTGACAAGTTGTGACACATAATTAGTCACATCCTGTCGTTCTATTCCTTCATGGAGACTGTCAGGCTGATCCGCCACGACACCTGACAGCGACAGCGGCGGAACGGGAGAGGTGTACGCCAGATAAGACAGTGTCCCTCCATGCAAAGAGAAAGGGTTGAACTTTATACCTCGAAGTTTGTACCCAGTGGAATAAAACTCAACTTTGTTTATCCCTGTGGGGCAGTTGTAACCAGGCCAGATCTCAGTTTCCTTTCAGGTCGTGTTGTTAGCATAGCAGACATGGATAGTTATTTTGTAAAGCCATGCAGCTCCGCATATGAGACCCACTAGCTAAGTCAAAGTCAGAGTCAAAGTCACCATTATTAGTCAGTTGTACAACCGAATGCCTTCAACCGAAATGTGTCTTCCGCATTTAACCCAACCCCTCTGAATCAGAGAGGTGCGGGGGGCTGCCTTTAATCGACATCCACGTCTTCGGCGCCCGGGGAGCTTCACCCACCCATGGAATACTATTTAAGAACACATCAATAGGGTCCTCTACTACCCTTACCCTTCTGCACCCCTGCAACAGAACTCCCTTCCAGAGGTTTGTGTGTGTGAGCGTGTGTGTGTTTTCACATGTTGAGCTTAAATTTCACACGTTAAATCATATTTTATTAAATTGACAGTTCAGACGTTAACACCACCTTTTCACATGTGAGAAGGAAAACATGTTTTCACCTCACGTGTGAGTTGTAGTTGCACATGTGAAATTTGCGGTTTCTGTATCGTGAAAATCTCATGTTCACAGGTGCAATTGTAAATCCCCAAAGGTGGTGTTAACATGTATGGAATTCCAAATGCTGTAATGCAATTCTGTAAATAGGTAACAGCCTACCTGAGTATAACAATTCAAGTGCGTTAAAAGTAATGGTTTCTTATTTCTGAGCCATACATTCTGAGTGTTACTGCTGCAGGCGCATGCCTCTCTTCTTTATACGTAGGTCAGTGACCTTTGGGAAAAGCCCAATGAAAAGAACAGAGAAACTAGCGCTCTGCGCATTCTTATTTATCCTGTTTAACATGTTACTATTAGCTCTGTCAAAGTTAACAAGTTAACTTGAGTTAGCTTTTAGTAATTTTAGGTCACAATTTGTTTTTAATCGCATCGTCTTACAGCGTTCAAAATACACTGAAAACATCCGAAATACATAATCCATACAGCTAAAAACAACAATGCAATGTCATAACAATTTCAGGTTATAGTGTGTTTGTTCTTGAATGTTCTTGTTGTTCCGATTCCGGTGGCATGCATGCAAAACACTTGGCTTTCTTGTGGCTTTACTTTTGCAAAATAACTATGAATTAACTGACTTATTGTCAAATCATTGTCAACATACAACATCACATTAAGGTGTGGGACATTCACTTTATTACAGTAGCGGGTCTATTTTGCTCCAGCAGCTGGCAGATTCTTTACATTTATAATTCACCTGTGGGAACATGGAGGCTCTCTCTAGATTGTTTTAGAGGAAATTACCTCTGCCCTCGACTTGCAATTAAAACCGATAAATTAATCTCTTGCACTGCTCTCTTCAAAAGTGAGCAACTACTGTGATTATTACATGGCCAAGATGTTATATTCAACTATTGTGGGAAGTTTGGAGACAGTGGCCAATGTGACAGAGGGGCCACTCCATGACCTGGAAACAGTGTGAACTAAGCTAGAAGGGGAAAAATCAATCTCCAAATAAAGAAAACAGAATCACTCGAAAATCATTCCCATGAATTCAATGTGCGGGTCACTGGACTTGAGACTGGGGTGGAAGTGTGGAACCCAGCTTCCTGAGCTGTTTGGGTGTTAGAATCTGGGTCCCATGCTGCTGATAAATATTGCGCATCATACAGGTCCTCTCCGAAACAAATCTCGGTGTATGATTGTAGGAATCCACAGTTTTGAAGTCAAACTGCAAATTGTTCACGGATGTATATCAAGGACTACCTTCAAACTCAATGCTTCTTTGCTTGACATCATAGGAAAATAAAAAAAATCAGCCAAGACCTCCGAAAAAGAATTGTAGACCTCCACAAGTCTGGTTCATCCTTGGGAGAAATTTCCAAACGCCTGAAGATACCACAATCATCTGTACCAGCAATAGTAAACACCATGGGACCACGCAGCTGTCATACCGCTCAGGAAGGAGACTCATTCTGTCTCCTAGAGATGAACGTACTTTGGTGAGAAAAGTGAAAATCAATCCCAGAACAACAGAAAAGGACCTTGTGAAGATGCTGGATAAAACAGGTACAAAAGTATCTATATCCACAGTAAAACGAGTCCTATATCAACATAACCTGAAAGGCCGCTCAGCAAGGAAGAAGCCACTGCTCCAAAACTGCCATAAAAAAGCCTGACTACGGTTTGCAACTGCACATGGGGACAAAGATCGTACTTTTTGGAGAAATGTCCTCTGGTCTGATGAAACAATAATATAACTGTTTAGCCATAATGACCATCGTTATGTTTGGATGAAAAAGGGGGAGGCTTGCAAGCCGAAGAACACCATCCCAACCGTGAAGCATGGGGGGGGGGGGGCAGTATCATGTTGTGGAGATGCTTTGCTGCAGGAGGGACTGGTGCACTTTCCAAAGTAGATGGCATCATGAGGAGTGAAAATTATGTGGATACATTGAAGCAACATCTCAAGACATCAGTCAGGAAGTTAAAGCTTGGTTGCAAATGGGTCTTCCAAATGAACAATGACCCCAAGCATACTTCCAAAGTTGTGGCAAAATGGCTTAGGGACAACAAAGTCAAGGTATTGGAGTGGCCATCACAAAGCCCTGACCTCAATCCTATAGAAAATGTGTGGGCAGAGCTGGAAAAGCATGTGCGAGCAAGGAGGCCTAATGGGGATCCATAATAAATACAAATCAAACGTATTTATAAAGCCCTTTTTACATTAGCCAATGACCCCAAACAGCAAGCAATGCAGATGTAGAAGCACGGTGGCTAGGAAAAACTCCCTAGAAAAGCAGGAACCTAGAAAGAAACCTAGAGAGGAACCAGGCTCTGAGGGGTGGCCAGTCCTCTTCTGGCTGTGCCGAGTGGATATTATAACAGTACATGGCCAAGATGTTCAAACGTTCATAGATGACCAGCAGGGTCAAATAATAATAATCACAGTAGTTGTAGAAGGTGCAACAGGTCAGCACCTCAGGAGTAAATGTCAGTTGGCTTTTCATAGCCGATCATTCAGAGTTTCTCTACCGCTCCTGCTGTCTCTAGAGAGTTGAAAACAGCAGGTCTGGGATAGGTAGCACGTCCGGTGAACAGGTCAGGGTTCCATAGCCGCAGGCAGAACAGTTGAAACTGGAGCAGCAGCTCTACCAGGTGGACTGGGGACAGCAAGGAGTCATCAGGCCGGGAAGTCCTGATGCAAGGCCCTAGGGCTCAGGTCATCCGAGAGAAGAGAAAGAGAAAGAGAAAGAGAAAGAGAAAGAGAGAAAGAGAGAGAGAATTAGAGGGAGCATACTTCAATTCACACAGGACAATAGCTGAGACAGGAGAAATACTCCAGATTTAACAGACTGACCCTAGCCCCCCGACACATAAACTTTGAAGTAAAACCTTGAAATCAGCCCTAGCCTTAACAGAAAGCCAGTGTAGAGAGGCTAGCACTGGAGTAATATGATCACATTTTTGGTGTTCTAGTCAAGATTCTAGCAGCCGTGTTTAGCACTAACGGAACTTTATTTAGTGCTTTATCCGGGTAGCAGGAAAGTAGAGCATTGCAGTAGTCTAATCTAGAAGTGACAAATGACGCTTACCCAGACACACTTGTCAAATGGGTAATGAGAATGGGTAATGTGAAATAAATGCTATAACCCCAGCCATATCCAGTGGTGGAAAAAGTACTACATTGTCATACTTTAGTAAATGTAAAGATATCTTAATAGAAACGGACTCAAGTAAAAGTGAAAGTCACCCAGTAAAATACTATTTGAGTGAAAGTATTTGGTTTAAAAAATACTTAAGTATTTAAAGTAGAAGTTTAAATCATTTCAAATTCCTTATATTAAGGAATAAATAAAAAATAAAAATAAAAATAAAGGTTTGTGCCAGGGGCCCACTCCAACACTCAGACATGATTTACAAACGAAGCACTTATGTTTAGTGAATCTGCCAGATCAAATGCAGTAGGGATGAGCAAGGATGTTCTCTTGATACATGTGTGAATTTGACAATTTTCCTGTCAAAATGTAACGAGTACTTTTGGGTGTCATGGAAAATGTATGGAGTATGTCAGAGGAAAAATTGCAAGATTATGTTATAATACTTTTGGTTGTTTTATTTCAACAGAATAGAGTATTCTTAACTATTGTGTGTATGTTCTACTGAGGATGGGGCCTCTGGGAGATAACACTGAGATTTACCATGTCTTTTGGGTGATAAAACCTAAAGAGCATTCCAGAGCATGAGTTAATGTTTCTGTTCAATACCGTACCAGGGAGAGATGGTTCCAGTTTGGAGTCGGAGGGTCAGACACTGGACTATAGAATGAAAACTGTTGACACAGCAGATGCTGTCTGCTATGTATTATAGGTATCTTTCATATAGATCTTAACCTTGTGACCCATTCTATATATCTGTTGTTCGTCATGTAGTTGAAAGGGGGGTGTATCTTGGCTATAAAATACCTTTGTACTTTTGTCTTGGCGCTCTCAATGAATCATCAAAGAGATGGTGATTCGTTGACTAGCCATCACTATTGCAAAGCTCTCACTATTAAAGATTTAGTTGTAGTATAACTCTGACTTGTGTGATAAGTTTGTCTCTCCTCATTTGATAGTAAAGAAATGAACCACCACAAGTAAAAAGTACATTATTTTATTTTGGAATATAGTGAAGTAAAAGTACAAGTAACCAAAAATATAAATAGTAAAGTAATGTACAGATACCACCAAAAAATTACTTAAGTAGTACTCTAAAGTATTTATACTAAAGTACTTTACACCACTGCCCAAATGCCTTCACACCAGTACATTAGCATACTTTATATACGGTTACACACGCACTTAGTATTCTATACATAAGTTAAGGCCATGCAACCTGAGTTGACACCTGTGAGGTGTACATGTACAGTACATAAACAGATGCATGCACCATATACAGTGAGGGAAAAAAGTTTTTGATACCCTGCTGATTTTGTAGGTTTGCCCACTGACAAAGAAAATATCAGTCTATAATTTTAATGGTAGGTTTATTTGAACAGTGAGAGGCAGAATAACAACAAAAAAATCCATAAAAATGCATGTGAACATTTTTATCAATTGATTTGCATTTTAATGAGGGAAATAAGTATTTGACCCCTCTGCAAAACATGACTTAGTACTTGGTGGCAAAACCCTTGTTGGCAATCACAGAGGTCAGACGTTTCTTGTAGTTGGCCACCAGGTTTGCACACATCTCAGGAGGGATTTTGTCCCACTCCTCTTTGCAGATCTTCTCCAAGTCATTAAGATTTCGCGGCTGACGTTTGGCAACTCAAACCTTCAGCTCCCTCCACAGATTTTCTATGGGATTAAGGTCTGGAGACTCCAGGACCTTAATGTGCTTCTTTTTGAGCCACTCATTTGTTGCCTTGGCCATGTGTTATGGGTCATTGTCATGCTGGAATACCCATCCACGACCCATTTTCAATGCCCTGGCTGAGGGAAGGAGGTTCTCACCCAAAATTTGACGGTACATGGCCCCGTCCATCGTTCCTTTGATGCGGTGAAGTTGTCCTATCCCCTTAGCAGAAAAACATTCCCAAAGCATAATGTTTCCACCTCCATGTTTGACGGTGGGGATGGTGTTCTTAAAATAAACCTACCATTAAAATTATAGACTGATCATTTCTTTCTCAGCGGGCAAACGTACAAAATCAGCAGGGGATCAAATACTTTTTTCCCCTCACTGTATCCATCTAACGTCAGCTGACTAGCTAACAGCAAGCTTTACTAGCATTACAACCGATTGTCATAGCTTGCTAAAGTTAACCAAATAGGTTCAATGTTAGCTAGTTAGCTAGCTAACAGTAGGCTATAACTAGCAATGTGAAATGGCATTCTGAGAAAACATCATTAACGTTACACACACTTCATATATGTAAATGAATCTACAATGTCTCTTTAAATTAAAATGTGTTTACCTAAATCAGGGATTTCCTCATCATCTGATTCGTTTTCAGAGTCAGAGAGAGTCAGCTTGGTATGATCGTCCTCCAGAAAGTAGTCCATCACAACTTTTTCCCAATGACCTTTGTCTATAGCGCTTGATAAATTCAGGGCAGTAATGTTATTGATGATAGTAGCAAAATATTTGCAGTTCTCCATGGCAAATGTTATATATTTTAAAAAAACTGCAGTAGGAAGAATTAGCTACGCATAACGAGCAGCTCATTTTATAGACACAAGATCCTATACCGCAGACCAATCTGAAACTCATCTCTCGGCATGTCCAGCCCACTCATTATCTCAGCCAATCATGGCTAGCAGGATGGTTCCTGTCTTTTCTTTGGCTAAACCAGCTAGGCTCTTTAACCTGTTTGGGCTAGGGGGCAGTATTTTGAAGTTCGGATGAAAAACGTGCCCAAAGTAAACTGCCTGTTACTCAGGCCCAGAAGCTAGAATATGCATATAATTAGTAGCATTTGATAGAAAACAAGTTTCTAAAACTGTTTAAATAATGTCTGTGAGTATAACAGAACTGATATGGCAGGCGAAAACCCGAGCAATGTCTGAATCAGTCATGTCTTACTGTTTTCAATTGGCATGCTATTCAAAGCCTTATAGTTTAACCCCCAGATTGCAGTTCCTATGGCTTCCACTAGATGTCAACAGTCTTTAGAAAAAGGTTTGAAGCTTTTATCATGAAGAACCATGGAGAAAGACAAGTTCTTCCTGAGGTCACCTCAAGTGTACTGTCATAGATTTTGCGCGTAACAGGGAGTGTGCGCTTAGCTCTTTTTCTCTTCTATTCAGCAGGTTATATTCCGTCTGAAATATTATAGTTTATATTCATTTTAGGGTATCTGAGTATTGTTTACAAACGCTGTTTGACTTTTTTTGACGATCTTTACCGGTACTTTTGGGATATTGTTTGTCTGCATGGATGAACGCCTTTGGGCAGGTGGATTATGAACAAAACGAGCCAGCCAAACTGAGCTTTATGGATATAAAGAGGGACTTTATCGAACTAAAGGACCTTTTATTGTGTAAACAGGATGCTTGGGTATGCCATCAGAGGAAGATCTTCGAAGGTAAGCAATTTATTTTATGATATTTTTGAGTTTTGTGACACCTCTGCTGGTTATGTTATTATGCTAATTGAATATTTGAGCGGGGCGCTGTCCTCAGACAATCAAATGCTTTCGCTGTAAAGCCTTTTTGAAATCTGACAACGCTGTTAGATTAACAAGATTCTAAGCTTTTGAATGGTGTGCAACACTTTAAAATTAGTATTTTTGTAATCAATCCCGTTCACTGGATTGGATCCATAAGAGGTTAACGTGTGTATTTTCTGTCACATCTGCTCTTGGAACACCCTCTACTGCTCATCCTGTGTCTCCTTGACCTGCCACCACTCCAACCGGGACGCTCTCCCTCTCCCCCTCTCTCTCTGTGTGTGATTGTGTGGGCGGAGACAGATGTGCTGAAGTCAGAGCAGATCCCCACCTGCTGCAACCTATTATCAAGACCTCTACAAATACTCAGCCCTGCCACTTCCACGCTGCCAGCTCATAATCTATGCTCAGCCAGCCTAAGCTTCTAGCCGTTTGTTACTATTCAAATCCTGTTGTGCCTGTTTTCCTTGCCTGATGCTGTTTTCCTCTCCGCCACAGTTCTGCCCGCTCTGACGCTGGTTCCTGTCTCCAGTCTCAAGTATCGTCATCCGGCTACTCTGTCCTGGATTCCCCACTCTACTACTCCCTTGGATTCCCCTCCGGACCGGCTTACCCTGTCTCAACCCCTCTCGCTCCAGCCTCAGCCTCCGCACCTGGTTTCCAGCAACCCGCCCATTCTTCCCCTGACCTACACTCCATCTCCCCCGTTTCAATAAATAACTTGGTTACTTCATCCCAGTCTCCTCATCTGAGTTTGCTCTTGGGTTCCCCTGTTCCACTCCACATAACACTTTCACATTTAAGGTCAACTAGGGCTGTCAAATAAAAATAGATGAATAATTGAGTTAATTGCAGGTTTTGCCGTGATTAGTCATGACATATCACAAATTCATAATTTGCTCAAATTGTGCTGCAATTTAGGATTTTTTTTATACCAAAAAGCATTACACAAATATTGACGCGTTGATGTTGTCCAAAGTAACGGTTAGCTAAATCAGGTAAATTGATAAACACACTTTCATTTTTTATCACCAACTTTTATTCAATATTGTCTTTTTTCTTTTTCAGAGGGGGGTTACAGGTACAAAAACAATGAATTACAGGTACAAAAACAATGAATTAAATGCATACAAAGTTAACCCAAACCCATTTCCCACCTCAGTGCACCACCCACCCACCCGCATCCTCCCACCTACATGCAAATGAATAAACACAATATCCCACAACACAGGTGGGGGACTGAACAACCTAAATAGGATTCCCAATTAGAGACAACGACTGACAGCTGCCTCTAATTGGGAACCCAAACCAAACCAACCTAGAAAATAACACATAGAAACTAAACCCCCCTGGTCACGTCCTGACCAAAAACCAGGACGTGACAGTGCCTTTAAACAGCTTGGAAAATTGCATAAAAGGATGTCATGGCTTTAGAAGCTTCTGATAGGCTAATTGACATTATTTGAGTCAATTGGAGGTGTACCTGTGGATGTATTTCAAGGCCTACCTTCAAACTCAGTGCCTCTTTGCTTGACATCATGGGAAAATCAAAAGAAATCAGACAAGACCTCAGAAAATAATTGTAGACCTCCACAAGTCTGGTTCAACCTTGTGAGCAATTTACAAATGCCTGAAGGTACAACGTTCATCTGTACAAACAATTGTACACATGTATAAACACCATGGGACCACGCATCCGTCATACTGCTCAGGAAGGAGATGCGTTCTGTCTCCTAGAGATGAACGTACTTTGGTGCAGAAAATGCAAATCAATCTCTGAACAACAGCAAAGGACCTTGTGAAGATGCTGGAGGAAACAGGTAAAAGTATCTAAATCCACAGTAAAACGAGTCCCATATCAACATAACTCAGCAAGGAAGAAGCCACTACTCCAAACACCGCTATAAAAAACCCAGACTACGGTTTGCAACTGCATATGGGAACAAAGATCGTACTTTTTGGAGAAATGTCCTCTGGTCTGATGAAACAAAAATATAACTGTTTGGCCATAATGACCATCGTTATGTTTAGAGGAAAAAAGGGGAGGCTTGCAAGCCGAAGAACACCATCCCAACCGTGAAGCATGGGGGTGGCAGCATCCTGTTTTGGGGGTGCTTTGCTGCAGGAGGGACTGGTGCACTTCACAAAATAGATGGCATCATGAGGTAGGAAAATGTGGATACAGTGAGGAAAAAAATATTTGATCCCCTGCTGATTTTGTACGTTTGCCCACTGACAAAGAAATGATCAGTCTATAATTTTAATGGAAGGGTTACTTGAACAGTGAGAGACAGAATATCAACAAAAGAATCCAGAAAAACGCATGTGAAAAATGTTATAAATTGATTTGCATTTTAATGAGGGAAATAAGTATTTGACCCCTCTGCAAAACATGACTTAGTACTTGGTGGCAAAACCCTTGGCAATCACAGAGGTCAGACGTTTCTTGTAGTTGCCCACCAGGTTTGCATACATCTCAGGAGGGTTTTGTCCCACTCCTCTTTGCAGATCTTCTCCAAGTCATTCTCCTTCAGCTCCCTTCACAGATTTTCTATGGGATTAAGGTCTGGAGACTGGCTGGGCCACTCCAGGACCTTAATGTGCTTCTTCTTGAGCCACTCCTTTGTTGCCTTGGCTGTGTGTTTTGGGTCATTGTCATGCTGGAATACCCATCCACGACCCATTTTCAATGCCCTGGCTGAGGGAAAGAGGTTCTCACCCAAGATTTGATGGTACATGGCCCCGTCCATTGTCCCTTTGATGCGGTGAAGTTGTCCTGTCCCCTTAGCAGAAAAACACCCCCAAAGCATAATGTTTCCACCTCCATGTTTGACGGTGGGGATGGTGTTCTTGGGGTCATAGGCAGCTCCTCCAAACACGGCGAGTTGAGTTGATGCAAAAGAGCTCCATTTTGGTCTCATCTGACCACAACACTTTCACGCAGTTGTCCTCTGAATCATTCAGATGTTCATTGGCAAACTTCAGACGGGCATGTATATGTGCTTTCTTGAGCAGGGGGACCTTGCGGGCGCTGCAGGATTTCAGGCTTCACGGCATAGTGTGTTACCAATTGTTTTCTTGGTGACTATGGTCTCAGCTGCCTTGAGATCATTGACAAGATCCTCCCGTATAGTTCTGGGCTGATTCCTCACCATTCTCATAATCATTGCAACTCCACGAGGTGAGATCTTGCATGGAGCCCCAGGCCGAGGGAGATTGACAGTTCTTTTGTGTTTCTTCCATTTGCGAATAATCCCACCAACTGTTGTCACCTTCTCACCAAGCTGCTTGGCGATGGTCTTGTAGCCCATTCCAGCCTTTTGTAGGTCTACAATCTTGTCCCTGACATCCTTGGAGAGCTCTTTGGTCTTGGCCATGGTGGAGAGTTTGGAATCTGATTGATTGATTGCTTCTGTGGACAGGTGTCTTTTATACAGGTAACCAACTGAGATTAGGAGCACTCCCTTTAAGAGTGTGCTCCTAATCTTAGCTCGTTACCTGTATAAAAGACACCTGGGAGCCAGAAATCTTTCTGATTGAGAGGGGGTCAAATACTTAATGCCCTCATTAAAATGCAAATCAATTTAATCAATTTATAAAAAAATTCAACATGCGTTTTCATGGATTTTTTTGTTGTTATTCTGTCTCTCACTGTTTAAATAAACCTACCATTAAAATTATAGACTGATCAGTGGGCAAACGTACAAAATCAACAAGGGATCAAATACTTTTTTCCCTCACTGTATATTGAACCAACATATCAAGACATCAGTCAGGAAGTTAAAGCTTGGTCACAAATGGGTCTTCCAAATGGACAATGTTCTCCCAGGAAGAATGGGTCAAAATTCACCCAACTTATTGTGGGAAGCTTGTGGAAGGCTACCCAAAATGTTTGACCCCAGTTAAACAATTTAAAGTTAATGCTACCAAATACTAATTGAGTGTATGTGAACTTCTGACCCACTGGGAATGTGATGAAAGAAATAAAAGCTGAAATAAATTATTCTCTCTACTATTTTTCTGACATTTCACATTCTTAAAATGAAGTGGTGATCCTAACTGACCTAAAACTGGGAATATTTACTAGGATTAAATGTCAGGAATTGTGAAAAAATTTGTTTAAATGTAATTGGCTAAGGTGTACGTAAACCTCCGACTTCAACTGTACTGTATATAGTTGGTTTGTATTAGTGGGGCATTTGCTGAGATTGTTCTTTACAGAGTCAAGTAAAGTTGTCCTGTTGTTCCTTTACTAGCATCATTCTGTGACTTGCCTGACTTGCCTAGTTAAATAAAGGTTAAATAAATCAAATGTAATACATTCTCGCTGTTGATAATTCTAATGTTATAACTTCTAATAGTAACTGTATCCACTGGTTAAATGGGAGAGTGTGTGGTGGTTGCCAGCAGTAGAGTGAGGTGGTTGCTATCTGTATTATTATCTGATTGATTATGAGATTCAAGGGGCTATCGTCATTAAGTAACATAATAGATGGAGCGCATTAAATATTTAAATTCATGCACTAAGATTTTTTTTTTTTTACTTTGCCCCAGAAGCATTTAACTGCAGGGCACTCCCACATCATATGAAGGAATGTAGAAAACCTGATTTAAGGGGCACAGTTAACATTTGAGAGATGGGTGCAATTTCATCGTAAAACGTTTCTTTGGTGTTAATAAATACAGTCTGTGAACAAACTTAAAATGTATACATTTGTGGCTATGATTACAAGATGCCAAGGTCATGTTTTTCCATATTCTGATCCAGTTAAAGGGTGGTTTAGATTCAACTAGATCTGTGGACCATACTTTTTTTAATGGCTAGCTTTCCAAAGGCTGTTTATATATTATATAGATCAGTCCTTTCGGGAGCCCTCCAGATTGCAAGGCATTATTGTGAAATATTGGAGTATGTGCATGACATTTTATTTCCCAGTTACATTGTTTAAAATTTTTCACCAAATAGAAATAGTGTGAGCAATAATAGGACCGAAGCGTAGTTTACATTGTTTAAGGGATATATCAGTGAAGACCACCACTTCAAGAGCAATAGGAGAAACCCTATTTCTCTCTATACTCAGCCAGGGGGCAAAATAATGATGTCTAACCCAATAACTAGGATGGGGTGAAATGCTAGTGCCTGGAAATACAATTTAAAGTTTGGTACAGATAATCCTCCCACCTCTTTCCCTTTTTGTAAAATTGTTAATTTCATCCATGATCATTTACCTTGTCATATACATTTTGAAACCGCACTAGGAATTGTATCCCAATAGCCAGAAGGGAGAGCCATGGCTAGCATTGAACTACACAAATTCAGCCGTGGCAATATATTAATATTGACAATAGATATTCTGCTGGTTAAGGAGTGTACGCTAGCATAAAAAAGCTGGCCTCAATCTTCAGCTCGAAAGATGTCCAGTTCCAGTTATGATATTGGCAAATACTGTTCGTGGTTTCTGAAAGTACAGAATAAAGAGGACTTATTCATTAGAATACAATATCAGGATATAGAAATAAAACAATATTACAAAGAAGTAACATAATAAAACACTGCTATAAAAATAGAATACTGCATTGACAAAACTGGGCCAATTGTGTGCTGCCCTATGGGACTCCCAATCACAGCCGGTTGTGATACAACCTGGATTCGAACCAGGGTGTCTGTAGTGATGCCTCTAGCACTAAGATGCAGTGCCATAGACCGCTGTGCCACTTGGGAGGAATAAGGCCAGGGTAGCTTCAAAATACAACATAAGCTAATACTTCTCTGACGCAACTAGCATTGTTTTACAGAGCTGATAGAAGAATGTAGCTAGCTACCTAAGCAAGATTGAATATAACACTATAAAGGTTATGAAATGAGTAACGTTACCTTACGTGTCCGCGGTTATAAGGAATATACACAAATATATTATGCTCCATAAATACAGTGAGCTACAATAAAAACGACATAACACGACATACTGAAACTATTATAACATAATAAGGCACTTACTTTGATAGAAACGCACACATTTACAAAGTTATTATTAGTAACGAAAACAACAATGACAGCGATGCTGGCAAAAGAAGGAAAATGTGAACACGTGTGCAGATCCTGTTCCAACGCGAGATGAGAAAATGTCTGCAGACTTGAACTGCACAAACAATTAGGAAGTGCTTGGGGAATTTTGTCCGGGTCAGAAATGTCCCAAAAATGTAATTGTCCGCAAAAGAATGACTATTTGACTATTTTTATGTGAATGAACGAGGAGGCGGAACACAGCTCAATTCAAACTGTTCTTAGAAAATTAAAACGTTTTAGAAAATCATTGGAAGTTAAAACAGCCTATAAATAAAAACCAGCCCGGATTAAATGTATTGTTGAATAACAATCACATTCTGTTATGGAGAGAACGTCATAACATCATCACGTGCATAAAATAACTCACGCTGGGGCGACCGTTAGAGATATTTGGAACTCACGCATGAAAGGGTTAATCTGAATTCATTTACGATCTTCAGTGCGTTTGGCGCAATTGAGATACATTGTCTAGATATAGTAAAACATTGTCTGCCTATAATGAGATGAAGTGATCAGTACATTTTAGAGAAATTTGTATTATTTCCTTCGATTGACGAATTGCCAGGGTCAGGGGTTCCATGAATAATATGAATAGCAGAGGTGAAATTGGATTACCTTGTCTCCTGATTCTAGTGAATCTGAATGACGCAGAGACGATATTGCCTCTTATAACTATGGCTGGGGGATTGGCATATAGTATTTTAATCATATTCATGAAATTGGAGCTAATTCCCATGTCCAAGACAGACCAGAGATTTGACCATTCTAGTCAATCAAAAGCTTTTTTGCATCAAGAGATAATACAGCCCAAGGAGCTATTGTTTCTGATGAAGCATCTAAGGGTACTGTTTACAGCCCAGAACATAACTGGGGCCAAACTTCCTGCCATCCAGGACCTATATACTAGGTGGTGTCAGAGGAAAGCATAAAAAATTGTCAGGGACTCCAGTCACCCAAGTCATAGACTGTTTTCTTCGCTATCGTATGGCAAGCGATACCGGATGACGTTTCCATGTTAGATGCTTCCCTTGTTTTGTATCGTTCCATGTTCTTCGTCTTTAAACTCACTAACTGCACTTGCTTCCTGACTCAATGAGTCTATGTTACAGAATATTGCCTCTCTGCAGGGGACAGTTATTTAGAGTAGTATGTACATGGATACAGTTTTTGTGGATTACCTTGATGTTGTTAAACGATGACCCCCACACCAACTTCTGAGGTGTCCAGCTCCACCATCAAGGGCAGCATAGGGTCTGGGTGTTTCAGCAACGGGGCAGAGGTGAGCCCCTTCAGCAGGCAGAAAGCCTCCTCAGCTGCAGGATTCCATGTCAACTTACGGGGACCACCTTTGAAGACGTCAGGACGTCATCCGCTACATCAACTCCTGCTCCGTACATGTCCAAACCAAGTCTCCCCGGAATGCTCCAGCAGGGAAACTCTTTCCCTTCCCCTCCCT
This sequence comes from Brachymystax lenok tsinlingensis, assembly GCA_030435695.1. Lineage (NCBI taxonomy): Eukaryota > Metazoa > Chordata > Actinopteri > Salmoniformes > Salmonidae > Brachymystax > Brachymystax lenok. The sequence goes on along the minus strand of CM059796.1, from coordinate 6,411,751 downwards.
GTGCCTCAGCAGCATTGGACCTACAGTTGAAGTTTACATACACTTAGGTTGGAGTCATTAGAGAAGAACGTACTTTTGTGCGAAAGTGCAAATCAATCCCAGAACAACAGCAAAGGACCTTGTGAAGATGCTGGAGGAAACAGGTACAAAAGTATCTATATCTACAGTAAAATGAGCCCTATATCGACATAACCTGAAAGGTCGCTCAGCAAGGAAGAAGCCACTGCTCCAAAACCACCACAAAAAAAGCCAGACTACGGTTTGCAACTGCACATGGGGACAAAGATCATACTTTTTGGAGAAATGCCCTCTGGTCTAATGAAACAAAAATAGAACTGTAGACTACCTGAAACATTTGGCCCAAGTTAAACAATTTAAAGGCAATGCCACCAAATACTAATTGAGTGTATGTAAACTTCTGACCCACTGGGAATGTGATGAAAGAAATAATAGCTGAAATAAATCATTCTCTCTACTATTTTTCTGACATTTCACATTCTTAAAATAAAGTGGTGATCCTAACTGACCTAAAACAGGGAGTTTTTACTAGGATTAAATGTCAGGAGTCGTGAAAAACTGAGTTTAAATGTATTTGGCTAAGGTGTATGTAAACTTCTGACTTCAACTGTATCTGTCAATAGATTTTGTCACTGATCTTCCCCTGTCTGAGGATTTCACCACTGTTATGGTTGTTGTGGACAGATTATCCTAATCCTAAATTGTTATCCCTCTCTCTGGTCTCTGTACAACTCTCCACGTCGCTGAGGCACAAGCAGGTCTTCCGGCACTACGGCCTTCCGGAGGATATCGTCTCCGATAATGGCCCCCAATTCACTTCACGTGTATGAAGGGCTTTCATGGAGAAGCTTGGGGTCAAGTTCATCCTCACTTCCGGGTACCGGCCTAAATCTAACGGGCAGTTGGAGCGGATGAACTGGGAGCTGTGGAGGTCCTTGAGGAGTCACTCCCAGGACAGGACTGGCAAAGAGTCCTTTCTTGGGCTGAATACGCTCATTGCGACACTCCTCCACCGGCCTGACTCCCTTCCAGTGGTTTCTGGGTTATCAGCCGGCACTGGCTCCGTGGACTCCGAGCCAGACCGAAGCTCCTGCGGTGGACGAGTGGTTCAGACGCACAAAAGAGGTACGGAACAATGCCCACGTGAGAGTCCAGCACGCAGTCCACCATCAGAAAGAGCAGGCGGTTCGCCACCACAGTGATGCTCCCGCATTCCATCCTTGTGATCGCATTTGGCTCTCCACCAGGAACCTTTTGCTCCCCCTGCCCTGTAAGAGGCTGAGTCTCCAGTTTGTGGGGCCGTTCAGGATTCTCTAAAGGGTCAACAAGGTAATTTACAGATTACAACTCCCCACTAACTACCGGATCTCACCATCTTTTCATGTTTCCCTCCTCAGGGCGGTGGTTCCTGGTCCCACACGACACCCCTCCGCCTCCCTTGGACATCAAGGGGAGCCCTGCCTATGCCTTCAGATCGCTCCTGGACTCCCAATGTCGTGGGGTTCGGCTCCAGTACCTGGTGGCCTGGGAGGGGTACGGTCCAGAGGAACGGTGCTGGGTTCCGGGGGACGAAATTCTAGATCCCAACATCATCCGAGAATTCCACCTTCGCCGTCCAGACCGGCCCGCTCCTCGCACTCGGGGCCGTCCTCCTGGCTGGCGTCCTGGTTGGCTGGAGCCACACGTTAGGGGTGGGGTACTGTCACGTCTACTCCCGCTCCCCCTCTCCGGTGCTCGACGTGGCAGTTCTACTAACCACCGGTGCTGGCAACCCATCATTATGCATTACGCTTGTTTGACGCTTCCCTTGTTTTGTATCGTTCCATGTTCTTCATCATTACAGGAAAATGTATTTTAGAATAAGGCCATAACGTAACAAAATGTGGAAAAAGTCAAGCTGTCTGAATACCTACCGAATGCACTGTAAATATGCACTGTAGCTGTATTTTTTAATTCACAACCAATGACGGGAAAGTTCAAGCAATGACGTCATTGGTTGAATGAGCCTGCTGTCTGATCTAATGAATGGAGTCATGTTTTGTAGCAATTATTGTGCAGTTGACTCATTTACTCTACCTTTCTATAGACTACAGACTTGTTCCCACCCTTGAAGGCAGGCTTTTCAAAATGGGAGAGGTACTAGTTTGAAGGTTCACAGGAGCTATGTTACCGTACACTCAACGTCTATCCAAGATTGCTAAATAGTTCGGTACAATGGCTGCTTCTAATTATTCCTTTTTCAACGACCAAAAGCGCCCTCTTCTTCATAATTTCATAATTAATAAAGATAATTTAAAAAAATCTGACAAATCTAGTGTTTCTATGTTAAATAGTTTTGTTATATTTCAGTCTTCTGTGATGTGTATATAAAGTGTAATATTGGGATGCAAACTCAAAATTTAATAAATGTCAATTCTATAATATTTTACACAACCATGTGTGTGAGGTGTATACTTTTGTTTCAAAGTATATTTGTTTAAGACGATCAAGAATCACTCTGTGTGACCTTGATTTAGCACACTACAGGTAAACATAGGAACATGCAACCCTATTTATTGAGCCAGAATACACTGAAGAGGAGTTGAGACAGCGAAAAACAGCAAGCGATGGCGGCAGCCTAAACCAGCTGGACCAGAAGGGTAGATGATAAATGAGTAAGTTGTTTTTCTGTCTGTAGCTAGCTAGCAATATACTGTAAGTTCTCTTTTTATACGAGTCAGTGTTGTTCAGTACAGTACAATTTGGTGATCGATTCGGCCATAACGTGGCTTGCTACCACCATTACAAGCCAAGCTAGCCAAGTTAGCTAGCTAGCTAGCTATGTTTGCTATACCTGAAATGTACTGTAAGCCTAACGTTATAGCTAGCTAGCTAACTAGCCTAACTAACCTCAGTGTCTCTCATAAGAAGCAAAACTGGATAAATGTTTTGATGATGGCAGAGTTACTTTGGCTTGATGTCTCATATTAGTCTTGGAGTAACTATAGAGTACCACAGAATGAGTCATGATACCCATCAAACCTAGCGGTCAAACAAGGAAATGGTTTCAATCGTTTTTCATCGTCTAAATGTCCTGGAATCCAATGTTCAATGTTCAGCAATACCACTACTACTACTACTACTACTACTACTAATAATAATGTTCCTTTTACCCAATTGAGGGGTTGTCTTCATCATTGTCTTATGCTGAGGGCAGCATCACCGCCATATGCTAGGCTGCATGATTGCGCTTGAATAGCATACTTGAATATTGAGCCAGCCAACTCGGCTCTTCCCTTTGTGCATTGAGATGTATGTGCTCATCAAAGAAGTCATGAGCCTCCTTGGCAGTGGAAAATGTGTGTGTTGTTGTATTCTGGAAGGTCAAGATGAGTTTTGCCGGGTGGATGAAGCCGCATCTCAGGTTTAGCTTGTATAGCTGGAATCTCACCTCGTTGTAGGTCGCCCTCTGTTTCAGCAGTTTGGGCACTAAGATCTGGGTATTCAGAAAACCTGGAGTATGTTGCAAGTCACGACATCACAGGAGAGCCTTTGAACGCAAAAATATTTTTTTATCAAAAAGCAGTTTTTTGCCAGAAATGCCTTCTCGAACATGTGAACTTTCATGTGCCTTAATAACAAACTTTTATGCCATCTGTAAATACGAATAAAGTTGTTAACTTCTTAGGGAGCGGCTCCCGAGGTGACGGTTTTGGAGAGTCTGGCGTGCCCAAAGTAAAATTCATGCCACTCAGGCCCAGAAAATAGGATATGCACATAATTAGTACTATTGGATAGGAAACACTCTGAAGTTTCTAAGAGTGTTAAAATAATGTATGTGAGTATAACAGAAGTGATATAGCAGGCGAAAACCCGAGGAAAATCCATCCGGATTTGCAGTTTGTTTTGTAAATGAGCATCTTCTCCATTGTGCCTATTGCATACAACTTTATGTAGGACTGAGCCTGCAGTACCTATGGCTTCCACTAGATGCTTCCACAACAGTCAAAGACTGGGAATTCTAGCAGTGACCAGAACGGATAGGGAGAGGAAATTGTCAGACGACCACTTTTGTAAACAAGGTTTGATACGCGTGAGATTGTGAACACACACCACTTTATTTTCCTTTATTTTCCTATCGTTCACGTTATCGTCCGGTTGAAATATTACAGCAAATATACCCAAAAGGATACCTAAGGATACATAAAAAATTATGTTTGATTTGTTTGTAGAAAGTGTATAGGTATAATTTGAACGTGTTCTCTTCACGGTTCAATGGGTGACTCAATGGTGGATTTTATGATCATAACGCGCCAACCAAACAGAGATTTATGGATATAATAAATGACTTTTTCTAATCAAAGAAGCATGGATTGTCTTCGTTGGACACTTGGGAAGCCCTCAGCAGAAGTTCGTCAAAGGTAAGCGATTTTATATTAGCGATTTTATGCATTTTGTGAGACATGGATTTATGTTTTGTGGGTTATGGATTTATGCTAATGCGTAAATATTAGAGGTGCTACCCTCAAACAATCAAATGTTGTGCCTTTTTGAAATCTGACAATGCTGTGATATTGCCAAGAATCAGAGATTTTGATGACTATGCAACAATTATATATTTATGAATGTTTAATAATTCAACTTTTGGATTTAGAATTTGGCGCCTCACATTTCACCGGGTAGTGTCGGGAGTGGGGTAGCGCCCCACTGCTCCCTAAGTAGTTAACTTCTTGGGGATTGCTGGTGTGCTAGCGCCCCAATCCCGACTACCAGGTGAAATGCAAGGCGCCAAATTCAAAATCCAAAAGTTGAATTATTAAACATCCACCAATATAAAAGTGTTCCATACTCATCAAAAGCTCTGTTTCTTGGCAATATCACAGCGTTGTCAGATTTCAAAAAGGCTTTACGGCAAAAGCAGCACATTTGATTGTTTGAGGGTAGCACCTCACATATTTTTCCCATAGCCATGAATTCATTAGCCATCACGGCACACACATAACACATTTCACAGCGAAAACAAATCAATTACCTGTTGAAGAACTTCTGCTGAGGTCATCCTAAGTGTCCAACGAAGACAATCCATGGTTCTTTTGTTAGAAAAAGTAATGTATTATATCCATAAATCTCCATTTGGTTCGCGCGTTATAATCAGAAACGACAGCTTCCACTACTCCATTGAAACGTGACGAGAACTCTTATACCTATAAACTTGTCCAAGAACAATCAAACATAGTTTTAAATGTATCCTTAGGAACACTTTTACGTATATTTACTATTATAAATCAACCGGAATATAAACTGATCGATAAAGACGGTAAAAACACAAAGCGCTTTGTCGGGAGCGTAAGGCTGCCTACTGTTGACATTGAAGGAGACACTTCCTGTTTCCCTCTTCTTCTCTGCTCTAAAGCATCCAAAACGAAAATGAACACTGTCTCGAGACTGTTGACATCCAGAGGAAGCGATGGGTACTGCATTCATATGCCCTTATATGGACATTTTCATAAGGGAGGGGTTCCAAATGAGGCACTCTGTGAAAACCACTTTTTCCAGGACAGAAATTCCTCGGGGTTTCGCCTGCCATATCCGTTCTGTTTTACTCACAGACAAATGGTTAACAGTTTTAGAAGATTCAGAGTGTTTCCTATCCAATGGTACCAAATATGTGCATATCCTATTTTCTGGGCCTGAATGGGAGGCATTTTACTTTGGGCACGCCAGGCTCTCCAAAACGGTCACCTCATGCGCCCATCACTAAGAAGTTAAAGTGTAGCGGACATGAGTCGGTTGCTCATGATCACGTGATGCGGGAGCTCCGTCTGCGACTTCAAAGTTAGTGTTGGCTATCTTGATCGATTGATCAAGATGTTGGCTTCTTCTTTGGGAGATCTGGGTTCTAATCCTGCCAGTTACAAAAGCACACGTGAAACTTTGGGAAACCACGTATGGTTTTTCACGTGATTCTTCATTATTCTTTTTTTGTAAGGGGTATGTCCTTCATGTGTGTGTAACCTTTTCCAAAACAAAAGCAACCCTAGAGGTTTCCTCATGTCGCCTCGCCAACGATAGCCTTGGTGCTTTCCACGCCGTGCCATTTAGTAAGTCACATCATCGATCGTCTAAAGTGAGCAGCAGCCACAATCTGCATCCTTTCACATGGGTGGGGGCTGAGGGGGATGCGGGGGAGTGGAGGAGTGCAATAGGTGCAATTAGCCATCCCCAAGAGCACGTTGGGAGTGACAGCCAATCAACAGACAGAGTGAGACAGAGGGAGATGGAATGAGAGAGACAACAAGAGAAGAACAAGTAAAAGAAGGAGAGAGAGAGAGAGAGAGAGAGAGAGAGACCCCTGCAGGGTCATTATGCCTCATCCATCCCACGTCTGCCACGCCCCCCTCGCCCACGCTGTGGGCCTGCTAATTGGCCCAGTGTACAGTGTGCTGTTTGCTGAAGCACTGGAGCACCGGGCCAGTCTGATGAAGGGCACTTTGGGGGAATGTGGTGAGCTCAATTCGGCTCTCTGTCGCATCATGGATTCGTAGAAAGGAGAGAGGGATGGTGAGGGGGTGGTCTCTGAAGGAATGGAGGAAGGGGAGAGGGGAGAGAAGGATGAAGGATGGGGAATATGAGATGGGGATGTTGAGGGGGTGGTGCATGGAAATGTGAAAGGAGAGAGGGGAGAGCATAGCCGCAAAGTATTTTTGCCGTCGCTGGTGCTACAGACGGATATTTCCATTAATACAGGACGATTAAAGGCTCAGGAGATTATTCCATTTAATGAGACCTGCTTTCATATAGTTGAGTAATGGAATAAAGTTATTTTTATATATTTGTTTTTTTGCTGTCACTTATTAAGCATCCTAAGTATTTCATATTTTTTGTTGCCCACTGAATGTATCGCTATATATTTTTTTATTCTTATTTTTCAGGTGGTGCTGCAGTACCCTCAGCACCCCTACTATGGGGAAGAGGGATGGTGAGGGGTGGTGTCTTGAAGTATAGAAGGAAGAAGAGAGGGGAGAGGGATGGGGGTAGTGTTTTGAAAAGAAGGACAGGTACAGTAGAGGTGGGAGTGGGAAGGAGGGGGCGCTTGGGGGCCTTGGGGTTTGCCCAGAGCTGTAGAGAAGAGCACACTTCTCATGAATGCACCTAAGTGGCGTATAACCAGCACAGATGGTTATGTTGTCATTGGATAATGAGCGACTAGAGTTTGGATCTGACACTCTACATGGCTCTGATTTACTGAGGGGTACACAGAGGGGCATCTACTATCTTCAGGCCTCATTATTTTGCTGTTTGTCATTCTGTTGTATTAAAAGTCTCACTCAGTAAACCTCCAGTCAGGATCATGTCTTTGTTACTATGTCTCATTCCAAATGATGTCTCTGCAATCACATTGTATGGAGGGGGTGGTCCAGTGAGAAATACGTTTTGTAAAGAATATAATAAAATGATGGAACTTAAGCAGGAATACGATCTTTTACTTCAGGTTAAAGTCAAACAAAGCATACTGGTTAATGACAAACATACCTGCAGCTCTCACAAAACAAATGCATGCTAAACGAGTTATAATTTTACAAGATAAAGACCCAAAAACTGTAATTAGAAACAAAATGCGACTAATGACAATTTTAAAAGTTGCTATGAAAATGTATATAAATTAAACAACAGTGGGGACGGATCCTACAGCCGTCTTAGACTGAATAACTCTGAAGCAACTATAAGCAGACTTAAAATAATCATTATCAACAGAGATCACCCAAGAAGAAATAGTGGATACTGTTAAAACATTCGCACGGAGAAAAGCACCAGGAATGGATGGCTTTCCCAGTGAACTCTATTCAACATTTTGGGACAAAGTAGCCCCCCTTAATTACACAATTTACAACACACGTCACTTAATTCAATACATCCAAGTTTCATGTATCAAACAGTTATTTCAGTTACAGTGCATTCTGAAAGTCTTCAGACAACTCAACTTTTTTTCAAATTTTCTTCCATTACGGCCTTATTCTAAAATGGATAAATAGTTTCCCCCCCCTCATAAATCTACACACAATACCCCACAATGACAAAGCATAAACAGGATCTTAAACATTTTTGCAAATGTATCACAAATAAAAAACACAAATATAACATTTTCATAAGTATTCAGACCATTTATTTAGGACTTTGTTGAAGTAACTTTGGCAGGGCCTACAGCCTCGAGTCTTCTTGGGTATGAAGCTACAAACTTGGCACACCTGTATTTGAGGAGTTTCTCCCATTAATCGCTGCACAGACATTTTCAGATCTCTCCAGAGATGTTTGATCGGGTTCAAGTCTGGGCTCTGGCTGGGCCACTCAAGGACATTCAGAGACTTGTCAGAGACCACTCCTGCATTGTCTTGGCTTTGTTCTTAGGGTCGTTGTCCTGTTGGAAGGGTAACCTTCGCCTCAGTCTGAGGTCAGACCATTGTTTCTCGTGGTCTGAGAGTCTTTTAGGTGCCTTTCGGCCAACTCCAAGCAGGCTGTCATGTGCCTTTTACTGAATAATATTTTTATGTGTCTATTTTCAATGGATAAAGCTAAGAACACTAACAACTTCACAGTTAAGAACACTATAACAATATGGAAGAAAATAAAACGTATTCTACAAGAACCAATTTCACTCCCTAAAAACACAGCCTTATGGAACAATCCTTGGATAGCTTTTCAGAATTTGCAGATTAAATTGAACCACATGGAAAACTAAAGGCATAGAAATCGTAAATTACTTGGTAACAAGAAATACATTTATTTCCTTGACAGAATAAATAAAAAAAATTGACTCACCAATTTGAACACATCCAAACATCATGCAAATTAAAAGTTACATATCATAAAAAATGTTGTTTAAATATTTTGGACATCAGAGTAACCTTAAGGGAATCGTATTTGAGTCAGAAAAGGATGTTCATAAGATAGGGAAGATATACAAAACCTGGCAGAGAGCCTATCCAACTGACAATCTCTTAGAAAAAAAAAATGCGGTTGGGACAAGATGGAGGGAAAGTTGGAGCATAACTACAGTTAATGAAAATATATGCTTAATCCAGTATAAGGTAATGTATAGAATGTATCATACAAGAGAGTCATGTCTCAACTGTAAAACTAATAATGACTTAATAATCCATCCTTTCCAGGAATGCTGTAAAGTCTGGACGTTGTGAGCGGAGCTAGAAAGTTGGCTGTCAGATCTATTAAAATGTGAACTTGCTTTTAATCTGTCTGTCTGCATATTTAAAGACATGTCATATGGGGCTGTAGTGAGATACCCAATGGGCTGGATGATTCTCTTTTCATTACTCTTCTTGAAAAAATGTTTACTAAAAACTTGGAAGTCAATCAATCCTCCATCATTGATACAAAGGAAAAATCTTATTATTTATTATTTAAATAGCATGGGCAACTGAGAAAAACGAATTGGTACATTTTAAGGCCAAGTGGCAAACAATAATGCAGGCACTAGGAATGGGGGTGGGAGCATGCAGTTCTGGGCAGATGAGATGTAGTCATTGTTTGTGTATGTCTGTAAGTTGTTGTTATTTATATTTATATTTTTGGGGGGGAATGTAAAAAAAAAAGAAAAAAAATAGAGGGGAAATAACATACATGATAAATATACAGTATATATAAAAAAAAGTATACGTTTTGTGCAAGCTGCAAGCTTTTCCTTAATGCTGTGTATTCCACACATACTGTTCCTGCCTAAGCTTGAATAAAACCTCTGGACTTTACTCACAGATATCCTTGTTAAAATTATCTTGACAGTTCGACAAGAACTGAACCGTATGTTAGCTTAGATGCCTTACAAGGATCCCAACTAAAAGGTTTTATTGCACAAGACTACTCTGCATGTTGAGCAGTTTGAATACTTACTGCTGAGAACAGCAATTTAGCAGCAAAGTTGAGGGCCCTGGTTAGGGATGCAGTGGTGGCAGAGAGAGCGAGAGAGAGAGAGAGAGTGAGAGAGAGAAGCCTTGTCTATTCCAATCTGATGGATGTCTTCCTCACCTGGCAGTAGAGAGGCAGTATATAGGGCTGACTCAGGACCTGCTACTGGAGAAGACTCATTGAATATCTTAGAGCAGCTGCACTTTAGATCCAATGGCCGCAATAAACTTTATTTTAAGGAGAAACCTGTTTCATAGAACTTCTACTCAATTGAAGCATATTTTTTCCATCAAGCTTTTAGCTGTTTATACCACTCTACTGTACTGTTTATTTTAAGAGGAACTTTTCAGCCATTGATTTTTGACTCTTGTCATAAGAAGAGGCAGTTTGAATCTTTTCAAAAATCTAAATGTACTTGCAGTGTACTTGATGAAGTCTGATGAAGACCAAAACTACTTCACACATTTTAAGGAATATTGGGAAAAACAGTATTTATGTTGGCATTGAAAGAGATTCATAAGCAACTTATTGAAGCATTCTGCCAACTAGTCTACAAATCAAAGTGAATGCCAGCAACTACAGTTGAAGTCGGAAGTTTACATACACTTAGGTTGGAGTCATTAAAACTAGTTTTTCAACCACTGGCGTGCCCAAAGTAAAAGGCCTGCCACTCAGGCCCAGAAAATAGGATATGCACATAATTAGTACTATTGGATAGGAAACACTCTGAAGTTTCTAAAACCGTTAAGATAATGTCTGTGAGCATAACAGAAATGATAGAGCAGGTGAAAACCCGAGGAAAATCTATCCGGATTTGCAGTTTTTTTTGTAGATGACCTTTTTCTCCAAGCTGCCTATTGCATACACTGTTATGTAGGACTGAGACTGCAGTACCTATGGCTTCCACTAGATGTCAACAGTCTTTATATAGAGTCTGGAAGGTCTAGCAGTAAGCAGAACAGATAGGAAGAGGAAGTAGTGAAGTAAATATACATAAAAGGATACCTAAGGATACATTAAAAGTGATGTTTGATTTGTTTGTAGAAAGTTTATAGGTATAATTTGAACGTGTTCTCTTCACGGTTCAATGGGCGACTCAACGGTGGATTTTCTGATCATAACGCGCCAACCAAACGGAGAATTATGGATATAATAAATGACTTTTTCTAACAAAAGAACCATTGGATGTCTTCGTTGGACACTTGGGAAGCCCTCAGCAGAAGTTCTTTGAAAGGTAAGTGATATTTTTAGCTCTTATATGGGTTTTGTGTGACACGCGCTGGATATGAATTTATGCTAATGTGGAAAATATGTGGGGTGCTATCCTCAAACAATCAAATGTTGTGCTTTCGCCGTAAAGCCTTTTTGAAATCTGACAACGCTGTGATATTGCCAAGAAGCAGAGCTTTTGATGACAAAATCCAAAAGTTGAATTATTTAACATTCATCAATATACAAGTGCTACTTAGCCATCAAAAGCTCTGATTCTTGGCAATATCCAAGCGTTGTCAGATTTCAAAAAGGCTTTACGGCGAAAGCACAACATTTGATTGTTTGAGGATAGCACCTACAATATTTAACCATTAGCATGAATTCATAAACCATCGCGGTTCACACAAAACCCATTTAACAGCGAAAACAAATCCCTTACCTTTTGATGAACTTCTGCTGAGGGCATCCCAAGTGTCCAACGAAGACATCCAATGGTTCTTTTGTTAGTAAAAGTCATTTATTATATCCATAAATCTCCGTTTGACCAGGAGCACGCACTCCAGTTAGAGGGTGCATTATCAGGTATTGGAACGTCGAAGAGGAAGCGCGTTCACTTTTGTAGGTGCTACCCACAAACAATCAAATGTTGTGCTTTCGCCGTAAAGCCTTTTTGAAATCTGACAACGCTGTGATATTGCCAAGAAGCAGAGCTTTTGATGACTATGAAACACTTGTATATTGATGAATGTTTAATAATTCAACTTTTGGATTTTTAATTTGGCGCCTTGCATTTCACCGGGTAGTGTCGGGAGTGGGGTGCTAGCGCCCCAGCGCACCTTGCTGCTCCTTAAGAAGTTAAACAGCTTGGAATATTCAAGAAAAAGCCTCTTTGCTTAAAATGTTGGGAAAATCAAACTAAATCAGGCTAGACCTCAGAAAATAATTGTAGACCACCAAGTCTGGTTCATCCTCTGTCTCCTAGAGATGAACGTACTTTGGTGCGAAAAGTGCAAATCAATCCCAGAACAACAGCAAAGGATCTTGTGAAGATGCTGGAGGAAACAGGTACAAACGTTTCTATATCCACAGTAAAACGAGTCCTATATCGACATAACCTGAAAGGCTGATCAGCAAGGAAGAAGCAACTGCTCCAAAACTGCCATAAAAAAGCCAGACTACGCTTTGCAACTGCATATGGTAACAAAGATCGTACTTTTTGGTCCTCTGGTCTGATGAAACAAAAATAGAAATGTTTGGCCGTAATGACCATCGTTATGTTTGGATGAAAAAGGGGGAGGCTTGTAAGCCGAAGAATACCATCACAACCATGAAGCACGGGGGTGGCAGCATCATGTTGTGGGGGTGCTTTGCTGCAGGAGGGACTGGTGCACTTCACAAAATAGATGGCATCATGAGGTAGGAAAATGATGTGGATATATTGAAGCAACATCTCAAGACATCAGTCTGGAAGTTAAACTTGGTCGCAAATGGGTCTTCCAAATGGACAATGACCCAAAGCATACTTCCAAAGTTATGGCAAAATGGCTTAAGGACAACAAAGTCAAGGTATTGGAGTGGCCATCACAAAGCCCTGATCTCAATCCAATAGACAATTTGTGGGCAGAACTGAAAAGCGTGTGCAAGCAAGGAGGCCTACAAACCTGACAACAAATGTGTAACTGAGTCAGGAGGAATGGGCCAAACTTGTTGTGGGAAGGTTGTGGATGGCTACCTGAAACATTTGACCCAAGTTAAACAATTTAAAGGTAATGCTACCAAATACTAATTGAGTGTATGTAAACTTCTGACCCACTGGGAATGTGATGAAAGAATTAAAAGCTGAAATAAATCATTCTCTCTACTATTATTCTAACATTTCACATTCTTAAAATGAAGTGTTGATCCTAACTGACATAAGACAGGGAATTTTTACTAGGATTTAATGTCAGGATTTGTGAAAACGGAGTTTAAATGTATTTGGCTAAGGTGTATGTAAACTTACGACTTCAATTACAGTTGGCTAAATATTCCCCACCAAACTATAGATAAACAGCTCCAAGTTATGCTAAAGACTAGTGAGCTCCTCATTCAGAATCAACCTTGAAAGACCTGATGTCACTTGCACACACACACACACACACACACACACACACACACACACACACACACACACACACACACACACACGAGGAGCATACTCACATGCACACATATAACCCCCCACACTCACCCATGTACATTATTGATGTGCTGGGCTTATCAAATTGCAATAGAGAAATGGGAATGTGAAATAATCATAAAGGGGTATACTGGCTGTAAGCTCTCTAGAGAGGGTAAAGAGGGATAGAGATGCCAGAGTGATGGAGGCAACAGCCAGGCTGGTGAGCAGAGGACTGTAGACCTCCACTCTGACAGCCGGTCCCAATTCACTCCCTATCCTTCTCCACCTCGGTCCTAACCCTTTCGATTTGAGCAGATCTATACTGATCTATACTGTACATTTTGATTAAAAAGGTCATGCCCTTATACACCCCCATGCCCCCCACACACACCCTTCAAATTCACTCTCCCTCTTTTTCTCCCCACCATCCTCTCTCCTTCTCTCTATCCCTCTATCACCCTCCTCTGTATCTAAATCGGTTCTGCTCTGGCAGTCCCTGTTCTTTAATCCTATCTGTAGAAGACCCAGCGGTCCTGCATTATAGAGTGATGTATGCTAATGTGGCCTGGCTGCTAAAATGGAAATTATACCAGAGCTCTTGGAGACACCAAACTGACAATACCATCAGAAAATACACTGTGTTATTATTACACAATAAGTTGGGGAAAAATGTAATATATAAAATGTTGTCAAATTTGATCAACAATGAATAATACACCAAGGGGCTACAACTACCTTTATGATAAGGCCTTTTATCTGTTGTCTGAGAATAAGTCTTAGACATCAGACAGTTTATTTACAAAACGCTATATCCACCTAAAAAAAAATCACATTTGCGTTTTTTAAGCAGAAATTGTTGCTTATGGTTACCCTCATGTGCACCGGAGCGCCAAGTCTAGGTCCAAAAGGCTTCTTAACAGCTTCTACCCCCAAGCCATAAGACTGCTGAACAGCTAATCAAATGGCTACCCAGACTATTTGCTTTGAACCCACACTTGTTTTTACGCTGCAGCTACTCACTGTTTATTATCTATTATCTAAGCGTAGTCACTTTACCCCTACCTACATGTATATTACCTCAACTACCTCGACTAACCTGTACCCCCGCACATTGACTCAGTATGGGTACCCCGTCCATACAGTGCATTCGGAAACTATGCATGACTTATTCCACACTTTGTTACTTTACAGATTATATTAAAATGTATTAAATCGTTTTTTCCCTCATCGGTCTACACACAATACCCCATAATGACATGGCAAAAACAGGTTTTTAGAAATTTTTGCAAATTAATAAAAAATTAAAAAAAGTATTCAGACCCTTTACTCAATACTTTGTTGAAGCACCTTTGGCAGCGATTACAGCCTTGAGTCTTCTTGGGTATGACGCTACAAGCTTGGCACACCTGTATTTGGGGAGTTTCTCCCATTCTTCTCTGCAGATCCTCTCAAGCTCTGTCAAGTTGGATGGGAGTGTCGCTGCACAGCTATTTTCAGGTCTCTCCAGAGATGTTCGACCGGTTTCAAGTCTGGGCTCTGGCTGGGCCCCTCAAGGACATTCAGAGACCTGTCTCGAAGCCACTCCTGCATTGTCTTGGCAGTGTGCTTAGGGTTGTTATCCTGTTGGAAGGTGAACCCTCACCCCAGTCTGAGGTCCCGAGCGCTCTGGAGCAGGTTTTCATAAAGGATATTTCTGTACTTTGCTCCGTTCATCTTTCCCTCAATCCTGACTAGTCTCCCGGTCCCTGCCGCTGAAAAACATCCCCACAGTTGCACCCCCTTTTGCCCTCGAAAGCGTTCCACAGAGATGCTTCCCACAGTTGTCTCAAGTTGGCTCGATGTCCTTTGGGTGGTGGACCACTCTTGATACACACGGGAAACTGTTGAGCATGTAAATCAGAGCAGCATTGCAGTTCTTGACACACTCAAACCGGTGGGCCTGGTTCCTACTACCGTACCCCGTTCAAAGACATAATCTTTTGTCTTGCCCATTCACCCTCTGAATGGCACACCTATGCAATCCATGTCTCAATTGTCTCAAGGCTTAAAAATAATTATTGAACCTCTATGGGGCTGTTTCCAAAAGAGAGTTTTAATTTAAATCAGGACTTGGCTAACTCTACTTAAATGAATCCAGATGTAAAAAATTGCTTCCTTAGACGTTGCTTAATTTCATATGAATTAGTTCTAGACTAGGGAGTCCCAGATTAAGGTAAATAAGGACTAACCAGTTCATCTTTGTGTAGCCTGATTTTATTAACGATGTGCAAAAACCAGGGATGGGACACTAATACATTATTATTGTGTGGAATTGGAGCAAGTCACCTAAACTAAACAATGGACAGAGGTAAAAGAAAATGTTCAAAGAACTTAAGTGCCTTTAAAAAATAACTCTTGAAGCGAATTGTGTAAAACCACCCAATTATCGATAACAAACAGCATTATTCATCCACAGAAAACAAGAAAAACAATGCCTGGACTACCATTTGTAATGAATTCAACTGAAATGAAAAAGTGAACAAAAGCATGCCACAACAACTTTATTGTTGGCCTACTTTTACGAATCAGAGTCATTTTGAAATGTTAATTTTTTTGTTCAACAACACAATGGGGCATAAATGTACTTGTGTGACAGAAATGTAACACAAACAATAGCATACATAATTACTAATATAATTTTTATATTGTCTTGTCTTTCTAAGGTCCTGTGGAAAAAAATACAAATCTACTTTTAGAAGACAAATGCTGTTGCTTGTGGGGAGAGTTTCAAGACTAGTAAGACCACAGATGGATTAGTTGGGGGACTTGTTGACCGGGATCATAGATAGCCAGCAACCCCTGGAAGGTATCCTCATTGATGACTATTTGGACAGTTCAGATGGGGGACCGTTCCAATCCTCATTTGGTAGGACACATTCATTCAACATGTGCCATCCCCAGACTGCAGGGTATATGTAATGTTGTCAGTCATCTCTTGCACTCCCATAATAACAATTATGTAATGAACTCAATTCTTGAAAAAATAATGTTCTCTAATGCAGCAATAATCATTTTCTAGAGGCAGATGATCACCATAGCTTGGAGGGGATGAAGGTCAGCCCGCTACATCTGCAGCAGCCAGGAGGGAGGATTGTGTCACTAACCAGGGCTGGAGGACAAAGACAAAGAGGCTGAGCATGCATAAGAAACTGGCCATGGAATTTCATGAGTGTAAGCTAATCTATTTAAAAGAAGAGCATGTCATGTTGAGTTGGCTATGGCATGAAGCAGCAGCAGTACCAATGTTCTTCAATGTATCAATGTTCTTCAAGAACCAGCACCAGTTCGGGGTCCCAATATTCCATTAATTAAAAACCTTTTTGTTAAGAATCGATGCCTATTGTATATTTCAATCACTTTGTTATGAGAGGTGCTGCATAGCAAAAGCATCTCTGCCATTTCTGTCATTGTCTGCCTCAACCATGGGAACGTCTGGGCCATCCTCATCTTCAATGCGAGGATCTCGGCAGCCATGCTGTTTGAGGTAATTGTGAAGCACTGCTGTTGCAATTTTGACAATGCAGCATCTTATTGGTTGAAAGCGCAATGTGTTTCTGAGACACTGGACACTTCCATACACCAAACATGCTCTCCACTACACCTCTGGGGCGGATATGAGCTCGGTTGTACCGTTGTTGCTCAGGTCCAATTGCATGAAGATAAGGGGTGAACAAGAAGTTGGTCTTTGCATACCCACTGTCACCAAGTTTGATTCCACTATGTTGTCCTACTTCAAGGTGAGCATACATAGAGGACTTTTGGAAAATCCTTGAGTCATGAATGTTGGAGAACTGCTAATTGGGAGTGCACACACTTTGTACCTTTATTGAGAAACAGTTTTTAAGATTCCTGTACTCCTCAGCATCTGCTGTAGAGGGACACTTGATGGGAATATGACATCTATATGTACAGCCAATGACTACAGGGAAGTTCCCATATTTCTAGAACTCTACCTTGTTGTTGGCTTGGGCAGCAGCATCAGGGAACTTGTGATTGTCTGTTCACATATAGCACTGCAGACTTTGTGGACTATTCTGCATACAGTCGGTTCACTTACACCACACAAATCTCCTGTTTCACGACGGAAGGTTCCAGATACCAAAAACCTTAAGGTGATCAGTACTTGTAGAGCAGGAAAGATGGGACTTCCCGAAGACAGTCAGATGAATGCCTTGGCTGAAGCAAACAAATGTCAGCTGCATTTTCTTTGTACATACGGAAACGGTCAAGGAAATTGATTTAATCAAAATCCTTCAGTGGGTTGATCCAGTTTATAACCGCCCTTCTGTCTGGCCTTGGTGTTGCTCTTTGATCATCATTGCAATAGTCCAGGGAATCCGTTTTCCTCCATTGACAAGGTCAACCTGGGGGCCAACATCCATTAATCTGAAGTTGAACCTGCCTCTGCCAGGTTTAATTTAAGCCTTTGCTTATATCTAGATGAACTCTAATCACCCTTCTGGAAATCAGACTTTTTAAATCTAGACTAGGACAAGTCTGAGACTATTTTAAACCATGTCTGAAAAATGCCCCACCATCCTCTCTCCCTCTCTCTATCCCTCTATCACCCTCCTCTGTATCTAAATCGGTTCTGCTCTGGCAGTCCCTGTTCAAAATGCCAAATGGCAAAAATGCCAGTCCAGTTTAAAAGTGCAATTTACTCTAAGATTAGGCTTAATCTTTGTCCACGATTAAGCCTACTAAAATAACATATGGAACTGTTTAAAGATGGTCAAACCATGGATTATTTAGCTATTTGATTTAGAATTATAGGATACTTTAGGTATAAAACAATATAAAAATGTTTTTGATATTGAATTTGGCCTTTACTAATATAACCCAAAGAAACACATTAAATAAGTAATTCATACATGGAAAAAAAGACATTCAAAATATAGATCATAAGGAATAAGGTTTTGAAGTGGCTGTCCTATATCTAGAAGATATAAGAAAGCTCAGGATTGAGACGCAGCCCATGCAAAAAAACAAACAGATCTCTAGCTTAAACTGAAAAATCAGGATGGGGATTTGTGTATAACGTTAGATTGACGCACGTGTCTACCAATAGACTCTGTCTCCTCCCCTTCATCTACACTGATTGAAATGACAACAATAAGGGAGCATAGCTTTCACCTGGATTCACCTGGTCGGTCTATGTCATGGAAAGAGTTCCTAATGTTTTGTACACTTCGTGTATATCAGTTGTTTAGCTGGAATGGAATGTTCATATCCTGTACACTCAGTCTCTCTTTATGTAGTGTTGTGGTGTCTCTCTTGTCAGGATGTGTGTTAAATTAATGTTAATTCCAGCCCCCGTCCCTGCAGGAGGCCTTTTGCCTTTTGGTAGGTGGTCATTGTAAATAAGAATTTGTTCTTAACTGACTTCACAAAAACTAAAAAAAGATTGCATTTGCAAAATTCTCAGCAACAAATGAGTGATCAAATTAAGATCCTCCATCTTTAATAAACTGGCCACTGATTGTATATTTGACTGTGATATGTGGTGCACTAAATGTAAGTCTATCTACAGTAGATAAGAGACATCTGCTACATTTCTTTTTAGCTATTGATGTCACAAATACATAATTTTCACAATTATTTTATAAAAATGTTGTTATTTGTTACATTTGACTGTAAAATGTTAACAGTACTACTTATTTCTCTGAGAGTGAGGCTGTCATAAGGTGGGTGTAGCTGGTGTAGAGTCAGGCGCAGGAGAGCAGAGATGAGTGGACTAAGCACTTTACTAGGCAATGTCAAAATACAGAACGCAACCGCGTCATAAAACAAATGCCCAAAAACCAAAGTAAGGCAGCACAAAGTACAAAATAATCACACAATACAGGCTGCACAAAGCACGGGTGAAAACATACAACCCGGCGTACCAACATGCCAAAACAAACATTTCCCCACACAGACATGGGGGGGAACAAAGGGTTAAATGGACAACAGTAATGAATGAAAATGAAAATCAGGTGTGTGTGAAAACAAGACAAAACAAATGGAAAATGAAAAGTGGATCGGCGATGGCTAGAAGACCGGTGACGTCGACCGCCGAACGCTGCCCGAACAAGGAGAGGAACCGACTTCGGCGGAAGTCATGACAGAGGCAATTATATGTGTATAGTGTTAAAAATGAACATGAACATGATTATTTGTTTCTCTAAAATTAAATCATCAAGTGATAGATTTCAAACAAATACATGTCTGTCATTGAACAACCACATGCCACACTATTTAACCTTTATTTAACTAGGCAAGTCAGTTAAGAACAAATTCTTATTTACAGTGACAGCCTACCAAAAGACAAAAGGCCTGGGATTAAAAATAAATAAATACATGCAATATAAATATAGGACAAAACACACATCACAGCAAGCGAGACAACACAACACTACATAAAGAGAAACCTAAGACAACAACATAGCATTTCAGCAACACATGACAACACAGCATGGTAGCAACACAACATAACAACAACATGGTAGCAACACAACATGGTAGCAGCACAAAACATGGTACAAACATTATTGGGCACAGACAACAGCACAAGGGCAAGAAGGTAGAGACAACAATATATCACACAAAGCAGCCACAAGTGTCAGTAAGAGTGTCCATGATTGAGTCTTTGAATGAAGAGATGGAGATAAAACTGTCCAGTTTGAGTGTTTTTTGCAGCTCGTTCCAGTCGCTAGATGCAGCGAACTGAAAAGAGGAGCGACCCAGGAATGTGTGTGCTTTGGGGACCTTTAACAGAATGTGAGTGGCAGAACGGGTGTTGTTTCAGACCCACTGTATATTAGAGAGAGAGAGAGAGAGATAGATAGAGATATTTGTGTACATTATGTAAATTGTAAGATTGAAAATGAAAAGCTAGCATGCAAAGAGCAATTCCTCGCTGATGGCACTCTAGAAATGAAAAGATAAAACTTTATCTGTGAAACTTCCCTATCTTGAGGTAATGATTCTACAAGAAGCTGCTAACAAGATTACGTCGGTTCACCTTTACTCAGTGGCCACAGAGCATAATTCAATACACCCGTAACACGGTTGGCGGGTGCTATCATCTCTCGTCTTCTTTCATCACTGTAACACTATTCACAGCAGCCTACAGTGTGACTTTGAAGGTGGAACTCTCGACAAGGGCCCCTTTTTCCAAGGCTCAGTAACCAGCGTACTGTATACCTGAGCCTTCTACATTTGCAAGAGAAAATTGAAGAAATACTATATCATATATCTGATATTGCACCACGAGGTAATCCTAATTCACACGACAAGCTAATTATAATCACATCACTGTGATATCTTGGTAAGGTAGTGATATCACCAGTGTCACCCATACAAATAAAAAACAATCCTTGGCTCAGAAATGGACAGTCCACCGGTCATTTTAATTTAGCCCATGCTGTAGGTGTCATGCACTGAACATATCTCATTAGTCTACAGGAGAATGGTTCTGGCCTGTCTACTGCTAAAGCCCTTTATAATCCAACTGTGATGGGCTCCTTTCTCATCTCACAAAATATTATAGCCTTCCCGGAATCTGATTCACATTTTTCTTCTATTTTCATCCGGCTGTGGGAAAGAGAGAGGGAGTCAGATTTCCTTGAAGTTAATGACATTGTCACAGCACCTTATCAAATTAGCAGTGTGTAAGCAATAACATCTGGCAAATACATGGTGCATGTAATGTCTGCTCAGCCTCACTACTCCTCAGAGAGAGATTTTGATTTTGATTTATTAGGATCCCCATTAGCCGACGCCAATGGCGACAGCTAGTCTTACTGGGGTCACATAACGAAAAAGACATTACAGACCCCCCAAAAATACTTTACAAAGACTTTACAATTTACATACAGAGAGAGGGAGGGAGAGAGAGAGGAGGAGAGAGTGAGGGGAGGGAGAGGGGGTGGAGAAAGAGAGAGGGAGGGAGGGAGCGAGAAAGGGCGAAGAAAGAGAGAGATGAAGTGAGAGGACACAGGAAGACACAGGGAGAGGAGCAAGGAGAGAGAGACAGGGAGAAACAGAGGATGGAAAAGAGAGGGGAGAGAGACAAGGAAAATATATAGGAGAGAGAAAGAGAGAGAAAAAGAGATGACCAAAGAGCGTGACCAAAGCCACAGCGAGTGAGATAGAATGAGAGACTACGGTGATGATGGGAGAATAAGAAATAGAAAAAGAGAGAGAGACCAATACTCCTTAAACCTTCAAGGCTACCCACCTCTTTCTAATTAGTAAAACCCACAGTGGTAAAAAAGATAGAGACCTACAGTCTTTAATAAAATATTAAAAGCCTAATTAAAATGAGTTAGGCCTTCCAGCCTACACTCTGAAGCTTAACGAACCAAGACATCTTTATATAACACCTCAGCCGTAATGACAGGATGGGAGACTTGACTTCATTTGATCTGAGAAATGAATCAATTTAATAATACTTGACAGATCAGTGCAGAGAGAATCTCATGTCAGACATATGTGTATGATTGTTTCGTCATGTTATGTTTGAACCACAGAAAGAATATCGTTGATGTTAAAGTAAAGTCTAATCAGATCCAAAGAATCAAAATATCTTAGAGGGAATTTAATCTTATTTTATTGTCTCCTGTTACAGAATCATCTTAACTAGAATGGAGCGCTCACAGCTTCTCACTGCTGGCTGTCTGGCAGCACTCTGAGCCTTGACAGTTAGTGTTGGCTGGCCACCCATGCTGTCACTGTAAGTCTTTCCCTCCAATGGAGAGCCAGCTGGCCTGGCTTAGACTGATTCACATTCCACCACCAGCACACTGGAGACTGAGAGAACTCTGGGAGGACAGAGCAGAGGAGGGAAGGGCAGGGGGAGGAGTAGACAGGGGAGGGGGGGATAGGGGATGGCATGAGAGGAGATCCCAGCAAACAGGGGAAGGCCTGAGGACATTCGGCAACGTTCCCATTAGGTCCCTTAAGGGTATCAACGCGACGTTATCCCACTGAGAATGTAGCGTGATGATCCCAAGGGAACGTTCTCTGGGGGGACCTTTGTGCAGTTCCCTGTAAGTTCCCAGGACGTCAGGATCTTTTTATGACGTTCTCAGGACTTTCATTTTACTAGTCATTAGGACGTTGTGTCATGGTCCCCTCAAGGTACCCTGAATGTTCTTTGGATATTCTCTCATGGTCCCCAGGAAGTTTTGTCTAATTCCTAGTTTGTCCTTTGGACGTCACCCAAGGACGTTTTTAGGACGTTCTTTGGTAGTTGTGTTATGGTCCCCTGAAGGTCTCCTGAACCTTCTTGGGACGGTGTGTCATGGTCCCCTGGAGGTGTTTGTCACGTGATGGTCCCATGTGTCCCAAACCATTATAAGTAAATTCATGAAAGTATATGGGGATTTTAAGGTCAGTGGCAGGAGGTTCAGCTAAAAAAGTGTACAAATATTTAATCAATGACAATATGATTACATTTGACATGATCACTTAGTACTGACTTTTCAATATGACCCCATGTAACTCAAAACTTCTGGAT
Organism: Brachymystax lenok tsinlingensis; assembly: GCA_030435695.1. NCBI lineage: Eukaryota > Metazoa > Chordata > Actinopteri > Salmoniformes > Salmonidae > Brachymystax > Brachymystax lenok. Next base: position 6,388,922 of record CM059796.1, on the reverse strand, counting down.
TTGGGGTATGTTGATATTTAACTGCATACAAAGTCTGTAGAATAAAAAACAGAAATACCTTATTTAAATAAATATTCAGACCCTTTGCTATGAGACTCAAAATTGAGCTCAGGTGCATCCTGTTTCCATTGATCATCCTTGAGATGTTTCTGCAACTTGATTGGGGTCCACCTGCGGTAAATTCAATTAATTGGACATGATTTGGAAACACCTGTCTATATAAGGTCCCACATTTGACAGTGTATGTCAGAGCAAAAACCAAGCCATGAGGTCAAAGCAATTGTCCGTAGAGCTCCAAGACAGGGTGTGTTCAGGCACAGATCTAGGGAAGGGTACCAAAACATGTCCCCATCATTCTTAAATGGAAGAAGTTTGGAAACACCAAGACTGGCCGCCCAGCCAAACTGAGCAGTCAGGGGAGAAGGGCCTTGGTTAGGGAGGTGACCACGAACCCGATGGTCACTCTGACAGAGCTCCAGAGTTCCTCTATGGCAATGGGACAACCTTCCAGAAGGACAACCATCTCTACAGCACTCTACCAATCAGGCCTTTATGGTAGAGTGGCAAGATGTAAGCCACTCCTCAGTAAAAGGCAGATGAAAGCAAGCTTAGAATTTGCCAAAAGGCACCTAAAGGACTCTCAGACCATGAGAAACAAGATTATCTGGTCTGATGAAACCAAGATTGAACTCTTTGGCCTGAATGCCAAGCGTCACGTCTGGAGGAAACCTGGCACCATTCCTACAGTGAAATACCGACCGGGCACGCATGGCACGTGCCCAGTGGCCTAATTGATTTTGTTAGTTATTCTCACACTGATATTATATAACCATGGCAGAAGTAATTTCAAAAGATGTAGAATTGCAAGAAATTTGCTTTAAAACAGAAAAAATGTTGCTCCACCCCATGGCAAAATTGATTAAATTTAAGAAAAGTATCTGCAAAGCTGCAATTTATTTCTCTCTGCCCCATGGCAAAACGAGTACATTTGCGAAAAACTTGCTTTAAAACTGCAATATTTGCTCTATGCAAAATGTGTAGAATTGCACAAATTATTTTTAAAACAAAATGTTTTCTCTCCAACATCAAGAGGGGAGCCACTAAAATGTGGGGACCCCCATCTTCTGTATCTAGTGATTGCACCAAAAATCTGCTCACTCACCTCATCCCCTCCCCTCCTCCGTCTCTGGAGACCTCCTTCCTTTCCTTACTGCCCTCATCAACCCATCTGACGTCAAAAATGACAGACAGGTATCCTTTCTTTATTTTCTATGTCTAGCATTAAGATTGTTGCTTGTCTAATCAAACATTTAATTTCAATTAAATCAAACTGTATTTTTACATACCTGTAACCTGTGTGTTTGCTTGTTTAAGTCTCCTCCCCTGTTCCCTTTTCTCTGATCCTGTTCTCCAGGACATAAGGGTTCTGCCTAATAATCAGATTTTGATCCACCTCATGTCCTCCCTTACCAACCACCCTCCAACTTTTTATTACATCATCTACAGCTACTGTTATCGTCATATTGTCATTATCTGCTAAGAAGGTTTACTTGCTGTGTCATACTGGACACATAATGTGAGATACACTGTTTCTGTCCATTACAGAACCATACCCATGTTCATCTTCGCCTGTGTGTGATTCAAGTTCCTGAATATGTGAGATACTCTGTTTCTGTCCATTACAGAACCATACCCATGTTCATCTTCGCCTGTGTGTGATTCAAGTTCCTGTGTGCATTAACTCTTGGGCTGCTTTGTTCCACTCTAACTGGAGGCGGTGTCAGTGAGTCACAAACCAGTAAAATACGTCGAGCCGGGTCGCTATCTTTCATGTGTCCCTTGATGGTATTTGTTAGTTCAACATTGTTAATTGTTGTATCCTAGGACCTACAGTAGGTAGATATATATATATTCAACCACAAGGGTGTACTAATGAGTTATGCGAGATGGCCACAATTAAGACATAGATTTCATGTTGTTGAATTGTTAAAAAGATACCCAAAAGTAGTTTGAAGTAATGTTTTCATCTTATTAGTGTAGTGAAGTAATATTTATCATATAAGTATAGTATGCTGTTTATCAAAGGAGGTTGGTGGCACCTTAATTGGGGAGAACGGGCTCGTGGTAATGGCTGGAGCGGAATGAGTGGTTTCTATGTGGTTGATTCCATTCCATTTGCTCTGTTCCAGCCATTATTATAAACCGTCCTCCCCTCAGCAGCCTCCACTGCTGTATATACCTCATATGCAAATCATAATAAGCAATTTCAATTAGCCTGTTAAAATGTTTATCTGACTCCATAAAGATTATATATGACTTACAGTAATAGACAATCAAGAAATGTCTGAAAATGTAATTCTAAATACAAGTACACAAGTATGTAATACATTGTAAAATGTATGGATTCACATACAAGGCATACAGCTTAAGTTGCAAAGCATTATTAACAAGCATTATAATGAATTAATCTAAGCATGATCAGAGAGCAAGAGACAAAGAAACCATGGCTTGAGCCATGGTTCATAGCGCATGGGAGAGAAAGAAAGGAATAGCGAATGAACAAAAGAATCTCACCACAGCAGTTCAAGAACAAAAAAGAAAAAGAGACAAGGAATCTAAGACTTTTTATAACATCTGAGTTGTTTCGATTCAAAATTTGAGTTGTTGACCTAAAGCATTACTGTAAAGTTAACCTCCAATCAGATATCAGTCCTACATGATGCTATCACAACAGAACCTCTGCTTTTCAGAGGTGTGACAATAGGGGTTGGCAAGACATCACAGAGGAAATATAACGACACAAGGCGAGACCCAGATGCAGACACGGGAGGCAGATGGTTTGAGCTCTGATATTTATTTTAGTCCAAGGGGTAGGCAAAAGGCAGCTCGGGGACAGGCAAGGAAATTCTTGCATACAGTTGATAAGAGTCACTTCGGGGGCTGCCGTACGTAATCTTCCCTTGAACACATCTGATTCTGAATCAGACAGAATTGTTCAAAACCAGACGGCCAGCACTGTAGTCACTCTAGACATTCTTCAGTCCAGCAGTTCATGGTCCTAGCAGCGTCACGTCAGAAGTGACATTTTGCTTTTACCATTGTCTTCTGCTTTAGACATGCAAATGTAATTAGGCAACACCTTCCTGCAAGCAAGCTAGATAGGAATGCTCCATTCGTCTTTGTAAGAGCAAAACACACAACTGAAGGTACATCACAAAATCACATATTAATTCACACTTCAATTGTCATAAAATAGTCTGTTTGGATTGGTCAATAGCAACTTCAGATGTGGTTTTGTCAAAAATACATCAACCTTGTCAGGTAGGATGGGGAGCGTCGCTGCATAGCTATTTTCAGGTCTCTCAGATTCAAGTGCGGGCTCTGACTGGGCCACTCAAGCACATTCTGAGACTTGTCCCGAAGCCACTCCTGCATTGTCTTGGCTGTGTGTTTGGGGTCATTGTCCTGTTGGAAGGTGAACCTTTGCCACAGTTTTTCATCAAGATTCTCTGTACTTTGCTCCGTTCATCTTTCCCTCAATCCTGACTAGTTTCTCAGTCCCTGCTGCTGAAAAAACATCCCCACAGCATGATGTTGCCACCACCATGCTTCACCATTGGGATGGTGCCAGGTTTCCTCCAGATATGACGCTTGGCATTCAGGCCAAAGAGTTCAATATTGTTTCAGAGAATCTTGTTTCTCATGGTCTGAGAGTCCTTTAGGTGCCTTTTGGCAAACTCCAAGCAAGCTGTCATGTGCTCTTTACTGAGGAGTGGCTTCCGTCTGGCCACTCTACCATAAAGGCCTTATAGGTGGAGTGCTGCAGAGATGGTTGTCCTTCTGGAAGGTTTTCCCATCTCCACAGAGGAACTCTGGAGCTCTGTCAGAGTGACCATCGGGCTCTTGGTCATCTCCCTGACAAAGGCCCTTCTCCCCTGATTGCTCAGTTTGGCCAGGTGGCCAGTTCTAGGAAGAATCTTGGTGGTTCCAAACTTCTTCCATTTAAGAATGATGGAGGCCACTGTGTTTTTGAGGACGTTCAATGCTGCAGACATCTTTTGGTACCCTACCCTACAGACAAATCCTTCGACCTCATTGCTTTGTTTTTCCTCTGACATGCACTGTCAACTGTGGGACCTTATATAGACAGGTGTGCCTTTCCAAATCATGTCCAATAAATTGAATTTACCACAGGCAATTGTGTGTAGATTGATAATAATGTTTAAAAATCCATTTTAGAATAAGGCTGTAATGTAACAAAATGTGGAAAAAGTCAATATACTGTATACTTTCCAAATGCACTGTACCTCACATGCACACATAACAATACTAAACAATTAGCCTATTAAAATGTTTATCTGACTCCATAAAGATTATTTAGCAATATGCAAGACTATAGTTGAGTTACAATAATAGGCAATCAAGAAATGTCTGAGAATGGAATTCTAAAGAAAGAAAGAATCTCACCACAGCAGTTCAGGAACAAAAAAAGAGAGATAGACAGTGAGTCTAAGGCCTTTTATAACATCTGAGTTGTTCACCAAAAGCATTACTGTAAAGTTAACCTCCAATCAGATATCAGACCAACATGATTTAACCACAAGAGTACATCTGCTGCTCAGACATGTGACAATGGGGGTTGGCAAGATACACACAGAGAATGCTGAATTCCTAAGACAACAGAGGAAATTCTTGCATACAGTTGATAAGAAGAGTCACTTCGGGGCCTGGGCTGCCCTACATTAGCTAAACAAAACTTGTTTAAGCAGCAAAATTGTAGCGGAAATGAGCTTTGTTTACATAGTGGGGCTGAAAAGAACGTAAGTTTGGCTGCAATGATCTCCAAAATTTGACGCAATATCACACTGTCGATACAGAAACGGCTGCTAATATCTTATTAAATCCCCTTGTCTCACACAGGGTAGGGGGACACTATTTGGCATTGCAGGCTAGAGCAGGCCCTGAGAAGAGGAGAGGAGGAGACAAAGGAATCTTCACTCACTCATTTCAGTTGGTCTGTCAGTTCGTCCTTCAGTCAATCAGTCGGTCACTCTTTGTTGTTGTTTTGATTGTTTTAAAGCAGGAAGTTGCCAGTCATTGCTGAGTCTACATTGAGACATTCCTACAGTACAGAAAAAAAGATGCTATCTAGAACCTAAAAGGGTTCTCCGGCTGTCCCCATAGGAGAACACTTTGAAGAAACTTTTTGGTTCCAGGCAGAACCATTTTGGTTCCACGAAGAACGCTATTGGATTCCATGTAGAACTCTTTCCCCAGAGGCTTCTACATGGAAACCAAAATAGTTCTACCTGGAACCAAAAAGGGTTCTACCTGTTCTCCTATCGGGACAGCCAAAGAAACCTTTTGGAACCCTTTTTTCTAAAAGTGTATGACTGATTAGTCATGCTTCTGCACTTTATAAGAATCTTCAAAAACCTTAATCAGTTGTGGAGAGAGAGCTTATTTTGTTTATTTATTTAATCTTTATATAACTAGGCAAGTCAGTTAAGAAAAATGTATTTACAATGATGGCCTACACCGGCCAAACCCGGGCAACGCTGGGCAGCCCTATGGGACTCCCAATCACGGTCAGTTGTGATACAGAATGGAATTGAACCAGGGTGTCTGTTGTGACGCCTCAAGTACTGAGATGCAGTGCCTTAGACCGCTGCGCCACTCGGGAGCCCTGTGTGGGAGATGTGGAGAGGTAGAAAGAGAGAGTGGAGAGAGTCGTAGAAGTTTGAGAGATAGAGAAGTATTGAGGGGGAGAGAGAAATAATGGTTGAGAGAGGAAGAGAGGTAGAGAGACAGATGTGATTACCTATTTATTACACCCCCCTTCCTATCCTCCTGGCACCCCCGGGCCCATTAGGCACCCCCGGGCCCATTAGGATCAGCAGTAGGGTCAGCAGGGCTGAGGGAAGCAGGATCTGGCCCCCATCACACAGTAATTAGGACCCCTCAGTCTGATCCACTCACTACAGTTCTGCTTTGCTGGGCTCAGGACTACCTTGTCGTGTGGACACACACACGAACACACAGACAAGCATGCAAGCACACACACACACCTGTCAGACCAAGTCAGGCAGGGTGATGGGTGTATCTTCATCAATGTATGAGCTTGACACCTTGATAAGCTAATTTTCTGACAATGGCTCACCGCTCTTCGTACTTGGCAACTTCAACCTCCCGTCATTGCGTTCAATTAATTTCTATCCAACTCTCTCTTTCCCCTCCTTGCCTCTTTTGACCTCACCTTTTCCCAATCTCCTCCAACTCACAAGGCAGGGAATACGCTTGACCTCCTCTTTATAGAGGCTGCTGACCTACTAATCTTACTGCAACTCCCCTCTGAACACTACTTTGTTTCCTTTTCTGTCTCCCCTTCCCCCAACCCTAATCATGCGCCATCACAATCTTCGCTCTCTCCTCTTCTCCTATCATCTCTCCCTTCTGCTAAATCCATCTCCCTCCTGTCTCCTGATTCTGCCTCTTCGACCCTATTCTCCTCCCTTTCCGCATCCTACGCATCCCGGCCGGCTGGCTCAACCCTTCCCTCCTGCTCCGTGTCTGAGTGACTCATTACGAGCTTACAGAACAGGGCTGTGGGCAGCTGAGCGAAAATGGAGGAAAACTAAACTTTCGGAGGACCTATCATCCTTTCACTCCCTCCTCTCTACCTTCTCTTTCTCTGTATCCACTGCTAAATCAACTTTCTACCACTTTAAATGTCAAGCTTCTGCCTCTAACCATAGGAAACACTTTTCCACCTTCTCCTCCCTACATAATATTCCACCCCTCCCTTCTCTCTCTCTGCGGACAACTTTGAAAAAAAGGATGACGACAACCGCTACTCATTCACTTAGCCTATTTAGTCCACTGATCTCACTCACACATAACTACCCTACGCCTTGACCTCTTTCTTCCCTCTCTCTCCTGATGAAATCCTGTGACTAGTGGGGTCCTGCTGCCCGACAACCTGCCCGCTCAACCCTATCCCCTCCTCCCTTCTCCAGATCATCTCTGGAGACCTTCTCCCAATCCTTACTTCCCTCATCAACTCATCCCTGACCACTGGCTGTGTCCCCTCTGACTTCAAAATGGTCCGAGTTGCTCAATAAACCAACACTCGACTCATCTGACGTCAAAAACTATAGACCTGTATGCCTTCTTTCTTTTCCTTCCAAAACTTCCTTTCCATCAACTTTCTCGTTATCTCTCTCAGAATTACCTTCTTGACCCTAACCAATCAGGTTTCAAAACGGGTCACTCAACTGAGATTGCTCTTCTCTATGTCATGGAGGCTCTCTGCGCTGCCAAAGCTGTTCTCATCCTCCTAGATCTATCCACTGCTTTCGACACCGTGAACCATCAGATCTTCCTCTCCACCCTCTCAGGGCTGGACGTCTCAGGCTATGTGCACTCTTGAATTGCATCCTGCTTGACATGGAGAGGATCTGTGTCTGCACCACGTACTCTCACTACTGGTGTCCCCCAGGGTGCGGTTCTAGACCCTCTCCTCTTCTCTCTATAAACCAAGTCACTCGGCTCCTTCATATCCTCACATGGTCTCTCCTATCATTGCTATGCGAATGACACTCAACTACTTTTCTCTTTCCCCTCCTCTGACACCCAGGCGCCGACACGCATCTCAGCTTGGATGTTGTCCTACTTAGCTCTCTTAAGATGAATGCACAAACTGTAAGTTGCTCTGGATAAGAGCATCTGCTAAATGACTAAAATGTCATAATAATACGCCTCTAACTATATGGTGAGTTAGAATTGAACACATTTCACCTTCTTGGAAATGCAAACACTGGGAAACATGTTGCCTACAAACATTGCTCAGGCCAGGTGTGCTAATGCTTCCTTCAGATTTATGTTACTGTGATACCAGTAATGCAAATTCTGTAAATGCAATGTAATTGGAACTTAAAAATCCATTTAGTCTTCCTTTTGGTGAGTTGCTGAATGGGAATGCCCCAAAAGCGATGCGTAGGCCTGTCAGATGAACAGTGATTCTCCATCACATTGCGATAAATGCTGCAATGGTGAATCTCCATTACCCAGCCATGAGTGTCTGTCTATCTTACATCCATTAGTTACATGTAAGCAAGCCAACGTTAGATGCCTGTCCAGCAATTAAATGACAGAGAACATTTTTGGCGAATGGTGGAAAATAAGTATAATTTTCAAGGTTTCCATTCTTCCCTCCCTTTCCCTCTCTCCCTTTTTCCACTACAATGTTTCAGCTGATGCACATCCAACTCAACATCCAGGTTTTGGTTGGAAATAACTAACAGTATCACATTAGAATTAAAGAAAAGAGAAATGGGAATGGCAATGGTGGCTTTATTTCAGAAGTCATTTGCATCATCGTCTCTCTCAGCAAAAAATGTGTCTCATTTCCTAACGAGTAACGGAGCAGATTTAATGTTCAGTAGCTTATGAAACATGCAACATACTGTAAATTCAACAACGACTCAGGCACACGACTGAGAACCTAAATTATCCTGAAAATTAGTAGGTTCTCTATTCAATCAGAATAGCTGACATCCGCAAAGCAGTTGCTTTGGCATAGAGGTTGTTTTGGAGGTGTTTAAAGTGGAACTGCGTTAAAGCGGTCAAATCCACCAGCAGCTCCTGGCATTATACTTAAAGCAAAACATTGCCATTGACTGCATGGAGTTGCATTAAGAGTAACCCCATGCAGTCTTGCTTACAAGTTTAAACACTGAAATGTGAGATATAATCTACTCTTCCATTTGGCTAATAGAAATCCACATTATTTAATGATTTTTCCAATTTCAGCATCATTATTTCTATATAGCCTACACTTTCTCGTTCTGAACTTCTCATGGGAGTATGATCAAGAGCAGCTCTTCACCAATTTGACAGCGCCAAAGCAGTTCCACCTCCGACGCAGCCAAAACATCAGCTATGCAGGTGTTGGCTGTCGCCGATTAACGCTTGATCTGATGGAATCTAGGCCTTGTAGATCTCTTTCCTGACAACTCAAACTGAATTATTCCGCTGCTGTAGGTTTGTTACATACTTCAGTCTGAGACTGTCATAATTGAAGTTTTCTTCGGTGGAGTTTAATGGTGGTTGGCATCCAATACTTATGGTGCATTACCGCCACCAACTGCACGGGGTTAAAAAGGAAACTCCATATGGTGATGGGGCGGGGGGCTAATCCACATAAGCTAAAACACAAAAAAAATACTTAACAAAACCTATATCTTACTCCTTCAATTTTTCAATCTTCCATATCTCCCTCCCCAGGCTCTGGGACCTGAGAAGGTATCACTGCTCGAGACAGAGCTTCATGTTACTCCTCCTTGAGAAATCCTTTAGTCCCCTGAACCCCTCTGCCGCATCCACAATCATGTCCATCTTCCTGGACTTTCCCTCCACTTTAGCCGTGCCATTGATCGCCATTGCCATAAAATAAACAAAGTCCACTTTTAGACGTAACATCCCTGGATCCTGCTGGTGGAAAGCCAACTCTGCAGCCTGCATTAAAGGCCTTCCAACAGTATGGAGTCCTCAAGAGTACCTTTCGTTCCCTCCACCTATTTGACAGCCTCTGCGTATGAAATCCTCTGGATGGCCATGGCTATGACAACCTCTTGTAGCTTCATGCTTTCCACCACAGTTGCCACACTTCACAGCTTCTTCATAAGAAACACCATGAACTTCTTTTCCACAACTTCTAAATCTCGGATTCATCCGCCTGCAGACACTCTTTACATTGCAAGGGCCGTCGTTGAAATCGGTTGTGGTAACGTCCAAATGAGAGGTCTTGTACAAAACAAAGTCACCAGCGATTGGATCATCTCTAACCAATCAGAGCACTAAAGCCAATGATGAATTTTCCAAATGGCACTTTATCCACGTGTTCTGGCTCTGGCCCAACCCATCGGCTTCTGGGACCAATCAGAATGGTGCGAATGTGTTTGCGTTCTAGAAATTGTTCGAGAGGTACTCAGATCTAGACTCATTGCGTAGAAGAAACTAACGTCTGTGGCCGTGTCATAGCGATTGGCCGGAGCAAGGAGTTTGGGTAGCCAGGCAAGTAGATCTCATGCATGCGCTTAGAAGAGGTGAAGAGGGCACCGGTTCTCTTGACGGTGATGCAGTATGATGTGTTATGTACAAACTGGTTTAATAATTTTGGCTAAACTTCTGTCAAATTCTAACCATTAAACTAGGAGAATGAGTGCACAAAAAGACAGTAACTTAGAGTACAGTTCTGCACTAAAGGTCAGTAACGTACTGTCTGTGTGTCTGCTCCTTGTAAAACATCATGAATCTTTAACGTGGCGACATCACTGTACTGAGTGAGTTGACATTGTTCCCAAAAGCACACTTGACTGTAGCTTGACTAAAATAGCTCATGAGTTTACTCTATTTTGCAGCACGTTGCCACACTTTTTCGGTTTTCACACAACCTCAGCCATAGTGATAAGTGCACATCCTTAGCTGACTCTACTGAGTTTTGACTAGTAGTCTGATTGAGTTGGTGAGCTCTGCAGTATACATTATGACAGTTGTTGCAGCGGAGTGACGCGTGGGTTTGAGAAACTGAACAAGGTGTCAGTTTACAGTTTAGAAACAGCCAAAGTCTTCAGGTAAGACATTTCCACATCCATATCTGTCAAACACCATCCAGCCAGCCTACAGCTCCACGGATAATCTCTAAAACCCTATGACACACCACAGAGAGAGCATCCCCTAAGGCTCTTCCTCACTAGATATATTAGATATATTTTGGTTCTTGCCGTCAGTCTCTCCCCTGAGCCTGTGTGTTTAATAGAGGTGAAACTGGAAAACACACTGCATCAAGTACAGCCATAAAGAATTGTCTAATCCCACCGACCAAAAGCACTCCTGTTTGTTGAAAGGTGAGGTTTTCAATTGCATAATAATTATCATGTACTGTATATATAATTCTATTACCCACATGGTAGGATAACCTGCAACATCCAAGTACCCAAGCTAGTAACTCCAGTGGGTGCGGTGCCATATTTCATCCCATCCATTACCTGAAAAGTGAAATTTTAGGTACGGGTTGATTGTCCCTATAGTCCTGACGTTGTTTCACTGTTATTAAATATGAATAAGCCAGCCATGAAGTGGGAATAGTTTCAGAAGTAACAATTTTTGTTTTATTAATATTTAAAATGGCATACCGACAGCCTTTGTTTTAACCTACAACCCTAAATTCAGTCCTGATCAATAACGAATTCTAATCATCCCTGGCAAACTCTGAGATTTCTTATAGTTCACAGTATTTGCAGAGTCATCGCCGGGCATAACTCAAACTTTCCCTTGACTCATGCCTTGATGTCAGTATTATATTGCAAAACCCATTATTACCCCTCAACTGGGGCAGAGAGAGCACAGAACAGAAAAGCCAATGGTTCGAGTACAGCTCGAACCATTGGTGTGTGTGTGTGTTAGTGTGTGTGTGTCTTCTTCAAAGCCATGTTTTACCAGTCCATTACTTTTCAAAGACAGCCACAACAGAATTGGATGCTGGTTGAAAATGAGGGCATGACAGAGTGTGATGTTGCAAGACAAGCAACGTTTATCAACCAGAGGATAAAAGAAACACAAGGCGCACTAGGTTGACTGGCTTCAGGGTGTTCCATCTAGAATATAAATCACAGCTTATGTACTAAAGTACTTTGGACTTGGACTTTTAGATGAACTTTTATTTTTCCAGAGGGAACTTAATTGGTGGTGTCAGGCACATACAAGCACAAACAAATTAACATAACAACATGTTGCATTGACATACAGATGAAGTCGGAAGTTTACATACACCTTAGCCAACCTGTCTTAGGTCAGTTAGGATCACCACTTTATTTTAAGAATGTGAAATTTCAGAATAATAGTAAAGAGAATGATTTATTTCAGCTTTTATTTCTTTCATCACATTCCCAGTGGGTCAGAAGTTTACATACACTCAATTAGTATTTGGTAGCATTGCCTTTAAATTGTTTAACTTTAACGTTTTGGGTAGCGTTCCACAAGCTTCCCACAATAAGTTGGGTGAATTTTGGCCCATTCCTCCTGACAGAGCTGGTGTAACTGAGTCAGGTTTGTAGGCCTCCTTGCTCGCAAACGCTTTTTCAGTTCTGCCCACAAATGTTCTATTGGATTGAGATCAGGGCTTTGTGATGGCCACTCCAATACCTTGACTTTGTTGTCCTTAAGCCATTTTGCCACAACTTTGGAAGTATGCTTGGGGTCATTGTCCATTTGGAAGACCCATTTGTGACCAAGCTTTAACTTCCTGACTGATGTCTTGAGATGTTGTTTCAATATATCCACATAATTCCCCCTCTTCATGATGCCATCTATTTTGTGAAGTGCACCAGTCCCTCCTGCAGCAAAGCACCCCCACAACATGATGCTGCCACCTCCGTACTTCATGGTTGTGATGGTGTTCTTCAGCTTGCAAGCCTCCCCCTTTTTCCTCTAAACATAACGATGAGCATTATGGCCAAACAGTTCTATTTCGGTTTCATCAGACCAGAGGACATTTCTACAAAAAGTACGATCTTTGTCACCATGTGCAATTGCAAACCGTAGTCTGGCTTTTTCATGGCAGTTTTGGAGCAGTTGCTTCTTCCTCGCTGAGCGGCCTTTCAGGTTGTCGATATAGGACTCGTTTCACTGTGGATATAGATTATTTTGTACCTGTTTCCTCCAGCTTTTCGCAACAAAGTACGTTCATCTCTAGGAGACAGAACACGTGCCCTTCCTGAGTGTTATGAAAGCTGTGTGCTCCCATGGTGTTTAAACTTGCGTACTATTGTTTGTACAGATGAACGTGGTACCTTCAGGTGTTTGGAAATTGCTCCCAAGGATGAACCAGACTTGTGGAGGTCTACAATTATTTTCCAAGCTGTTTACAGGCACAGTCAACATAATGTATGTAATCTTCTGACCCACTGGAATTGTGATACAGTGAATTATAAGTGAAATAATCTGTCCAACAATTATTGGAAACATGACTTGTGTCATGCACAAAGTAGATGTCCTAACTGACTTGCCAAAACTATAGTTTGTCAAAACTACTTAGGGAGTGTTGGGGCGCTAGCTGGACGATTCCTATCGTATAAACTGGACGATAGGAAAGGAAAAAAACACAGCGCGCACGAGCCCGTGAATGCGCATCCTCTTCTGTTTACATCTGGTGACTAGTTCGAAATTCTTCTTCTATTACCATCCAGAGCAACCATACATCACCAAACACTGTCTTGAGACTGTTGACATCCAGTGGAAGCAATAGGTACTGCAAATTTACTCCCATATATAGCTGTTTTCAATAGGGAGGGGTTCAAAATGAGGCAGTTTTAAAAACACTTTTTCCAGGACAGAAATTCCTCGGGTTTTCACCTGCTATATCAGTTCTGTTATACTCACAGACAATATTTTAACATTAACACTCACCGGTGCTTCCTATCCAATAGTCTTAAATTATGTGCTTATCCTAGTTTCTGGGCCTGAGTGGCAGGCCTTTTACTTTGGGCACACCAGACTCTCCAAAACCGACACCTCAGCTGCCGCTCCCTAAAAAGTTAACAAGAAATTTGTGGAGTGGTCGATAAACAGGTTTTAATGACTCCAACCTAAGTGTATGTAAACTTCTGACTTCAACAGTACATAGTGCACAATACTCCACACATAATTCACCAATTAAATATCCAGTTTAAACAATTTTGTATATATCCGTCCTGTACAGTGGGGTCTGGAATTATTGACACCCTTGATAAAGATCAGCAAAAATTACTGTATCAAATAAATCATCCAAATACTGAGCTATATTGTATGCTCAAAAAAGTTTGCGTGACCAAAAGAGGTATATTTTCATATCATCCAACAAATGTAAACGTCTGGAGTTTGCTAAAAGTTATTGGCACTTGAATTGAAACCGGTGCTTTGGTCAGATGACATGAAAATAGAGTTATTTGGCCATGCACAGCAGTGGTGGGTTTGGCGTCGAAATTAGAATGCATAAGCAAAAATCAGGATCTTTGATATTGTGGGGCTATTTTGCTTCCACTGGTCCTGGGGCCCTTGTAAGGCTGAAACTTGGCAATAAGTGGATCTTCCAGCAAGAAAATAACCCCAAGCACACATCAATATCAACCAAGAAATAGTTAAATTGGCCATTTTGCAAAGGCCATCTCAGTCTCCGGATTTATAACCCATTGAAACATGTGGTTTGGATTGAAGAGTGCAGTCTATAAGCGCAGGCGAATTATGTCAAGGGTCTGGCAGGATTCTGTATGGAGGAATGGTCTAACATTTTGGATCCCACTCTATATATTTTTTAATAATTTTCCCTGTTTTTTTTTACTCAGATCAGTCCTGTAGTATCCCACAGCATATATTGCAGGCTGATTAGAATTCTTTGCTCTGTGGAGGTAAATATCTTGTCATGTAAATCTAATCTTGTTGGCATATGATGCAGACGAAACAACAATTTTCAGACCAATATGCAATATTCATCCTTCATAAATAATTAATTTGTTTGCTCACAGCTCAGCTGCAAGTGACTGTGGGGTGTATATGCATGGTAGAATGAAGCAGCATTTATATTTTATCCACATACACCGCTTTACCACATACTTCATTGCTTTCTGCGATTGCTCCCGGCCTCAATAAGGCTTTAGAAAATAGCTTTTTCACAATCAGACCATTCACGCAGAATCACACACAGTACAAACAACGAATAATTACAATGCAAATTAATATAACATATTTAGAAGTTCCTGCGTTTTTTTTGTTTATCTACAAAGTATCTACATAAATTCAACAACAAGATGGCGCCGACAGACATGGCAGCTCTGCTTCTAGCTACTAAGCAACTTTGCAGTATCTATCTATCTATGTTATTTCTTACATTATTAGCCCAGAAAGCTTTTTGTGTTATTACATAGAGCCAGAAATAACTTTTGGATATCAGCGCGGCAGTAACTCACTAGCATTCCGACCAGAAATATTACTTTCCCAAATTGGATCCATTGTTCGAACACCAAGCCAACTGAACTTATCCCGGAGGCTGCTCCAAGACGCCGCCCGTGGAGAAGAGGTATTCGGAGTGGACTTCTGGTTCGACTCAGGGACTGTAACATACTCTGCTTCACAGAATCATCGCTCTCTCCGGATAAACTGTCCCCATCCATAAAGCCAGCTGGGTCCTCAGTACATCGCGCAGACAGGAATAAAGAACTGGGAGTATGGTTAAATACAAACAGTGCAGTTACGCCCTTTGTAAGGAAATAAAACAGGCAAAATGTCAATACGGAGACAAAGTGGAGTCACAACTGTCCTGTGAGGATCCAAATAGGTCAGATCAGCTTCAACAGACCACCTCTCACCCGCAGAGGGGGGAGGAGAGAAATGGTGGGGGTTAACACCCTGTTGTTTCACAGACTTTTCCCGCCAAAACTCTAACACTTTCTAAAGCGAATACTGGAACAATATTTTTTATGTATTACTAGGGGGATTGGTCAGAGGCGATCTGAAGAACAATAATGTTGTCACGACTTCCACCGAAGGCGGTGCCTCTACTTGTTCGGGCGGCGTTCAGCGGTCGACGTCACCGGTCTTCTAGCGGATCCACTTTTCATTTTCCATTTGTTTTGTCTTGTTTCCCCACACACCTGGTTGTCATTCCCTTATTACTTGTTGTTTATTTAACCCTCTGGTTCCCCCATGTCTGTGTGTGTAATTGTTTATTTGGTGGTACGTTTCCGGCTGGTTTGCGCCGTATTTCGTATCGTTGTACTTGGGGCTGCCACACTTGTTTTCTGTGGGCATTTGTTTTGTGATGCTATTGCATTCGTTGGTTTACTGTGCCTCAGTAAAGTACTTTTGTCCACTCATCTCTGCTCTCCTGCGCCTGACTCTCACGCACCAGCTACACACACTGTCTTGACAAATGTCAAATTGTGTGTTATTTTGTGATTTCATAAAAATGTTAGAAAGGAAATACTGTAACTTGGAAAGTATCCCCACTACATCAACAAAGTTTCCATCCGATGCGTTGTGCATGAAATATTAAAAATTATTAAAGTGTTTTTGTTAGGAGAGGGACATGATTTTAGGAGCCATAAGAGAAAATTGTTTCTATAACATTGTACAAGTAAGTAGTCAACGCCCTCGAGTGAGGTCAAGGAGCCTGTCAGCCTGACGGAACCGCCCCTTTTGAACGAACTGTATAAATTATGGGTTAAGAATTAACATATCAGACCACAGACGTAGAGCTGCAGCTCACGTTTAAAGTGGTTTGAAATCTGAATCTCAACACGAGGTGGAGACGATAAAGTCACCTCCCGGACAATCACTGGTATGGCTGATTATTTGTTACCTAAGTATCTAGAAAAGCAAATTCAAGTGGGACCATTCTGCTACTCTTTTCAAACCATCATATTAGGCTACTCTCATCACCCCACTGGGAACCATCGACAACGTTGGCTTGCCTTCAAAGAAGCATCTTCCAGAGCAAATAGATTATATTTTATTTGTCAGATACACATGGTTAGCAGATGTTAATGCGAGTGTAGCGAAATGCTTGTGCTTCTAGTTCCGACCATGCAGTAGTATTTAACAAGTAATCTAACAATTTCACAACAACTACCTTATACACACACAAGTGTAAAGGAATGAATACGAGTACGTACATATAAATATATGGATGAGTGATGGCCGAACGGCATAGGCAAGATGCAGTAGATGCTATAGAGTACAGTATATACATATGAGATGAGAAATGTAGGATATGTAAATGACAAGTCACCAGATACCAGACGACTGCAGAGGAGAACATTAGAGAAACTGCTTTTGGACAATCAGAGCCTTACAAGAGAGCCGCGAAAAGACCCAAACCCCCTTTCCAAAGCGGCCCGGTTCAAAGAGATACACAGCGAACCAAGGCATTTTCACATAAATACATTCATGCTTTCTTACTCCAAGCGGGCGGCGGTTCGTGTGCAATGTATAGGAGTACTAGTAAGTGAGAGTAGTTTCTAAATGTACCGTTAAGTGTCTCTGTCCCTCTCTCTTGCCCTCTCCATGTCTTTTGTAACAAGCAGCAATATTGTTGTCAGTCTGCTAGGGACCTGTTTTTAATGTATTAAGTGTGTATGTTTATCCTGTGTTGCCATTTAGTTAGCTTGTAAAAAAATAATTAAACCAATTTGGAAAGCTTGGGTTTTTGCAGATGCAAGGAGGTTTTAAGAATTTAATTCGGGAGATGTTAACTCTTTAAAGAACCGCTCTCGTGGTGCCCCAGTTCTTAATGAGTTAATTGTTACATTATTATATTAATTGGGTAACAATTAAACATAGTTAGTTGATTAGATAAATAACAGTCTTTATATTTAGCCAAGTCACGACACAATTCAATGGCTCAGACACAAGACGAATGTGGCAAGGACTCCAAACAATCGCAGATTACAAAGAGAAAACCAGCCACGTCGTGGACACTGACGTTTTGCTCCCGGACAAGCTAAACACCTTCTTTGCCCGCTTTGAGGATATCACAATGCCACCGACACGGGCCACTCCTGAGGACTGAGGGCTCTCATTCTCCGTGGCTGAAGTGAGTAAGACATTTAAGTGTGTTAACCCTCACATGGCTGCCGGCCCGGCACCCCTAGCCACGTCTTCAGAGTATGTGCAGACCAGCTGGCTGGAGTGTTTACGGACAATCTCTCCCTATCCCAGTCTGCTGTCCCCACTTGCTTCAAGACGTCCACCATTGTTCCTGTACCCAAGAAAGCAAAGGTTACTGAACTCAATGACTATCGCCCCGTAGCACTCACTACTGTCATCATGAAGTGCTTTGAGAGGCTTGTTAAGGATCATATGACCTCCGCCTTACCTGATACCCTAGACCCACTAACATTTGCATACCGCCCGAACAGATCCACAGACGATGCAATCACCATCGCACTGCACACTGCCCTATCCCATCTGAATAAGAGGAATACCTATGTAAGCATGCTGTTCATTGACTATAGCTCAGCCTTCAACACCATAGTACCCTCCAAGCTCATCATTAGGCTCAGGATGATCAATGGAAACAGGATGCACCCGAGCTCAATTTCAAGTCTCATAGCAAACGGTCTGAATACTTATGTAAATGTGATATTTCATTTTCAATTTTTTATACATTTACAAACATTTCTAAAACGCCAGTCTCAACATCATCAGTGAAGACTCCGGGATGTTGGCCTTCGAGGCAAAGTTGCAACAACAAAAAAAGCCATATCTCAGACTTGCCAATAAAAATAAAAGATTAAGATGGGCAAACGATGGGCCAAAACACTGTACAAAGGAACTAGAAGGCCAGCATCCCAAAGTCGCCTCTTCACTGTTGACATTGAGACTGGTATTTTGCGGGTACTATTTAATGAAGCTGCCAGTTGAGGACTTGTTAGGTGCCTCCCACTCATCATTCTATTCTGGTTAGAGACAGTTTGCACTGTTCTGTGAAGGGAGTAGTACACAGGTTTGTACGAGATCTTCAGTTTGTTGGCAATTTCTCGCATGGAATAGCCTTCATTTCTCAGAACAAGAATAGACTGACGAGTTTCAGAAGAAAGTTATTTGTTTCTGGCCATTTTGAGCCTGTAATCGAACCCACAAATGCTGATGCTCCAGATACACAACTAGTCTAAAGAAGGCCCATTTTATTGCTTCTTTAAATCAGAACAACAGTTTTCAGCTGTGCTAACATAATTGCAAAATGGTTTTCTAATGATCAAATATGATGACTGTTATTTATCTAATCAACTAACTATGTTTAATTGTTACCCAATTAATTTAATCATGTAACAATGTAAAATGATAAACGTGGATTAGCTAACACAACGTGCCATTGGAACACAGGAGTGATGGTTGCTGGTAATGTGCCTCTGTACGCCTATGTAGATATTCCATTAAAAATCAGCCGTTTCCAGCTACAATAGTAATTGAGGGCTTTGTTTGTCCTCCAAACATAACAACAATAGTCATTATGGCCAAACAGTTCTATTTTTGTTTCTTCAGACCAGAGGACATTTCTCCAAAAAGTACAATCTTTGTCCCCATGTGCAGTTGCAAACCATAGTCTGGCTTTTTTTAAGGCGGTTTTGGAGCAGTGGCTTCTTCCTTGCTGAGTGGCCTTTCAGGTTATGTCGATATATGACTCGTTTTACTGTGGATATAGACACTTTTGTGCCTGTTTCCTCCAGCATCTTCAGAAGGCCCTTTGCTGTTGTTCTGGGATTGATTTTCACGTTTCTCAAAGTATGTTCATCTCTAGGAGACAGAACGCGTCTCCTACCTGAGCAGTATGACGGCTGTGTGGTCCCATGGTGTTTATACTTGCGTACTATTGTTTGTAGAGATCAACGTGGTACCTTCAGGCGTTTGGAAATTGCTCCCAAGGATGAACCAGACTTGTGGAGGTCTACAATTTTATTTATGAGGTCTTGGCTGATTTCTTTAGATTTTCCTATGATGTCAAGCAAAGAGGCACTGAGTTTGAAGGTAGGCCTTGAAATACATCCACAGGTACACCTCCAATTGACTCAAATGATGTCAATTAGCCTATCAGAAGCTTCTAAAGCCATGACATCATTTTCTGGAATTTTCCAAGCTGTTTAAAGGCACAGTCAACTTAGTGTATGTAAACTTCTGACCCACTGGAATTGTGATACAGTGAATTATAAGTGAAATAATCTGTCTGTAAACAATTGTTGAAAAAATTACTTGTGTCATGCAAAGTAGATTTCCTAACCGACTTGCCAAAACTATAGTTTCTTAACAAGACATTTGTGGAGTGGTTGAAACACTTAGGTTGGAGTCATTAAAACTAGTTTATGTAAACTTCCGACAACAACTGTATATATATACACTCCAGACTGACATTGCTCGTCCTAACATTTATATATTTCTTAATTTTACTTTTAGATGTGTGTATTGTTCTGAATTGTTAAAGATTACTGCACTGTTGGAGCTAGGAACATGAGCATTTCACTACACCAGCAATAAATCCGATAAATATGTGTATGCGACAAATGAAATGTTATTTGATTCCGACATTTCACACAAAACAAACAAGAGTAAGGGTTTGAAAATCATTATTTTCTGAAAAAGTTAGAAATTTACTCAAAATGCAACCAATGCGTTCCGGCCACCATTTTTGTGCACAAAAGCGCTCTGTGAATGGCGCAACAATTGCTGTGCACTGTCATGACCTGGATGGGGATCAAAGGTGCCGGCTAATCAAAGGTTTCAAGACCCCCCCCCTATAGAAAATCTCTATAGACCAAAACATGCCAGGTTGCTGCCGGTGTGGACAACGGTCTTAGCTGTACCCTGAATAATCAACCATTTAGACTAGTATACAGACGGTAAGCCGGACGTCACAAATGGTTTAAAGCTAAGGACTCATATACGTGCAGCGCGAGCTAAATACGTTACGAAATGGTTTAAAGACTAAAATAACAGAAAATGGTAAGACCCTCTGAAACTCTTTATCAAAGAAGAAGACTACACAGGAACATTGTCTACAGCTGTTTATGTACTGTTAGCCTAGGAAACTTGACCGAAGATGAGGGACAAAGAAAAATTCTCTCACCACTATATGTATGTACAGTGAGGGGAAAAAAGTATTTGATCCCCTGCTGATTTTGTACGTTTGCCCACTGACAAAGAAATGATCAGTCTATAATTTTAATGGTAGGTTTATTTGAACAGTGAGAGACAGAATAACAAAAAAAAAATGCAGAAAAAGGCATGTGAAAAGTTTTATGAACTGATTTGCATTTTAATGAGGGAAAAAAGTATTTGACCCCTCTGCAAAACATGACTTAGTACTTGGTGGCAAAACCCTTGTTGGCAATCACAGAGGTCAGACATTTCTTGTAGATGGCCACCAGGTTTGCACACATCTCAGGAGGGATTTTGTCCCACTCCTCTTTGCAGATCTTCTCCAAGTCATTAAGGTTTTGAGGCTGACGTTTGGCAACTCGAACCTTCAGCTCCCTCCACAGATTTTCTATGGGATTAAGGTCTGGAGACTGGCTAGGCCACTCCCAGGACCTTAATGTGCTTCTTCTTGAGCCACTCTTTTGTTGCCTTGGCCGTGTGTTTTGGGTCATTGTCATGCTGGAATACCCATCCACGACCCATTTTCAATGCCCTGGCTGAGGGAAGGAGGTTCTCACCCAAGATTTGACGGTACATGGCCCCGTCCATCGTCCCTTTGATGCGGTGAAGTTGTCCTGTCCCCTTAGCAGAAAAACACCCCCAAAGCATAATGTTTCCACCTCCATGTTTGACGGTGGGGTTGGTGTTCTTGGGGTGATAGGCAGCATTCCTCCTCCTCCAAACACGGCGAGTTGAGTTGATGCCAAAGAACTCCATTTTGTTCTCATCTGACCACAACACTTTCACCCAGTTGTCCTCTGAATCATTCAGATGTTCATTGGCAAACTTCAGACGGGCATGTATATGTGCTTTCTTGAGCAGGGGGACCTTGCGGGTGCTGCAGGATTTCAGTCCTTCACGGCGTAGTGTGTTACCAATTGTTTTCTTGGTGACAATGGTCCCAGCTGCCTTGAGAGCATCCATTGCCAAGCGCCCCCTAAATATTATGTGGCTGTCCATGGTTCTGATTTCTGTGTGTGTGCGCGCTTGTGTGTGTGTGTGTGCACATCCGTGCAAGTAGAAAAACATGTTGACTCACCCTACTTCTAGAGAAATGCCAACCTCCTCTCTTTCATGTTGACGAAACGGTCTATGGCTAAAACACTTGCTCGCTAGCCTAAATTCCATTCATGAGCAACGTTAGCTAGTTAACATTAGCTTGCTACATATTGATAGCTACACACTGAACTTCCATCCTCTCAGGCCAGGGGCACAACAATGAATTAATGGTTGGATCAGAATTACCATTATAATCATTGGCCAGTACAGAGAATTAAATAAAACCACAAGTCCAAATCCCCATCACCATCCATGGCTAATTTTGGAATGGGCCAATTTTAACTGGAGGACAACAATACAACGAGATGAGAAGTTTCTGTCAATGACGTATGCTCTTAATGGGATTTGAAAGGAGGGACGCCAAATCCAAGCTGGCTTCCCTTGACACTTTTTTGGGGAGTGCCAGGACCATTCACTCAGTTTAGCTATTGCCAAATGTTTGTTAACTTTCTTTGTCAAGGGAGGCCAGATGCTCACTGGCTTCCCTTGCCTTTAATACTACGGGCAGCAACAATGTCATACTCGTTTGGACCAGACAGCATCAGATAGATGTCCCACACGTAGAGAGACAGAGGGCTGCTGTTTATAATTAATTAATTATATATATATATATATATATGTCAATGTTTTGGGGAAGCCTGGCTTTCCTTAGCTCCATGAATACACGGAACTGGATATCATGTTACAGTTTCAGCTACAACACTTCACTGCAGTGAACAGAGACAAGTTTAAACTTTGACTGCACAGAAAACGTTGCACTATATTTCCTCTGAGTTGGTCTGCCGTTTAACTCAACGGCTCATTGAATCCATTGACAATGCAGCTTGCCTAAGCCCATATCTCTGTGGGACTCTCACAAAGGGGCCACCTTTTTCGATTCTGACAGCATCTTGATACCAACTGCCATGAACCACTGCACATCATTGTACCTCAACCTACCTCTTTTCACCCTGGTAATGTGTGTAAACGCTGCTGACAGCTCCTCTGCTGACATGAATACTGAGTGTGTCTGAAACGCTAACCAGGTTGAAGAGACAGAAGGAGAGAGAGAGACAGAGAGGGAGGGAGACAAAGAGAGAGAGGGACTGTGATGCTATCGAAGAGAGAAAGAGAGAGAAAGAAAGAAGAGTGACTGAACAGCTATCAGGGGAAAGAGGGAGGTGTATGTGATATGCCTATCGGGGCCAGGAGAGAGATAAAAAGAGAGAGATGTGTGTTGGAGGGAACATTTGTAGAAAGGACACACGTCAAGCCTGCCATAACCACATTTTGTTTCTACCGTCAGGCGCACGCATGTCTTTCCATCTCACATCATGGTGGAAAACAAAGTGGTGATAGTATCACACTGAATGGTGAGAGCATAGAATGTAAACGCATAGCTGGAATGTTTAGCATTTAAAAGAATGCATTTGTTTAAAAATGTTTTTGTAGTTTCCGAAGTATCATCATCACAGAGCGTTTGAATTAACCTTGACATGAAAAAGCCCCAGTGCTTTTGATTCAGATGGAGAACTGCACTTAGCCACTGATGAAAGTGTCAACAAAGGTCTACTTGGGAATCACGTACAGTGTCTATATGTATTCACCCCACACCTCATGTTATTGTAATGATAAACGTGGTGAATACTTAGGCACTAGTTTAGGCACTGTACCCAAAGTTATGATTTAGTTTTAGGGTCATTCCACATGCCTTTTGGACGTGCAAACTTTTAACAAATTATCTTTAAAATATCTCTTCTTTCAATGTTCAATTGCATGGAGGATATTTTTCAGGCATTATCATGGGACCACATGGTTTTTGTGAAATTATGAATTATACTGTACGTACACTATGTTCCACACATAACGAAAGTCAAATCAAATTCAAGTTATCCTTTCTCAACATGCTGTTCAGAGGATCCAAGCGATGTCACCTGCTGTGAATCATTTAACTTGGTGGACTGGTCCATTATATTAAAGGGGTAAATCGTTTTTATAAACAGGGTTGGCCTTAAAATGAGGGACAGACGTAAATGCATCACTAACCACATTAATATAAATAATCATCTTCACAAATGACTTTGTCAAAGCAGCAAAATAACTATGCCTTTACAATGATGGTGAAACTTGTAGAATCTTTCGATTAAGTTGGTTGAAGTCTTCCTAGAACTGACACAGGGTATGACGAAGGGACATGTCAAAATGCAGAATTTAAAAAATATAAAAAAAATCTAATTTATTGTATTCTCCATGTGGTCTATATTAAAGTGCACTTCTTTTAATGTAACAGGATTTAAAAATGTAATATCGGTGCATCATTTATACTTAAAATATGAAAAGGCACTCATTACGTGAAACGACCCATTAAATAATCTTGCCTGAGACCTAAGATGTGCCTTAGCTCCTGTGTGCTTTAGCTCAGTGGGCAAACACTTGTGGCACACAGACCAAAACCAAACCTGGCTGTCATGCCAAGTAAACTATGTGTGTGCACAAAAATTAACCACAACAACACGAAACTAAATCAAATTCTGTTTTGAAACTTTTGTTCACTCCAATCACAGTTCTCTGCCGAGGCGTCCTATTTTTGCTGAGAGAACCTTCCTTCCTAAAGACCCGCTGTGGAACGTTTCGGCCTGTGAATCTCCAGAGTTCTAAGGATTCAGAGTTGGCCCATGCAGTGAGCCATGTACAAATTATTCAATTTCCAGTACATACAAAAATATGAATAACATTCAGCACCTCCTATGAGCCCTGCCTAGCCACTCCACTCCATATGGGCCTAGAAGCCTCGGTGTCTCTATGTTAAAATACGTCTCCCATGGTCTTCCTTGAGGAGAAAGGTAATGGTAGAGTGTTTGAGCCATCAAAGTGCTGCTTTGAATCCTGACACTTGGGGACTCTGTCATGTGCCTATCTCACAACTCCCCTGGTGGGCGTCGAACAAAGACTCCCTTGTTGAACAGATAGAAGTTCAAAGTAATCATTCGCTTCAAATGCCACATTTGAGCAGTGATGTTGACAATTTAAACGGAGCAACAGGGAGCGGCACAAAGACAAACAGAGCCAGGGCTGTGTTCATTACTGTACCCCGATGAGACTGGAGATGGGCTTTGTTGTTCAGCACCATCACTGTGCACGAGCATGGCGGTGGAACTCAAACTACAGTTGCCACAGGTGGCTATTATAGGACAGCATTTTGGAAGCAATGGAATGGAAACAATACATGGTGTTCTGTTCTGGAATTGTTCATGTGTGTTGTAATGCAAAATCCTGCCTGTATGTTGGAATACAATGACCTCCAATAACTTCATGTGTTTCTTATCATGTGTGTGTGCCGAAACTGAATTGTTGGTTCAGTTGTGCAACAAATACAGTATTTGGGATTACTTGTAATATAAACTAGTGTGTGCAACTTTCTCAGGTTACTATTATTTTGTCTGCACCTTGTTAAATTGTATTTTCAGCTCCGACTCCATTGCCATAGAACTAAAAAGGATTGTAGGCATGGGGTTCTAGTATGGCTGTTATGTGCAATAGCAACACTCGCTCCGTTAGGGACTTTTATCGAAAACATTTTCAGGAGGGTTTGTGCTGTTTTCTCACCAGTTTACTTTACAATTCTACCTGTAACAACGGTGAACAGACATATTTAACTATAAGCCATCAACAAGCTAGCCATCTGCTACAAACACAGGCATTAACTCTATACACCCCAATTCAACATCTATTTCACATTGGTTCAATGTAATTTAATTGAAATGACGTGGAAACAAAGTTGATTCAACCTGTGTGTGCCTATTGGGAAGTGTATAAAAAGAAAACAAATGATGTCCCCAAACCTTAAGATATCTTCTATGTCTGTGCCTTACAGCCTCATATCTCCACTAAAATCCAATACAGCCTCCACTGGGACTCTCCAGGGAGAAGCCATCATATCTATGAGCCTTTAAATTAGGTTAAATGGACATGGAAGCACTCTCCACTGAGCCATCCCCAGTATAGTGCAACTGCAGCTCCATCCATCTCATTTGGTCATTATGAGTGGGGCTGGTCAGACACATTGGATATGAAAGGATCCATTATGGTTCACTGGTGAAGAGGAGTGAGTAGAACTGGAGGGTGTCTGATCAACAGTAGACAGATGTAGAGTTAAAGTCTGCAGGGTCCCCTGTGGCCCCCCGGTGTATGCATCCATATTGGATTGATAATTCTAAGGTACATTCAGAAAACAAAAATATCTTCAGAATAACAGATGCTGTATTAATATTAACCTCAAATAGGAGAACATGTCACATAGGCTTTCACAAACACATAGACACACAGACAGAGATGCACGCACACACACACACACACACAGATGGGGACTTTAGATTACATAATAACAACATAAAGCAAAGCAAATGTTCACTTGAAAAATAAGAACAAGTATGCCCTGTGTTTCACACTGTGACTATCTCCACGGGGTACCTCTAATCTCAAATTGATAGATTGGTTTAATCACTTGGATATTTGTGTTGAATTCAAGACACATTTCCAGCTCTTCCATACTAAATCAGACAATTTCATCAACTTATCTGAGCTTTCCTCATTTCTCACGAATAACATAGTCCATTTCTGGTATGGCTGTTGCATAACTTAAACTATCGAGTGGCTTATTAATGTGTGAGATGAATCCTAATCACTGACATGTTGAAGTGTAAATTCCACAACTTGAAGTGGATTGAAGATGTTAGGGTGATATTGAATTGTAAAATAATGCAAAGCATTAAAGTACTGTGTATCCCCTAAAGAGCTGCATACTATAGACAACATGGAGTGGGGATAAACTATAAACTTTACAACTATTTAAAGTTAAAACTGAAGTTAGTTAGCTAAAATGTGTTTTAGAAAAACAGTTAAGCTAACTAGCATCACATCTAGAACTTAATCAATTATCTGTCAACTGGATTTTGCTTCTCTTAGAGCAGTTTGAGTGAACTGGGTCTTCTGCTGCTATAAGAGCAGAACTGTCAGTACTGGCCTCAACACAGTCAGTTCTCCATATTCCTCTATTTTATTCCCTTTTAATTATGTTAAGTGTGTACTTGTGACCAATGTGAAATGCACTTAAAATAAACTTTTCTTAACTGTAAAACATACATTATTGAGTTGGGACGTCTTTTTGGTCCTAGGCATGTAACGAGCTGGGTCAGATCTGGATGGAGTCAGGTGTGAGTGAGAACGTTGTGTCTGGACACATCCAGCTCATCCTATTGGCTTGACAGTATGTCACAACACGCACTTAGTCTATAAGCAATTGTTTTCTATTTAATCTAAAATCAGGTATTCCCCAGAGATACACGCAATGCCGTCGAGGGTATGCCAAATAAAAATGTGATTCACATAAATAAAAAAAATTATAAAAAAATGTATTTAATTTTTCTTCACATTTTCAAACATTCCATTTAGATTTTCCAACGGGGCTATACATGTGGGTGAGTTTTTTTTCCCCCCCTCGCCTGAGTGGCCTCGTTTCACTGCCAAAAATAGTGAAATAGCGAAATAACAACACAATGTCAAATACAGGTAGCCTAGTCAAATAATTAACATCCAATCACATTAACCGTTTCTCTCTCGCGGGAATTCCACTAACGGTCCGTATGTAGCCAAACGTAGCTGCTGCTCATTCCGTTTGCAAACGGTTAAAAAAAAGTAAGGCCCGCGTCCATAGACACACATACCAGCTCTACTGGCAGTGCTGCTACTACCAGCAATACTACACCTGCACCTGTCGACAACACAAGTTGTTCTGCTTCCACGAGCACATCCAATGCTAGCAACAGTAATTCTACATTTGTTGTTTGCCCAGCTAGCATGGACACTGACAGTTGTGAATCTGATGCAGCCGAAGAGCTACTGCCCACCTGGGAAAGCACTGAACAACAGACAGGGATGTTGGACCATCGAAGAGGCGCAAATATGATGAGAACTACATTGATTTGGGATTCACTTATAAATGAGAGTAGTGCCGTTCCTCAGCCATAGTGTGTTATATGTGCAAAAGTACTAACTCGATGAAACCCTCACTCTTGCACAGACATTTCGAAACAAAACATGCCAATTTAAAAAATAACGGGAGTTTTTTGAGCAAGAATTAAGACGACTTTTGAGTATTAAGACATGTATAAAAGCAACAGATACCATTAATAAGAAGGGGCTAGAAGTGTCTTATATGGTGAGCTACCGAGTGGCTAGGACAGGCAAACCCCATACTATTGTGGGGAACTTAATACTTCCTGCTGGCACGGATATGGCTTGGACAATGGTTGGTGAAAAGGCCAAAAAAACTATACAGACAATGACTTCATCAAACAACAGTTTCAAGACACATCAGTGACATGGCAGGAGATGTTTTGAAACAATTACTGCTTCCCATACAAGCCAGTGAATTCTATGCATTACAGCTGGATGAGTCAACAGATGTGGCGGGCCTCGCACAGCTCCTGGTATATGTCCGTTACGTTTATGGGGGGTCAATTAAGGAAGACATCCTCTTCTGCAAACCACTGGAAACCAGGACAACAGGAGAGGATATTTTTAAGGTACTGGACAGCTTTGTGACATCAAATGGACTTTGGTGGTCAAGATGTGTTGGTACTATATCTGTACTGATGGTGAAAAAGCCATGACAGGGAGACATAGTGGAGTGGTAATGCTTGTGCGAACAG
The DNA here is from genome assembly GCA_030435695.1 of Brachymystax lenok tsinlingensis. NCBI lineage: Eukaryota > Metazoa > Chordata > Actinopteri > Salmoniformes > Salmonidae > Brachymystax > Brachymystax lenok. The sequence continues at coordinate 6,360,450 of CM059796.1, read as the reverse complement.
TTGCTCCTGATGCTACTTGGGTACACTGCAGCATCCACTAAGAGGCCCTTGTGAAGATGCTGGAGGAAACAGGTACAAAATTATGTATATCCACAGTAAAACGAGTCCTATATCAACATAACCTGAAAGGTCGCTCAGCAAGGAAGAAGCCACTGCTCCAAAACCGCCATAAACAAGCCAGACTACAGTTTGCAACTGCACATGGAATGAGTACAAAGAATGTACTTTTTGGAGAAATGTCCTCTAGTCTGATGAAACAAAAATATAACTATTTGAACCATCGTTATGTTTGGAGGAAAAAGGGGGAGGCTTGCAAGCCAAAGAACACCATCCCAACCGTGAAGTGCGGGGGTGGCAGCATCATGTTGTGGGGGTGCTTTGCTGCAGGAGGGACTGGTGCACTTCACAAAATAGATGGCATCATGAAGAAGGGAAATTATGTGGATATATTGAAGCAGCATCTCAAAACATCAGTCAGGAAGTTAAAGCTTGGTCGCAAATGGGTCTTCCAAATGGACAATAACCCCAAGCATACTTCCAAAGTTGTGGCAAAATGGCTTAAGGACAACAAATTCAAGGTATTGGAGTGACCATCACAAAGCCCTGACCTGAATCCCATAGAACATTTGTCGGCAGAACTGAAAAAGTGAGTGTGAGCAAGGAGGCCTACAAACCTGACTCAGTTACACCAGCTCTGTCAGGAGGAATGGGCCAAAATTCACCCAACGTATTGAGGGAAGCTTGTGGAAGGCTACCCAAAACGTTTGACCCAAGTTAAACAATTTAACGGCAATGCTGCCAACTACTAATTGAGTGTATGTAAACTTCTGACCCACTGGGAATGTGATGAAAGAAACAAAAGCTGAAATAAATCATTCTCTCTACCATTATTTTGACATTTCACGTTCTTAAAATTAAGTGGTGATCCTAACTGACCTAAAACAGAGAATTTTTACTAGGATTAAATGTCAGGAATTGTGAAAAACATATTTGGCTAAGGTGTGAGTAAACTTCCAACTTCAATAGTATATATAAACAGTATTCTCACTCACACCTCACTCCATCCAGATCTGACCCAGCTCATTCAACGCCTAGGAGCAAAAAGATGATCCAACATCATCTAATCTTCACCAACTGAATAATCTTTGTTTTACAGGTCAGGAAAAAGGTAATATGTTAGTAATCAAGACAGAGTTTATTTTAAGTGCATTTCACATGGATCACGAGTACACACTTTACGTCATGGAAAGGGAATAAAATAATTCTGGATATGTAAAAAGATGAATATGGAGTACTGACTTGTAGTGTTTGAGAGATAAGCAGCATGTTTTTGTGCACATCTGGTTAAAATGGTATGCACGTGTTCAGTACGTGATATTGTATCTAATATGTATCTGATTGGATGCGCATAGCTTAATAGGTAGGTCCTCATTGGTTGTTGGCCAGAGTATTCAAGTGTGTTACCTTTGAGGACGAATTTGAAGTTTTATGCAAGGAGTCAACTCGAGGGAGAGTCGATTAGTGAGTACTTGCCTAGTTTAACTAATCAGCCACATGTAAATTTGGTCAGTTTCACAAAGAGTCATTAAAGTGATAGATTTGGGTGCAGAGTTAAAAGCGCAGAGCTGAGAGACCGTTTACTGATTGTAGCTCACAGGCTAACCATGTTGACATTGAGTGGGAAAAGGGCACAAGCCAGATGAGTGCCGCTGCAAGGATTTTGAGTGTCGGGAGTGCAAGAAGAAAATAATATATTGCAGGGGCATGCCGGTCGCATCACGTAGGGAAAAAAAATGACACAAAGCAAGTGAAATGGAACAAGCACCTGGATGCTACTGAGGGAGAGAACTCCTTACTGGGACTGCAGGAAGACGAGAGGAGCAACGATGATCAGCACCAGGGCATCGCACACCAGTGAGAGAGATGACAAGAACGCCAATGCAACGGAGACAAGCATTCCATCGCACTCATGCGCCACAGTGATGAGCATTGCATCTCACATGAGAGCGAGACATCTGATAAAGGGACATCATCTTTTTTCAGCACCTACTATGGAGTTGGGTAACATAAAAGAAACTGAACTGTTTTCATTAGATACAGGTAAGGACATTACTAAACCGTACTGTCTACTGTATGTAAGGGTAGATGATGGGAGACTCAAAATGGAAGTTGATAAATGTGCAGCAGTTTCTGTGATAGAGAGATTGTACAACCGCAGGTTCAAATTGGTGAAATTGACCCCTGCAAACTGTGTTAAAAACGTACAGTAAAGAGTCACTAGTTCTTTGAGGGAAAATCTGAGTCAAGGTCAAGTGTAATGGGAGCACTAAATCTTTAGACTTGCTGGTGGTCAAGGGAAATGGTCCTGCCCTGCTGGGTAGTTGAAGCTAGACTGGTCACGTGTACACAGAGTAACAGCCGTAGAGACAGTAGAGGGGTTGAGTGATAAATACTCCTCTGTGTTTCAGCCAGAGCTGGGAATGCTAAATAGTATCACAGCCAAGATACATGAACCTAAGGGGGCTGTACCTAAGATCTGCAAGACTCGCCCAGTGCCATATGCACTTAGAGAAGCTGTTGAAAAACAGCTAGTAAAGTTGGAGTCAGAATGGGTCCTTACTCCAGTTAACTACAGTGAATGGGCTGTTACACACAATTGTATCTTGAAAACAGACAATACTGTAAGAATATGTGGAGATTACAAGGTAACTATCAATCCGTGGCTGGAAGTAGATCAGTATCCGTTACCAAAAATGCAGGACTTGTTCACAAAGCTGACAGGGGGTGAGAAGTTCACAAAGCTGGATTTGTCACAGGCATACCAGCAAGTACAGTTAGAGTAGAGGTCTAAGCACTCACCATTAATACACACAAGGGGTTGTTTAAGGTCAACAGGCTTCCTTATGGTGTTGCCTAAGCTCCAGCTATTTAAAAAAAAAATATGAATCAGATCCTATATCAAATTATATTGGTCACATACACATATTCAGCAGATGTTATTGCGGGTGTAGCGAAATGTTGTGCACCTACGTAGCTCCATCAGTGCAGTAGTATCAAACAATTCACAACAATACACACACATCTAAAGTAAAAGAATGGAATTAAGAAATATATAAATATTAGGACGAGCAATGTCGGGGTGGAATTGACTAAAATACAGTAGAATAAAATACAGTATATACTTATGAAATGAGTAAAGCAGTACAGTATGTAAACATTATTAAAGTGGCCAGTGATTCCATGTCTATGTATATAGGGCAGCAGCCTCTGGGGTGCAGGGTTGAGTAACCGGGTGGTAGCCGGCTAGTGATGGCAATTTAACAGTCTGATGGCTTTGAGATATAAGCTGTTTTTCAGTCTCTCGGTCCCAGCTTTGATGCACCTGTACTGACCTCGCCTTCTGGATGATAGCGGGGTGAATAGGCCGTGGCTCGGGTGGTTGATGTCTTTGATGATCCTTTAGGCCTTCCTGTGACATAGGGTGTTGTAGGTGTCCTGGAGGGCAGGCAGTGTGCCACTGGGGATGCGTTGGGCAGACCGCACCACCCTCTGGAGAGTCCTGCAGTTGCGGGCGGTGCAGTTGCCGTAACAGACGGTGATACAGCCTGACAGGATGCTCTCAATTGTGCATCTGTAATAGTTTGTGAGGGTCTTAGGGGCCAACCCGAATTTCTTCAGCCTCCTGAGGTTGCCTTCTTCACCACCCTGTCTGTGTGGGTGGACCATTTCAGATTGTCAGTGACACTGAGGAATTTGAAGCTTTTCACCTTCTCCACTGCGGTCCCATCGATGTGGATAGGGGCGTGTTCCCTCTGCTGTTTCCTGATCAGCTTCTTTGTTTTGTTGACATTGAAGGAGAGGGTTATTTTCCTGGCACCACTCCGCCAGAGCCCTCACCTCCTCCCTTTAGGCTGTTTAGTCATTGGTGGTAATCAAGCCTACTACTGTTGTGTCACCTGCAAACTTGATGATTGAGTTGGAGGCCTGCGTTGCCACGCAGTCATGGGTGAACAGAGTACAGGAGGGGGCTGAGCACGCACCCTTGTGGGGCCTATGTGTTGAGGATCAGCGAACTGGAGGTGCTGTTTCCTAGCTTCACCACCTGGGGGCAGCCCGTCAGGAAGTCCAGGATCCAATTGTACAGGGTGGGGATCAGACCCAGGGCCCCAAGCTTAATGATAAGCTTGGAGGGTACTATGGTGTTGAAGGCTGAGCTATAGTCAATAAACAGCATTCTTACATAGGTATTCTTCTTGTTTAGATGGGATAGGGCAGTGTGCAGTGCGATGGCGATTGCATCATCAGTAGATCTAAGCAAATTGAAGTGGGTCTATGGTGTCAGGCAAGGTAGAGGTGATATGATCCTTAACTAGCCTCTCAAAGCACTTGATGTTGACAGAAGTGAGTACTACGGGGGCGATAGTCATTGAGTTCAGTAAACTTTGCTTTCTTGGGTACAGGAACAATGATGGACATCTTGAAGCAAGTGGGGACAGCAAGCTGGTCTGCTCATGCTCTGAGGACGCGGCTAGGGATGCCATCTGGGTCGGCAGCCTTGCGAGGGTTAACACACTTAAATGTCTTACTCACATCGGCCACGGAGAACGAGAGCCCACAGTCCTTGAGAGTGGGCCGCATTGGTGGCACTGTATTATCCTCAAAGCGGGCAAAGAAGATATTTAGCTTGTCCGGGAGCAAGACGTTGGTAGGTTTTCCCCTTTGCAATCCGTGATTATCTGTAGACCCTACCACATACGTCTCGTCTATGAGCCGTTGAATTGTAACTCCACTTTCAAATTAAATAAAATCTAACTTTATTTGTCACATGCACCAAATACAACCTTACCATGAAATGCTTACTTACAAGCCCTTAACCAACAGCGCAGTTCAAGAAGTCGTTAAGAAAATATTTACCAAATCAATTAAAAACATTTAAAAAGTTACGCAATAAAATAACAATAGAGGCTATATACAGCGGGTACCGTGTCAATGTGTGGGGGTACAGGTTAGTCTAGGTAATTTGTACACGAAGGTAGGGGTGAAGTGACTATGCATAGATAGCAAATGGGGGCGGGGGTCAGTCAATGTAAATAATCAAATGGCCACCGGACTAATTGTTCAGCAGTCTTATGACTTGGGGGTAGAACCTGTTAAGGAGCCTTTTGGTCCAAGACTTGGCACTCCAGTACTGCTTGCCGTGCGGTAGCAGAGAGAACAGTCTATGACCTGGGTGACTGGAATCTGACAATATTATGGGCTTTCTTCTGACACCGACTAGTATATAGGTCCTGGGTGGCAGGAAGCTAGGCCCCAGTGATGTACTGGGCTGTACGCACTATCCTCTGTAGTGACTTAAGGTCAGATGCCAAGCAATTGCAAAACCAGGTGGTGATGCAACCAGTCAGGATGCTCTCGATGGTGCAGCTGTATAACTTTTTGAGGATCTGGAGACCCATGCCAAATATTTTCAGTCTACTGAGGGGGAAAAGGTGTTCTTCACGACTGTCTTGGTGTGTTTGGACCATGATAGTTTGTTGCTAATGTGGACACCAAGGAACTTGAAACGCTCAACCTGCTCCACTACAGCCCCGTCGATATGTTAATGGGGGCCTGTTCGGCCCGTCTTTTTCTGTAGGCAGAAACTCAAAACAGGAAGTAAAATGAATCAGAACACTGTCTCGAGACTGTTGACATTCAGAGGAAGCGATAGGTACTGCATTCATATGCCCTTATAAGGGCATTTTCATAAGGGAGGGGTTCCAAATGTGTCAAAACCACTTTTTCCAGGACAGAAATTCCTCGGGGTTTCGCCTGCCATATCCGTTCCGTTTTACTCACAGACAAATGGTTAACACTTTTAGAAAATTCAGAGTGTTTCCTATCCAATGGTACTAAATATGTGCATATCCTATTTTGTGGGCCTGAATGGGAGGCATTTTACTTTGGGCACGCCAGGGTCTCCAAAACGGTCACCTTGTGCGCTGCTCCCTAAGAAGTTAAGATTCTTGATCCTAAAATAGGTGTACCAACACTTGTAGCAGCTAGAATGCAACGATGGTATTTGATTATAGCAGCTTACACGTAATGAGATACAGTACATACCATCAGAGCAGCATGGCAGTGCAGAAGCATTGTCCAGACTCCCACTGAGTGATTGTAGGAGTCCTACACCAAATCCAGGGTATAGAGTGTAATTTATAGATTACCTGCCAATCACTGCTAAAGATATCACTTGAAACTGAGAAAGATCTTGTATTGAAAATGGTGAAACAGTATGTAATATCAGGTTGGCCAAACCATGTACCAAACAAAGTCTTTAAACCTTATGTCAAAAGAAGGTTTGAACTTTGTATTGTTTGGGGTTACAGGGTGGTGATTCCACAAAGCCTGCAAAGCAGACTATTGGCAGAACTACATGATAGTCATTGGGGTATAGTTAAGATATAAACTAAGGATTTTAAGTCTTCTATGGTGGCCTACTCTTGGTGAAAATATTGAAACTGAAGTCAGAGACATATGCAAGCAGCAGTGTAGCATGCCTGCAAAAGTACCAGTGGATACATGGAAATGGGCATCAGGTCCATGGGAGAGAATTCACTTAGACTTTTCTGAAGACCACAAATCAAATGTTTTTGATTGTTATGGATGCTTATGCTAGATGGCCAAAAATTTTACACATGCAGAGTCCTACTTCAGCTAAAACTGTTGAGTTACTCAGAAATCAGTTTGCTTCCTATGATCTGCCCCAGGAAGTAGTCACAGATAATGGCAAACAATTCACTTCCTGTGAAATGAAAATGTTCTTAAATTGAACGGTAGTAAGCACACCACATCACCTGCATATCACCCAGCTTCAAATGGGTTAGCGGAAAGGCTAGTGCAAAATCTTACGAAGTCGCTAGCTAAGAACTGAGCAGTAGGTGGTATGACGTTACAGCATTGTGTTGCTAACTTTCTATATGGCTACCGCAACACACCACATCCTAGTACACCAGTGGAGGCTGATTGGAGGAGCTATAGGAGGACAGGCTTATTGTAATGAGCCTGTCCTCTTATTGCTCCTCCCACCAGCCTTAACTGTAGTACACGAAAAATGCCAGCACAGCTGTTCTTAAACAGACAGGTTCAAATACAACTGTTCCTGGTCAAAACACAGTTCTCGCCGAGGGTACAGACTGAAGGGTCACAAGTCAACAGTGACAAAACACAGGTCAGATCCTTCTCTGTTGATCAATCGGTCTTGGTAAAGAATTACAGGGGAGGAGAAAAATGGTGAATGGTGTGATAACTAAGGTCCTGGGTCCTGTCACATACATGGTTAATGTTGAGGCTAACTGTGTGACAAGACATGTGAATCAGATGTTTAACCTATTTAATCCCATCAGTCACAATAGTGACCGTAAAAAACGTTTTCAGTTATAAGGTTCTAAACATTTTACTGAATGATGTATCAATGCATTTCCAGCAAATATTGAAATAAAAGGCTCTCAATGAAATATGTGCAGTGTCAGATGTTTAGTGTAAATTGTCACGTGACCAGAGCTGTTTACTTCCTGGTTACATCATGCAAAGAGGATGCCTGCATCAAAGCTCTCAAACAAAAAGGTTAGTAAGGTCATAGAATGAGAAAATATGTTGACAGCAACAATAGTGACTGGCGGGATAACACAGTGCATCCAGGTATACACATACGTATACACATACATAGTTCTTGTTCTACCTAACTTTCTACCCTGTTCTTTTAGTTTCACTTTGAGTCAAGTTCTGGATATGTTGGATCTAGGTGACTGGCCAGACAAGGCGTGCAACATTGCAGTTATCCCTGAAAATGAGAAAGATGCTGTCCTCAGTGATTGTGATAGCGATGGGTCACATATGGACTATGAGGGGGAGACAGGCCATTTGCCAGCCAGGCTGTTGGACCCAAAATATCAATGTTTTTTTCCCCGAGCCACTTAGTTATCACTTTTGCCTTATGGCAAGGTGCTCCATCATGCTGGAAAAGGCATTGTTCGTCACCAAACTTTTCCTGGATGGTTGGGAGAAGTTGCTCTCGGAGGATGTGTTGGTACCATTCTTTATTCATGACTGTGTTCTTAAGCAAAATTGTGAGTGAGCCCACTCCCTTGGCTGAGAAGCAACCCCACACATTAATGGTCTCAGGATGCTTTACTGTTGGCATGACACAGGACTGATGGTAGCGCTCACCTTGTCTTCGCCAGACAAGCTTTTTGTGTTAATAACTGGGTTGGGATATATAAGAATTTTGAGAAATATGTTAATTCAGGATACATCACATTATCCTACCGGTCACAATTGTGACCAACCATAAAACACACTTTTTACCCTACTTTTCCATGAAAATTTAAAAAAAAATAATGATTGACTATTTCAAAAGGTTACTAATGACACATGATTTGGATCTTGGGATTATGATGTTGATGACATTTATTTGGACATTGAGATGGACAATACGATCAATGTGCCTCAGAGCACAGCTACTGAAGCAGTTGAGATGCCTCCACCACAGCCTCAGAATGTTGTTCTGAGACCCCATCCTGTCAATAACAACTGCCCACCACAGAGGCTGGACTTGTAAAAGGACTACTGGAAGAACATTTGTTTTTTTTATGGTGTAAATAAAGATATGTGTAACAAATCGTTTTGAAGAATCCTGTTATCTGTGAAAGAAAATGTTAAAATATTGTAAATGGTTTTTGTACTCAGGAGTTTTTTGTTAAAAAATAAGAGAGTATGGTTCTCAAAACTAGTTGAATTTACAAGGGAGGAGCTGTAGTGTTTGAGAGATAAGCAGCATGTTATTATGCACATCTGGTTAAAATAATATGCACATGTTCAGTGTGTGATATTGGAAATATGTATCTGATTGGATATGCATAGCTTAATTGGCAGGCCATCATTGTTTGTTTCCAGAGTATTCAAGTGTGCTACCTTTGAGCGGGTCCAGATGGCTATGAACAGGCTATGTTGTATCCGCTGTCATGTTGTAAATAAACCGCCCTCATGATGTTAATGCTTTATACTGTTGAGTTTCTCTTTGCAAAAACTAAAAAGAACCCGCTTCCTTCAACCGGGCATGCAACACAGTTGAACTGTTAGAGCAGCAAAATCTGTGGTTAACACAGTTCTGTTCCAATAGCAGCAGCACTCCCTGTTCATGAATGCTGCTACTACTAGAACAGCAACATATTTAGATGCCTAGTTAGACTGCAGCCTTAAATTGTTTACTAGCAAGCTAACTAAGGGCTAAACTGTTGGCTAGCTAAAATCAGTTAGAAAAACACATTTTAGCTAACTTTAGCTTGCATCACATTTAGTATTTAATCAATTAACAGGACGTTAATGTGCAAAATGAAGAACTTGCTAGCTCTATTCAACTTACCTTGATTTGCTTTCTTGATGCTCACTCCTGGATAATTTTGTTCTTCCTCTTCTTCCCTCACTTTTTTGCCAAAACTTTTTCCGGAATCCAGGCATGTGACACGTCTACTCCCAGCCTGCTCTCGGTTTGGTATTCCTGCCTCTTCCCGCCTCCTCTCCATTTTCACTGGGGACCTGACGCAACCAATTATAGTCCTTTCAGCTTTGAGAACATGTTTGATGAAGTAAAACAGTTTCATCAGGGGTGACAAGTCCATCTTCCTCAACATAGGCTACATTCATTTTGTCCTCCATCGATGATGATGTGTATGACTGTTGGTGAGTGAGTGTGACAGAGAGAGAGAGATTAGTCAAAACAGGAACATTATAAATCTGGCTGGAAATTAATAAGGAAATTATATCAACAGAGAAAAATATCCCCAAGTTGGACGTTTACATACACTTCAGCCAAATACATTTTCACAATTCCTGACATTTAATCCTAGTAAAAATTCGCTGTCTTAGGTCAGTTAGAATTACTACTTTATTTTAAGAATGAATAATAGTAAAGATAATTATTTTTCATTTCTTTCATCACATTCCCAGTGGGTCAGAAGTTTACATACACTCAATTAGTATTTGGTAGCATTGCCTTTAAATTGTTTAACTTGGGTTCCACAAGATTCCCACAATAAGTTGGGTAAATTTTTGCCCATTGTTCCTGGCAGAGCTGGTGTAACTGAGTCAGGTGTGTAGGCCTCCTTGCTCGCACACACTTTTTCAGTTCTGCCCACGAAGTTCTATAGGATTGAGGTCAGGGCTATGTGACGGCCACTCCAATACCTTGACTTTGTTGTCCTTAAGCCATTTTGCCACAACTTTGGAAGTATGCTTGGGGTCATTATCCATTTGGAAGACCCATTTGCAACCAAGCTTTAACTTCCTGACTGATGTCTTGAGGTGTTGCTTCAATATATTGTCACGATTGCTGAAAGGAGCGGACCAAAATGCAGCGTGGTTGGAGTTCCACATATGTAATGGAAGAGAAACTTACTACAAAACAAGACGCACCAACAGCTCGGACATAAGTGTGTGCACAACAGCACATACAAAAAAAAAAACAATAACCCACAAACCATGTGGGGGAATGAACATACTACATATGGTCCCCAATTAGAGACAACGACAATCAGCTGCCTCTAATTGGGAAACATCCAAAACCAAACATAGAAAATACAACATAGAACAAAAAAAACCCTGGTCACGTCCTGACCAAAACACCATAGAGAAGCCAGAGGGCTATCTATGGCCAGGACGTGACATATATCCACATCATTTCCCTTCCTCATGATGCCATCTATTTCGTGAAGTGCACCAGTCCCTCCTGCAGCAGAGCACCCCCACAACATGATGCTGCCACCCCCCGTGCTTCACGGTTGGGAAGGTGTTCTTCGGCTTGCAAGCCTCCCTCTTTTTCCTCTAAACAGAACAATGGTCATTATGGCCAAACAGTTCTATTTTTGTTTCATCAGACCAGAAGACATTTCTCCAAAAAGTACAATCTTTGTCCCCATGTGCAGTTGCAAACCGTAGTCTGGCTTGTTTATGGCGGTTTTGGAGCAGTGGCTTCTTCCTTGCTGAGCAGCCTTTCAGATTATGTTGATATAGGATTCGTTTTACTGTGGATATATATACACTTTTGTACCTGTTTCCTCCAGCATCTTCACAAGGTCCTTTGCTGTTGTTCTGGGATTGATTTGCACTTTTCTCACCAAAGTACGTTCATCTCTAGGAGACAGAACGCGTCTCCTTCTTGAGCGGTATGACGGCTGCGTGGTCCCATGGTGTTTATACTTATTGTTTGTACAGATGAACGTGGTACCTTCAGGCATTTGGAAATTGCTCCCAAGGATGAACCAGACTTGTGGAGGTCTACAATTTTTTATTCTGAGGTCTTGGCTGATTTCTTTAGATTTTCCCATGATGTTAAGCAAAAAGGCATTGAGTTTGAAGGTAGGCCTTGAAATACATCCACAGGTACACCTCCAATTGACTCAAATGATGTCAATTAGCCTATCAGAAGCTTCTAAAGCCATGACATCATTTTCTGGAATTTTCCAAGCTGTTTAAAGGCACAGTCAACTTAGTGTATGTAAACTTCTGACCCACTGGAATTGTGATATAGTGAATTATAAGTGAAATAATCTGTCTGTAAACAATTGTTGGAAATATTACTTGTGTCATGCACAAAGTAGATGTCCTAACCGACTTGCCAAAACAATAGTTTGTTAACAAGACATTTGAGGAGTGGTTGAAAAACAAGTTTTAATGACTCCAACCTAAGTGTATATAAACTTCCGACTTGTATATCCCCCCAATAGAATAGCCATACTTGAATGAGGACAGCTTCTCCGTCCTGGAGGGGGAGATCAACCATTTTCAGGCCCAGGGATATGTATTAGTCTGTAGCGACCTAAATGCCAGAACTGGACAAGAACCTGACACTCTCAGTATACAGAGTGGACAAAAACCTACCTGGAGGTGACAGTATTTCCTCCCAAATATGACCCACTAGACACAACTATGACAAAACAACCAACAAAACCGGGTCACAACTCCTGCAACTCTGTCGGCACACTGGATCTGTACGTAGTCATTGGTAGGCTTCGAAGAGACTCCTATGGCAGCTACACCTATAGCTCATCTCTTGGCAGTAGTACTGTAGATTACTTTATTACTGACCTCAACCCAGAGTCTCTCAGAGTGTTCAAAGTCAGCCCAATGACACGTCTATCAGATCACTATTTTCTACATTCTATAATAATAGTGAAGACATCACAGAAATAACAGATATGGAATCATGTAGTAACCAAAAAAGTTTTAAACAAATCAAAATAGATTTTAGATTCTTCAAAGTAGCCACCCTTTGCCTTAATGACAGCTTCGCACACTCTTAGCATTCTCTCAACCATCTTCATGAGGTTGTCACCTGGAATGCTTTTCCAACAGTCCTGAAGGAGTTCCTACATATGCTGAGCACTTGTTGGCTGCTTTTCCTTCACTCTGCGGTCAAACTCATCCCAAACCGTCTCAATTGGGTTGAGGTCGGGTGATTGTGGAGGCCAGATCATCCGATGCAGCACTCCATCACCCTCCTATTTGGTCAAATAGCCCTTACGCAACATGGAGGTGTGTTTTTGGGTCATTGTCCTGTTGAAAAACAAATTATAGTCCAACTAAGCGAAACCAGATGGATGGCGTATCGCTGCAGAATGCTGTGGTAGCCATGCTGGTTAAGTGTGCCTTGAATTCTAAATAAATCATTGACAGGGTCACCAGCAAAGCATCCCCACACCATCACACCTCCTCTTCCATGCTTCACGGTGGGAACCACACATGCGGAGATCATCCGTTTACCTACACTGCGTCTCACAAAGACACAGTGGTTGGAACCAAAAATCTCAAATTTGGACTCATCAGGCCAAAGGACATTGCTCATGTTTCTTTGCCCCAGCAAGTCTCTTCTTATTATCTGTGTTCTTTAGTAGTTTTTTTGTAGCAATTCTTTGTAGCATTTTTTGGGCTGCAATCTGAGGTGCAGTTAATTGCAGATTTCTGAGGCTGGTAACTATAATGAACTTATCCTCTGCAGCAGAGGTAACTCTGGGTCTTCCTTTCCTGTGGCGGTCCTCATAAGAGCCAGTTTAATCATAGCCCTTGATGGTTTTTGCGACTGCACTTGAAGAAACATTCAAAGTTCTTGAAATGTTCCGCATTGACTGACCTTCATGTCTTAAAGTAATGATGGACTGTCATTCCTCTTTGCTTATTTGAGCTGTTCTTGCCATAATATGGACTTGGTATTTTACCAAATAGGGTTATCTTCTGTATACCAACCCTACCTTGTCACAACACAGCTCAAATTCATTAAAAAGGATATAAATTAAAACCTCTTCAGGATAGGGTCTATTTTTCTCAATTTCCGCCTGATTGACGTGCCCAAAGTAAACTGCCTGTTACTCAGGCCCAGCATTGGATAGAAAACACTTTGAAGTTTGTTGAAATGTTAAAATAAAATAAAATACATCGGACAATGCAGTTAGATTAACAAGAATGTAAGCTTTTAACCGATATAAGATACTTGTATGTTCATACATTTTTAATATTACGATTATTTATTTGAATTGCGCGCCCTCCAATTTCACCGGATGTTGTTCACAGTAGCCTTAAGGCACACCTGTTAACTGAAATGCATTCCAGGTGATTGCCTCATTAAGCTGGTTGAGAGAATGCCAAGAGTGTGCAAATCTGTCATCAAGGCAAATGGTGGCTACTTTGAAGAATCTCAAATATAAAATAAATGTTGATTTGTTTAACACATTTTTTGGTTACCACTGTACAAGTGTTACATGTGTTATTTCAAAGTTTTCTCTTCACTATTATTCTACAATGTAGAAAATAGTAAAAATAAAGAAAAACCCTGGAATGAGTAGGTGTGTCCAAACTTTTGACTGGTACTGTACATGATAAATTACAAATCTTAGTGTATGTAAACTTCTGACCCACTTGAATTGTAATATAGTGAATTATAAGTGAAATAATCTGGACCCACGACCAGGACCCACTGGTTTCTCAAATTACATTGAATGAACTACAGGACAAAATGCAAACCCTAAAACCCAAAAAGGCCTGTTGTATTGATGGTATCCTAAATTAAATGATAAAATGTACAGACCACAAATTCCAATTGGCTATACTTAAACTCTTTAACATCATCCTCACCTCTGGCATCTTCACCAATATTTGGAACGAAGGACTGATCACTGCAATGCACAAAAGTGGAAACAAATTTGACCTCAATATGCATCAACAGCCACCTTGGGGAAAACCTCTGCATTACCATTAACAGCAGACTCATACATTTCCTCAGTGAAAACAATGCATTGAGCAAATGTCAAATTGGCTTTTTACCAAATTACTGTACGACAGACCAGGTGTTCACCCTGCACACCCTAATTGACAAACAAACAACTAAAACAAAGGCAATGCTTTGATGTTTCATTGACTTAAATAAAAGCGTTTCAATCAATTTGGCATGAAGGTCTGCTATTCAAATTGATGGAAAGCGGTGTTGGGGGAAAAACATACAACATTTCTTTCAACAGGGCCGTGGGGTGAGGCCCACCCACTTCAACATATACACTACATGACAAAAAGTATGTGGACACCTGCTAGTCTAACATCTCATTCCAAAGTCTATAAACGGCCCCTACTCTTCTGGGGTTGGAACATTGCTGCGGGGACTTGCTTCGACTCAGCCACAAGAGCATTAGTGAGGTCGGGCACTGACGTTGGGTGATTAGGCCTGGCTCGCAGTCGGCGTTCCAGTTTATCCCAAAGACCTTTGATTGGGTTGAGGTGAAGGCTGTGTGCAGGCCAGTGAAGTTCTTCTACACCAGTCTCGACAAACCATTACTGAGCTCTTCAGTAAGCCCATTCTACTGCCAATGTTTGTCTATGGAGATTGCATGGCTTATGTGCTCGATTTTATGGGTGTGGCTATATTGCCAAATCCACTCATTAGCCAAATAGCCAAATCCACTCATTTGAAGGGGTGTCCACATACTTTTGGAGATATAGTGTATATCAACGAATTGGCGAGGGCACCAGAGCAGTCTGTAGCACCCGGCCTCACCTTACTAGAATCTGAAGTCAAAATGTCTACTGTTTGCTGATGATCTGGTGCTTCTGTCCACAACCAAGGAGGGCCTTACAGTAGCACCTAGATCTTCTGCAAATATTCTGTCAGACCTGGGCCCTGACAGTAAATCTCAGTAAGACAAAAATAATGGTCTTCCAAAAAAAGTCCAGTTGCCAGTACCACAAATACAAATTCCATCTAGACACTGTTTCCCTGGAGCACACAAAAAACTATACCTAACTCAGCCTAAACATCAGCACCACAGGTAACTTCCACAAAGCTGTGAATGATCTGAGAGACAAGGCAAAAAGGGCCTTCTACGCCATTCAAAAGGAACATCAAATTCGACATCCCAATTAGGATCTGGCAAAAAAATACATGAATCAGTTATGGAAGCCATTGCCTTTTAGGGTCATGAGGTCTGGCGTCTGCTCACCAACCAAGAATTCACAAAATGGGACATATACCAAATTGAGACTCTGTATGCAGAATTCTGTGAAAACATCCTCAGTGTACAGCGTAAAACACCAAATAATGCATGCAGAGCAGAATTAGGCCGATACCCGCTAATTATCCAAATCCAGAAAAGAGCCGTTAAATTCTACAACCACCTAAAAGGAAGCAATTCCCAAACCTTCCTTAACAAAGCCATCACCTACAGAGAGATTAACCTAGAGATGAGTCCCCTAAGCAAGCTGGTCCAGGGGGCTCTGTTCACAAACACAAACAGACCCCACAGTGCCCCAGGACAGCAACAGCAACACAATTAGACCCAACCAAATCATGAGAAAACAAATAGATAATTACTGTTTACATACATAATAATGTTTACATACATTTGAAAGAATATTCCAAGAAACAGAGCAAACTGGAATGCTATTTGGCCGTAAACAGAGAGTACACAGTGGCAGAATACCTGACCCCTGTGACCCAAAACGAACATGTACAGACTCAGTGAGCATAGCCTTGCTGTTGAGATGCCGCCCTAGGCAGACCTGGCTCTCAAGAGAAGACAGGTTATGTGCACACTGCCCTGAAACTGAGCTGCACTTCCCAGCCTCCTGCCAAATGTATGGCCATATTAGAGACACATATTTCCCTCAGATTACACAGACCCACAAAGAATTTGAAAACAAATCCAACTCTCTCACTTGATTAGAATATTCCCACGACAACATAGACATGGAATCACTGGTCACTTTAGTAATGGAACACTGGTCACTTTAATAATGTTTACATACTGTTTTACTTATTTCATATGTATATACCGTATTCTACTGTATTCTAGTAAATGCCACTCTGACATTGCTCCTCCTAACATTTATATATTTCTTAATTCCATTATTTTACTTTGAGATTTGTGTGTATTGTGAATTGTTAGATACTACTGCACTGTTGGAGCTAGGAACACAAGCATTTTGCTACACCTGCAATAACATCTGCTATATATGTGTATGTGACCAATAACATTCTATTTGATTTGTGACCTGCTGTCTCAAGGAAAGGGCAACCAGTGAAGAACAAACACAGAAGTAAACAACCCATATTTATGTTTATTTATTTTCCCTTTTGTACTTAAACTATTTGCACATCGTTATAATACTGTACTTAGCCATAATATGACATTTGAAATGACTCTATTCCTCTGAAACTTTTGTGAGTGTAATGTTTACTGCTCATTTTGATTGTTTATTTAACTTTTGTTTATGATCTATTTCACTTGCTTTGGCAACGTAAACATATGTTTCCCATGCCAATAAAGCCTTTTGAATTGAATTGAGAGCGTGTGTGTGTGTGTTTGAGCGCGCGCGCCAGTGTGCATTCAGGTGTTTGGGGGTTGTTGTCCTCTCCTCCTGCCTTTCCTCACTGCAGAAAAGTAGAGTGCTGTAACATGAATAGTTAGTTATCTCATATATGAGACCCCTCTGTAGACCCATTCAAATTCTAAGAGTTACATCACTAGCCCTGTTGTAGCCTACTGCCAATCAACTGAAGACAATAACAATCAACGACAGCGCCTTGACTATAGAGAAGTGAATAGACAAGTCGGAATATGACCGGGCATCTCGAGGTGTTTGCTGTTGATTGCAGTGATCAGTTATCTCTACAGAATTCCAATAAATCCCTCTATTTCTCTTTCTCTCTCTCAATCCAGCAGCTGCACTCACACACACGCCTCGCCTGACGCTGCGCGTAGCCTTCCATACAGATGAAGGCTGGAAGTCACGCACTCCTTGACGTAGCGAGAGACCAGTTGCAGTGCCGCTCCGTCTCCGAATCAGCGCAGCACGTATTGCGCAGCGTGACTGATGTTCAACTCCCCCCATATCCGCCAATCCAGCCGGTAAAATACCGTTATCCTACAAAGTGGGAAGAGAAACAACGAGAAGCGTCTCATTTTATTCTACACCGGAATCATCCCGGCAATCTGGTGCACGCACTGCTCTCTCCCCCCTCCCTCTCCTAAACCGGACTCACCCTCCTCTACATCAACATCCCCACCGGAGATGACTCGCGCACGGCGTCGAGATGCTGTGCTGATAATCGCCGTTCTAAAACTCACCCGCTTGTAGCAGCAGGCAACCGTTTTTTTCCCGAGCAGCAAATTGCAGAGAATAGAGTTGTGATTTAAATGGTAGCGCTTTTCAAATGGCAGTTCATTGATTCTATCCAAACAGATCCAGATAAAAACATGACAACCGCTGGAACCGCTGAGGAGCCATGTCCCTGGTAATCTTCTCAACCATTCCGCAGCCAGGAGCATCAGTGTGACCACTCAGTGAGTAGCCCAGAAGATCAGCACTAACGTGACGGATAGGACCGAATACAATCTACATCATTCTTGGGTCCCACCTACCTGAAACAGCCTAGTTCGTCCACTATCATCACTGACTGTCTGTAGGCTAGGGCGTACTATTCTGCTCTACTCTGTCTCTCTTCCATGGCTCTCTGTTTGCTACAGAACCGCCAAGACATCCATTGGCTCACTATACGAGCAGAACACCGCTTTTTCAAGTGAATTCGTCAGCCCTTGATTTATTTTGACAGTGTACTGAGGTGAAAACGCGCATTTTTGCCTTCTGTGTTCATAAAATCAAGGCGCACCTATTCAGAACATAAATTAATCAGCATCCGGATTGGAGCGGCAGCGGTGTTCGGTGATCTATCTATGCACGCGAGTTCCGCCTCGCCAACCACCTTCCTCGCCCCGGAAAGGACTTCTCGCCTTTGAGAGCTGGAAATGTTGAGATTAACGTAAAGGATGGACCTAATAATTTCTGTTTTGGGGCTCTTGACGCTGTCTCTGGAGGGCATCCGTTGCCAAGGAGTGTACGGTAAGTGTGCCTTATCCTCCCACGGGTTGCAACAAACGTGATCATGACCTTGTAAAATAATTGCAACCGTACATCTACCTGGCAACATAGCCTATATACACATACACTCCGATGCTTTCTCCATAGAATCATATAGTGCTTATGTTGCACGGGGAGTTGAATTACATTTTATAGACTGGTGAGTGACCCGCGCCAGTTTATTGAACACAGAATAGATCACAAACTGTCTAATTCCGATCAAATCCATCACAAATTATTCGTCTAAATATCGATTATCATTCAGAGTCGATTTAGTCCCTCTGTTGTTAGTGTCGATGAGGGTGCTTATTGAGGGCCGTCTATGTATCTTAACCTATTAAGTATAATGTTTTTCGTTTCTAGATTCAGACAATGTGACCGTCACATTATTGCGTTGAGCGTCTCCTAACAGTAATCAGTGAGCGAGCACTGTTATGTATAAACTTTTGGTATCTATCTATCTATCTATCTATCTATCTATCTATCTATCTATCTATCTATCTATCTATCTATCTATCTCACACACACACACACACACACACACACACACACACACACACACACACACACACACACACACACACACACACACACACACACACACACACACACACACACACACACACACACAAACACTACTGAGCACAGACATCAGTTCAACTTTTGGTTTTTATTTACATTTGTTTGAGTTGTCAACTAAAGTGAATTCAACATGAAATCAACAAAACATTTCACTGTCATTGGATTTAGGTTAAAAGTTGGGTGAAAAAATGACGAAATTCCCTTACATAGATGACTTTTTGGAAATCCAAGCAGGTTTCCATGTTGATTCACATAAAGTTTTTTGGTTTAAATTATGTGGAAACAAGTTGATTCAACCAGCTTTTGCCCAGTTGGACAGGAGTGTGCAAACAGTGGCACTGACTGATGCTGCCTTGGCTGAATAAGCATGAGTGTTGAAGGCAGTGGTGCTCTCACTGCTCTGTGGTAATAATATGAATCATAGGAGCCAGTGGAGCCACCTCACCTCCGAGCTGGATACATGGGGACAGACAGCACTGACCTGCAGCTGTTGCTACTAGTGGCAATGACCTGAGAGAAGATTGTAGACCGGAGAGAAAGCTCCGGTCAGATCTGGGGTTCAAGACTGCCGATGCTGGTGTTGATGCTTTAGTACCAAGCAGGCATGCTATGTACTAGTGGCATTATCCAGAGCCAGTGAGGGTCGGTCAAACTGAGGGTCGGTCAAACTGAGGGGTTCAATAGAGACTGCTGATGGGGATGTAATACATGACATTACCAAGGCCTCACGGCATAGTGTGTAGAATACCACCTTGTGGGTGTGTCCCGTGAAACTGTGATATGCCACTGATCATATGGTCAATGCTAGTAGTGCATTGTACTACTCTACATTACTACTGCTGTTGACCAATGAGGAAGCTGCAGACTATAGGGGGTCAAGTAGAAACTGGTGATGGTATAATAATATTATGGTGATGCAGTGCCAAGCTGGCATATTACCCATATTTTGGTACCATTTAATAGGTTTTGTTTAATCCAATGTCGATAGTGCTAGAAGGTGGATTGAGAGGTTAGCTAACTGGAATGGAAGCAGGACACACCTGTTGATAGAGGGTTATGACGTTGTAATAAACATGCTCTAAGGACCACTTCAATGGGCTTTCTTCACAGTCACAGCAACACAGAATTATTCAGTTGTTCACATATTTAGTGAGATGCTTTATGCTTGTACCGATTCTCTTGCGCTCAGCTATGACATGTATGGCAGTATCCCACACACTGCCAGGGTTTGGCATATTGGCATCTTTTCTTGTCACATTTGCACATGCGCTTTAACCAGATATTACATAGAGCTGCACGATATGGGCAAAAAATCTACACTGAACAAAAAATTTACTTAACATGCAACAATTTCAAAGATTTTACTGAGTTACAGTTCATACAAGGAAATCAGTCAATTGAAATAAATGCATTAGACCCTAATCTATTGGTTTCACAAAACTGGGAATACAGATACCTTAAAAAAAAAAAGTAGGGTCTTGGATCAGAAAAACTGGTGTGACATCCATTTGCCTCATGCAGCACTGCACATCTCCTTCGCATAGAGTTGATCAGGCTGTTGATTGTGGCCTGTGGAATGAGGTCCCACTCCTCTTCAATAGCTGTGCATTTGCCCACTGAAATCGGTTACGACACCGAACTGCAGTCAGGTTAAGACCCTGGTGAGGACGACGAGTACACAGATGAGCTTCTCTGAAACGGTTTCTGACAGTTTGTGCAGAAATTCTTTGGTTGTGCAAACCCACAGTTTCATCAGCTGTCCGAGTGGCTGGTCTCAGATGATGCCGCAGGGGAAGAAGCCAGATGGGAAGGTCCTGGGATGCCATGGATATACGTGGTCTGTGGTTGTGAGGCCGGTTGGATGTACTCCCAAATTCTCTAAAACGACGTTGGAGGCGGCTTATGGTAGAGAAATGAACAATCCATTCACTGGCAACAGCTCTGGTGGACATTCCTGTAGTCAGCATGCCAATTACACGTTCCCTCAAAAATTTTGACATCTGTGGCATTGTGTTGTGTGGCAAAACGATACATTTTATAGTGGCCTTTTATTGTCCCCAGCACAAGGTGCACCTGTGTAATGATCATGCTGTTTAATCAGCTTCTTGATATGCCACACATGTCAGGTGGATGGATTATCTTGGCAAAGGAGAAATGCTCACAAAAAAACGTGTGCACTACATTTTAGAGAAATAAGATTTTTGTCCAAATGGACAATTTTTTTTCAGCTCATGAAATATGGGACCAACACTTTACATGTTGCACTTAGATTTTTGTTTAGTATATTTGCGATTTGACTTGCGATATAGATCAAAACACTTGGGTGAACTTTTTGAATCATATAAATAGAATGATACATTAAAAAGCAAAGTGGAAAGCAACATCATTATTGTTTAGAACAATCTGTTGACTGCATTTGACCTAATGTTGTGAATAGGTATTTTTAAAATATGAATTACCTCGTGGAAACCTTACACAGTAAGATTGTATTTAATAATTTAGCTAGTAGTGTTGGCAATAGAACAAGCGTTCAAATTATGCTTACTTTTATAAAAGACCATTTTTGGATTGCTTAAAAAACAACAGTAATTATGTAAAGGCTGGGATGTAGGGCTGTATTCCAAACAAAACTACAAGTGTGCTTGCTCTAGTTCCTCATTCACTATTCAAGGTATAACACTGTCATATGCCATAAGGCCAATTACCTAATCCCAGAGATACACAAGCGATCTCTTTCTTACCATCAGAATTAATCAAACGCATACCATATCAAAGCTATTGCCTCGTTGCATATGCCGTACATATGTACATCAACAGGCACTCATTAAATAAATCATGTCCCGTAATGTTCCTTACGGTGCATAGGGAGACTTCCTGCGTAAAACTACAGGCCTGCTAATTGGCGTCAGCACTGAACAGCAGCCCTCGGTTGAAGAGAGAGAGGAACAGATGAAATTGTTTGTGGTCTTGTCTCTTTCAGCAAAGAAAGGAAAGAGGAGAAGAAAGGGGGTGCTGACCAACCAGATCCCCCATCCGTCCGTCCGTCTTCCCAGGGCTTTCTACACATCTGTCTGCTAGGGCTTGTGGTTCAGTGGCTTTCTATGTGTAGGGGCAGAGTTGATGGGCTCATTTATATTGACATCTCCCATTGGGTAATGAGATATCACTTGCCTTCGAGAGAAAGTGAGAGAAAGTGTGAGAGAGAGTGAGAGAGAGACAAAATATTCTTGGTGGCTTTTTAGGAAGATCCAAAAGGACTAAGCCCACAAAAGGCTCTTAACCCCCTATCCCCACTCCCCCTTAAGCTTATAATAAGACAACATGTACGTGTGCATGCCCTGCGTGACCGCATCAGAGCAGTAGCTTGTGGCAAAGACTTCATGTGATGTGAACTAACGCATGCATACAGTATACTGTAGATCATGCTTGATAATGTCGGAAAGAGCCTCTGCCAAATGTGCTGGACATGTTCAAAGCAGTATACAATATACAGTACATACAGAATGGGGATGGCTCCAGAGAAATGGGTTGAAATGGGAGTTTTTTTTCCAAGGTTCAAAGTCAACATTTATATTTGATGGATGCAAAATGACAATATGCAACATTCCATTGTTTGGGAATAGGAAGTATATGGGAAGCATGCATGGCATCATAATACATCATAATGATGCTAAACGGACACAAGTGAGGAATGCCAAAAATGAGTAGGATGATTATCTAAAATGATACAAGACATCTTGACTTGTTACCAATTTCTATGTTTGTATTAATATATAATATTCTCTGTTCCATCACATATATTCACATTCTGTACCAGTTTAACAACATGCATGGTGCAACACACGAATATGACGCTTGTTTAGATAATACTGTACACATCATTCTATTCACTGTAGTATTCTGTTGCCGTTTTAGATGTCAATCCGACTCTGTTTTGGGGTCGATATGATCTTGTAGCAGTCTGAGATGATTAAATGACTCTGCCAGAATCATTATTGAGGGCTGATGAAGGCTGGTCAGAGCTTCAAGGCTGCAGGCCATAGAGGTCTAAAAGACACTACAAGTACTACTGCTGTAACATCTGGATTTGGGAATCTGGGAATCGTGGATTTAGTTATTGTGCCATCATTAGGGTTCTAAAGTGCGATAAATTTGGTTCCGTTATTTTGGGAGCCTTCACTGTACCGTTCTTTTAGAACGCCCTATAGAAAAAAAGTGAGTGCAGCCATTGCACCATTACTTCAGAGAAAACGTCTGGAGCAACACTTTTATCTTCCTATAGCGGATCGCAGGTACTGCATTCTACATTCATAAACCATGTTGTGGGTCCGTTCTAAAACAACTCTTGCGCTGTTAACCATTTATTTCCACTTTGTTTAGTCATGTTACCTCATTAGCTAACAACCTGGTAGCTTTACCAGTATATCCAAACATTTGGGGGCAAGGAAAGAAAGGAAAAGAGAGAGCTTCTTCAATAGATCAATGATCATAGCAAAGAATGAATGACGGAGCTCTTGCATGTCTTTATCACAAACCTGACATTTTTTAAGATACAGTGTACAATTTTCCTCAATAGGAAAATAGTGGTTTTAACCTTACATTTCACAAATGACTTTGTAATTTCAATGCCAGGTATTCCTATCAACATTATGAATTTCATAATAAACTAATGTCTTTACAATGTTACATATTAGTTTCTAGGGTACCAAATGTGCTAGAATTTTAGAATTCATATAGGCCCAATATAGGCAATAAGTATTTTCTGGTGCTCCTAAATTTTATGTGGTGCTCCTAACTCTTAAAATGTTTGATTTATATTACCCCCCTGCCGACCATTTCCAATATGGCCTCCAACCAGCTCCATAGGGCCATATTAGACTGGAGTAACACAGCCATATCTCCATAAATAATACAAACAACAATTTTAAAGCATACATATGGCATATTCTCCACACCACCTTAAACATTTTAAGCCATCACTGGGATATATTTACCAATGATTTATGTGTATACAGTACCCTACCGGTTGAGAGAATGCCAAGAGTGTTCAAAGCTGTCATCAAGGCAAAAGGAGGCTATTTGAAGAATCTAATATCTAAAATATATTTTGATTTGTTTAACAATTTATTTGGTTACTACATGATTCCATATGTGTTATTTCATAGTTTTGATGTCTTCACTATTATTCTACAATGTAGAAAATAATAAAAATAAATAAAAACCCTTGAATGGTGTTGTAAAACTTTTGACCGGTAGTGTATATTTAAGCAATAAGGCCCGAAGAGGTGTGGTATATGGCCAATATACCACCACTGGTGTGTATTCATGGATGCCAAGGTAAGCCATGCTTCCCAATTTAAAAAATAAATCAAATATAAAACATTAAAAAAAATTGAGTTGTTGCATCTGGTTGTGGTGTTGTCTCCGAGTGGCTAGCTAGCAGTGGTGTAAAGTACTTAAGTAAAAATACTTTCCCTGACATCCAAAAAGTACTCGTTAGATTTTGAATGCTTAGCAGGAGAGGAAAATGGTCCAATTCACACACTTATTAAGAGAACATCCCTGGTCATCCCTACTGCCTCTGATCTGGTGTACTCACTAAACACAAATGCAACATTTGTAAATGTGACCAGATTCAGAAAATTAGGCGTGAGTCGCAAGTTACGACTTAACAGGAGAGCCGTTTAAACGTAAAAAAATATTTTTATCAAAATGTGTTTTTTGGCAGAAATGCCTTCTTGAACATGTGAACTTTCATGTGCCTTAATAAGAAATGTGTATGCCATCTGTAAATACAAATACAATTGTTAAATTACAAGCCTTGTTGGTTAAGCCACAGAAAAAGTTAGCAACCTTACCACTAGCCATGATTGGCTGAGACAATGAGTGGGCTGGACATGCCGAGAGAGGAGTTTGGATTGGTCTGCCATAGAAGCTCGTCAGTCTGTGTTGGTAATCCTGTCGAACGCGGCTTTAAAAAAAATGTATTGTGTAGTGGAGCTACATAAGTGTAGCTCTCCACTTTCTGGAGGACCACGTTTTGAAATCAGTGGAATTAGAGTATGATAGCTAAAGAGATTGAGGAAACACCTGTCTCTGGATTTCATCTTCAAACTAAGGGCAACCGTGGCATGGCATTCCTGACAGGAAGACCCGTCCATGATGATGTATACAGGTAAGATAGTCTAGCGTTAGCTAACTAACGTTACATTTTCAGATATTACACGTTTTCTCATTTTGACAGAAAGTGGTTTCATTTCAGGCTAACGTTAGCTGGCTCGCTCCCTAGCTGATGTTATTAATCGTTTCCTAGAGACGTTTGCTGTTCTAGTTAGAGCCTAATGTTAGCTAGCTATACATTGAACATGGCTGGTTAGCTCGCAGCACTGTGGCATTGTTGGCACTGCTCATTGTTGTTTGACTATCTAACTTTAGCTGGCTGGCTCGTTAGCTAACGTTATGTGACG
Source organism: Brachymystax lenok tsinlingensis (assembly GCA_030435695.1). Lineage (NCBI taxonomy): Eukaryota > Metazoa > Chordata > Actinopteri > Salmoniformes > Salmonidae > Brachymystax > Brachymystax lenok. The sequence goes on along the minus strand of CM059796.1, from coordinate 6,334,966 downwards.
TGTGTGAACTTGCACTTTGTTTACCTAGCTAGGTACATTGTTTACCTAGCTAGCAAGCTATATGTCTCAAGCTAAAGTGTACTGCTAGCTAGCTAATGTTAGCTGGCTGGCTCCCTAGCTGTCGTTATTATTCGTTTTCCAGAGCCGTGTGCTGTTCTAGTTAGAGCCTAATGTTAGCTAGCTAACATTGAACATCGTTGGTTAGCTCCCAGCACTGTGGCATTGTTGCCACTGTTTATTTTTTAACTAGCTAACATTGGCTGGCTGCCTCCCTAGCTGACGTTATTATTTGTTTCCCAGAGCCGTGTGCTGTTCTAGTTAGAGCCTAATATTAGCTAGCTAACATTGGACGTGGTTGGTTAGCTCCCAGCACTGTGGCATCGTTGGCACTGCTTATCGTTTAAATAGTTAACGTTGGTTGGCTGGCTCGTTAGTTAACGTTACGTGACGTGTGTACAACACCCATTGAATATGGCTGGTAAACGTCTGCAAAAAAGCGTAATGAAATTGCTGCCAGCAGAGCTGGTTAGGCTGTTTTCATGTTATCCAGAGGAAAACAAATCATCGGCCAGATAGTCAAGTATGCTCTTCAGAGAGTGATACGAGATAGGTGGGGCTAAAGCTTAGGGTGAGGGTGTGAACAATGCTGAATGGGTGTAGACAAAGAAGAGCTCTTCACTAGATAGCAAAACATTCAAAGGTGATTTTCTCAAAAGTGAGTTTACAAGTTGATCAATTTTCAAAGCAGAATTACTTTCCCATTGTTCCTCAAATGCAGTGTATGATATACCATTTTGTAGTTCTGAGTCTCTACTTTTATATAATGTAAAAAACACAATTTTATATTTTGCTACATAAGACCGAATCCAGGTGGTGAGTCACAAATTAAGTCTGGGTGTTAGTGTGCCCCTGGCCCCTTGTAAACAAATTACAACAAGAAAATTGTGCTGCCTGGTTTACTTAATATAAGCAATTTGAAATGTACTTTTACTTTTGATACTTAAGTATATTTTTGCAATTACATTTACTTTTGATTCTTAAGGATATTTAAAACCAAATACTTTTAGACTTTTACTCAAGTAACATTTTACTATGTGACTTTCACTTTTACTTGAGTAATTTTCTGTTAAGGTATCTTTATTTTAACTCAAGTATGACAATTAAGTACTTTTTCCACCACTGCTAGCTAGCTGGCCTTTTCCTAAATTTAGCCATGGGTGGAGATAGGGATTTGGACTTGTGGTTTTACTTAATTTTCCGTACTGACCAATGATTATAACGGCATTTCTGATCAAACCATAAATTCTTACATTGTATCAATGGCCTGAGAGGATGGAAGTTCAATATGTAGCTAGATGTAGTAGGCTAATGTTAACTAGTTGGAAAATCGTTGCCCATGAAAGGAACTTAGGCTATCGAGCAAGCATTTTAGCCTAGGACATCAAAAACTAAAAGTGTGTTCTGTATGACACAGTCATAGACTGTTTCGGCAACATGAAAGAGAGGAGGATTACAATGGCGTTAGGTTGAGTCAACATTTTTTTTCCTACTTACGCGCACACACACAGAAATCAGTACCATGGACAGAAACATGATATATAGCTGACATTGATTAGACAAAAAACTTTTAGTTGTCACTGTGTTAGACTAATCATAGGTGATTTGATCATGTTGAAGTTGAAATGGTGCTGATATAGTACGGTTCACAGGGATCAAACCATCCAGTTTCTAATGTTGGCTGGCTGACAGCCAGTTGTATCACGTGCAAGGCACAGCTGAGTATAAATTGAAATAATTTGCTTTATTTTACTGGACTGATGGTCAGATGCTGCAAATAATAATAAAAATGCAGGCCTATCGATACACTTGGCTACTCATTCATTGCAGCTGCAGCTCGAGTGAAAGTAGGGAGAAGCATGTTTTATGTTTTGTAAAAGTGTTGAATAGCCTCCCGAGTGGCACAGCGGTTTAAGGCACTACATTGCAGTGCTTGAGGCGTCACTACAGACCCGGGTTTGATCCCGGGCTGTGTTGCATCCGGCCGCAACGGTAGACCCATGAGGCGGCGCACAATTGGCCCAGCGTCGTCTGGGTTAGGGGAGGGTTTGGCCGGCTGGGATGTCCTTGTCCCATCGCGCTCTAGCGACTCCTGTGGCGGGTCGGGCGCAGTGGACGCTGACATGGTCGCCAGGTGTACGGTGTTTCCGTCGTGGAAGCTGTAGGAACAGTGATTTTAGCTATCTGATTGGCCAGCACAGTAAGCATACTTGATTTAGCCACAGCTCTCCTGGTCCACCGGGTAGGTGGAGTTTGTCCCTTCAGACAAATGAAATGGTTCAAAATGGGAACACTTTGCCTACCCGGTGTGAGGGCTTCTGAATCAAGTGCACCTACTGCCAACAGCTGAAGACATTGGCTTTTCTACAGACATTTTTGGTGATCGACTAGGAATGTCTGGAGAGATCAACTGATTGGTGACCACTTGTCAAAATGGTAACATGAAATAAGGGAGAGGAACAAGTCTTGTTTTCTTCATGTTTTGAGGACCATGTCTCTGTATGATATGATGAAACTGTAGCTGTGAGTTAAAGTGAAAGTAGTATCTTCATCTGGAGACAACACCTTCAGTTTGCATCACAGTCTCTGACAGACAACTGCATTGGGAGCTCTGCGATGCTCCTGATCATGTCTCTTGCTCCACAGAGGCAATAGAAGCAAAGTCCCCACCGCTTCTTTCCCTCTCTTGCGTTGCCATTGAAGTCCCTGTGATTCCTGGGGTTTCTTTTCATGAGGCTTGGTTCAGACGCTTTGGCTTCTAAGCTATGCAAATGCATTCCGCCAGTGAAACTAAAGCCGTCTTTGTTGGTTCTCAGAAGCCTCCTCCACAAAGTCCTTCATCAATGCTCTTGGATCTGGACCCTCACATTTCCCACCATAATGAGACACCAGAGAACTCTCTCCCTCCCTCTCTCAATCTATCTCTCTCTGTCGTTATCCCTCTCTTTCTCTATCTCTCCCTTTCTATTTGTCATTATCTTGCTCCCTTCTTTCTCAGTACACTCTGCTAGCACACAACCCACCAGGGGAGAATGGGGAAGGTATGAGACTGAGAGAGAGGAGAGGCGTTCTGTACAGCAGAGACACTTTGGAGCAGTGGAGTGGTGGGCATATAAGGGACTGGTCTGTACCCCTGGGTGGGCCCTCAGATTGCTAGTACTCTCTCATACTGGCATACTTACTCACACAGAATGTCAGCTCTCATAGGACCCAGTCTTAAGAGACTACTGTGCTCTGCAGTGCTTGGAAAGCAGGCACCAGAAAGTTACCAGTTCATACCTGAGATTGGAACCAGTACACATCTGATTGCTGCTGGTTCCTCATCTGATGCTAAAGTTACTCATACAGAATGCCAGCTCTCACAAGACCCAGTCTTTGGAGAGTTTCCTCTGTTTAATGTTGGAAAAACAGGAGCTAACAGCCAATCTACAGTATATAGCCTAATTAGCCTACTCCTGTCTACACAAATACATTACATTATTTAAAATAGGCTACTAAAGCATGATTTAGCCACAGAGGATAATTAGCTTATTTCAAAAAAATAAGTTGTGATTTGTTTTAAATCGCATTGCCTACAGTCAGAAAGAAAGGCAGCGCGTGTGCGACAAATAGGCACGGGAAATACCAAATACATGATTGTTGAGTAGTAGAGAGGCCCAGCCAGGTATATCGCAATATTTCAAAATACAATTGCGGGAAAACATAGTTTTAAGCAAATGGTTATTGTTATAAAGAGAAGACAATTAAAAGTATTTTAGTTATCAAAATTCTCAACTTAATTGAGCGATGTTGCATGGAATGCTTTATTACAAAGGTGCATTTTTATGGTGTAAATTAGCTTCCCCAAACTTGAAACTCACACGCCATCTATGCACCCCCCCTCCTTTTGTGCTTCTCTGCCTGTGTGTGTGCCATTGCTGTGAGTTCTGTTGCACAGACTTCTCCCACTCTCTTTTGCTGAAGAATTTTGTGGGAAAAGTCACAAAATGCTATCAAAACCATAGAAACCCTTGGTGTCAAAACTCCCCAAAGGCAGCTAAAAAGTAGTAGCATTTGTTGCTAGACTCTTTCACCAATAAAAGTATCTGGAGGGGTCTGAAAATTTTATAAATATAGCGACAAAGTCACTAAATTGGCAACACCGCAAACATCACAGACACTGGACCCAATACCCTAATTTCAGACTCCTACTTATCCTTACACCTTTGTAGTCTCTAGTCAGTTCCATGCCAACTTAGATGTTTTACACTATATATACAAAATATGTTAGTCAAATTAGTGGATTCGGATAAAGTCACCATTATTAGTCAGTTGTACAACCAAATGCCTTCAACTGAAATGTGTCTTCCGCATTTAACCCAACCCCTCTGAATCAGAGAGGTGCAGGGAGATGCCGTGATCGACATCCACAGCACCCAGGGTTAACTGCCTTGTTCAGGGGCAGAACAACAGATTTTTACCTTGTCAGCTCAGGGATTTGAACTTGCAACCCTCCGGTTAAAAGTCCACCGCTCTAACCACTAGGCTACCTGCCAGATAGTTCAGCCACACCTGTTGCTGACAGGTGTATAAATCGAACACACACTGCCATGCAATCTCCATAGACAAACATTGGCAGTAGAGTGGCCTTAGTGAAAAGCTCAGTGACTTTCAACGTGGCACTGTCATAGGATGCCACCTTTCCAACAAGTCAGTTCATCAAATTTCTGCTCGTAAAAATTGTCTGTCCTCGGTTGCAACATTCTCTACCGAGTTCACAAGAACTGTTCATCGGGAGCTTCATGAAATGGGTTTCCATGGCCGAGCAGCCGCACACAAGCCTAGGATCAGTATGTGGAATGCCAAGCATTGGCTGGAGTGCTGTCAAGCTTGCCGCCATTGGACTCTGTAGCAGTGAAAACGTGTTCTCTGGAGGGATGAATCACGCTTCACCATCTGGCAGCCCGACGGAAGAATGTGGGTTTGGTGGATGCCAGGAGAACGCTACCTGCCCCAATGCATAGTGCCAAATGTAAAGTTTGGAAGAGGAATCATGGTCTGGGCTGTTTTTCATGGTTCAGGCTATACCCCTTAGTTCCAGGGAAGGGAAAACTTAATGCTACATCATACAATGACATTCTAGACAAATCTTTGCTTCCAACTTTGTGGCAACAGTTTGGGGAAGGCCCTTTCTTGTTTCAGCATGACAATGCCCCAGTGCACAAAATGTTAGGTCCATACCGAAATGGTTTGACGAGATCTGTGTGGAAGAACTTGACTGGCCTGCACAGAGCCCTGACCTCAACTCTATCGAACAGCTTTTGGATGAATTGGAACGGCGACTGCGAGCCAGGCCTAATCGTCCAACATCAGTGCCCAACCTCACTAATGCTTTTGTGACTGAATGGAAGCAATTCCCCGCAGCAATGTTCGAACATCTAGTCGAAAGTCTTCTCAGGAGAGTGGAGGCTGTTATAGCAGCAAAGGGGGGACCAACTCCATATTAATGCCCATGAGATGTTCGACGAGCAGGTGTCCACATACCTTTGGTCATGTACTGTATCTCTGAACACTCAAAAGCTTGTTTCTCCACTGACTGTTGGATAGGGGGAACCATAGTGTTTACAACACTCGGTGGAGTCTAGAAATCCTGACTGCCAATGTGTCCAGCCTGAGACATCATTGTGGGCAGCTCGATGGTGAGAGATTTTTGCCTGTCTACTCTCTGCGGACCGACCAAGCTCCACTGTCACCCAGGAGCTTGTGTCCATGATGTCAACTCTCCCCTGCCCACGGTTCTGGCCAACTACTCCAATATTGACACCATCGTCACTAACGTAGATTGTAACGACTGAAACATGGCTGTCTTCAGACTGTAGTGCCGCTTATATTGAGGGTATGAACAATACTCTGTCACGTATTCTGCCTTCTTCTTGGGATGATTTAGATAACTTGAATAGCAAATTAAGGGCAACCATTGATGCCATAGCTCCAGGAAAGTTGAAAAAGGCCACATCCAAATGGAGAACCCCTTGGATGAGTGAGGAAACTAATAAATGAAAGAGAAATTGCAGAAAGGCAGAGCGGAAGTGGAGAATGTCAAAGTTGCATGTCCATTATGATATTATGAGAGAGAAACTTGGCATATGTAAGAAGGCAATAAGAAATGCCAGACGGGATAATTTTTCTAACTTGATCACTAATAATCAAAATCATTTGAGTGCTCATCTCGACCATTGATGGCCTGATAAATCCTATCCCGTGAACTGTTGTCCACATCTAAATGTGATGAGTTTTGCCGCATATTTCAAAAATAAGATACCCAGCCTGTTTGTTATCAGTGAAGCAAGACCTGATGATAAGTTTGATGATATGTGGCCTAGCCTACCATACAAAGGCACTATGGATTTATTTTCCCTGGTTGACACAGACATGCTCAGGAAAGTGATATCACAACGTAAGCCTTCTAACTGCCTTCTCGATCCTATCCCCACCATCTTCTTCAAAACAATTTTAAATTTTACATCTGAAGAAGCACAAGGTATTGTATCGGCTAATCTCCAACCTTCCATTTTTAATCAAAATTCTGGAGAAATTGGTTTTCAACAGCTAAATTATTTTTTTAAGAGCCAATTGTATTTTTTACAAATTCCAATTGGGTTTTCAGGCCCACCACAGCACAGAGACAGCCTTAGTTAAAGTGGTAATTGATCTTAGAGCCAACACAGATGCCAAACAGCTCTCTGTCCTTGTACTCTAGGATTTACGTGCTGCAGTCAAAACTGTTGACCATGATGTCCATCTGGACAGACTGGAGAGGTGGGTTGGCCTCTCCGGTCCAGTTCTAAATTGGTTTAGGACCTATTAACCGGTCAAGATTTTTTTGTCACCCCCTTGGTAAACATAACTCAGAGAAAATACATAACAAATGTGGCGTTCCACAAGGTTCGATTTTGGGTCCGGTACTGTTCAATTTGTATATGTTACCCCTTAGCAGCGTTATCAGAAAGCACAGTATGGTTTTTAACTACACAACTTTACATTTCTGTGTCATCAGAGGATTTTAACTCCACGGATAAATTATAAGACTATATTAGTGATTTAAATACTGGGACGGCTCACAACCTCCTCCTGCTAAATCAAGACTGAGTTACTTATTGTTGGAGCCAAAGCACAGAAAGAGAATCTGGCTGCACATTTTAATTCACGTTCAATAAAGATAAAACACCAGGTGTTATTTTAGATGATGAACTCAATTTCGAATCACACATTAGGAATGTGACCAAAATAGCTTTTTACCACCTGCGGAACATTGCCAAGGTTTGGCTGTTTCTCTCTCAGGCTGATACAGAGAGACTCATCCATGCTTTTATTATAAGCAGGTGTCACGATCTTCGGGATGGACAGACCAAGACGCAGCGATGCTTCCAGTATACATTTTAATAAATTACGTAACTGGGGAAAATAACAAACAGAATGAATGAAGATCGCAGCGAAACATAACACGTGAAAACCACTAAAGCTATGTACAAACAATAACCCACAAAACCTAAATGAAAACCCCACACATATATATGGTTCCCAATTAGAGACAACGACACACAGCTGCCTCTAATTGGGAACCATTACCCCAACATAGATATATATCACCTAGAACATAAAAACCCTACACCCAAAACCAAAACAAAACACGCCAGCCTGTCTTTCCAGGCCTGGACGTGACAGTACCCCCCCCAAAGGCGCGGACTCCGACCGCGCCAAAAAGTCCATGGGGGGGTCTTCGGGTGGGTTTCTTAGTCCCAGGTGGCGGCTCCGGTGCCGGCCGTGCTGGTCCGAGGTCATGCACCGGAGGCCCTGGGCCATTTGCAGGACTGGGGACCCTCTCTGGCGGCCCCGGGCTGGGGACCCTCACTGGCGGAACCGGCCGTACTAGGCTCATAACGCGCACTCTGGTGCGGGGAGCAGGAACAGGACGTACTGGGTTCCCGACCGGTACAGGAATCCTGGAGCGTGGAGCAGGGACAGGACGTGCTGAGTCCACGCCGGGCACAGGGATCCTGGCGGCTCAGGACTGGGGACCCTCACTGGCGGCTCAGGACTGGGGACCCTCACTGGCCCTCTGGTGCGGGGAGCAGGAACCGGCCGTACTGGGCTCGTGACTCGCACTCTGGTGTGGGGAGAAGGAACCGGCCGCATTGGGCTCGTGAACGCCGCACTCTGGTGCGGGAGCAGGAACCGGCCGCACTGGGCTCGTGAACGCCGCACTCTGGTGCGGGAGCAGGAACCGGCCGCATTGGGCTCGTAACGCCGCACTCTGGTGCGGGAGCAGGAACCCGGCCGATTGGGCTCAGAACGCGCACTCTGGTGCGGGGAGCAGGAACCGGCCGAACTGGGCTCGTGAACGCGCACTCTGGTGCGGGAGCAGGAACCGGCCGTACTGGGCTCGTAACGCGCACTCTGGTGCGGGGAGCAGGAACCGGCCGCACTGGGCTCAGAACGCGCACTCTGGTGCGGGAGCAGGAACCGGCCGTGCTGGGCTCGTAACGCCGCACTCTGGTGCGGGGAGCAGGAACCCGCCGTACTAGGCTCATAACACGCACTCTGGTGCGGGGAGCAGGAACCGGCCGAACTGGGTTCCCGACGGGTACAGGAATCCTGGAGCGTGGAGCAGGGACAGGACGTGCTGTGTCCACGCCGGGCGCAGGGATCCTGGAGCGTGGAACAGGGATCCTGGAGCGTGGAGCAGGGACAGGACGTACTGGGCTGTGGTTGCGAACCGGAGATTCTGCCCGTAGGACCGGTGCAGGATATCTTGGTCCTAGGAGACGCACTGGAGACCTAGCGCGCAGAGCTGGCACCACTCTACCAGGTTGCACACTGACCTTGGCCTGACATACGAGTGGCGCTGGGATCTCTCGCACTGGGCTGTGGACACGTACCGGAGACACTGCACGCAGAACCGGTGCAGGATATCCTGGTCCAAGGAGGCGCACCGGAGACCAGGAACGCTGAGCCGGCACCACTCTACCAGGCTGCACACTCATCGTAGCATGACAGACGAGTGGCGCTGGAATCTCTCGCACCGGGCTGTGAACGCCAAGACAGGAGAAACCGTGCGCAAAACTGCATAGCACGGTGTCCTTTCCGTGCGACGCTCTCCCCAACGCTCTCTCCACAAAGCACGAGGAGTTGGCTCAGGAGTCCCTCCAGAACCGGCCAACCTCCTCGTGTGCCTCCCCCCCAAAAGTTTTTTGGGGCTGCCTTTCGGGCTTCCGTGCCAGGCGAGTTCCAATGTATCTCTCCCTCTCCGGGTTCCACGCTCCATATATATCCTCGTAGCTCCCTCGCTCAGTCTTTGCCGCTTCCATCCTCCTCTTGGGGTAATGATGCTCCGTCGTCTTGCCCCAAGGCCCCTTCCCAGATAATATGTACTCCCAAGTCCAGGACTCCTTTACACATCGCTGCTTGGTCCTTTTGTGGTGGGTTATTCTGTCACGATCTTCGGGATGGACAGACCAAGACGCAGCGATGCTTCCAGTATACATTTTAATAAATTACGTAACTGGGAAAAATAACAAACAGAATGAATGAAGATCGTAACGAAACATAACACGTGAAAACCACTAAAGCTATGTACAAACAATAACCCACAAAACCTAAATGAAAATCCCAAACATATATATGGTTCCCAATTAGAGACAAGGACACACAGCTGCCTCTATTTGGGAACCATTACCCCAACATAGATATATATCACCTACAACATAAAACCCTACACCCAAAACCAAAACAAAACACGCCAGCCTGTCTTTCCAGGCCTGGACGTGACAGCAGGCTTGACTACTGTAATGCTCTCCTGTCTGGTCTACTCAAGAAAGCCCTTGGTCAAGTGCAAAACATACAGAACCAAGATCAGACGGAGAGCACACATTACACCAGTTTTAAGGTCTCTGCACTGGCTGCCTCAATTAATTTTATCATTCTTCTATTGGTTTTTAAATCAATCCACGATTGTGCAACCCAATACATGTCAGACATGCTTTTAAGTTAAGTCCCTCAGGCCCTCTGGCACTGGCCTTTTAACTATCCCAAAGCCTAGGACCAAGAGGCAGCCTTTAGTTATTATGCCCCCAGCCTTTGGAATAGCCTGACAAAGAACCTGAGGGGGGCAGAAACTGTGGACATATTTAAAAGAGATCTTAAAGCACACCTTTTAGCTTTGCTTTTCCTTAGGGTGCTTTTTAGTCGTTCAGTTTTTATTGTTATTCTTTAGTTTTTATCCTCTTATGTTTGTTGTTTAGTAAATATTTACGTTTTTCATTTTCATTGTAAAAAAAAAAATCCTTTGCAGCATTCCATGTCTGAAATGTATAAATAACGCTTGATTTAATTTGACATGCCATTAAGTTATGCTGAAACTCACACCTCACCATTGTTACAGCCCCCACCCTTTATTGCCCCCTGTTACAGACCCACCCTTACACTAACTGGTTTCAAGTTCCTTGGTGTCCACATCACCAACGAACCATCATGGTCCAAACACAACCCAGACAGTCGTGAAGAGGGCACGACAACACTTTTTCCCTCTCAGGAGACTGAAAAGATTTGACATGGGTCCCCAGAACCACAAAAGTTTCTACAGCTGCACCATTGAGAGCATCCTGACCGGTTGCATCACCGCCTGGTATGGCAACTGCTCGGCATCTGATCAATAGGCGCTACAGAGGGTAGTGCGTGCGACCTCAGAACATCACTGGGTCCAAGCTTCCTGCCATCCAGGACCTATATAATAGGCGGTGTCAGAGGAAAGCACAAAAAATTGACAGAGACTCCAGTCACCCAAGTCATAGACTGTTTTCTCTGCTACCGCACGGCAAGCAGTACTGGAGCATCAAGTCTAGGACCAAAAGGCTCCTTAACAGCTTCTACCCCCAAGCCATAAGACTGCCAAACAATTAATCAAATGGCCACTGGACTATTTACAATGACACCCCCCCTCCAGTTGTTTTGTACATTGCTGCTACTTGCTGTGTATTTTCTATGCATAGTCACTTCACCCCTACCTACATGTACAAATTACCTCGACTAACTTGTACCCCTACACATTAACTCGGTTCACCCTGTATATAGCCTCGTTATTGTTATTTAATTGTGTTACTTTTAATTATTTTTAACTTTAGTTTATTTGGTAAATATTTTCTTAACTCTTCTTGAACTGCACTGTTGGTTAAGGGCTTGTACGTACGCATTTCACGGTAAGGTCTACACTTGTATTCGGCGCATGTGACAAAAAAAGTTTGATTTGATTTGGTGCTAATTCTGTCACCAAATCAAGGAAAGGCCAAGTGCTTACTATATAAACATGCTTTTATTTGTCAAAAAAGAAGCACAAGTGTTCAACAGTCAAATTATAAATTACAACATCTCTAATAAAAAATGTAAAATAAAAAATAAGTGTACAACATAAGACATAAGTAAAACATATATTCCCAAACCCCCAAATATAAGTAATGAAATGACAAAAACAAAACAAATTGCAAGCTCTCCTCAACAGTACATTACATATTAATCAAAAGCGTCACTATTCAAGACTTTTTTCACAATTTCTGACATTTAATCCTAGTAAAAATGCCATGTCTTAGGTCTTAGTCGCATTTGGAAGGTTGTGGCCTTGGGGTATAGAGTATTGCGGACTAAGAGTACCGTTATAAACATTATCCATAACCATTTCCATGGCTTCGTGCAATGTTGTTAGCTACAGGAATATATATTTTTAAATAGCCGCCAGTAGAAAACACCCCCCAATGAATTGTTGTGCCTTGCAGAGTTTTCAAATCGCATTCATTTGAAATTCATTCATCACACCCTCACTTCTGGTTTTGTTCATTTGATTGGATTATTTACCTTTTAATCACGACACCCTCCCTTTTATTCCCCTGTATTTCAGTTTTTGCCAGTGTTTCATGAAACTACACTTACTGTCCCATCAAAACAATCTTCGTACAAGTGCGTAAATCCCAATGACTAAAAATGGTCGCTCTCATTTGCCACATTATTTTGGTTCATATACAAGTAGACCAGATGCAGCTGCTATCGCATTGGTGTCTACGGGAGAGCCACCCCTTAAGTAGACCAGAACTGTGTTAATTTTTTCAATGGTAAACTGCCTTAGTAAAACCTCTTCATTTATCCCACCATCTTTGGCTCTAGGTGCACAGATACATACCCAAGCGTGTATTGGTAATCCTATAGAATATCTCTACCTCACATATTATTGATTGACGATTGGCTGTAAGAATAGACTGTGTTGCTATCATGTCAAAGTGCAAGGCAGATTACTCCATCATGGACTGGATGGACAACGTCAGAATGAAGTTCACAAAATGCAAGGGAGTATGTTGACACAGGTGAAGGCCAAGTCAGAGAAGAAAACAATAGTGACTGACACTGGGGCCAGATTCTCTGCAATATTTAAATAGCCATATAGACATGGCTGTAGTGGACCCTATGCATAATATTTTACTGGGCACAACAAAACATGTTTTTATCGTCTGGAAGAATATTGGTGTGCTGGATGATGGAATACTAAGAAATATTCAGCTTAAAATTGATGCACTGAAAGCACCCACAATGCACAATAATGGAAAATTTGGACATGCGTTTACTCCTTATTTGCTCTTAACGGCTTTGTGGAGGATGCCCACTATGATTGCTGGACCCATGTAAAAGTTGTGTCAAAATGGTTGGAAAGGCTCAGTGCCACATGCAACAGTTCTGTGAGAGCTTTGCAAGGTTGTATGGAAAACAGTATTGCACACCAAAAATGCACCTCCATAGCTACTTGATGAAATTATTTTGGACTATGGTCCAGTATATGGTTTCTGGTGCTTACATACCATTGATCAGAGTGAACAGTTTTCAGCTGTGCTAACATAATTGCAAAAGGGGTTTCTAATGATCAATTAGCCTTTTAAAATGATAAACTTGGATTAGCTGACACAACGTGCCATCGGAACACAGGAGTGATGGTTGCTGATAATGGGCCTTTGTACGCCTATGTAGATATTCCATAAAAAATCTGCCGTTTCCAGCTACAATAGTAATTTACAACATTAACAATATCCACACTGTATTTCTGATCAATTTGATGTTATTTTAATGGACAAAAAAATCTAATTTTTTTTCAAGGACATTTCTAAGTGACCCCAAAGTTTTGAACGGTAGTGTACGTAAATGTGATAATTCAGTTCTTTATTATTAATACATTTGCAAAAATTCGAAAAACATGTTTTTGCTTCATGGGGTATTTTGTGTAGAGAGAAAAAAACTATTTAATACATTTTAGTATGAGGCTGTAACGAAACAAAATGTGGAAAAAGTCAAGGGGTCTAAATACTTTCTGAATTCACTGTACATCTTGATGAAAAGTGCAGATCACATAGAATTGTAAATGCGGGCTTGTTTATGTAGGCATGTCATTAACTATGAACATGATGATAGTAGCTTGCTTCATATTGAAATCCCTCTTATGCACCCTTTAATGTAGCTACAGTATTTCTCCGTGTTAATCTGAACTGGCAGGGACTGCATTCAAACACGTACACGTACAAATCGAAAGAAATTTGATCTCTAGAGGTAGCTAAGCTAATGTAGCAGGAACACACGGAACCCCTTTAGTGACGCTGGAGAAACGCAGTGATCGGATAGGTCGGCTGACGCGGCACCACATAGCCTTTGACTGACTGTGTAACTATTCCGGCCCACACAGACATTCTAAGTGCTGCTTCTGTGAAGTGATGTCTGTTGTCATGGCAACGCTATGCGAGGCGCCACATTCCTGTTTTCACGTCCACTGACTTCCCTTCGTTGCCGCCTCCTTCTTCCCCTCTCTCTCTCTCTCTCTCTCTCTCTCTCTCTCTCTCTCTCTCTCTCTCTCTCTCTCTCTCTCTCTCTCACACAGTTACTTTCTCTCTCAGCCTCTTTCTTTCTGTCTCTCTCCGTTGCTCTCTCTCGCTGTTGCATGCCAGAGAATTAATCGCTGAAACAAATGTGAAGTGATTGCAGCCTGAAAGGTCCTCGCAGCAGCCTCACACGTGTGTATGAGCACAAGAGAGTGCCGGGAGAGAGAAGAACAGAGAAAGAGATAAGGTAAAAACTGATTTTGAGAGAGCGAGGGAGAGCTGGAGTAAAATAGAGAGACATAGAGAATGAGAGGAAAAGGAACAGAGGGAGAAGAACAGAGAAGACAGAAAGACAGATTTTGAGAATGCGAGAGAGAGATGGAGGGAGAGAGAGAGTGAGAGAGCGAAAGACAGCGGGACGAGAAAAAAAGAGTGTGAGCGGCAGAGGGAGAGAGTCTTCAGAAATTACCTCCATGTCATCCTTAGGGAGGCAACTGGAGGACGAGGAAGAGGGCTACTTATCTCTGTAGCGAGTAATGTTTAAGTAGCTCTGACAAGCAGGAACAGTGGTGAGGTAAGCATGTTGACAGTGACGCCTTCAGTAGTCTGCTCGCTTCAAACCCCAATGATAAAGAGCTCCGACGGCAGGGGGGCTGCACACTGCAACCACATCCCTCTCTCTCTCTGTTTCTCTCTCTTCTTTTCTTTCTGTTTCTCCCTCTCTCTCACTCGCTCTCTCCCTGCACTGTGGCAGATTTGCTAACACAGCTCACAGTGTGGTATCTGTGTATATCGTTTATGTAGGGCACTGCTTTGTGATGTAGACAGACAGACAGAAATATTCATGGAGTGTTCGTTGTGTGATTTATCACAGCGTTCATTCGTTTGTTGGTTCCTCCACACACCCAACAGTCACTCAGAGACAGGAAGCAGGATTCAGGATTCGTCACAGGCTCCCAGCTCCTCTCATGTGTGTCTGGTCCAAAATGATTGATAAAGATGAGCAAAATAAATAATTAATACAAATAATGAGCTGTATTGATTGCTCTAAACATTTGGGAAATTACATTATTTTATAAACAGAAGCATATGCAGAAAAGTACCTCATAAAATATGATGGTGGATCTTTGATGTTATGGGGCTATTTTGCATCCACTGCTCTTGTGGCTCTTGTTAAGGTCAATGTCATCATGAACATCAAGTACCAGGACATTTTTGCCCAAAACCTGGTTTCCTCTGCCAGGAGGCTGAAACTTGGCTGCTCAGTTTCGTTATCCTTGCAAGTAGAGGGTGCTGGAGTATTGAAAACAGAGGTGCCAATAATAATAAAAAAAACTATTACTTATTAAGCAAAATCTCCTTCTCTGACTAGTATAAAATAATGTAATAAAAAAATCAAAATACAATATAGCTTTGTATTTTGTGTTTTTATGTGTTATTTCTTACATTATTAGTCCAGGACATTTTTTGTGTTATTTCATACAGCCTGGAATAACTTTTGGATATCAGAGCGGTGGTAACTCACCATCATTACGACCGGGAATATGACTCTCCCAAATTGGATCCTTTGTTCGTACCACCCAGGGCAATTTAACTGATTCCAGAGCCTGATCCAAAACACAGCCGACAGAGTAGAAGTATTCGGAGTGGAATTCTAGTCCGACTCAGGAGCCGCGCACGCCTTCCACCTCTTCCGAATATATTACTCGCTAATGTTCAGTGTCTGGATAATAAAGTAGACAAGCTCAGGGTGAGAATCTCCTTCAGAGAGACATTGTAACATACTCTGTTTCATTGCTCTCTCAGGATATACTGTCTTTGTCCATACAGCCAGCTGGGTTCTCAGTATATCGCGCAGACAGGAATAAAGAACTCATATTAACCACTCATGGTGTGATTGTGATAAGGTACAGAAACTCAAGTCCTTTTATTCATACCTCACAATCAAATGCCGACCGTATTACCTGCCAAGACAATTCTCTTCGGTTGTAGTCACAGCCGTGTATATTCCCCCTCAAGCCGACACCACAACGTCCCTCAAAGAACTTCAGTGGACTTTATGCAAACTCTAAACCACATATCCTGAGGCAGCATATATTGCAGCTGGGAATTTTAACTAAGCACATTTGAGGAAAAGGTTACCGAAGTTCTATCAACACAATGACTGTAGTACTCGCACTGCTAAAACACTCGACCACTGCTACCTGATGCCTTCAAGGCCCTCCCCCGCCCTCCCATCGGCAAATCTGATCACGACTCCATTTTACTCCTCCCTTCCTATAGGCAGAAACTCAAACAGGAGGACTATTTAACGCTGGTCTCACCAATTGGAATCCACGCTTCAAGATTGTTTTGATCACGCACATGTAGCTTCTGAGAAAAACATTGACGAATACACGGATACGGTGACTGAGTTTATCAGGAAGTATAGAGGAATACCTGTAGAATGCTGTTCATTGGTGAAGATAGGAAACAACAGCTCCAATTCACTGATCCTCAACACAGGGGCCCCACAAGGGTGCGTGCTCAGCCCCTTCCTGTAATCCCTGTTCACAGTTGACTGTGTGGCCATGCACGCCTCTAACAAAATCATGAAGTTTGCAGATGACACAACGGTAGTAGGCCTGATTACCAACAATGACGAGACAGCCTACAGAGAGGAGGTGAGGGTCCTGGGAGTGTGGTGCCAGGAAAATAACCTCTCGCTCAATGTCGACAAAACAATGGAGCTGATCATGGACTTCAGGAAACAGCAGAGGGAGTACGCCTCTGGAAAGCTTCAAGTTCCTCGGCGTTCACATCACTGACGATCTGAAATGGTCCACCCACACAGACAGTGTGGTGAAGAATGCGCAACAGGGCCTCTTTAACCTCAGAGGCTGAAGAAATTTGTATTGACACCTAAAACCCTAACAAACCCCCTTTACAGATGCACAATTGAGAGCATCCTGTTGGGCTGTATCACCGCCTGGTACGGCAACTGTACCGCCCGCTACCGCAGGGCTTTCCAGAGGGTGGTGCGGTCTGCCCAACGCATTACCGGTGGCAAACTACCTGACCTCCAGGACACCTACAGCACCCGATGTCACAGGAAGGCCAAAAATCTCATCAAGGACAACAACCACCCAAGCCTCTGCCTGTTCTGGGACCAATCAGAACGGTTTGAATGTGTTCGCATTTGAAAAGTCATCGGGGAGGAGATCAAATCCAGACTCATCGTGGGTGTGTCGTTTAGCCGAAGTGATGTGGATGGGTAGCCAGGCAAATAGATGCAAGGACTGACTGACCATCAATGATACTGTGTCAACATTTTAGCTTTAACCATGTTTTAAGGCTATGTAGTGTTTGTTTACATTTAAATTTTTCACAAACATTGCAGTTAAACAAGCATATATTTCAGGCTCTGATGGGTTACAACAGTTGAACAAAGCTCGTATAAGTTATATCCTTCAAGAATCAATTGGTCAATGCATAAGTCCAAAAATGTATGTCGCAATTGCAATCACTATTTGATACCGCACCTTCGGAAATGGAGGTCTGCTATCTTACACACTCTAAAATGGTTATTTGATATCGTTGTTTGAAACTGAGTTTTACCTCAGTCATCACTGCCATATATAGGCTTACTGCAGTACTTGTATTATTTAAAATGGCTTCTCTTCTTTTTTTGTGTCAAACCCACTTTGTTCCTAACCTCAGTGTTTCACAGAAGGCATTGCTCTCTTGGGGATATCCTCACCAACCAATTAGATGAATGGAATCCTGCAGGGAAGCAAGGGAAGTTTAGTCTCACGTGACACACTTACTTCATTGACAATTCACCAGCTCTAGAGAAGGAGCAATTCTTGAATGGATTTAATATTCTTATATTGTCAAGGGCTGACAAAGGTCTGTTTACAATCAAATTATAAACAGCTGTATTAATTGTATCATTGTATACCTATTGAAGTCCGTAATATATTTTGAGGAGCTAAATGGTTAACATTCGTACGGTGTCATGATGCTTATACACAGTTTAAGAAACCTTCCAATAAAGTGTTTTATTGTTCCAATACAAAAAATCCTTACCAGACACCTAGCTGACTGCCATCCAGGACCTCTATACCAGAGGAATATATGTCAGAGGAAGGCCCAAAAAATAGTCAAAGACCAGCCACCCAAGCCAATAACTGTTCTCTCTGCTACTGCACGGCAAGCAACACCAGTGCACCATGTCTGGAACCAAAAGGACCCTGAACAGATTCTACCCCCAAGCAATAAGACTGCTAAACAAAATGCTGCTAAATAAAATAGATCATCAAATGGCTACCGGCAATGACCTTTTTTGAACTAACTCTCTTGCACTGACTCCAGGGCCGTCTCTAGCTATTGGGGGCCCTCAGCCAGATTTGGTTGTTTTTAGCAAATTTCCTGCAATTCTAAACATTTTGCTATGACTTATGCCATGTTAATGATATCTGTACGAGCGTGACTAACAAAATCAATGGGGGCCCCCTGGATGTCAGGGCCCCGGGGCAAATATCCTGCATGACCGGTAGGTATTCGTCCATGCTTACTACAAGTTTAGATAGCTGGCTAGACTAATTTACCAATCGAAAAATGGTTAGCTGACATGGCTAATTGAGTGACTGACATAACAGGAGAAATTGCTATCCTGTTGCCTAGTCATTTTACCCGTACCTATATGTATACAGCTACCTCAATTACCTCGTACCCCTGCACATCGAATCGGTATTGGTACTCCCTGTATATAGCCATGTTATTTGTTATTGCTATTTGTTATTCACTGTGTATTTATTCCTTGTGTCATTATCTCTATTTTCATTTGATATATTTTATATTTATCTTTAACTCTGCAATGTTGGAAAAGGACCCGCAAGTAAGCATTTCAGTGTTAGTCTGCATTTGTTGTTTACGAAGCATGTGATAAATACAATTTTATTCCATTTTTTATTTTATTTGATAACACAATAGCTTACCCAAAAGAACATAAGAATTTGTTCAGTTCCCATTTACAGCTTAGTTGAAATATTTCATATGATATTTTGTTGTGAATAGGGAGAGGAACAAAATCCGATGTGATTTAAGCAATACATTTTGTTACCGGATGGTAGAGGATGACTGTTAGCAGAATGCGTGGGCTGTTTCTTTTCTTCCTTTTTCCTTTCAGGCGGAAGGGAAAATACTTACAAAACGAGCCCCCCCTCCTCCCCCGTGAACAGACAAACTTACAGACCATGGTTTCAAGGCTGGTCGTAGGCAGTCAGCAGTATTAAATGGCTGCTGATATTTGAATGCCAATGTGTGAATAACAATGAGAAATAGGGAGACAGACCTAGTCAGTAGGGCTTTTTGAGGTTGGTTCGGTTTCAGTTCTATTATAAAAAAAATGATCACGGGTTTCAATTTTGCTATCAATCTTTTTTTTTTTAAACATGAAATGCACTAAGCAGTATGTGGGTTGAATTCTGGAACAGAGAATAAAACATTTAATAAAGTCCCATGATGGTACTGAATGCCATTACTGCTTATCATTTATTAACCATAATTTATTCACATTACTTTAATAAAATATTTTTGTTGTATTTATTACATTAATTTTATTTGATGACTTCAGGATTTCATTCCAAGTCATCATCTCATATAGTTGTTGCCTATGCTGTCTGACAAAATCCCTATTTTAGTTGTTCTTCAAAGTAAATAAGGCCTACTTTTATGACTGCTGAATTCAAACTATCAATCACTTAGATCATGTATTTTCAGGTAGAAATACCTTGTGAAGCAACTGCTCTCTATCCCTTGATCGAGCATTCTGTCTCTTCTCACAGTGTGTAACGATGTGCGCTGAGAGTCGGGAAGCAAGTTCAGGGAGTGAATACATTTAATAAATAAATGAACAGAACAAAACAAGAAACACAAACAGCGCACCGACATTTAACAAAGTCATAACCGAAACAATAACACCTGGGGAAGGAACCAAAGGGAGTGACATATATAGGGAAGGTAATCAGGGAAGTGATAGAGTCCAGGTGAGCGTAACGATGGTGACAGGTGTGCGCCAGAACGAGCAGCCTGGTAACCTAGAGGCCGGAGAGGGAGCACATGTGACACAGTGTCTGGTCCACACTAACCTAACATAGCAGCCGTAAAAGCAACACACAGACTGGACAAGTAGGTGCACAATGGATTATGGTCATTGTAGTTAATTACCATGTTTTCTGCTCTAAACTATGTAGACCTGTTGGAAACTACAACTCTCTACTACAACTCTCTACTACATCGCACAGTTCGGGCTTGATCTGATTTATCTCTACAGAAACTGTCCAAATCGTGCATTGAGCTCACAGAAGAAAACCCGAATTAAATGGAATTCTAATAATTGAACTGTCATCGGTCAATTAGTTGTTTGAAAAACTAAGAAAAAACCCCAGACAGGTTGGTTAATCGCTCAGCACTAGTAGTCAGACAACATGGTCTGGAGACAGAGAGCAGGAAATAATGTTCTTTTGGTAGGTAACCATGCTTCAGTATTGTATTATGCCCATACTCTGCTACACTTGTCTTTAGAATTCCATTCACTTAGTGGTGAATTAAACCATAATATACTGTTGGACCTTGTTTAGACTCGTCTACTAGACGGATCTACCAATTACCCCAGGACTAGGTTAGACCTTGTGTATTGTAATATTGTAAGAAAAGTGAATTCATTTAAGTGTAATGTTACATTGCGTTGGGCCAGTAACCAAAATGTTGGTGGATTGAGTCCCCGAGCTGTCAAGGTAAAAATCTGTCGTTCTGCTCCTGAACAAGGCAGTTAACCCACTGTCCCTAGGCTGTCATTGTAAATAAGAATGTGTTCTTAACTGACTTGCCTAGTCAAATAAATACATCCAAATGACACACTATTCCCTACAGAGTGTGCTACTTTTAACCAGTTAAAAGTTGTGGACTAAATAGGTTATACGGTGCCATTTGGGACTCACACTAAGGGTTCTAGCCACTGCTCTCTCTGTCGTGTTGATGTTAACTGCTTTGAGTCTGGCTGTTGTGTCATCAGGGCTATTAGCATATTCACCAGGCTGTGCTGTGAGTCACTATGCACAGTGAGAGAGCACAGATACACTGGGTCATAAACCTGTACGTCAGAAGGACTGGAGAGAGAGAGAGTGTAGTGTTTACTGTTCATTTTTTTAATTGTTTTTTTTTCCATTTTATGTATTATCTATTTAACTTACTATGGCAATGTACAAATATGTTCTTAAATTGAATAGAAATTGATTTGAGAGAGAGAGAGAGAGAGAGAGAGAGAGAGAGAGAGAGAGAGAGAGAGAGAGAGAGAGAGAGAGAGAGAGAGAGAGAGACTGAAAACAAGAATGATAGTTTGAGAGAATGATACAAAACAACAATTATGTCATGGAGGTGACAATAGAGAAACAGACTGAGTGGAAGAGAGAGAGAAGAGTTACATTGATACAAGGTTGATTGACAGTGGGAGAGTTGGAAAGAGAGAGAATGAGAGACAGTAAAAGAGAGCCTCCGAAATTGAGTGTTTTCAATGACTGGACTAGAGAGGGGTAGAGACCTGTCAACAGCAACATCTTAGTGTCTATGACAGCTGCCCACAGCAAACCTCCCTTTAGTACACACACACACACACACACACACACACACACACACACACCAATAGCAGCAGGGAGTGACAGTCATTGTCAATGTCACCCTTGTCTTTTCACAGGGAGGTCTGATTCTCTTTCTCCCTCTCCCCCTCTATCTCCTCTCTCCTCACTCTTCCTCTCCATCTCTCCCTCTCTCTTTCCCTAATCTTCCTCTCTCTCCTCCGTCTCCCTCTCCATCTCCCCCAATCTGTCTCCTCCTGGAGTGTCTGGAGTATGTAACTGGCAGCGTGTGGGCCATGTTCAAAGCTGAGGCCTCAGGGGCCCAGTACTGGGGCCTCAGTGAATGGCACTGGCCTCCTTTTGGAAAGCTAGCCTGTAGCCTCCACTCCTAAATCCAAGGGATGCTTGGCTTTAGGAGGCTGGTCCAGATTGGCTGGGTTTGACTTTGTTTCACCAATTACCTATTCTCTTTCCAAAACAGTTGGAAAGGGTTTATATCTGGAAGTGAAGCAGCTACCATTGAGCTTAGGTTTGCTGGTTGTAGTTGGTGCTGTTGGGTTGTGCTGTAAATGTCCAGTGTATGTGCAGCTTTATTGGCTACCTTTGTATTGTATAGTAACAATACAAGTAGTAAAATGTTTCTGATTGTACTATATGGTAACTCCCTCCTTCCACCACCAATGTGTAGCTCCTTTCCTTTAGCTCCAATGTGACTGTGTATTATTCGTGTTGCAGTAATGGTGCCAGCGACCTTCCCATCATCAACTTGTACGTTTTAGGTAATGAAGAGTCTGTGATAATTATAGAAATACCAGAAAATCTCTTCAACAGTTATACGTGCAAAACTTTCCTAAGGTATCATGAGCTCCTATGACGAGGGAGGGGAAATGATTAAAAGTTTGGAATCTATGAATCTCTGAGTGTAATATTATTCCCAGTACTGTGTACCCGGGAAGCTATGTCTTAAATTAGTTTTGGTTCCCTATGTGTTTGCTTTACTGATTAGATGTGTGTGCTGAATAGGGTGTTGGGAGGTAACACTCTATGGCCCTGTACATACTCACGGTGTTCAACTGATGCACAAGAGGGTTTTTCTACTCAAAAGTGTATGCGTGTGTATTCTCAGTGCATCAGTGTGTGTGTCGGTGTAGTTGCATATGTGTATCCTCGGTGGATTGGCATGATGCTGCCAAGGTAATTGGATGTGTGAATGGCCACCTAAAACTCCCCTGTAGCCCCGGGCAGGCGGGGGGGACTAGCAGCTCTCTGAGTCCCTCCATGACTCCCTGGAACATCCCCCATTCTACACTGGCTTACACCATCGTCCTCCTGTTTCTGTCTTCTCCACTAGCTCTCTCACTGGAGCATCAGAGTGCAAGTCCCAAATTGCACCCTATTCCCTATGTAGTGCACTAGTTTTGACCAGGGACCATAGGGCTCTGGTAAAAAGTAGTGCACTGTATAGGGAATAGGATACCATTTTGGACAGACTGAGAGAGACGTTGGCCGTTATTAAGAATGCAGATTGGAATGTATAATAGTAATACACGGAGCCCTTTCTTCTGAAACTCATCAGTCTATTCTTGTTCTGAGAAATGAAGGCTATTCCATGCGAGAAATTGCCAAGAAGTTGAAGATCTCGTACAACGCTGTGTACTACTCCCTTCACAGAACAGTGCAAACTGGCTCTAACCAGAATAGAAAAAGGAGTGGGAGGCCCTGGTGCACAACTGAGCAAGATGACAAGTACATTAGAGTGTCTAGTTTGAGAAACATACGCCTCACAAGTCCTCAACTGTCAGCTTCATTAAATAGTACCCGCAAAACACCAGTCTCAACGTCAACAGTGAAGAGGCGACTCTGGGATCCTCAGAGTTCCTCTGTCCAGTGTCTGTGTTCTTTTGCCTATCTTAATATTTTATTTTTATTGGCCAGTCTGAGATATGGCTTTTTCTTTGCAACTCTGCTTAGAAGGCCAGCATCCCGGAGTCGCCTCTTCACTGTTGATGTTGAGACTGGTGTTGAGGACTTGTGAGGCGTCTGTTTCTCGAACTCCAAGCCCAAGTTACTCAACTAGTCTAAAGAAGGCCAGTTTTATTGCTTCTTTAATGAGAACAACAGTTTTCAGCTGTGCTAACATAATTGCAAAAGGGTTTTCTAATGATCAATTAGCCTTTTAAAATAATAAACTTGGATTAGCTAACACAACCTGCCATTGGAACACAGGAGTGATGGTTGCTGATAATGGGCCTCTGTACGCCCATGTAGATATTCCATAAAAAAATCTGCCGTTTCCAGCTACAATAGTCATTTACAACATTAACAATGTCTACACTGTATTTCTGATCAATTTGATGTTATTTTAATGGACAAAAAATGACAAGGAAATTTCTAAGTGACCCCAAACCTTTGAACGGTAGCGTATATATACGGTACCTGATGTACAGTATGTATATACGGTATGTTCATATATATATGTATGAAGCAAGGTATGTTTTATTATATTTGATCTCCTCTCCTCACATCTCGCCGACCTGCCCTTGTCAACCTCACTGAATCAGTCCAGTATAGAAGCAGTAGGGATATGGAGGAAAACTTAACTGTCATTCAAACCTGAGAATGCGGAGCAAAAATTCCCAGTTCACTTAGACCAAGGTTTCCCATACTCGGTCCTTGGTTTTTGCCCTAGCATTACACATCTGATTCAAATAATCAACGCTTGATGATGAGTTGGTTATTTGAATCAGCTGTGTAGTGCTAGGGCAAAAACCAAAACGCGCACCCAGGGGGCCCCAGGTGCAAGTTTGGGAAACCCTGACTTAGACAGCCTGCATGCCTGCCTGCCACACATCTAAATGGGTCCCCTCTGCAGTTCAGGGCTACATCCCAAATTGAACCCTATTCACTATGTAGTGCACTACTGTTGACCGGAACCCATTGAAAGTAGTGCGCTATATAAGGAGTAGGGTGCCATTTGGGACACACCCTTCGGACTTCATCCGTGATCACTGGCTGCCTGGCTGCAGTCTAACGGACCCCTCTCTGCAGTATAGATGTCTAGAGCCAGTGTTACGCAATGGTGTCTTAATGTCACCACCAGGCCCTCTTAACTAGGAAGTGATATTAATAATGCCTGACATAGAGAAGGTCACAAGGAGGTTCCTTTATACTGAGTATGAGGATGCCTCATTTGGGGAGTTTGATCAGAGTGTGATTACCATTCACTGCTAGTGCAGCCATGCTCCAGTGGAGCAACAAGGATGCACATGCACGCTGTGTACACACACACTGGGATCCGCCTCTTGGGAGCGAGACAGTCTCTTCCTGCTGCCGAGGCCTATGGGGAACCTACGTCACCTCATGAACATCAGCAATGTGTGTGAGTGTGTGTGACCATGGTATGTGTGTGTCTGTGTGTGTGTGTGTGTGTGCTGCAGGCTCCCCTCAGCCCGATGGACCGACCTCCTGCTGACTCACACACTCCTGAGGAGAGCAAGGAGGAAGGGGGAGGAAAGATCTGTCATTCTTCCCCCTTCTCTACACTCTTTTATTTCTCACCGGATCAACCGTGATCTGGTTTTGTGGGGGAGGTTGCAAAAGACTCAGCTAGGGTTTCTGGGTAAGGCGGGATCTCGAGCCAGGCAGGGGTGGAGGAGGAGGAGGCATAGAGTAACCTGTGTTGACAGCTTTGGCTTTCTCCCTCTCACCTCCTACACACACTACGCACACACACCCCGACAGACAGACACACACACAGAAAACACACAAAAACACACACACGCTGATATGCATGGCAGGAGGTGACAGAGGATAGTGAGAAGGAGAAACCCTACAGACAGACAGCAAGGATTAGGTCATCGACCGCCAAAAAACTGACACGTTTTACTGTAAAAAGAGGGTTAGGGGTGAATAATGTAGGGCACTTGACTACCAGTGCATTCAAACTGTATACATATTACATTCAGTCAAACATGCACACATACCACCACACACATGCACACACACGTGTGTGCACACATAGATACACACACACACATACACAGCCCCCCCACAGAGGATGTGAGACAAGTGAACATGCTCTTGCTCCATTTGTTTTCCCATTAACAGGCTTGCTGTACATGTTATAGGGCCATTTCACACTGAGCAAATGGGAGACGACCATGTTGATGAGGTCATTAAACTGCCGCCCACTCCAAGAGAGAGGAGCTTCCTGGGGGCGCAGCTCACTGTTGGCATGGATACCCAAAATTCAGACGTTTTTAAATTCAATGGATTTGGTCTGCCGTGAATGTGCACAAAGTTGGTTTATGTAGCTCTTTAGGACCAGAATTGGTGAGTAGTACTACACATCCTCCCTCCATACATCAGTGTTATTCAACCCTGGTCCAGGAGAGCTCAAAAAGTTCAAAGGTCAGGCTTTTTTGTAGTTGTACAGTCTGTCTGAGGCTGAGATAACTATGTTGGACGGTATACAGTAGTTGGTCATGATGGAATGCAGTTGGTCATGATATAACCAGGTGGCTTAGCAAACAAGATCCATCAGAGAGCAACGCAGAGATAGGATAGCCTGTGTACCCATGCTTTCCTCTGAAGTGCCGACCATGTCCTGAGTACCCTGGTCCTCCTCTGTGTGTCTATTTTGTGTAGCCCGTGCTGTGCTGGCCCTGTTTGTATTTGGGATAGACTTTGTTCCAACATGGTTTGACCACGCCTCTAAACATCAATACAACAGTTGACTGTGCAGCCTACAGTAACAAAACAGTAGCCTTTGTAGCCTGCTCAGTGTAGCTCAATGCAAGCTCAATGTAGCCTGATCTTGCCTTGCCAGTGTTGTGCTGTACAGTTAGTGTAGATAGCAGTAGCCGGCAGGCAGGAAGGCACGGGAGGCTGTCTTTAGCTCACAGCCCATTAGTCCATTTCCTATCACACAGTAGAGGTGCAGATTAAGCCGATGTGAGCCAGATTGGTCCTTTTACTCAGGTCTCATTGGGTATAGATTACTGTACATACAGGATGGAATAAAGGTTGGCGAATAAATAGTCTGTAAACTACAGTATACAGTAAACTTCTTCATGGGATATTTGTACATCTTTTTAATTAAACTGTGTGCTTAATCCAAATTGTCTGGAATACAATGGGGATATTTTCCTTATACTTTATTTCTAAAAGATTACTCTTTCTGTTTCTCTCATTTTGTGGAGTGCTTTATCTGTGGGTAGGGGCTCATCCCTTCACAACAAAAATAAAAAAAATAATCATAAAAGGTATTAAACTTTGGATCGTTAATTATATAAAAAAAAAAATATCCATTGCTTTCATAAAAATAACTAATACAGTAAGCTGTACATAAGTGAACCTAGAACAAAGTGAACCACCGTACAAAAGGACAAAGGAGGACAAAGAAAGCAAATGAAACGTTTATTTCCAAAACGCTTTACCCAAACAAACCGGGAACATTCCCAGAACATTAGCTAAGAATCCCATTAAGTTCTAGATAGGGTTTTATCTAACATTAGGATGATAACATCCCAAAAACTTTCAAACAATGTTTTTGATTAACAAAATATATTTTGTTTATGTTTTAAATTAAATATCCTTGGAATGTTCTCCTAACATTCACAAAAATAACAGCTGTAACAACCACCACAAAACATTCCCCAAAAGGTGTCCAGGTAATGTAATAACACAATGTACCAGTAATGTTTTCCCAGCAAACCAAAATTGGTTCAGTGAATAGGTTCCCAGAACATTTGTTAGATTGCGGCAAATGTTCTCATCACAAAAACTGTCCAGTCATGCTCATGATTACACAATGTTTGTATAAAACATTTGCCTGAGGTTGCAAGAAAGTTCCCAGAACACATTTTGTCTGTTCTTTAAAGGTTCCCAGAATGTTTGATTAAGTTGTGGGAACAGTCTGGTGGAACTTTGTGGGAACATCACAAAATATATGTTCCCAAAACACAAAAACTGTGCAGTTGTGCAGAGGATTATACAATGTTTCTTTTAGGGTGCAAAAAACATTCACCAGATGTTACAAGAACGTTCCCAGAACACTTTTTTCCCCTAAAACATTTTTTTAGATTGTGGGAACATTGTAGGGATATGAAAGGAGATCAAGACAGTTTTAGTGTTTGGAGAACCTAGGTTCTCCAAACACTAAAACTGTCTTGATATAAGGACTCTTAAAATTATTTATACATTTACTTTAACTTTTGATACTTAAATATATTTTAGCAATCGCATTTACTTTTGATACTTTGACTACAGTACCAAATACTTTTACTTTTACACAAGCAGTATTTTACTGGATGACTTTCAATTTTACTTCAGTCATTTTCTATTAAGGTCTCTTTACTTTTACTCAAGTATGACAATTGGTTACTTTTAAGATGAATGCAATTACTGTAAGTCGCTCTGGATAAGAGCGTCTACTAAAATGACTTAAATGTGAAATGTAAATGTTTTACATACAGATCTCATATTACTGTATTGAATTATAAAAAAATACTAATAAATACAAAATATTGATGTCACAAATGTATCATTTGAACAGTTCTTTATTAAAATCGTACTGAACAGAAATGTATAAACTCAACATGCAACAATTTCAAAGATTTTACTGAGTTACAGTTCATGCAAGGAAATAAGTCAATTGAAATACATTAATTAGGCCCTAATCTGGATTTCACATGACTGGGAGTACAGATATGCTGTTGGTCACAGATACATAAAAAAAAGAAGTGTGGGAATGGATCAGAAAACCAGTCAGTATGTGGTGGGACCACCATTTTCCTCATGCAGCGCAACACATCTCCTTCGCATAGAGTTGTTTAGGCTGTTGATTGTGGCCTGTGGAATTTTGTCCTAGTCAGTTGCACAACTGAATGCATTCAACCGAAATGTGTGTCCCGCATTTAACCAAAACCCTCTGAATCTGAGAGGTGCGGGTGACTGTCTTAATCGACGTCCACGCCATCGGCGCCTGGGGACCAGTGGGGAGAAGATTAAATGATCTCCTTTGAAGGTGCGTCAGGTGGCTGTGGCGTTGGTAGCGATGGTGGCGTCTGCATCAGATGAGAGGGAGACCATCATTAATATGCAGTGACACAGGCATAATGAAATGATCCTGGACGGTTTGTCAAGGATCATAAAATTGGCCAAGGTGCCTTTTTGCTGATAGCATACTGAGAGTCGCTACAGCTACCACAGATCCGTTATAAATCATCATGGTCTCTCCGATAGAGGGAGAGAGATATATATATATAGAAGGAGACAGAGAGAGAGAGAGAGAGAGAGAGAGAGAGAGAGAGATCGAAGGGTGGGGTGAAAGAAAACGACCTTAGTGTTTTTATTAGATTGCCCAGACAAAAGTATACTTGACAAAAACATAAACGCAACATGCAATGATTTTACTGAGTTACAGTTTATAGAAGGAAATCAGTCAATTGAAATACATTCATTAGGCCCTAACATATGGATTTCAAATGACTGGGAATACAGATATGCATATGTTGGTCACAGATTCCTTAAAAAAATAAGTTAGGGGATGGATCAGTCAGTATGTGGTATGAACTCCATTTGCCTCATGCAGTGCGACACATCTCCTTCACATAGAGTTGGTCAGGCTCTTGATTGCTGAATATTCAGAAGTTGCTGGATATTGGTGGGAACTGGAACACACTGTCGTACACATCGATCCAGAGCATCCCAAACATGCTCAATGTCTGGTGAGTATGCAGGCCATGTAAAACTAGGAAATGTTCAGCTTCCAGGACTTGTATACAGATCCTTGTGACATGGCAGTGTGTATTATCATGCTGAAACATGAGGTGATGGTGGCGATGAATGGCACGCCAATGGACCACAGGATCTCATCACGGTATCTCTGTGCATTCAAATTGCCATCGATAAAATGCAATTGTGTTCGTTGTCCGTAGCTTATGCCTGCCCATACAGTAACCCCACCGCCACCATGGGGCAGGGCACTCTGTTCTCAACATTGACATCAGCAAACCGCTCGCCCACACAACGCCATACTGCGGTTGTGAGGCTTATTGGACGTACTGCCAAATTCTCCAAAACAACGTTGGAGGTGTCTTAAGGTAGAGAAATGAACATTAAATTATCTGGAAACAGCTCTGGTGGACATTCCTGCAGTCAGCATCCCAATAGCACGCTCCCTCAAAACTTGAGACATATGTGGCATTGTGTTGTGTGACAAAACTGCACATTTTAGATTGACCTTTTATTGTCCCCAGCACAAGGTGCACCTGTGTAATGATCATTCTGTTTAATCAGCTTCTTGATATGCCACACCTGTCAGGTGGATGGATTATCTTTGCAAAGGAGAAATGTTGTAGATAAATACGCTGGGAATAGGTATGATAAGTGTGTCATGTTAAGGAAATGTGATGGAGCCTTCTCAAAAGTAGTGTACTAAATAGAGAATAGAGTGCCATTTGGGCTGTAGAATTATTATAGGATCTGTTGGCATAGCTTTACCTTGAACTCGCGCGTCGGTTACAAGGACAGAATAACACTGTCATAATCATGACATAACATGTCAAACATTCACGACAGCTTTTTCACAACAACTACTTTGTACAATTACAATTTCACTACACAAATCATTCCATTAGATCTGCTACTAGCCAACCGGTTTACCTCAAGTGTTGGCGATCTGTTTTTACAGTGCAGTTCCTCTTAGAAGAATCAAATTGGTTCAGTATGATGAAGCACGTTATACGTGAAGCACGTTATACGTTTTTCTGTTCCTGTGCTCTGTACTGGACATCATTGTTGTGGATTTTGTCATGTATGGCACCTTAAGACTCTTGAAACAAGATTAATCTTGTGCTGTGGAATGCCAGATCGGGGGGGGGTTTGCACTTTTGGGACTATTCCATTGGTTCCATTGAGCCAGACAAGCACAATCAAGTACAACAAACAAAACAATTTGATCCAAGGGAAGAAGGGGAGAGAATTGGGCCACGGCCAGTGTGTTGTAGTACTGAGAGATAGTTCCTCTCAGAGTGTAGTAGCTACTAAGAGTCGAGAATCGAGATACACAAACAGTGTACTGAGAGCTATACTCACAGGGTTTAGTGTTACTGAAAGATAGTAGCAATGAAAGATCCATTCCACTGTATGGGCATCGCTGTGATTAACCAGGACTCACTACAGTGAAAGAAGCAGATGCATATGCTCATTAAAACCTATTAAGAAGTCAACTAGCTGGAGATCTAGAGGTGAAACAACATTATCCACGCAGAAAATGCTGAACGACTGGGTAATTGACATTTCATCCAACTCTCCTCTTCTCCCCTCCGTCTCTCCCATCCTCCTCATCCCTCCATCATCCCCCTAATAAATCATCTACATGAGCTGTCATCCATGACTGATTTTCACATTTTCGTATTTCAAGGATGATGCTTTTGCTCTGTGTAAGCATCATTAGGAAGGGGCCTATTGTCCATGGCGTAGTTGAGGCGGATCCCAGTGTGTGTGTGTGGTGTGGGATGGCATGGCATGGTGGTAAATCTAGTGTAGGGGAGGATTATGGTGCGGATCTCAAGCACAGCATGTATATTGGCAATAAACTGTACATGCTAATACACAACAGTAGTAGACTTCGCATGATCTCAAAACAGATGAATAATACTACACACAATGTTAAAATGTCTCGTCACCTCATTTGACTTTTTTTTCATTTCCCAAGGAAAGTAAAGGTTGCTCAAGGTTGTTTGCTGACGCATTTCACATTTCCGCTGTGGTGTTCAAGCTTTCATCAGAGTTTTCTACTCCACATGCTTATTAGGTCATTTTAGCCAGTTGAGAGGTGTTGCCATGGTAGCTCTGCACTTCTTTGTATGTCACAGTATGTTTTCACTTGAGCAGCCAACACTGAAAACAAATACGTCAGTGTTGACATCAGGTCATTGTTGGAGACACCTATGGAGACACCGATGCTGAATGAATGACAGTCGGTGAACACTTCACTCTTCTGTTTTGCTTGTCGCCAGCAGATCTTGGTGCTAATTCCACTGCAAGTGAATGACAATAAGTCCCATCCCATAGAGTATACTGTTCTTTAGATTAAAATGGTGTATGATGAGGTTCAATATAATTTCAATTCAGGATATAAACTTACATTTCAATGTCAATTTTCAAAAATAAATGACCAAAATTGGAGTTGGAATATCAGTTAATGGGAATTGAACCCAACCAATGTATGGTACCCTTCAGATTCCCCTTTGACTTCTCCGAGTTGTATGTTTATGGTACAGTATGGTTGGCTGACCAGGGCATGATCACTTATCTCACTTACTGGGGGAAATGGACTTTGTTCAAACACAATACTCTGGGTGGCTCGGAAGATTACGCACGCACGCACACACACGCACACACACACACACACTCACATTCATGCACGTATTGAAGTACTGTATGAGCTCGCACATACTTACTTACACATGAACAAATGCATGTGCACGCTTGCAATCAGACACAGTTTACTGTGTGTGGAATGGACAAAATGGAGGCATGTTCCTCCAATTTCCTCTGGGTGTATTGTCTTATTGTCCATTAGTCTACTGTGTCACCAGTTTATTGCCTTGTAAGTGATGGGTCATGGCTGGATTTAACATGGATGGACGGGGAAAGGGAGATTTATACCCATGTACCCATATACCCAATGATTGACCCCTCTCAGAACATTTCTTTGTCATTTGGATAGTCCATCTGTAGATGCTCTACAGACTATCAGTAACATTTCAACTAACTGTCTATTAACCCTAACCCTAACCCAAACTTGAACCCTTATCCTAGCCCTAACCCTAACATTAACCGTAACCCTTATTCTAAACCTAAACTTAACAGTAACCTTAGCAAGCAGATGCTTATCAACAGATAGTTTGTTGATAGTATGACCATCTGTAGAGCATCTACAGACGAATTATCCAGATTATCCAAATAAAGTGTGACCAAGTTATTTTTTTATATCAATGGGATATTACCTGTATAAATCAATAAATAGTGCTGGATCAAAAGCCAATACACACAGACACCACAGTCCTCCAGAGTAGCAGTGTGACTGGCCTATCTCCGGTTACAGAGGCTCATTGATAATCAGACCACGGGGCTGACTGAGTGTGTCTGCAAACACAGAGCTCCTCAGTGGCCTGCCCTGTGCCCCTCGAAGTATACTGCCTGATCTCTGCCGTGGTAGCTCTCTGTGTGCTGTCCCTCTCTCGCTTATCCACATGTAGACACACCTAGGGTTGAGAAATACTGATAGGTTCCATCTGCCTACATAGAACACAATTGGCTATTCAGGAAATTGTAAGTTGTTTACCTATAATGATTGTTGAGAAATGTCAACTTTGTTGCTGGTGATGGACCTAGCTAGACCAGCTTAGTTTTCAGAAAACTAAAACTGCTTATAACATATTATCTGTTATAACACCATTTTTGATATTGAAATTCTAACAACATAAGTGTTTAAAGAAACTTTTTTAGAAAAGTCAAGGAAGGTGGGTGGCATGACTTAAATAATTGCAGACATATATACAAAAGTATGTGGACAACCCATCAAATTAGTGGATTCGGCTATTTCAGCCACACTTGTTGCCGACAGGTGTATAAAATCAAGCATACTGCCTTGCAATCTCCAAAGACAAAGATTGGCAGTACAATGGCCATACTGAATAGCTCAGTGACTTTCAATATGGCACCGTCATAGGATGCCCCCTTTCCAACAAGTCAGTTCGTCAAACTTAAGCCCTGCTAGAGCTGCCCCGGTCAACTCTAAGTGCCGTTATTGTGAACTGTAAACATCTAGGAGCAACAACGGCTCAGCCACAAAGTGGTAGGCCACACAAGCCCACAGAACAGGACCGCAGAGTGCTGAAGCACGTAGCGCGTAAAAACGTCTGTCCTCGGTTGTAACACTACAGAGTTCCAAACTGCCTCTGGAAACAATGTCAACACAATAAGTGTTCGTCGGGAGCGCAATGAAATGGGTTTACATGGCCGAGCAGCCGCACACAAGCCTAAGATCACTAGTCCAGCCAAGCGTCGGCTGGAGTGGAATAAAGGTTGCCGCCATTGGACTCTTGAGCAGTGGAAATGCGTTCTCTGGAGAGATGAATCACGCTTCACCATCTGGCAGTCCGATAGACGAATCTGGGTTTGGCGGATGCCAGGAGAACACTACCTGCCCCAATGCATAGTGCCAACTGTAAAGTTTGCTGGAGGAGGAATAATGGCCTGGGACTGTTTTTCTGGGTTCAGACTAGGCCCCTTAGTTCCAGTGAAGGGAAATCTTAACGCTACAGCATACAATGACATTCTAGACTAGTCTATGCTTCCAAATGTGGGGGCTGTTATAGCAGCAAGCAAAGGGGGGACCAACTCCATATTAATACCCATGATTTTGGAATCAGATGCTCGATGAGCAGGTGTCCACATACCTTTGGTCATATAGTGTATTTCAATTTTAAATTAATTATGCAGTCAAAATGACCGCCTTTGCGCTTCTAGATCTAATGGGAAGAAGAGGGGGGTGAGGTGTGTGTATTTGTGTGTGTGTGTGTGTGTGTGTGTGTGTGTGTGTGTGTGTGTGTGTGTGTGTGTGTGTGTGTGTGTGTGTGTGTGTGTGTGTGTGTGTGTGTGTGTGTGTGTGTGTGTGTGTGTGTGGGCTGCCTGCTAGGGGCTTGGCACAGCGTCTGGTTCAGGTGACACCCTCCCCTGCTGGGAACTGAAATGAGCTTCTACAAAACTTCCAAAGACTTCAGGGAGGTTGAGGGGGGTCTTAGGGGTAGTTGTGGCAGCAAATTAGTGGGTTTCATTTTTTAAACTTTTCTAAACTTTTTCCTAACTGAGCCTCTAAGGTGGATCTGGGACAGTAAGAAGTGATCAGTAGGCACGAAATGCAAAACATAATTTTTGGACAAGTTAGGTAGGTAGTAGCCTACATCTTGCTTTTCAAAATGTTTTCTCCCATTTCATGCCTACTAAACACAACCCTATTTGTTAATTTAACTTACATTTTTTGTGATATGATTGCATCTTATTTGAGGTCAAATTTTCATAAAAAAATGTATTTGACGGGGATCATGCTTTTTTTTGGAGCGGCACGTTTTATATAACGGTCATTATCTTTAAAGAGCTCTCATTCCTTTGGAATGAACGTGAATAAAACACCAGATTTCCCCCCAATGACACAATTGAATAATAACGGTTGAAAATGGCACGTTCAGTATTATTATCGCAAATAAAAGACGAAGGTCCCCAATTAATTCTGTGACGCCTTCAGTCCTGTTTTAGATGATTCAGATGATCCCGTGTGTTCATCATCAAAATAAATTGTAATTGCCAAGAGATAAGAATAATTTCAAGGGTGTGGTCTCCCAAGCGTTTATCTGTGAGTGCAGCTGCCAGCACTAATACCTAAAGTATAAAAGAAAAGGTGACTTCTAATCTAAGACACTTTTTTTTTACCACTGAGTAATTTCTCGACTTGTATGTCTCAATATCACAAAATGTTACTGCTCCCAATATTAAAGTTTCTGTAAAATAGATGTGTATGTTCAAGTATAGAAAGGGGATTGTAATTTGGGCAGCATGGGATTGATACTGGAGTATTTACAGCAGCGCCATCCCATTTCTGACACCAATATAGCTACTTGAGGGAGTGAATCCATGACCCGGAGTCTGCCAGTCTAACACCTTTTAGCTATTACCTGAAAAGGTATGAACCTCTTGGGAAGGTCACTGAAGTTATGGATGGTACAGAACATTATTATGGAAGACAAATGGGAGAATTGTTATTTGTGGAAAATTATGGATCCTAAGAGAGATTCCCCTTTTCTTGCCATGTCTTTCCATTGAATTGTACTCTGTTTCTCTAGAGCTCTCCCCACCACTCAGCATAAGCCATGTGTTGCCTGTTCCCAATCCATCTCTGAAACAAATCACCTCCTGACACCTCACGCTTTCTGTCATACCTGCCAAAAAGAAACAGCTCAGATGAAAGATTACACCGATTCCCTCTTTTCTTTTCTCCTTCATTTGTTCCTCTACTGACCTGGCCCTTGCTAAATCTCCGTTTGGCATTGGGGTTGGTCTCTAAAGAGAGGAACTGAGGTAGCGAGGGTTGTTCTGCAGTAGGGAAGGCATTAGGGGACGCTCCAGTCTGACAGGTATCTATAGATGCCATTGACTTTAAATTAAAGCAACGTGTGAGGTGATCAATCATAAGAGCCGACTCCGGACAACGACTCGGTGTGATGCATTGGCCCCCTCTTCCCCCTTGGCTTTTTTGCGCTTCACCATCAGAACTAAATTACCTCAGCGACCCACACTCCTCTCCTCTCTGTTGCTCTCTCCTCTCCTCTTCCCTTGTGCACTCCAGAAACCTCCCCATTTTGCACTTCACAGAGCAACACAGTTTTTTAATACCTCTTACAAAATGTTGCGGTTTTACTACACAGTGTGCTGGACTACATTATGAACTATTTGTCTAAATTGGGGTTTCTACAGCTCAGCGTTCAACACCATAGTGCCCTCAAAGCTCATCAATAAGCTAAGGACCCTGGGACTAAACACCTCCCTCTGCAACTGGATCCTGGACTTCCTGGCGGGCCTCCCCCCCAGGTGGTAAGGGGAGGTAACAACAAATCCGCCACGCTGATCCTCAACACAGGGGCCCCTCAGGGGTGCGTGCTCAGCCCCCTCCTGTACTCCCTGTTCACTCATGACTGCACGGCCAGGCACGACTCCAACACCATCATTAAATTTGTCGATGACACAACAGTGGTAGGCCTGATCACCGACAACAACGAGACAGCCTATAGGGAGGACGTCAGAGACCTGTCCGTGTGGTGCCAGGACAACAACCTCTCCCTCAACGTGATCAAGACAAAGGAGATGATTGTGGACTACAGGAAAAAAAAGACAGAGCACGCCCCCATTCTCATCGACGGGGCTGCAGTGGAGCAGGTTGAAAGCTTCAAGTTCCTTGGTGTCCACATCACCAACAAACTATTATGGTCCAAGCACACCATGACAGTCGTGAAGCGGGCACGACAAAACCTATTCCCCCTCAGGAGACTGAAAAGATTTGGCATGGGTCCTCAGATCCTCAAAAGGTTCTACAGCTGCACCATCGAGGGCATCCTGACTGGTTGCATCACTGCCTGTTATGGCAACTGCTCGGCGTCCGACCGCTGGGGCCAAGCTTCCTGCTATCCAGGACCTCTATACCAGGCGGTGTCAGAGGAAGGCCCTAAAAATTGTCAAAGACTCCAGCCACCCTAGTCATAGACTGTTCTCTCTGCTACCACACGGCAAGCGGTACCAGAGCGCCAAGTCTAGGTCCAAGAGGCTTCTAAACAGCTTCTACCCCAAAGCCATAAGACTCCTGAACATCTAGTCAAATGGCTACCCAGACTACTCGCATTGCCCTCCCCTCCACATCACTGCCACTCTCTGTTGTCATCTATGCCTACTCACTTTAATTACCTTTGATTTGATTTGAGTTTATTATGTAGTTTCAGTCAGCCATTATGTAGTTTCAGTCAGCCACAAATATATGTTTTATTATATTGTTTCACCTTCTAGCTATGGACTGTATAGACTGTCAAATCACAGGAGGCTGCGGAGGAGAGAACGGAGCAAATGGAATGGCATCAAACACCTGGAAACCATGTGTTTGATGTATTTGATACCATTCGACTAATTCCGTTCCAGTCATTACCACGAACCCGTTCTCCCCATTTAAAGTGCCACCAACTTACTGTGTGTCAAATATGTGATGTAGGTTAGACCTTGGTTACTGTTGCTATGTGTAGTATATTCATCTTTATGGGTGATCCAGTGATTGGAAGTATGTGGCAAAGGTGAAAAAAGACTGTGGCTGACTCTGCACTTTAAGTAAGGGTAAGTGCTGAAAAAGGGCTAAGGTTTCTTGATGGTGGGTACAGACAGTTCTCTCTGTTGGACTTTGGAGGTTGCAGACCGTATACATTTTTAAAAAGTGAGAACTCAGCCGCTTTGTCTGTGTTGGAATGTATGTTGTGCTCTCAACGGAGGTCAACGCATCAGTGTCTCAGCAGTTGACGTGTACACACACACTATTGGATCTAGAATAATCCTGGCAGTGCTACTGCATGGACGTGACAGGAAACTCAGGGGGACAGTCTTTCACCTCTCTCTCGCTCTCTCGCTCTCCTGTCACTCTCTCTCTCCCAACTCTCTCCCCCTTTCCCCTCTCAGTACAGTGCAGGGTAACACTGTTCAATTTCATGCTCCCGTGACCCTCTCACCGCATGAGGTATCATACTGGCACACACTATGTCAGGTTGGTTATGGAGATAAAAAAAGTATTTCAATCACTTCCATGTAGTAGTAGTGGGCTTGGGTTTGGAGATACATATTCCATATGTAAGATATTACAGTATGGAAAATATAAGCCTGAAATAGTTTTGATTAAATGGAATGACTGCACAACCCTATTGGGCCACATATGAAAATAAAACTATGTCAACCAATGGAGGATAAATCTGCCTCTTAGCTTGATTCATAGGCCATCTGCCAGCCGTCAACTGACTGAAATTGCCGGCAGTGGCATCGTAAATGCACGATTGATACGCTGTATAGAAATTGGTCATGGTCGCTTATGAAAAGTATAAACACAGAGACAGTTGACAGCTATTTTATACACAAAGCTTCCACCATTGAAGCTTCTTTTGATGTATGGTAGATCCATGATAGGAATACAACAAAGGGGCAGTGCAGTTAAAAACGTGATTTTCCTTTACCAATAGAACGTTGCCGGGCGTCCCTTTTAGCATATGCATCAGATGCATATCAACCCGTAAGGTGCGCAAACATAAGCACCAACACTTGATAAATATACTAAACAGAAAGATAAACGCAACATGTAAAGTGTTGATCCCATGTTTCATGAGGTGAATAAAATATCCCAGAAATGTTCCATATGCACAAGACCTTATTTCACCTTGAGCTGGGGACAGTAAAAGGCCACTCTAAAATGTCCTGTTTTGTCACACAACACAATGCCACAGATGTCTCAAGTTTTGAGGGAGTGGGCAATTTGCATGCTGACTGCATGAATGTCCACCAGTGCTGTTGCCAGAAAATTGAAAGTTGATTTCTCAACCATAAGTTGCCTCCGATGTCGTTTTAGAAAATGTGTCAGTACGTCCAACTGGCCTCACAACCGCAGACCATGTGTAATCCGGCTTCTTCACCTGCGTGATCGTCTGAGGTGGGGAGGGGGTGCTGAAGAGTATTTCTGTCTGTAATGAAGCCCTTTTGTGGGGAAAAAAAACATTCTGATTGGCTGGGCCTGGCTCCCCAGTGGGTGAGCCTGGCTCCCAAGGCCCACCCATGGTTGCGCCCCTGCCCAGGTGACATGCGAAATCCATAGTTTAGGGTCTAATGAATTTATTTATATTGACTGATTTTCTTATATGAACTGTAAACTCAGTAAAATCTTTGAAATTGTTGCATGTTGCGTTTATTTTTTTGTTCAGTGTAATTCCTAAACTATTGTAAAGGATTAATTGCATGAAAAAATATTTGTGTAAATATGTAAATAAAATAAAAAGTTATTTGTTTAGATAGCGTCAAGAATATATTTGTATGATTCAAAAAAGTCCTAGAAAAATGTAGGCCTATAGCCTATTTGCGTTTCCCTTACAATAAAAACTTTGTTGATTTGATTGGTAAAAGAGTTATAGTAATTAAAAGTCCAGTTAGAAACTAAAAAGATAATAATGTAAGCAGCCAGGTGCGCAGGGGAAAGTATTTGCTGCATTCCTAAAAAAAAAAAAGCACAAGTGAATGAACAATTGTAAAGGATGAATTGCATAAAGAAACATTTGCAGAAATATATTTATGACAATATATAAAAACAGTAATTTGTTGATTGTATCCGACCCTGTATTGTGCCCTTATACCCGTGCCTTAGGCATGAATCAATCTCGTCTTCTCTTTATGCTTTGGGTCCGCAGTCAGAAGACAGCCCCACAAACAAATCGGTTGCACTGCACACAGCCTTCATGGGCCTTGTTTCGTTTGCACCTGCCGACTTGACATTGTCTTCTTTTTCCCAAGGGGAGCTGTGGTGCTTGGGGAAGAGGGAGAGCAGGTCTCATTTGGCTCTGTTCTGGTTTTTATGCGGAGAGGCTCAGGCATCGGAGGCAGAGGCTCGAAGTCAACATCAGAATCAGCATAGATTTCAAGCTCAATATCTGATCCTCCGTCTGACTCCTACTCGTCTAAATTCTGCAGAATTTGCAGTGCTGTCAGTGCATCCATTTGTTTGTTTTGGCTTGCTATTGTGACCTATACACGTTGTATGTTGTACTTATAGTCTGATTTGAATCTCTGAGTGGAGATTATATAGACCACCATTTCTAGCCTTTCATAATAAAGTAATTAGACCTCCCATAACGCCCACAATTCTTCATCGTCATTACACTATTGTTCTAAATTCAATCATCCTCTTCATCATTCAGTTCATTGAAGTCACATGTGTAACAGTACAGCTTCCTTCCCTCTTCTCGCCACTACCTGGGCTCGAACCAGGGACCCTCTGCACCCATCAACAACAGCCACCCTCGAAGCATCGTTACCCATCGCTCCACAAAATGCACCATTATCAGTTTCTATTTGGTTTCTATCTCCCATTCATCCATTGACGACAAAATAGCATATTTTAATTTTAAGTTTCTTTTGTTAACAGTTTATGCTTAGTAACTAGAGCAATGCTGCCGTGCAAGTAGTCATGTGCTGAATTGTGCTGAATGCATGGACAGCTTGGATATATAAGTTAAATTTGGAAGTACAGCTGCACCTCTTGAATTTTGAGAGTTATTTGACAAAGTTAAGTGTCATAGAAACTGCAAAATATGCTCTTTCTGGTACTATATAGAAATCACTCACTTCACCCTCCTTATCATTCAGTTCTGTTGTGAAGGTGCACAATTATTGCCCATTCATCCATTTGTCATTTATTCAGTGAGGAGAGAGAGACACATTAGCGCCTGGCTGGGTACCAATGTCCTACTGCGCATTGTCTTGGCGGGTTAAGTTAGGAATATGTGTGAGAAAAAAACTGGTAAAAGTCTTATTTTTCTGGTAAAAGTAAATATTTTTCTGTTTGTGATTTCAAAATTCTGACAAACGAGCCATGTAAAATACAAACATTTAGGAAAAGTCAGGGAAGGAGGACATAGCTTTTTGGGGGGGGAAGATTTTTTCAAATGAAACACAATACCTTGCTCTTGTTAAAGCTTTTAGAATGTATTAGTTTTTTTAGGTTGATCTTTTTTTATTTGTATTATTATTGGCTGTACAGTCAAGCATTCTCTGGCGGTTCTAGTGTAAAAAAAAGAAGATATATTCACACTATGACGTCAAAATAACATTGAAATTGTGAAAATTATGAAAATAATAATAACAAAATGCCTGGAAATTCAGCCTGCTCAGGTTGGAGTTTTTGACCTACATGACATCACAATCTGATTATTTTGACCAATGACCAGTCATCTTTTATTTGCATTTATACCCTCATACTTTGAAGGGTTAAGTGGGGTAGGCTCTAGAATCGAGACAATCCTATCTGCCAATCAGGGCTGTGTATGTAAATATATTTGTATATATGTAAATGTGTATTGACACACCCACACAATCAGACTGAGCATTTCAAAGGCAAAAGGAGGCTCAGAGAAATAAATTAATAAAATATATTTAGAGTTATTTTCATGAAATAAACACACACAGTGATGAAATAAAATTCAAAAGACTGCATGGGGTCTTTAACACCAGAACCGCTAAAGCAGTCATTTTTACTACTCACTATAGTTTTTAATTGTATTACACATATTTTAAGTCATGCCTCCCTCTTCTCTTGATTTTTCCTAAATAAGTCTATACAGTGCACCCGGAAAGTATTCAGACCCCTTGACTTATTCCACATTTTGTTACATTACAGCCTTATTATAAAATTGATTAAATACAACATTTCCCTCATCAATCTAATCACAATACCCCATAATGACAAAGCAAAAAGCATTTTTTAATTTTTTTGCAAACTGAAACATTACATTTACATAAGTATTCAGACCCTTTACTCAATACTTTGTTGAAGCACCTGGCACATGGCAGCGATTACAGCCTCGAGTCTTCTTGGGTATCACGCTACAAGCTTGGCACACCTGTATTTGGGGAGTTTCTCCCATTCTTCTCTGCAGATCCTCTAAAGCTCAAAGTCACCATTATTAGTCAGTTGTACAACCGAATGCCTTCAACCGAAATGTGTCTTCCGCATTTAACCCAACCCCTCTGAATCAGAGAGGTGCGGGGGGCTGCCTTAATCGACATCCACGTCTTCAGCGCCCGGGGAACAGTGGGTTAACTGCCTTGTTCAGGGGCAGAACGACAGATTTTTTTTCCTTGTCAGCTCAGGGATTCGAACTTGCAACCCTCCAGTTACAAGTCCAGCGTTTTAACCACTAGGCTACCTCCCCATCCAACCCGCTGTGTCAGGTTGGATGGGGAGCGTCGCTGCACAGCTAGTTTCTGGTCTCTCCAGAGATGTTCGATCGGGTTCAAGTCCGAGCTCTGGCTGGGCCACTCAAGGACATTCAGAGACTTGTCCCGTAGCTACTCCTGCGTTGACTTGGCTGTGTGCTTAAAGTCGTTCTCTGGTTGGAAGGTGAACCTTCGCCCCAGTCTGAGGTCCTGAGTGCTCTGGAGCAGGTTTTCATCAAGGATCTCTCTGTACTTTGCTCCATTCATCTTTGCCTCAATCCTGACTAGTTTCCCAGTCCCTGCCATTGAAAAACATCCCCACAGCATGATGCCGCCACCACCATACTTCACTGTAGGGATGGTGCCAGGTGTCCTCCAGACATGATGCTTGGCATTCAGGACAAAGAGTTCAATCTTGGTTTCATCAGACCAGAGTATCTTTTTTCTCATGGTCTGAGAGTCCTTTAGGTGCCTTTTGGCAAACTCCAAAGGGGCTGTCATCTGCCTTTTACTGAGGAGTGCCTTCTGTCCAACCACTTTACCATAAAGGCCTGATTGGTGGAGTGCTGCAGAGATGGTTGTCCTTCTGGAAGGTTCTCCTATCTCCACAGAGGAACTCTGGAGCTCTGTCAGAGTGACCATCTGGTTTTTGGTCACCTCCCTGACCAAGGCCCTTCTCTTCCAATTGCTCAGTTTGGCCGGTCTGCCAGCTCTAGGAAAAGCCTTGGGGGTTCCAAACCTCTTCCATTTAAGAATGATGGAGACCACTGTGTTCTTGGGGAAATGCAATGCTGCAGAAACTTTTGGGTACTCTTTCCCAGATCTGTGCCTCGACACAATCCTGTTTCGGAACTCTACAGACAATTCCTTCGACCTCATGGCTTGGTTTTTGGTCTGACATGCAATGTCAACTGTGGGACCTTATATAGACAGGTGTTTACCTTTCCAAATCATGTGCAATCAATTATATTTACCAGTTGTAGAAACATCTGAAGGATGATCAATGGAAACAGGATGCACCTGGCTCAATTTTGAGTCTCATAGCAAAGGATCTGAATACTTATGCAAATAAGGTATTTCTGTTTTTCATTTTTAATAAAGTTGAAATATATATACATAATGTTTTCGCTTTTACTTTATGGGGTATTGTATGTAGATTGATTAGGAACATAAAAAACTATTTTAGAATAAGGCTGCAATGTAACAACATTTGAAAAAAGGGAAGGAGTTTGAATACTTTCAGAATGCACTGAATAACACACCACCAAACAGAACTGGAGTTATTATAGCCAGTTTTAGGAAGGCATGTCATTTTTCTATGGTCTTCCCCCGTTGCCCCTCCTTCTCCAAACAGTATGGCCTGTTGAAAGACAGTTGAAAATGCAGTGCCCTGCTGATAATGACCCTGACAATTGCCTCGAAACGGAACCTAAACTATACCCAAACAAATGTTACACATATAACAACATATGAAATACATTAAGTAAATTATGATGGGCAGAATGGGTGAGTTGATGATGAAGGGGAAGCGAATGATGCATAATTATGTAATCACCAATTGTGAATGAAGAACAGGGACGACCATTCTATTGTACTGATCCATTCTAATAAGAACCTTATTATGGTATGTACCCTATATTAGTCCACCGAATCAAAGCAGTCTTATCAGTCTACTCTGGCCTACTTGGAGAAGGCTACACAGTGTAAGCGTGCATAATTGAACATGCTGAACGGCTTTTAATATCTGGGAAAATATCCACATTGGGCAGCAGGCACCAGTGTTGGAGAATGTGGTGATGAGGCTTGTGGAACCATATGTTGGCAAGGGGAACAATGTCACCATGGACAATTTTTTCACTTCACTGTCATTGGCAAACATGTTGCTTTCAAAGAAAACAAGTCTGGCCTACACCATGAACAAAGTGATTTGGGATTAACCTACCTCTGTGCAAAATAAGACACCTGCACAGCAGTTGTGGAACAACAGTGTGGAAGAATGACAAGACAACAGACACAATGAAGATAAAACCGGAGACTATTACCTACTACAACCAAACAAAGGTATCTCAAAATCCCACCGCTGTCAGGAAACCTTTGGCGTGGCAGGTAGCCTAGTGGTTAGAGCGTTGGACCAGTAATCGAAAGGTTGCTAGATTGAATCCCAGAGCTGACAAGATAGAAATCTGTCGTTCTGAACAAGGCAGTTAACCCACTGTTCCTAAGCCGTCATTGTAAGTAAGAATTTGTTCTTAGCTGACTTGCCTAGTTAAATAAAATGCAGTTAAATTAAATGCAAAAAAAAGTGTGTCAAGCATGTGAAATTTACAAAAATTGTGTTAACTGTCAGGACAAGGGATGAGAACTCAATTAAATTAATCTAATGTCATTGAGTGAAGATGTATACAAGCTGACAATAATTTACTATTTATGACTGCTGTCATATGTACATATTTAGTTGGGAATTTACATACACCTTAACCAAATAT
This sequence comes from Brachymystax lenok tsinlingensis, assembly GCA_030435695.1. Classification (NCBI taxonomy): domain Eukaryota; kingdom Metazoa; phylum Chordata; class Actinopteri; order Salmoniformes; family Salmonidae; genus Brachymystax; species Brachymystax lenok. Next base: position 6,290,362 of record CM059796.1, on the reverse strand, counting down.
ATTTAAACTCAGGTTTTCACAATTCCTGACATTTAATCAGTTAGGATCACCACTTTATTTCAAGAATGTGGAATGTCAGAATAATAGTAGAGAAAATGATTTATTTCAGCTTTGATTTCTTTCATCACATTCCCAGTGGGTCAGAAGTTTACATACACTCAATTAGTATTTGGTGGAATTGCCTTTAAATTGTTCAACTTGGGTCAAACGTTTTGGGTAGCCTTCCACAAGCTTCCCACAATAAATTGGGTGAATTTTGTCCCATTCCTCTTGACAGAGCTGGTGTAACTGAGTCAGGTTTGTAGGCCTCCTTGATCACACACGCTTTTTCAGTTCTGCCCACAAATGTTCTATTGGATTGAGGTCAGGGCTTTGTGATGGCCACTCCAATACCTTGACTTTGTTGTCCTTAAGCCATTTTGCCACAACTTTGGAAGTATGCTTGGGGTCATTGTCCATTTGGAAGACCCATTTGCGACCAAGCTATAACTTCCTGACTGATGTCTTAAGATGTTGCTTCAATATATCCACATCATTTTCCCTCATCATGATGCCATCTGTTTTGTGAAGTGCACCAGTCCCTCCTGCAGCAAAGCACACCCACAACATGATGCTGCCACCCCCGTGCTTCACGGTTGGGATGGTGTTCTTCTGCTTGCAAGCCTCCCCCTTTTTCCTCCAAACATAACAATGGTCATTATGGCCAAACAGTTCTATTTTTGTTTCATCAGACCAGAGGACATTTCTCCAAAAAGTACGATCTTTGTCATACAGTGCGTAGTCTGTTTTTATGGCGGTTTTGGAGCAGTGGCTTCTTCCTTGCTGAGCGGCCTTTCAGGTTATGTCGATATAGGACTCGTTTTACTGTGGATATCGATACGTTTGTACCGGTTTCCTCCAGCATCTTCACAAGGTCCTTTGCTTCTTTTTCTGGGATTGATTTGCACTTTTCGCACCAAAGTACGTTAATCTCTAGAAGACAGAACACATCTCTTTCCTGAGCGGTATGACGGCTGCGTAGTCCCATGGTGTTTATACTTGCGTACTATTGTTTGTACAGATGAACATGTTACCTTCAGGTGTTTGGAAATTGCTCCCAAGGATGAACCAGACTTCTGGAGGTCTTGATTTCTTTAGATTTTCCCATGATTTCAAGCAAAGAGGCACTGAGTTTGAAGGTAGGTCTTGAATTACATCCACAGGTAAACCTCCAATTGACTCAAATTATGTCAATTAGCCTATCAGAAGCTTCCAAAGCCATTACATACTTTTTTTTGAATTTTCCAAGCTGTTTAAAGGCACAGTCAACTTAGTGTATGTAAACTTCTGACCCATTGGAATTGTGATACATTGAATTATAAGTAAAATAATCTGTCTGTAAACAATTGTTGGAAAATTACTTGTGTCATGCACAATGTAGATGTCCTAACCGACTTGCCAAAACTGTAGTTTGTTGACATTAGATTTGTGGAGTGGTTGAAAAACTAGTTTTAATGACTCCAACCTAAGTGTATGGAATCTTCCGACTTCAACTGTAAATTCATTATAATGCCTTTATTGCTTTTGTGCCGAGTTTCACTTTTTATCAAGGCCACTTGGCCACTTGGTGCTTATAATTGGTGTTTTCTTCATTTGACCGTTCTTTTGACCGTGTGTCTTGGTGCTTTCTGTTTCATAGTTTTAACATAGGCACTCCACAAATAAAATGGATTTAAAAGTTTAATTCTGGCGTTTATTTTCTTTTATATTTTTTAAACAGTAACATAAACCAATGACAATGCTTTTGTGTTATTTTAAATAAAATACAAGTCTGATTCACATTATATAAATTATTTTGCAAAAGAATATATTCAATATATGAATTACACTGTTAGAATGTAGCAGTTAGAATGACTGCTCTTTAGCATGAAGAGGGGTCCATCGAGGCCCAGCGTTTCTAGTGTTAAGACACTGAAAATACAGCCTCTCATGACAAGTATTAGGGCGATTACTCCCCCAAATTAAACTTTCAGACCCAAACAATCTAGTGAGAAGTTTCAATTAATCTCAACTTAAAGCAACAGATTGAGCAGGAGGACACAGATGCCTGTCACTTGGTAATGTGAATTTGCTGGATAAAATAGCTGTGTCAGTGATGGGAAGGTGTAGGGGAAAACATTAAAGAAAAATAGGAAATAGTGCTTTTCCATTCGACATACCTTGTTTTGTATGTTTTCAAACTTGAATGTTTTGATTTTGTTTGACTTGAAAAAGAAAAGGAGAGCCTCACTCTCTAGGAGCTCAGATGCAGTAAAGTTTCGACAGACAAGCTGTCTTCATCAGAGTATAATGACAAACACTGCGGGTCACTAATTTATATACTTTGAAAGGACACACACAGGTGTCTGTAAACATGGCCGGGTGTGGCTTGATTTCATTGGTTGATTTACAGATATATATCACATATAAAAAAGCATGAATGGATAACATACGATCATAGATACAATTTGGTTACATAAGCCAACACACATTTACAATGGATAGCATATACACAATAATCACAAGAATGGCTTCAGATCAAGTCTACGTTGTGACCGAAAGGAGCAAGGGTCTTTAAATTAAAGATTCATGCGGCCTCTCGTTTTAACAATAAATTGTCAAGGTTTTGTTGGACTCCCTGAACAATATTCAGAGATGATTTGCAACGTGGCAAGCAAATATCTTCACTTTTCTGAGGAAAGTAGAACACTTCAATATACACACGTATTCATGTGCACACTCGCACACAAGGGCACGGGCGCACGCACGCACACAAACACACACACTTTAGATATATTTTGTCACGCCCTGACCTGTAGGAGCCTGTTTATGTCTCTTTTTGGTTTGGTCAGGGTGTGATTTGGGGTGGGCATTCTATGTTCTAGTTTTTGTATTTCTTTGTTGTTGGCCGGGTAGGGCTCTCAATCAGGGACAGCTGTCCATCGTTGTCTCTGATTGGGAGCCATACTTTGGTAGCCCTTTTTTTTTCTTCCTTTCCTTGTGGGAAGTTGACTCTGCTATTGTGTATGTGCTGTTGGTGTGACACCTATTGAGCTTCGTTTTTTGTTTTGAGTGAGTTGACTAATAAACATGTTTAACTCAACCTGGCACGCTGCGCCTTGGTCCGTCGCTGAAGATCGTGACATATTTGTCCAAATGACTTCTGAGGTGAAACTACAAAGGACACATGCTAGGTCTGCAGCCAGTTATTGTGAAGAAAAGGTTAGATGTCACAACAGAAAGAAGGCAGTAGCGAGATAATCTTGTTCCCAGATTGTAGTGTCTGCCCAAATGCGTAAAGAGTCTGGTGGACCAACACGTCAAACTTGATCTTTGCATCACAGTGCTAGAGGCGTCACTACAGACCCGGGTTCAATCCCGGGAGACCCATGAGGCCGCGCACAATTGGCCCTGCGTCTTCCGGTTTAGGCGAGGGTTTGGCCGCTGACCACGCTGACTTCTGTCGCCAGCTGTACAGTGTTTCCCACGACACATTGATGCGGCTAGCTTCCGGGTTAAGCAGTGTGTCAAGAAGCAGTGCGGCTTGGCAGGGTTGTGTTTCTGGAGGAAACATGGCTCTCGACCTTCGCCTCTCCCGATTCCTTACGCGAGTTGCAGCGATGGGACGAGACTGTAACTACCAATTGCGGAGAAGAGGGGGTAAAAAGTAAAAAAAAAAAAAAAAAACTTTGTTAGCCTATACAGAGTGAGAAAGGTCTTTGTTAGCCTATACAGAGTGAGAAAGGTCTTTGTTAGCCTATACAGAGTGAGAAAGACCGGGAGAAACTCCCGGCGCATAGGCGTTGGCTTAATTGCTTAATCTAACGACCAATCATCTTCTCCCACAACAACGTCCCCCTAACCCTCCCCACGCCTCGCAGTTGTGTGATTTGCTCAAATTACATGGTGACAAATACGTCTCAGTAGGTCACTCCAATAGAATTCTATCGTCACTCCCATTTAATGCCAACTTTGCATCGTTGGTATCCTAGCTTTGCTTTATATGTGCTGTGCGCAATAGCCTGGGGACAAGGTTAGCGGCGAGGCAACAGTGCTTGCTGACGAGGTTCTTTTAATTCTAAAGAAAATGATTCCACGGTTACTGTAACAATCAAAACCATCATCATTGTCATCATCAAATTTACTATAATCACCAACATCCCCATCGCTCTTCAGATAGCAGCAACATCAGCCTAGTAGAATTCTTAACAGCCCCCCCTCCATCTAGTCTAATACAGATCGTTTTTCCTTAGATTTGATTTAGCACTCTTGTGGACACAGTGCACTTTCCCTTTGTCCCAGTCTACAGACAGACACACTTTGCCTAGCTGGATACAGACACAGTTTTGTGTTCCAGCATCCAGCCATGCAGCTCACTCAACAAAAAACAATTGAATGGCCCACTGTCTGGAGGAGAAGGATCGGAGGATAGCAGAACTAGCGCCATCAAAGTCATTTCAAAGAAATTACTTTTTCAATTTTGACCCTTCTCCTTTGTTGTTGTACCCTTTCCCTGTCTTTATTCTCTATCCTGATTGTTTGTTTTATTTATCACATTCCCCTGCAAGCGCAACACTCCACTGAATTAATGATGTCTTTAATTGGTGCCATATACAACTATATTGAGTAAAAAATATCTTAAATGCACAATATATCTCTACAGGGACAAAGTGTCCTCCTAGGAACGTTATGTTATAACCAAAGAGATAATACAAAAAAAAAGCATTTAGATTAAAGGGAGCAATTTCCATCCACATCGGTCCTAGCTGTCCCGGAGCATTAGCGAGCTGAATGGTTATTTAGTTATTTAATGTGTTCAACATTTAAACACAGTATGTCCCAACTTTGGGATTCCCAGTGCTCACTGTTCACTATGTGCTTATATATGGGGAGTTGTATGTCTATTAAAGATGCACTCTGGGATCTTAAGCACAACGAAATTGTGACATATTGCACAAATTGGGTGACATACTACATACTTGATGATGTGGTACAAACAAAAAAAACAGGGACCCGTTTTGAGTCATGAGCACCACTTTCAAAACTACTGGCTGAAATTATACAAAAGTTTGAGAGTGCATCTTTAAATTCATCATTTTCTTTACCAATATAGGCCATCAACTATGGAAATGGCTTTGTATCTGTATTGGAATAACAAACATGCATGGCAATGAAGCTGTGAATGGGAGTGATTGGTATAGAATTGCCAGCATGCCAGCATGCCAGTAGATCATGATCTTAGAACCAGTTTTGCTGAAAATGTTTTCACAGTGACTTCAGAGCTTATGATGAAGGCCTTTAGAATAATGCAAAACATATCCTTGACACTATCTCAGTTGATGAGCGGGAAACAAACAATGCCATTCAACCTGCACAGCCGGCCCATCGAAACTACACCTAAACTGCAGTACCAGTCAAAAGTTTGGACACACCTACTCATTCAAGGGTTTTTCTTTATTTTTACTATTTTCTACATTGTATAATAATAGTGAAGACATAAAAACTATGAAATAACACATATGGAATCATGTAGTAACCAAAAAAGTTTAAAACAAATCAAAATATATTTTAGATTTTAGATTCTTCTAAAGTAGCCACCCTTTGCCTTGATGACAGCTTTGCACACTCTTGGCATTCTCTCAATCAGTTTCACCTGGAATGCTTTTCCAACAGTCTTGAAGTAGTTCCCAAAAATGCTGAGCACTTGTTGGCTGCTTTTCCTTCACTGTCCAACTCATCCCAAACAATCTCAATTGAGTTGAGGTCGGGTGATTGTGGAGGCCAAGTCATCTGATGCAGCACTCCATCACTCTTCTTCTTGGTCAAATGGCCCTTACACAGCGTGGAGGTGTGATTTGGGTCATTGTCCTGTTGAAAAAGAAATCATAGTCCCACTAAGCGCAAACCACATGGGATGGCGTATCGCTGCAGAATGCTGTGGTAGCCATGCTGGTTAAGTACTATGCCTTGAATTCTAAATAAATCACAGACAGTGTCACCAGCAAAGCACCCCCACACCATCACACCTTCTCTTCCATGCTTCACGGTGGGAACTACACACGTGGAGATCATCCGTTCACATACTCTGCATCTCACAAAGACACAGCGGTTGGAACTGACCTCGTCAGACCAAAGGACAGATTTCCACCAGTCTAATGTCCATTGCTCGTGTGTCTTGGCCCAAGCAAGTCTCTCCTTATTGGTGTCCTTTAGTACTGATTTCTTTGCAGCAATTTGACCATGAAGGCCTGATTCACGCAGTCTCCTCTGAACAGTTGATGTTGAGATGTGTCTGTTACTTGAACTCTGTGAAGCATTTGGGCTGCAATTTCTGAGGCTGGTAACTCTAATGAACTTATCCTCTGCAGCAGAAGTAACTCTAGGTCTTCCTTTCCTGTGGTGGTCCTAATGAGAGCCAGTTTTATCATAGAGCTTGATAGTTTTTACGACGGCACTTGAAGAAACTTTCAAAGTTCTTGAAATGTTCCATAATGACCGACTTTCATGTCTTAAAGTAATGATGGACTGTCATTTATCTTTGCTTATTTGAGCTGTTCTTTCCATAATATGGACTTAGTCTTTTACCAAATAGTGCTATCTTCTGTATACCACCCCAAGTGATTGGCTCAAACGCATTAAGAAGAAAGAAATTCCACCAATTAACTTTTATCAAGGCACACCTGTTAATTGACATGTATTCCAGGGGACTACCTCATGAAGCTGGTTGAGAGAATGCCAAGGGTGTGCAAAGCTGTCATCAAGGCAAAGGATGGCTACTTTGAAGAATCTCAAATATAAAATGCATTTTGATTTGTTTAACACTTTTATGGTTACTACATGATTCCGTTAGGTTCTAATTATTAGAGTAAGAACTCTACTGACACGACAAAGACATATTCACACAAGCACTGATATTTAACCCATTCTCCTATGCTGAGTCTCCTCCTACACATCTGAACAGCCAATGTGTTTCTGTTGCTAGACATCTGACCTGACCTCTGCCCCATAAGTGCTCCCTCCTCCCCAACTCATGTCTGTCATGGTGACTGGTACCAGACTGTGTCTCTTCTCCTCCCAGAGGATCCCTCCCATAGGATCCCTGATGGCTAACAACAACATATCCTGACAAAATGTAAACGTTATACATTACCCTCTCTCCCTCAGTGACATGAATAAGTATATACCATATTCTCAGAACCCAACATCGCTAAACATTGTGGCTTTATTGCTAGGCAGGAAACTAAGTGATACGGGCCATACACTTTTCTTTCTCCCTTAACGTGACCTGACCTGCCGCGACGCCCTTCATCACTAATCCATGGCTCTCTCCCCTTATCAACGCCTGCCACATGTGATCGCTTTCCCTACACTCAGTACATTCCAAGCTTAATTGCACCCACCATATACTGTACCTTCCCCCTACAGATAACCTTTAACCTCTGGTGTAGCCTCTCGGCTATGACACCCCTCAGGTCTCTATTATAACTAATGATTAATAACATTTCATGTTCAGAAATCCAAACCCATCAATTCCATATGTGTTATTTCATAGTTTTGATGTCTTCACTATTTTTCTACAATGTAAAAACCTTGAATGAGTAGGTGTGTCCAAACATTTGACCGGCACTATACACTGGACACAAACTGAGAACCTCCTACAGATGCCGCATCTTAATTTGATCATCCTGTTGTTGCAGGAATTTTGCAAACATAGTTTTTTCGAGAATTATAAAGGCTTCTAAAGTTCCACTTTGAAATTGATCAACCAATACAAAACATTTCCATTAAATATAATCCACATAACAATTCACATTTCCTGTTGCTGCAGGATTATTTTCCTGCTGTGTGAAACTGACTCAGATTATGATTCGGCATCTGTATAGTATGGTGGGTAATGATTGAGCTACTCGAAAGGCTTGAGTCTTCCTACTCTGCTATGGCAGAATGAGATGACTGATGAAGACAGTGGAAGGCCGTGGAAATCAGCTGTGTGACCCTGCTTGGTCTGTTACTGTCATTACGTCTCATTGTGCCACTCTTATAAATATCACACACACACACACTGTGTGATTGCCGTGGCACAGGAGGTTCGTAATTATATCACTATAGCTGCAATTATGTACCCCATCGTTGTTATTCTGCACTAAACGGTTGCATGCTCACACACACATTCATACGCACACGCACGCACGCACACACACACACGCACACACACACACACACACACACACACACACACACACACACACACACACACACACACACACACACACACACACACACACACACACAGGATAAGTGTAGGTGGTTGCGGCTGAGGTTGCTTATTATGTGTTGACAACTAAACAGCGAGAATAAGTCTCTTGAGTAATTATGATGTTAACTGTCTTTAATGCATGTTGTTTAGCATGCTGTGGTTGTTGTAGTAGAAAGTGTAAACTGCTTATTCTTATCACTGCTTTCCTTCCTTCCTACCGTTGTAATTGAACTGCTGTCTGGCTGACCCAGCTCTTTGATTAATCGTGACTTTTACAGAGTTAATTGAGGCGGGAGGGCAGGACAGGGGCCATTACTTAGGAGGTGTCAAGGTGGGAGGATGGAGGGGGGGGGGGTATACGGCACTGCATCTCAGTGCTAGAGGCATCACTACAGACCCTGGTTCGATTTCAGGCTGTATCACCACCAGCCATGATTGGAGTACCATAGGGCGGCGCACAATTGGCCCAGCGTCGTCCGGGTTAGGGTAGTGTCACGTCTGCTCCCTCTTCCCCCCTGGAGCTCATCATCTGTTTATTTCATTCCCTATATTTGTCAGTTCCCCAGCTCTGTTCCCCGCTTCTGCATTAATTTGTTTCCCATGTTTTTTGACGCTGTTCCTGTCTCGTGCCATGTCCGTTATTTATTCAATGTTTGACTCCCCGTAACTGCTTCGTCTCTCCAGCGTCATTCCATGTTACAGGTAGACCGTTTTTTTTTTATACATCTAACTAGGATGTTTGGTGCAGTATTCCCCCATGAAAAAATATGCAAGAAAAGGAGTCGTCTCCCGTTGAATGAAAACAAAGACTTTACTGAAGAATCCCTACTGTTGACCAATCACCGACAAAAGGGCGTAGACTTCGGCTACCGACTTTGGATATTGACTTCGGCTTTCCTCAAGAAAACATTTTGTGTGCCCGAACAACCAAAAAAAAAAACTTACCGAAGTCCAAAATGAACAAAAACATCACAAAATGTCGTCATAATATATGCACAAAGTCTTCCCAACTGTTTCAGCTGGGAAGCATGCGGACACCTTTATGGATAAATTATGTGAGTCACTCTCACAGGGGTCTGGGTTTCTTTCCATCTCTCTCTCTCTATCTCTCTATCTGTATATGTGTTTCTATTTCTTTCCTTTGATTTCTCATGTCCCTCTATCCCCACAATTATTCTTTCTCTCATTTCCGCTCTAGTCTCTCTTTTTTTCTCTTGCTCACCCGCTTTCCATCTGCCCTCACTCTTTCTTTATCTTAACCTCACTATCTCTCTCTCCTCCTCTCTCATCAGACACAGAAAGAGAGAAAGATGGAGAGAGAGGAAAAAGAGAGAAGGAAAGAGAAAACGAAAGAAAGAACCAAACACCATCCCTATCCTCTCAAATGAGTACCTAGTTATCGTGTCCCACATTTGGCTTTCTCTCACTCTGCTTCACACCCATGTTTGATTCTGTCACCAATGACACTCGACAGCTGCTGTTCCTCAGGAGGTGACATACTGTACGTTCAACAGCCAGCCACCCAGGAGAGAGAAATCTAGGGGATTCTTAATAACCCCCTCTTTGATTTACACATTTACAAACACTGCTTTAATCATATAATTTATCTTAGTGGCAGACATATTATTATCAGACGTGTTGCATCATCGTTCAGTGTCTCCCCATCTTGCTTTGCCATTTACAGAGTTAATGCCATCATCTAGATTTAACAGAGCGTCGGCCCGATAGTGATGTCATGTAGCGCAATGCTATTGAGACAGTATGCATGGGATTTGACAAGCTGTTGACAACAGCTAGTTGCGCTATTCCTAGTCTCTGTCGGCTACTGTTGCCGTAGCGAAGTCAGTTTGATTGTCAAAGTAGCTAGTAGAGACGGGACAAGCTGTTTGACTGTGTGAGTCTCTGTGAAAGCTAGCTGATGAAAGTAATTAGAAGAGCACGTGTGAGTGTTTGTATTTCCTAAATCTCTCTCCCTGCTGATCGTCCCCAGCAGGACCTGTAGCCCAATATCAAATACCTTCTGTTTCCCTCTCTTCTACTCCTCTGTTATTCTTCATAGTTTAGATTATGTACAGAATTCACTTGTTTTTCTGACCTCTCGTTCCGTTTAGCCCACAAGGGGCCCTTAACGTTTGACTTTTTGGCGACCCCTCAGAGGCGTTGGAAGCAGACGCGGGTCACTGATTGTAATATCAAACAAGGCCGCTCTGCTCCACCTGGCTCGACTCTGTGGCTCTAGATCTGCCCATGAAAGCACAAACACATTCTGACTGAAATGCTTTTATATTCACCTCACTTGCATTAAAATGGATTTAATTAAGGCCCTTGTTCAAGAAGGGGACTGGTTGGTTTATCTATTCTGCCTGTATTACAAAACAAACACTTCACCTTTGTATTTATACCTCAGACTTCTGCAACGTCTGGCATAACGAGGAAGGAAAAGAGGCCCTTTGATATTTCTGTTTCAATTCTACTCCTGAGTGGAGAGGGTTTGTTCTGCAGGAGGTCTCAACCTCCGCCATGTTCAGACTGTCTCAAGTGCTTGGCTGTGCCCTAAATGACACCCTATTCCCTATGTATTGCATTACTTTTGACCATGTGCAGCCCAATAAGGTCCCTGGGTACTATTTGGGACACAGCCTGGTCTAGATAAGATGTTAGCGTTACATTGTGGAGAGAACATTTTAATTTCATATGGCTGGGTATTAAAGGTCCAATGCAGACGTTTTTATCACAATATCAAATCACTTCTGGGTAACAGTTAAGTACCTTACCCTGGTTGTTTTCAATTAACAACTGTCTGGGAGTGGTCTGAATGAGGAGGGGGAAACTGAAAACTAGCTGTTATTGGCAGAAGGGTTTGGAACTCTCTCTCTCTACCAGGCAGGCCAAAACTCCATCCCACCAAAGCAGGCCGAAATTTCAAGCAGTCTCTTGAAACAGCTCTTACACTAAAAAGGGCATTATCATCATTTTGACAATTTCACAGTATTATTAAAATCGCATTTTTGTCTGCACTGAGCCTTTAAGGCATAGACGGTGGGCAAGCTTATAATGTTTGAGGAGAGGCAGGTAGACTGGTCTAGGTTAATAATAACATGGTGGGTGGGAAAGGAGCCACGGCTGCAGACAGACAGACAGACAGGGAGACAGGCAGACAGTGATGGTTGGCTATCTGATTAGCTCTGAATTCACAGATCAGAGGCCATTAACTGCTGTACAGACCACCTCTCATTAGACCAGACACACCACTGAATGCCCCTGCAGGCCTTGCTGGTATATTAAAGCGCCACAGGTAAGAAAGCCATGCTGGACATAAACATGTTATACCGCAGTTCAACATAGTAAACAAATACCGTAATGCCTTTAATTGCCAAATCTTTGTCATGTCACTGCTCGGCGTCCCCATCCACCACTAGTAGCATGGGACACCATTGCTTGACAGTTTAATATTTTTTTTCTAGATTTGGTAAATCTAACAATTTAGGGAAGTCTATTTTGACTTGCGTCTGAGGATGTATAGCGTGTTCTATGTTTTCTGAGAAAAACCTAATTGAACCTCTCTTTTATGCAGAGTTGGGATTTTGGAATTGATTCCCATTCAACTCATGAGTTGAAATTCAAATTGAATTGGCTACAGCCAACAGCATGTAACATTTGAATTTGAGTGACAGGAAGTAGAATTTAATTCAGTGCAATTCAAAGAAATTCCACTCAGTCAAAGAACATGAGAGTTTCATTGAATCTGACAGGTCACACTTCCAGATACCAAAGAATATATCACTTTCTCTGGAAACAATCTTCACTTCAGTCACCTGTTTTCATCCTGTACAATAGATTAACTTTTAGCTAAAATAACTAAATCTCTGCTTTTTTTGTTCAGTGCTCCAACTCGAATTAGTCCTTTTGGAAGTTTTTCTTGGGTTGTCCTTCTAAAGTTCATATACTGTACTCTTAACCTTATTGCTTAGAATAACCAATTATACTTCCACCAACCATTTAATTTGTTTGGCTTCTTTTTGAAGGCATCGGGGTCAATTTGAGGGTAAAACTAATGCATTCTGAGAAATCCCCATGTTGACATTGATTTGTGATTAATGATGTATAATAACTTAGAATATTCGTATGCATGTTTTCTTTTCCTTGATCATTTGTTTTAAGAGTTTGTCCAGAAAATCTGTTGATTTAACAGTATTTTATTTGCATGTATATAACGACATGTTTGATGTTTTATGTGCAAGGCGTATAGACTACACCTAATATGACACAGAAGAGGCATACACATTTCATTGACTTTCACTGAATTTAATTTTGTTTCCTTTAATTAAAATTCGATTTAATTGCAAAATTCCATTGAAATTCAAGAATTTAATTCGAATTTATGAGGCATTCTCAATAAAATTTTGAATTGAGCCTAGTGGTTAGAGCATTGGACTAGTAACCGCAAGGTTGCAAGTTCAATTCCCCGAGCTGACAAGGTACGAATCTGTCGTTCTGCCCCCGAACAGGCAGTTAACCCACTGTTCCTAGGTCATCATTGAAAAAAAGAATTTGTTCTTAACTGACTTGCCTAGTAAAATAAAGGTAATCTTTTTTTTTTTTAAACCCTGCCCTTAGGTTAAAAAACACTACGGCCCCTCAATGTCATATTTTTTATTTACTCACCGAAAATAATAATTTGATCATTATCTGCTCTGCACTCAAATTAAAGAATTGCAGCAAACGGTGGTTAAAAATAACCTGTGCCTTTGCCTCCTTAGCTGACTCTAAGCCCAAACACTGTACAAATACATGCACGGATGTAAATCTCAGTAAACTCATACATCATAGGGAGTAAAATATCACACCGCGCAGTGAAATTTGGCTAATGTGAAGTCGCCGATGCAACTCTGTGGCTTTGACTCTCCTTGTCTCAAATCCAACTTCTCCATCCTCCCACTCTCTACTATGTCTCCATCCCTCCTTTGTCGCTCTCTCTGTTCTACCTATCTCCCTCTTACTCTTTTCCCCACTCTCTCTAATGCTCTCTCTAACACCCCTCTTCCGATCTCTTCCCCATTCTCTCTCCCTCCATCTCTCCTTCCCCTATAAAAATGCAGCGAGTGATTCACTGGAGTGTAAAGTACAATTGCCCGGCGTGGGATTTCAAAGCAGAAAATAGAGTGAGAGTTGGGCAGATGAGACCAACTGAGTAAAGAGTTGGGCAGATGAGTCCAAGCGACTAAACAAATTTCTCTGCAGGGTCATGGAGTTGTGAGAGGGCCTGTTTAGTGTGCCCGAGCGCACGTGCGTTTGTGTGATCAGTTCATGGGACTACAGCTCTGTGTCATCCAATTGCACCTTTCTTTTGTTGATGTTTTTCCTCTCAGTACTACATATTAAAGTGTAACTGACAGCTGCTTTGCAGATATGAAACAAACAGACAATCATAATATAATATCAATCAAAAATAGACAATTCCCAGTTTAAAAATAGGTTATATTTGACAAAAAATTCCATGACGTACACTAAGGCGTTTTTGGCCTGCAGTTCAATGCATGATTAATATAATTCACCAATACATTTCCTGTCAGTCCAACAAATATTGCTATCAGGTTGTAAATCACAGCTGGCCTGGTACATTGTTTGCTGCCTCCACCCATTCGGGATGCAATACAATCAAACTAGCAAGGGCAATGATCACAAGTCAGTCATAACATGGCTAATAGGCTAGCGTATCTATTCATGTAGCTATTTATTTAGCGAGGTAAAAACACGGAGCCTAATGTTAGCTAATAATATTAGCAAGCCAAAAACACAGAGTCTAACGTTAGCTAGCTAGTGAAGCCTAACATTAGCTAGCTAGTGAAGCCTAATATTAGCTAGCTAGTGGAGCCTAACGTTAGCTAGCTAGCTTAGTTGCTGCTGGAAGGATGTCATGTCATTGGAGGAGTGAGTGAGTGACCGACTTTTTCCCCTCAATGTTTTTCGGTGGCTACAGCTAGAGATGCAGGTGTCATTTGGTTAGCTAGTAAGAAATGTGAATCGATTTGCTAGCTAGCTAGCTATGCTGAACTTGAACGACTGTTACCCAATTAGCATATCTCTTGCGTTCGTAAATTCACTCTAGCTATCTTTTTCGATTTCAGAGCACTCTCATATGAGTGAGCCAGAGCGCATAATAAGTGATGAATTTACGAACGCGCAACACCCACTGAATATGACCGTGTCAGTAAACGTCAGCAAAAAAATGTAATCAAATTGTTGCCAGCAGCACAGTTACAGTCACCAACTCTCTAAATAACATGTAAACAGCCTAACCAGCTCTGCTAGGGTGAGTAAAATGGTCAGAGTAAGGTGTTCTCATTTGTGTCTGGAAGTAGCTAGCAAGCTAGCCAACTTTAGCCAGTTAGCTTGGGTGCTTAACTGACTTCCATTATGAGGAATGCTCGGATCAACCCTACTCGGCCAGAGCATCCAGTGTCAATAGTGCAGTATGCGCTCTGAACGCTCGGAGAGTGAAACACTCTGAATTTATGAACAGACAATCTGACAACGCTCTGAATTTACGAACGACCCAGATCGCACTCGGACACACTGGAGGCAATTTACTAACGCACCTTTAGAGGTCAATCAAATGTATTTGGTGTCAATCAAATGGTTGGGCAAGCAAGTTTCCATTCAGTTGTCAAAACGTGGGTTGGGACAATCATGCATTGGCAGGCAAGCTGCAGAAGGACGAGCAGGCTACTATTCCCCATCGTTTATCAGTGCAATTTTGACGGCCAACTAGCTGACAATTTTGAGAGGGTTTTTTGTTCATTTCGCTCTGGCTAGCATTAGTTGTTGATCTTGTTGTTGTTGATGTGCATAACCGAGGAGGAGATAGCATACCTTTTCATGTTTGTTTGTTTGATCATTAGGACTGTAAGTTCCCAAATGTAAGAGGACTCTCGTGGAATTTACATATTTTCAGAAATCCATTCAGGTGTATTTTGTGGCTTTTGGTGAATGTGTTCTAATTATCTAAAGTCACATTGTTGCTACTGCCTGTAAACACACAGTCCAGTTCAAAGTGAATGATGGCAGGCCAGTGTGGCTTATTTGCATAAAGGCCCACTGTAGCTCTGATTGGCTATGGAGCACCGGTCTGCTTAGAGGCGACAGAGGTTTTTATTAGGTTTTATTTACTGCAGTGTCTATTAATTGGCCAAACGCAAAGCCACTTTCCCACTCTATATTGCTATAGAATTACTCTACATCATTCCTAAACATTCTATGACTTTATAAAAACGTGAAAATGACCATATGTAAGTGCTCGGTTGTCAGAAAATGTAAAAAAAAAAAAGATTTGAATAAGATTTCATGTTGCTAAAATGCTCTCAGATCCACTTTAAATATTAAATCATTGTTTTATTACCCATGTGATTTGAATGTTTTGACACACAAACTTAAATACAATAAAATAAGCCTATATGACCTCCAAAATAAATAGTTTCGAACCATTGATTGCGTATTCAGCCTCACAGCCTCACAGATCCCAAGGCTCTCTTCCTCTTCTTCTTCTACAGAGAAACCAACCAACCAATATATTAAACATTAATCATGTTTACAGCCCAACGGATGCATATAGAAGCTATTCCGTCAGACCTTTGGTGTTACAGAATCAGGATGATTCAGAGAAGGATATCTAGAGAGTGAGACAGAGCGAGAGAGACAGAGAGAGGAAGACCTCCTGTAATGAGTATGTTTTAAGCTTTTACTGCAGTGGTCTAAATCAGGGTCACACAGAGTGATTATTGATAGTCTTAAACAAATCTACATTGAAACAAAAGTATACAGTTCACTCACATGATTATAGGCGTAAAAAAGACGCCTGTACCATGTCAGATATAGAGTTGAAATGTATTCAGTCTTGAGTTTGCATCCCAGTATTACACTTTATATATATCACAGAAGACTGAAAAATATATATTTTTTAAACGTTTGACAACGGATTTTCAGCATTTAAAAAATAATTATGTTTAGGGGGTGCTGAAGAGTATTTCTGTCTGTAATAAAGCCCTTTTGTGGGGAAAAACTAATTCTGATTGGCTGGGGCTGGCTCCCCAGTGGGTGGCCCTATGCCCTCCCATGGCTGTGCCCCTGCCCAGTCATTTGAAATCCATAAATTAGGGCCTAAGGAATTTATTTCAATTGACTGATTTCCTTCTATGAACTGTTACTCTGTAAAATCTTTAAAATTGTTGCATGATGCGTTTATATTTATATTCATTATAGCTTATACAATGTACAGTCAGGCAACCTGGGCATTCCGTATTATTCTGTATGTAAATCCGACACACTCCATTTAGTATGATATGTTACGTTTCATATGGTTACATAAGACAGATAGATTTTTACCTTAAGAAACAAAGGTTGCAAGTTCGGATATCATCACGGACAACTTTAGCATATTAGCAACTTCTCAACTACGTACTACTTTTTAGAATAGAATAGAATAAAAACTGCATTATACTGCTGGTCAGGTGTATTTATTTGAAGGATCGGTATGATGTGCAATTAATAGATTGTTTTAATGTGCAACTAATATAGTTGATTTTTAAGGTTAGGGAGAAGTGCAGTGAATAGTGACACTTTTTAGGATGTCAATATAAATGAATGTATTTATGGTTGTTTGTAATTCTGTCTTGCCTTTTAATCATTATATGTGTTATTGTTTTTACCATCGAGGACCACTTTGGAAATAAGCATTTTAATTAATACTTTCAAGTGATATCCTCTGGGTACATTTTGTTGTATGTCTGTTACTCAAAATGAATTCAATTGAAATGTCCATCCAGGAAGGACATTTTTCTTTGGCATCACCTTCTATTAAAAGGATCACATACACATACATTCTCACATCATACACATTTAAACCAGTCAGTCACCATCATGTTGCATATACTAAAAACATAGAGGACATTAATACATTCACTCACAACCGATTGCTGTCCCAACTGCACTGGATAGATACAGTTGAAGTCGGAAGTTTACATACACCTTAGCCAAATATATTTCAACTCAGTTTTTCACAATTCCTGACATTTAATCCTAGTAAAAATTCCATGTCTTAGGTCAGTCAGGATCACCACATCATTTTAAGAATGTAAAATGTCAGAATAATAGTAGAGAGAATGATTTATTTCAGATCATCACATTCCCAGTGGGTCAGAAGTTTACATACACTCAATTAGTATTTGGTAGCATTGCCTTTAAATTGTTTAACTTGGGACAAACGTTTTGGGTAGCCTTCCACAAGCTTCCCACAATAAGTTGGGTGAATTTTGGCCCATTCCTCCTGACAGAGCTGGTGTAACTGAGTCAGGTTTGTAGGCCTCCTTGCTCACACACGCTTTTTCAGTTCTGCCCACAAATGTTCTATAGGATTGAGGTCAGGGCTTTGTGATGGCCACTCGTATACCTTGACTTTGTTGTCCTTAAGCCACAACTTCGAAGTATGCTTGGGGTCATTGATCATTTGGAAGACCCATTTGCGACCTAGCTTTAACTTCCTGACTGATGTCTTGAGATGTTGATTCAATATATCCACATCATTTTCCTTCCTCATGATGCTATCTAGTTTGTGAAGTGCACCAGTCCCTCCTGCAGCAAAGCACCCCCACAACATGATGCTTCCACCCCCGTGCTTCACGGTTGGGATGGTGTTCTTCGGCTTGCAAGCCTCCCCCTTTTTCCTCCAAACATAATGATGGTCATTATGGCCAAACATTTCTATTTTTGTTTCATCAGACCAGAGGACATTTCTCCAAAAAGTAAGATCTTTCTCCCCATGTGCAGTTGCAAACCATAGACTGGGTTTTTTATGGCGGTTTTGGAGCAGTGGCTTCTTCCTTGCTGAGCGGCCTTTCAGGTTATGTCGATATAGAACTCATTTTACTGTGGATATAGATACTTTTGTATCTGTTTCCTCCAGCATCTTCACAAGGTCCTTTGCTGTTGGGGCTGATTTTCACTTTTCGCACCAAAGTATGTTCATCTCTAGGAGACAGAACGTGTCTCCTTTCTGAGCGGCATGACGGCTGCGTGGTCCCATGGTGTTTATACTTGCGTACTATTTTGTACAGATGAACGTGGTACCTTCAGCCATTTGGAAATTGCTCCCAAGGATGAACCAGACTTGTGGAGGTCTACAATTTATTTTATGAGGTCTTGGCTGATTTCTTTTGATTTTCCCGTTTTGTCAAGTAAGGAGGCACTGAGTTTGAAGGTAGGCCTTGAAATACATCCACAGGTACACCTCCAATTGACTCAAATGATGTCAATTAGCCTATCAGAAGCTTCTAAAGCCATGACATCATTTTCTGGAATTTTCCAAGCTGTGTAAAGGCACAGTCAACTTAGTGTATGTAAACTTCTGACCAACTGGAATTGTGATACAATGAATTATATGTGAAAGAATCTGTATGGAAACAATTGTTGGAAACAGTACTTGTGTCATGCTCAAAGTAGATGTCCTAACCGACTTGCCAAAACGATAGTATGTTAACAAGAAATTTGTGGAGTGGTTGAAAAAACGTTTTAATGACTCCAACCTAAGTGTATGTAAACTTCCGACTTCAACTGTAAGTACATATACTGATACAGTGTACTTTGCATTTAGTAGTTCAACAAGGAACGAATGAATGTTTGAACGCGTTCTTCTTCGCCATGGGCATTCTGAAGCGCCGGCCAGAGGGAAGCCTCTCGAAGTGAGGGTGTTGTCTAGAGGGTGGGAGGTCTCCAATGACAGCCAGTGCCTTCTTTTTGGCTGCCTTGTAGAACAGACTGCTCAACTGTGCCTGTGGTCGACCAATTACTTTGCTGGCTGTGTTTACCATTCTGGTCAATTTGCTTTTGCTCCTCACGCTCAGATTACCATACCAGACTGTCATATTGAACGTGAGGATCTCTCCACCAAGCTTCTGTAGACCCTCTCCAGAATATCCTGGCTGACCCCAAACCCCTTCAATTTTCTGATTAAAAACAGGTGCTGGCTTGCTTTTTTAAGAATACAGTCTGCATTCTCTGTAAAACTCAGCTTGTTATCAATTTGTGTCCCTAGGTATTTGAAACACTCAACCACCTCCACTGGTTGGTCATTCAGATAAAGTGGTTGGGACATTGGCCAGTTTTTGCCATTGATGATCAGCTCCTTTGTTTTTTCTACATTGATGTGGAGGGCAATTGACCAGCACCATTCTTGAAGGTTGTTGGTCTGTTTAACTTCTTAGGGAGCGGTGGGGCGCTAGCGGTGAAAGCACTACCCGGTGAAATGCAAGGTGCCAAATTCAAAATCCAAAAGTTGAATTATTAAACATGCATCAATATACAAGTGTTGCATAGTCATCAAAAGCTCTGCTTCTTGGCAATTGTCGTTGTCAGATTTCAAAAAGGCTTTACGGCAAAAGCACCACATTTGATTGTTTGAGGATAGCACCCCACATATTTTTCTCATTACCATAAATTCATAAGCCTTCACGGATCACACATAACACATTTCACAGCAAAAAAAAATCAATTACCTTTTGAAGAACTTCTGCTGAGGGCTTCCCAAGTGTCCAACGAAGACAATCCATGGTTCTTTTGTTAGAAAAAGTAATGTATTATATCCATAAATCTCAGTTTGGTTGGCGTGTTATAATAAGAAAATACAGCGTTGACTCCTCCATTGAAACGTGAAGAGAACTCCTTCAACTTATACCTATAAACTTGTAAATGTAATTGTAAATGTATCCTTAGGAACACTTGTATGTATAAATAGTATAATATTTCAACCAGAATATAAACAGGGTGATAAGAAAGGAAAAAACCACAGAGCGCGCCAGGCGTGAATGCACATTTTCTTCTATTGACATCTGTGTGGCCACATTCGTCTTCTTCTACAGTCTAAAAGTGGCTAAGAAGAATCAAAACACTTTCTCGAGACTGTTGACATCCAGAGGAAGCAATAGGTACTGCCGGGAGGAACTATTGGGTACCCTTATATGGGCATTTTATATGGGAGGGGTTCAAAATGAGGCAATGTGTCAAAACCACTTTTTCCAGGACAGAAATTCCTCGGGTTTTCACCTGCCATATCCGTTCTGTTATACTCACAGACGAAATGTTAGCCAGCCAAACAAGGACAACAGTCAATGAACAATATCACTTTAGTTAATGGACTATTAGACGATGGGTTTAACATTTACAGTAAGTGTAGTGGTGAATGAGAGAGAGTGCCAGGGAGAGAGTGTGGTTGATTGTTACCGTTTAACAGATATATTAGTGTGGAGGTCTTACTGTATTGCATTCCTCCGACACACAGTCCAATAGGCATGAGACCAGAGGGGTGTACTATGATTGAAGCTAGATATACTCAAGCTAGCCAGATTCAGTTAGCTTCACAATTCAGCTCAGTATTCATAAGTACTACAACGGTGGATATTGCTCGTCCGCTTCAAGCTAACTCTAGCTGGCTTGTAACAGCGAGTGCATGTAGCACATGGCTAGTCTAACACTTAGAAACTTCTAGCTGGCTTGTAACAGCGAGTGCATGTAGCACATGGCTAGTCTAACGCTTAGAAACTTCAGAGTGTTTCCTATCCAATGGTACTAAATATGTGCATATCCTATTTTCTGGGCCTGAATGGGAGGCATTTTACTTTGGGCATGCCAGGCTCTCCAAAACCGTCACCTCGTGCGCTGCTCCCTAAGAAGTTAAAATAGCTGTCCCCATCTGACGAGTCCAACCAGAGCCATGTCATCTGTGTACTTGAAAAGCCTCACATTGTTTCCTTGGATCTTCATCTCATTAGTGTAGATAGAGAACAACAACGGTGAAAGGACACACCCCTGGGGCGCCTCTGTGTTCATCAGAGAGGGCCCCATTCATGAGGATCCTCTGTAGGCGGTCAGTTAAGAAAGGTTAGGGATAGTTAAAACAACTGTTAAAAGCAAGGGTAAAATGAAAAGACAACCAGGAAGTAAAAGTGTAATTGGGAATTGCACACAGTGGTTTATGCCCATCTACCACCCCACCTACCAACCTGCTTGCACACTTTTTTAAATCTATTTTCCAAGTGTTCAATATCACATGTAATCACCCTACTACACGTAATTGTCTATGCGCAGACGGAAAGTGGTAGTGACCGTATGTATCGACACAAAGGACACACTCAAGTTATTTTGCAGACTTGACCATCTTAAAACAGATGCCATAGAATTTGCCTTCTAGATTGACTATTCTAGCTCCTGTTTCCTTTGCATTGGTTGTGACAGGCAGGCTTACCAAGATGGATACATCTTAGCCATGTTGTTTTCAACAACCATTAGTGCTCAATTAGTGGCTAGCTGTAATGTCCTGTGTAATGAAGGCATCAAATCAAAGTTTATTTGTCGCGTACACAGATTAGCAGATGTTGAAGCAGGTGCAGCAAAATGCTTGATATTGCAGTGTGTGAAATGCTGACGTGTCTGAATAAGCATACCTTATTTATTGGATGCAGGGAAGCAATTAACTGTACAAACTGTAAGCCATTTCATTTGAGGATTCGTTTGATGTACTGTACACATCATTTGATTGTAGAATCGTAAATCAGGTTCCAGTAGAATGTTTACAGGCGTAAGACAGATGTTTTCGGAATTCACAACACAACAAAAAGCTTTACAGTCCAGCGTGGTACAGAGTCATACCAAGTCATGGCTAGGGGCTTAAAGCAGAGATTTCATCACAGTACTGTTTGTATTATCTTTCTCTCTGTCATAAATCACATTACTGTGGACTTTATGAAAGGTGAAATAAAGAGATCAGAGTGTGTGTGTGTGTGTGTTTCCCCAGATTTGCTGTGTGTGTGTATGTGTTTCACAATTGGATAACCCGGCTAGTTGTGCAGGTAATCCAATTTGCGTTTGAGAATTGGCACAGCAGGAATAATACCTCTATGATGTATGGCCCATCCATTCCGCTGTACTCCATTAGTAATGCCTTCCAGTAGAAAGTAGATCTTATTTAATTACATCCCTGTGTATATCTGGCCACAGAAAGGGTTTGTGCTCGGCTCTAAATGTCTGTGTGTACAGAGACAGTAGTTGGCCCTGTCGACCTTTACAGCCACTCTCATAACTCAAATCAAATCAACGTTTATTCGTCACGCACACAGGTTACAGCAGGTGTAAACTATGCAGCGAAATGCTTACTTGCATTCCCTCAACAGAGGTGTAGGGCTGTGTCTTGTTCCAGAAATATGTTCACTTCACTCCCAACTGTCCTGATTATTGATGGGCGTGGATAGGCATAGCATAGGTAATAGATTCACCCATCCAGCCATATCAGATCTGCAAATGAGAATAAGCAAGAATGGGAGTTAGCAAGAGAAGATGGGATGGAACAATTTCCTGGAATGAGACACAACCAGAACATACTCCCTACTAGCCTAGGCCCTTTTAACAGACCTTTTATCTTGTTGAGTATGTCTGGGTCTGACTGTGTCTGAATCTGTGACAGTGTGTGGGCAGATAGGCAGGCTAGCCAGCCAAACAAGGACAACAGTCAATGAACAATATCACTTTAGTTAATGGACTATTAGACGATGGGTTTAACATTTACAGTAAGTGTAGTGGTGAATGAGAGAGAGTGCCAGGGAGAGAGTGTGGTTGATTGTTACCGTTTAACAGATATATTATTGTGGAGGTCTTACTGTATTGCATTCCTCCGACACACAGTCCAATAGGCATGAGACCAGAGGGGTGTACTATGATTGAAGCTAGATCTACTCAAGCTAGCCAGATTCAGTTAGCTTCACAATTCAGCTCAGTATTCATAAGTACTACAACGGTGGATATTGCTCGTCCGCTTCAAGCTAACTCTAGCTGGCTTGTAACAGCGAGTGCATGTAGCACATGGCTAGTCTAACGCTGAGCTATTCATTGTGACAATGCTGAACCTTTAATCCATGAGCGAGTAAGTGACACATCTACATTTTTGCCGGAATCAACATGAAAGAAAAGTTATCTTGCAAATTCATCAGGCTATGCTGTGAAATAGGTTATTAGAAGTGCCGTATTTCTTTTATTACGTATCGTTACTGCTGTCTTTGATGTGCTTTGATGTGCTTATCAATGTACAGTATCAGTCAACAGTGTGGACACATCTACTCACTCCAGTGTTTTTCTTTATTTTTTACTATTTTCTACATTGTAGAATAATAGTGAAGACATCAAAACTATGAAATAACAGATATGGAATCACGTAAGCAAAAACGTGTTAAACAAATCAAAGTTATTCAAAGTAGCCACCCTTTGCCTTGATGACAGCTTTGCACACTCTTGGCATTCTATCAAAGATGTGTCCAAACTTTTGACTGGTACTGTGTACTGAACAAAAATATAAACACAACATGTAAAGTATTGGTCCTATGTTTCATGAGCTGAAATAAAATATCCTCGAAATGTTCCATACCTCAAAAAGCTTACTTCTCTCAAATGTTGTGCACAAATTTGTTTATATCCCTGTTAATGAGCATTTCTCCTTTGCCAAGATAATCCACCCACCTGACAGGTGTGGCATATCAAGAAGTTGATTAAACAGCTTGGTCATTACACAGGTGAACGTGCTGGGGATAATAAAAGGCTCCTCTAAAATGTGCAGTTTTGTTACAGAACACAATGCCACAGATATCTCAAGTTTTATTAGAGCGGGCAATTGGCATGCTGACTGCAGGAATGTCTACCAGAGCTGTTGCCAGATAATTTAATGTTAATTTCTCTACCATAAGCCACCTCCAACGACATTCTGGAGAATTTGGCAGAACTTCCAACCGGCATCCCAACCACAACCAGCCCAGGACCTCCACATCCGTCTTCTTCACTTGCGGGATCGTCTGAGACCAGCCAGCCGGACAGCTGATGAAACTGTGGGTTTCAACCAAGAATTTCTGCACAAACCGTCAGAAACCATCTCAGGGAAGCAACTTCCGGCGCAACTTCCGGCGCCGACAGAGATGGCAGCCTCGCTTCACGTTCTCAGGAAACCATGCAGTATTTTGTTTTTTTATGTATTACTTCTTACATTGTTACCCCGGGAAATATTACGTTTTATTACATACAACCGGGAGGAACTATTGGATATAAGAGCAACGTCAACTTACCAACATTACGACCAGGAATACGACTTTCCCAAAGAGGATTCTCGGTTTGTTAACCCAAACACAACAATAGACTGGATAGCACCCGGCGACTCAAAGCAACGGCGGCGCCGGAGAAGAGGGAAACGCGGCGGTCTTTTGGTCAAGCTACGTCGACGGGCGCATCGTGCACCTCTCCCGAGTATTTTAATCGCCAATGTACAGTCTCTTGACAACAAAGTAGATGAAATCAGATCAAGGGTTGCCTTTCAGAGAGACATCCGAGACTGCAACGTTCTTTGCTTCACGGAAACATGGCTCGCTCAGGACACGTTATCAGAGTCGGTACAGCCACCTGGTTTCTCCACGCATCGCGCCGACAGAAACAAACATCTCTCTGGTAAGAAGAAGGGCGGGGGTGTGTGTCTTATGATTAACGAGACGTGGTGTGATCATAACAACATACAGGAACTCAAGTCCTTTTGTTCACCTGACATAGAATTCATTACAATCAAATGCAGACCGCATTATCTACCACAAGAGAATTCTCCTCGATTATAATCACAGCCGTGTACATCCCCCCTCAAGCTGATACATCAACGGCACTGAAAGAAATTCATCGGACTCTATGTAAACTGGAAACCACATATCCTGAGGCTGCATTTATTGTGGCTGGGGATTTTAACAAGGCTAATTTAAGAACAAGGCTCCCGAAATTTTACCAGCATATCGAATGTGCCACCCGGGCTGGTAAAATCCTGGACCACTGTTATTCCAACTTCCGTGATGCATACAAGGCTATTCTCCGCCCTCCTTTCGGCAAGTCTGACCATGACTCCATTTTGTTGCTCCCAGCCTACAAACAGAAACTAAAACAGGAAACGCCCGTTCTCAGGTCTGTTCAACGCTGGTCCGACCAATCTGATTCCATGCTGCAAGATTGCTTCGAGCACGTGGACTGGGATATGTTCCGGATAGCATCTGACAACAACATTGATGTATACGCTGATTCGGTGAGGGGGGACAGTAGTGGAGAAGGTGGAAAGTTTTAAGTTCCTCGGCGTACACATCATGGACAAACTGAATTGGTCCACCCACACAGACAGCGTGGTGAAGAAGGCGCAACAGCGCCTCTTCAACCTCAGGAGGCTGAAGAAATTCGGCTTGTCACCAAAATCACTCACAAACTTTTACAGATGCACAATCGAGAGCATCCTGTCGGGCTGTATCACCGCATACTGACTTAAATCTCTAGCCACTTTATACATAGGAATTGGATGTAACAAATGTATCACTAGCCACTTTAAACAATTTTGTATATAATGTTTACGTATCCGACATACTCATATCAAATGTATTCACTGTACTCTAAACCATCTACTGTATCTTGCCTATGCCATTCGGCCATCGACCCAAATCTCTAGCCACTTTAATAATTATAATTGGATGAAATAATGTATCACTAGCCACTTTAAACAATGCCATTTATATAATGTTTACATATCCTACATTACTTATCTCATATATATATATGTGTATATACTGTACTCCATACCATCTACTGCATCTTGCCTATGCCGGTCAGCCATCGCTCATCCATATATTTATATGTACATACTCGTATTCATTCCTTTACTCTTGTGTGTATAAGGTAGTTGTTGTGAATTTGTTAGATTACTTGTTAGATACTACTGCATGGTCGGAACTAGAAGCACAAGCATTTCGCTACACTCGCATTAACATCTGCTAACCATGTGTATGTGACAAATAAAAATTTGATTTGATTTGATATATGCGTGCTCCTCTACCTGATTGCAGTTCGGCGTCATAACTGACTTCGATGGCCACTGGCACACTGGAGAAGTGTGCTCTTCACGGATTAATCTGTACCGAAGGCAGATGGCAGACAGCATGTATGGCGTCGTGTGGGCGAGTTGTATGCTGATGTCACTGTTGTCAACAGACTGCCCATGGCGCCGGTGGGATTATGGTATGGGCAGGCATAAACTACAGTATGATAATGTGCAGCCCCATGTTGCAAGGATCTATACACAATTCTTGGAAGCTGAAAATGTCCCATTAATTCAATGGCCTGCATACTCACCAGACATGTCACAGATTGAGCATGTTTGGGATGCTCTGAATCGACGTTATACGACAGCTTGTTCCAGTTCCTGCCAATATCCAGCAACTTTGTACAGCCATTGAAGCGGAGTGGGACAACATTCCACAGGCCACAGTCAACAGCCTGATGAACTCTATGCGAATGAGATGTGTTGCGCTGCATGAGGCAAATGGTGGTCACACCAGATACTGACTGGTTTTCTGATCCACCCCCCTACCTTTTTTAAGGTATCTGCGACCAAAAGATGCATATCTGTATTCCCAGTCATGGGAAATTCATAGATTAGGGCCTAATGAATCCATTTCAATTGACTGATTTCCTTATATGCACTGTAAATCTTAGAAATTGTTGCGTGTTGCATTACTCTTTTTGCTCAGTGTATTATATGAGGTGGATGGAAAAATTGACCCTTAGATATGAAGCAGAAATAATGGAGGGTATGTGATGTTTTCCTTTTTGGCATGAAATAAACCCACCACAGTACCAAGTCAACAATGCACCAATCAGTACAATGTACACATCAATCAGAAAAAATACCAGTCTTTCTAGAGTGTACCCTCCCCACTCCTGTTTAATTTCGATAGGCTTAGTAAACACAGCCCAGCATGACATTTTCCCAGTACATGTTAGTTGTACTAGTTTTCCAACACCAGGCATATCTAGGGGCCTAGCATGGTGAGAGAGCCCTGTAAACACATCGCTTCCTGGGCAAGAATAATGAAGTATTCGGGCTTGCTGGCTGGGCTTAGCAGCACAGCTCCCCAAATGCAAGAGTTATGGATGGCACAAACAGCTCCCCACTGGACGGCAGGGTTATGGATAGCCCTAAATAAGCCTGCCAGCAGGCAACCCCTGCAGCCAGCCTGCACCGTGGCCATTGATAGGATGATCAGTTAGCTCCATGGTCACAGCAGCCAATCACCCAAGAGTTTGTTGGCTGGCGACACCCAATCCTCCAACGGTTGCCAGATAGCAACTCCATTCTCAGCAAGCTCTTCCTGGCTCCTGACTGGTGGAGCTTGCTGAGAATATAGCAAGCTTCTGGCTTGCTATATCCAATCATCCAAGGGCTCAACAAGATATCACAGTCTCACGTAATTTCTTGACGTCCTTGGAACAACACGTCTATTTTTGCTGACTTCATCTCCAGACGTCCTGTATTTAGGTACACAGCTCCAGCATGAGCTCCAGACGATTTAGGCTCACAGAAACAACTCTAGGGTGAAGTTCAGGCATTAATTCCGATTGGTTAACAGTTCATGCATTAATTCCGAATGGTTAAGTTAAGGATTAAGGTTTGGGATAGTGTTAATCAAATCCAGGCATGAATTCTGATTGGTTAAGTTAAGGATACGTTTTGGGATAGGGCTAATACAAAATGAACAACTCTGGTCTCCACTGGTCTTGCTAACTCTTTGTGGAAGGATGGCACAGTGGTCTAACCAGTGACTGCAGGTTCATAGACTACAGGTTAAATCCCAGCTCCAGGCACTTTCTTTTTTTTTTGTGGACGGTTTTGACTGTGTCTCCCGACGTCCTGGGGACCTGCAAAAACATCACATTTCGACTTGAATCTGGAGTGATCTCTCTGCAGGGCTGGTTGGAACTAGTCTATCGTAAGAGAGCTGCTGCCTGCTTCCAGACAATCTGGGCTTTATCCTCCCCTACAGATGCCCGATTAGGGTTGTTTAGGGAAATCAAGTGGGCTCAACAGGGCTGTCATGCCAATGTGGCACCACAGACATAGAGACTGGAGAACAGATAGAGGGGAAAAACCCACTGAGGCTTAGTCAACTGGAACAATGCTATATTGTTTGTGTGTGTGTTTGTGTGTTTGTGTCCCTTTATGTGTGTAATTTCTAGTTTATAGATGTGTCAGTAGGCTCTGTACAGCCATATACCTCAGTAAAACAAGTATTCTTAATAATCACTACCATGAGATGCTAGGCACTGTTAAGTCATAAGGCCTTACCAGCAATATATATGTACCACCCACGGACCCTACACGTTTATTCCTCTTATAACAGGGACGTAAACATGTATTGACGTAAGGAAGAGTGTGTAATTTGATACAGTATACTGTAAAGATACAGTATAAAATGTTTACAATGTCTTTATAGTTACCATTGCATGGCCTCATAACAATGTTTTGTGATAGTGACTGTCGTCATGTGATACAACTTGGCATTTTGGTTCTGCACAATAATCCATCTGTAAATAGTGATATTTACTCAGTGTATACATACATTTGATACGATTGTGTGGCATGATTGTGTATGTTTTTGTGTGTGCATGTGTCTGTGCATACATGCACGTATGTGGCATCGCGATCAAACAAGTAAACACTGCAGGGTTCCACACACCCGTGTCCCCTCTACAAGACTACTTCAGCCAATAAATATGTATCCACTAGAGCATTCAGCAGCATGCCAATAGCACAAAGAATTCCCCCAAATTCAGCTGCTGTCGGTTAGAAAGAAACAGTAGAGGAATGTGGAATGATTTTTGGATAGGTAAGGCTGTTAAATACTTGTCAATACAGCGACATTAGGCTTCTCTATGGAACTAGGAGTTTCAGAAACTCACATGAGTCCTCCTGTCAGTGGTGCTGTAGTAGCAAGGCTGGCAGTCCAGATGAGAATATCATCACATTCTTTCTAGCAATATATAGCAGTTTCAGCACTTCTGGTCCAGCACCATGGACAGCGGCACTGACAGGGCACAGCTTCTCAGCGCTTCTGTGGAACTACAGTAGCTGCCTGTTTTATACATTGAAAGACTTTGAGCTGGGCTTGAGTTCACTTCACTCCTGTGCAGGATGGCTTGCACTTTTGGGAGTATTCCATTGGCTCCATACAGATAAGATAAATCAAGTGTACATCAAGTATATGACGGTTCTTGATATAGATACAGAAATGTATTAAATCCAAGTCTGCTTCCACAGCTGGTCTCTCACAGTCCGTCTTCCTAGATGATTTATGCTGATGAAATGCTGATGAAATGTTGATGTAAGGCTGATGTAAGGCTGATGTAACGCTGTTGTAAGGGTCATTTACAACAACAATTTAGGGACAGGAGTGCATGTGAGTGCATTAACGGGTGTGATTAATGGCTGCTGGCAACTCATGCAGAGGGACAGTGATCAACTCAAGTCTGGTCAGGTTTACTTGATGACAGTGATGTAATAGTGTATGCATGTGCTGAACAGTCAACCCAATGTTGTGTCATCCATATGAGTCTGTGTCTTTCTGTTGTTACTGGTAGTGTTTGCACACATACAAGCAGAATTCAATAGTGCCGGGTGTACAAAATGGCAGATACAAAATGGGATTACCTGTGCACTGTTAGATGATCCCCGGGTTTTAATGTAACAGTGTTTCAACCATCGGTGGATCGTCTGTGTTTTTTTCCCCTTATCCATTCATATTCACCTATAATGAGACGACATAAGGTTTTGTTTTAGAATACGTCCAAGCCTGAATCATAAGGACGTTATTTCTGTACTCTTTTATGGTGTAATCTTTCCCCTGATTTTCCAATCTCTAGTTCTGACATCAGCAGACAGAAGCTTAGCTTCTACAGTGGTGGTCCTGGATCATGGGTCCTGCGGCCTCCTGATAATGACTTTGGGTGGGATAACAGATACAAAGAGAAACTAGGCATTGTATACTGTTATTGTTCCCTTGTGCACTATTCTCTCTCTCTATTTGTCTCACTCACACACTCACCAATCGCACTCCCTTTCTCTCTCTCTCTTTCTCTTGCTCACTCGCTCAACAAACACGCACGCACACACGCTGAATAGCCCAACAGGGCCATGAAACTAGCAGAACATGTTTAATGGTCTTAAGGGGTTGGTCTGAAGACATTAAGCCTAGCGTCAACGAGACCCAGCTGTTTGGGCTTTTTTCACATTCATTTGTTTGTCAAATGTAGAGTCTCGGTCCCTGCCAAGAACTGCCTCTGCCTCTCTCTGTGCTTCTCTGTCTCTGCCAGTCCAGGGCCATGGTGACAGGCATGCTTTAGCCAAATCACATTTAATCTCTCCATTGGCTGTCTGTGGATAAAGCTGTCCCGTCTCCCTTCTGTCGGCTAGGGACATGGAGGGCCAGGCTGTCTGTCCGGAGGGACCCTATTATGCTTCCTCCAATAAACACACAAGCTAGCATGGATGCACACACATACACACATTCCCCCTACTCCCTCACAGCAGGGGAAGTTATTTCATTTATAGCACATACACACTCCGCTGGGCTGTGTTGTGTGTGTGTGTGTGTGTGTGTGTGAGGGAGTTCTGACACTACAGCCAACCTGAGACACACAGTAGAGGTCTGCACACAGGACGTATTTCTTCATCTCTCTCCCACTGCTTTTCATACTGCACCCCCGCCTGCTCTTGCTGGCTTCTTGTCAGTCTCCCACCTGCCACCCCAACAACTGGTCCCGAACCCAACCGAAGTCCTGCAATGTTATTGTAGGTGTATGTAACGCAGATTGCTTTGCAGCCCTAGTCCCAGCAATATTGTCAACATAGTCAAGATCAAAATGGGCAAAAATAGCCTAAGAAAAAAAAATACAACAGATTCGCATATGGCCCATTATGCTATCGGTATTATTGGACTATATCAGCCAATAGGGTAGACGTAGTTTGAAAGAGACTAGAGTTGGGGCGAAATATACGAGAGTGGAAACTTACTTGACTTGAGCTACGTTTTGCATAACTTTTAGGAGCGGGATGATAGGCCTACATGTGTTGTATATATTTTCAGTCAATGTCGGAGTCTGAACATAAATATTTCCAGGCAATGTCAGGTCTAAACTATAGTATATCATATTTAGGAAGTTCAAGGTAATTGCGCCATGTTTCTCCGCCCATTTAGCCTAGTTTACAGGCTATTTGATTGAGACCACACACTTGCACTTGATCTCGCAGGCACAACAAAAGAGAATAAAGGTAGGCTACTGAATGTAAATCATCAAGAATTAGAGTTTGTGACTATTGCGACAGAGGAGCTTTTAATAAAATATATAATGAATAGCCTGCAAAACAGAAAGACAACCGTTTCGAAATAATTTGGTATAATTTAGGAGCCAGCCAATTTGCAGGCAGACAAAAATAACTGTGTTATCAATATTTATTTCCAGTCAATGTCGGAGCCTATATTTAGGAAGTTCATTTCCATGTAAAGACAACTGCAGGTGCTTCTCCGCCCATGCTTATAACCAACATGCTATTTAATTGAGACAACACATTTTGCGCATTTGATCTTGCACGCATAACACATGAGTAGAGGTTGGCCACTGAGTAGAGGTTGGCTACTACTTGTCCTAAAAAAGTTTGTGAATAGTGCGACAAAGAGGTACTTTTAATACAATATATAACACATACAAAACTGAAAGACAACCGTTCGAAATAACAAAAAAAAAAAAAATCTTCCCAAAGTTCATCCCGCTCCAGCCCGCATCAAGTAAAATGCTGACCAAGCCACAATGCTCTCTGTCGGGACCCGCGGGGGGATATGCAGCTCTCTAACACACAGCTTACCCTAAATACTACAACAGCTAGCCTCAATTTCACTGGTACTCGATCTACCCTACATAGGTCACTGTACATGTATAGTTTCCCCCTCTGCTGCTCTGTGCTGGTCTCAGGACTGATAGCATGTTGTAGAGATACTGGCTTATTGGAGTAAATTGCATTAGCACCGTGTTGCCTTGCGCCCTAGGGTCTTATCCTAAGCTTCCTTTGTTTTAAGTGGCAGCCGTGTGTGAAGCTTTTCTCTCCCCAGCCAAGGCTTTCAATCCTCCTTTCCCCCTCTGGAATGTACTGCTGGCGGATTTATCCCCAAATGACGAGACCCACTGCAGGCTCTTTCCATGTGGATGACTAGTTAGCAATTGTTGTTGGCATCAGTCTCAGTGTTAGTCAATCTGCGTAGCAGTTTGCGTGCTAGATTCTATTTAAAGGCGTTACGCTAACAAGCTGAGTAAAGGACAAACAGTGAACGAACAGTCACAGTGGTGCAGTAAGAGGTGGGCGTGTGGTTAGGATCTCGGGTTAGCGCGTGCAGATGCTGCAGATGCACTGTCTGGGAGTCCAAGTGCAGCCTACAGGAGGATTGTTGTTGCTACACACGCATGCACACAGACGTGCACACACACACAAACACATATAAACACACACATGCACATACATACACACACACACACATAATTGCTAGGCTTATTGGCGTGTTGTGAGACCAGAATGGTGACGAATGTGGATCTCTGCTTCAGGGTGTGAGTCTACTGAGTGTTTTCGCACAGGACACCACACTGATACAGTGAAAGGTACTGTATGTTCCCGTCTGATTTTACTACATTTTTCCTTTAACCCTAGTCTTGTTCACTGCTCATGCCCTGGAGCAACTAATGACGAAATTCCTTTTACCCAAACTGCACAGATTTTAGTTCAGTTTACCTTCCACAGTCTAACCTAAACCATTCGAGGGAGAAACACATACACAGACCTATGATCAGCCTCTAGGGGTCAAATTAATCCGACCCCATCATTCACGACCCAGTGGGCCTAGTGTGCATCCCCAGGCTCACCTACCATCTCTCCTTTGCTGAGGTATAGGAGACATTGACCTGATCTGGCCCCACCCCTGCCTCTGCCCATGATCCCACTGGGCCTCTCTTCTCTCTCCCTCCCTCTCTCTCTCTACACAGGGGTGAACTGCAGGCAGCATCAGTCCTCATGAATATCAGCATGGTCGGCCTAGCGTAAGGAATAGAGAGAAAAACATCACACACCTGTGCTGTAATTACATGGGGATGGATGCGCTGTCGAGTAGTAGAGTTACAACTGAGTGTGCAGGACCTACTGTAGAGAGAGGGATTGCACAGGTTATTTCTCCCAAAAACCTTGTTACAAATGATCTATGTTATTTCTCTGGACAACTCACTAGAACAGTTTGAGAAATACGGTTCTTTTACGCACAGGATCGATCACAAAACTTTTTTTCTTTTTCTTTTTTTTTTGTCGTTGCTGTGCGGCTGGATTGTTGGGTGTAGAGTTTTTTTGTAGGTGTTTGATGTTTAATGAGGGGACAGACTACCTGCAATGCTATCAGATAAAGATGAAGAGACGTGTTGAGTGTTGACGGGATACATGATACCTGCAGATGCTGTTCAATTGAAACATAATCCTAAAGAAAAAAGCAAAACCCGTGACTGTGGAAAATCAGGCCCCAGACCCCACAGATATTGGATTGTGTGTATCATAACAAGGTCGTCACGGGGCCAAGCTGGGTGACCATTGCATCAAACAGACATAAATCAATGGGGGAAGTGTGTATATGTGCGTGTGCCTCCTCAGCGCCACTCCCTTGACTCTGTTAAAACTGATAACCTGTCCCTCGGAGTACATCCAGATAGCATCTAGATCGATTCAGATTTTTCCATGTTTGGAAAGTCGAAGAGAGAGAAGGACCATGGGAAACATATACACCAACATAAAAAGCTTAGGGGAAGTGCACTGAATGCTCATTCACTCATTTCTTCACACAGTTTCTTTCCCCAGTTATACATATAGGATCGCCAATGCAAATTGTGGGAGTTAATTTCTTTGACTTTGACTTTGTGCTTGTAATGATTAGGATGTACTAAATGTTCTGTTTGTCCACTACAGCACCCCCTACGGTCCGCATCGTACACTCGGGCCACGCGTGTAACGTGGAGGAAGAACGTCACACAGAGAGGGTATACACCATCCGGGAGGGAGAGACCCTGGAACTCACCTGTCTGGTCACCGGACACCCACGGCCACAGGTCAGTCTACCGGCCAATCACTCTGTACAGCCAATCAGGACGCTAACTTATCACTGCACCCACCACTCTCTTTCTGAACTATGATAACTTTGGAACCCAGTTAAGAAGGTATCCAGTCCAGTTTAGATACTCTTAGACTCGGTCGGTGCCGTTTAAGATTAGGGAGGATCATTTGTTTTATTTATATGAGCATATCATTATTTCTATTACAGCATATTGGATGACTGTCATTCATATTCCATTCACCCAACTCAATGTAACATTGATAGGTTTAGGCTACTACATGATACTCAAACGTGCCTTATATGCATCATGAGGTTGCTACAACCTAGCCTGTATAAAAGTGTATAATGTAGGTGCACAAGTCGATAGACAAATTGGAGTAATCAAGGTGATAGAAAGTGACACATTCAATACCGCCTTGCACACTCTTGTCTGCATCTAGCTGATCTGAAGTGTAATCATTAGTCCGAACACCCACCACTCTCTAAAACGAGAGTTTCTATTGGACAAATTGAGGTAGGTCCAATAGAAACGTTTTGCAACAGAATCGGCAGAATGAGTATACCCCTGATCACCCGCACACACAGTGCACTTTCATAGCAGCCACACACAACATCATCACTTTGCTCGTTGTATGACACCTTCTTGCATCTACGAGCTCTCCTCTTCTCACCTTGTCCCTTCGCTTGTGGACTTCAGTGCACAACACAACAGCTGTCTGTGACCAGGTGCAAAAACCTCTTCAAGCCAAACCTTCATAGCTTAACCGCTAACATTAAACAGCCTACATCATTGTCACCATATTAACATTATAGAAAACAAACTAGAACTAACGCGTTAGTAAACCCACAGTTCAATTAATGTGTACAATTATGCAGTGTACAATGCAAGCAGTTTAGCAGTTACACCGCCGGGCCCTGGTGGCAATAAGTAAATAAATTAAACCGAAAGCTTACCTTGACTTGGAAGAGTTGCAGTGTTGGGTAGCCTTAGCCAGCTAGCTAACACAAATAGCATTCCTCTCTGTTTGAGTCAAGTTGTTGAGTAGGCTAAATTAGCCACACAAGCTAAGTAAATGAAAGGTAAAACTACGAAGAAGAAAAAGCTACTTCTCTCTATCTATCTTTATTTCTCTTTCTCTCTCTCTCTCTGGTGCTTCTTCTTACTTTTTGAAGAAGTTAATTTGTTCAAAACTGTTCAAGTATTGTCTTTCTCTCTCTTTGAGTCAACCACTCACCACACTTTATGCACAGTAGTGCTAGCCAACTGTAGCTTATGCTTTCAGAATTTGATTAATTCACTGATCCTTTGATTGGATGGACCACATATCAGTTCATACGGCAAGAGCTCTGATAGGTTGGAGGACGTCCTCCGGAACGTCCTCCAACCTATCATAAAACTCATAGTGAGAACCATGAGTTTTATTTAAAAAGGATAACTTTTTCACAATAGCAATTTGGGGAAATTCACTGCGTAGAATGGTCCTCCCCTTCCTCCTCTAAAGAGCTTCCACTGGTATCAGCACCACAGAGCTCTCACTCCACATGTCTCCCCACTAAACCGGCTTATAAAATTAATCCGCCAATTATTGTTGCTCCATATTGTACTGTGCACCTGCAAATTCCTAATTGAAAGCTGGCAGATCTAATGAGAAGTGTGAAGACAAAACAGCAACCGCGTCTGCCAACTCAACATTGCAATGCAAGTAAATAAATAAATAACTAAAAACAGGAAACAACACTGCTGTGTGATATGAATGCAGAGTAAAGAGGAGAGAGCGAGCAGAATGAGTCCTCAGCATCCTAACAAGGAGCTTTTTATCCATGCTCTCTGTGATTCCAACCCATTAAAGTGTTGAGCTCTTGACACCTTCAATCACATGCTTATTCCTACCCATGATGAGACATCAAGGGCTCGTTCAGATGAGTGCCATGTTAGAGAGCGTTCAGATGGTATGATATAAGTATGTAGAACAGTCATGATTCTCTATCATGTCAAACATGAATCATGCCAGCTCTGCAACGATGAAGCGATCAATTCAGACACAAATAAATAAATACTATGTGTCCATCAATTAAGAAGTACTACGTGTCCAGCGCTCTATTCATTTGTCTGATTAGGCAAATTCAATGTGTATCTGGGGATGGGATAGACTGCCATTTACATTAATTCATATTTAGTTCCCTTTTGATCGATATATTTACGATTCTTTTGTACACGTCCTGTCCTGTTGATGCGGACGCAGAGAAGGCTATTGATTTTTATATTCCCTTTGAAAAGGTGAAGGACACTTAAATTAGTGAGACACTCCACACGCGATTCATCTTCTGCTCTCATCCGTGGCGACAACTTGTTCTTTCCGCCGTCTTGACTTTCATACTCTTAATTCATTTTGGGGGGAAAAAGTGAGAGAGAGAGGGAGAGAGAGAGAGAGATCAAAGGGCTACATGGCAGTAGCAGGAGAGGCAGGATTTCCTTTGAAAGTGAGTCATTATGAGCCCCAGTCAGATCCCATGGCATGGGAGGAACAGGGATGTCATTCTGGGCTTAGGGATGGAGCAGCCTGGGTCTCTAGTGGTTCTGGTGTGAGTGAAGGGGGTTGTCGGGACTCCTGCTACAAAGTAGATGGGAACCAGTGGGGGTTATTTGGGGGTAGTCTGTACTAGGGTACTAGTCCCGAGGCTGTTGGTAAAACATAAGGGGTGTCAGTCCTCATCAAGGATAGTTGTAAGTGAATAATAACAATTCATCTTTCCATTAGAATGAAAAATGTGTCTTCTGAGCGTGTTCATAATCTTAGCCGCGGGGTTTCTCTTTTTACCCCTCCTTCTTCTTCTCCTCTTCCTTAAAGTTCTGTCATTTCTTCTTCTGCATGCTAATTTGACTTAACTTGTTCCTCCTCCAAGAGAGGAGCAGATCCGTAGCCCTGAGTACGCCACTATTCTAACCAAAGGTTAGAAGAAAAGAAAGATATCGTTTTAATTAGGAGGAACCTTCCTCCTGTATTTTTTATTGCATGGGTTGGGTTGAAAGCAAAACAAAGATCTGAAAGGAAAGTGGACAATAAAGTGTTCTTCTATTCTTATTGGTTAGCAGTGTTATGAAAAGCAACTGATAGTTAACTCACATACTACCTATAAGGTAACACTTTACTTGACATCTAGTGGCACAGGATGGCCATAATGCTTCTTGACTGTGTCATAAAGTGTATTTTCTACAAGTTCTTGAAAATTCGCTGAAACAAAACATGACTGTAAATAGTTCATTACGACAACAACAAAGGATTTAAGAAGCAAACTTTCAAACAAAAGGAAACTTCTTGGCAGGAAAAAATACATTTGAATAAATGTGGGTTTTGACAATCTTATGTAGGTGTCATAACCTGCCATACAACAACACAATACGTTGTATGTCACAACAGGTGTAAATATATGGGTCAAGAAAGTGTTATGGCTATATTATTGCAGGTTATGACAAGTTATGTCAGCTGTTATGACATATTATGACAGGGTTACACACCGTGTCATAACATGTTATGACGCTAGGTGTCAATTAAAATGTTGCCAAATAAAAGTCTATGTGGAATTGAACCCAGAACTACCACTATCCACCAAGCCACTGATCCCTATGTACCTCACTTGACATTGAAGTCTAATCGTCATTGAGACATGTGCCATTGAAGGTAATCTCTATAAAGTCATGTCACAATTCCTGCACTGCTTTATTATTATTATTTTATACCTTTATTAAACTAGGCAAGTCAGTTAAGAACAAAATCTTATTTTCAATGACGGCTTAGGAACAGTGGGTTAACTGCCTTGTTCAGAGGCAGAACGACAGATTTTTACCTTGTCAGCTCGGGGATCGATCTTGCAACCTTTCGGTTACTAGTCCAACACTCTAACCACTAGGCTACCTGCCACCCCATTTTATTATAAGCATACACACAAAGATGACATGTCCCCATTACCAGACAGACCTTGTGTTTCTCCGTAAGTAAGAACTACCAGCTCCCTGAGTAATACCTTTTCTCAGACTGAGACTTGTGCGGGCCAGTGCCACCCAAAGCGAATGGCCAACTGTGAACTAAACTGGGCCGTCGTTGACAATTTTCACCAGCGACAAATTTTTTAATGTCTGTCAAGAAGCAACTCTCTAAATTACCCACAACCCCCTCAGAACCTCCCACTGATGGAGGCTTTGGCTCTAGTCCAACCAGGCGGAAGCTTTCTCTCAGCATGGTGCTCTCCGTCCCAGGCCCGCCACCCCGCCCGAAAAATAGAGACGGTCTAATAATAAAACGCACTCAAACACAAAGACACACACACAGACACACACACACACACACACACAGACAACACACACACAGACACACACACAGACACACACACACACAGACACACTGGCACACAAACACACACACACACAGACACACACAGGTACACAAACACACACACACAGACACACACACACAGACACACACAGAGACACACACCCAGACACACACACACACACAGACACAGACACACACACACACAAACACACACACACACAGAGACACACAGGCAGACAAACACACACACACACACACAGGCACACACAGGTACACAAACACACACACACACAGACACACACAGATACACAGACACACACAGATACACAGACACACACACACACACAGACACACACACACAGACACACACACACAGACACACACACACACACAGCCACAGCCACACACACACGCGCACACACACACAGACACACAGACACACACACACACACACACACACACACACACACACACACACACACACACACACACACACACACACACAGACACACAAACACACACAGACACACAAACACACACACAGACACACACAGATACACACACACACAGATACACAAACACACACACACACACATACAGATACACAGACACACACACACACACAGACACACACAGATACACAAACACACACACACACACATAGACACACACAGATACACAAACACACACAAACACACACACACACACAGATACACAAACACACACACACACACAGACACACACAGATATACAAACACACACACACACACACACACACAGACACACACAAACACACACACACAGACACACACAGATACACAAACACACACACACAGACACACACAGATACACACACACACACACACAGACATACACAGATACACAAACACACCCAGATACACTTACACACACACACACTGCTAACCTCACGACATTGACACACCTCAGCCTTCTATTATGGGATGCCTGTCAAGTTTGGACCTGTTGGCAGGCAGGCAGGCAGGCAGGAGCATCGCTAGGGCAGGTTCCCATGGAGGGGTCAAAAGGTAATGGGAAGGACTTGTGAGTCAGGGCTCTAGGAGGAAAGAAATAGCGATATGCAGTGTGAAGCTGGAGGTGTTGATTAAAATCTCAAGGGAGGCCAGGTACACACTCACTCACTCACTGCCAACCTGTGTTGATGTATTTTGTAGACAAACTATGATGCATCATTCCAATAGTCTTTCTTCCCTCCTGTTGAAGGCTACTGTAGATACTGTTTGTATACAGGACTATTACTTTAACTCTAATGTACATTAGCTCTTCAACAGGAATGACCTTCTGAGGTACAGGCTGCCAGCTAAAAGGGATGTTAGATTAATGTGCCAGACAGCATGTTGGATTTTATTGTAAACAGGGCTCTCGGCCTGAGAATTTAACCCTGTGGTACCCCCATAGAGACTGCCAAAGGTCCGGACAACAGGCCCTCCGATTTGACACACTGAACTCTATCTGAGAAGTAGTTAGTGAACCAGGTGAACCAACTATGTAGGGAATAGCGTGCCATTTGGGACACAATAATGCACTTAACTGGCTATCACACATACAGAAAGCTTTCATTCTTACAGCCGCTGTGAGATGTAATTCCCATTATGAAGCCATCTTTCTCTCTCCCCTGTCATATCCCCTGAAAGGGGCTCTGGCCTGCCTCCACTCTGTACACACACACTGTGTTTGAGGATACAGCCAGACTTTATGCCAGCTAAACTGCTGAGCAAACACGCAAGCATGCACCCACACACATATGCACCCACACACATATGCACCCACACACATATGCACCCACACACACACACACACACACACACACACACACACACACACACACACACACACACACACACACACACACACACACACACACACACACACACACACAACCCAACTTCCCCCCATTTCTGTTTCAATTGTCGGCTGGGTCAAGTTCAGACAGGTGGGTGAGAGGGTCAGGGGGTATAAATGAACCGGATAGAGTCATGACTGTCTAGCAGGCTATACTATCAGTGCTCGGGGGCCAAAGGCCATGGAAGAAAATAGCTACTGTAGAGATACTGTAGTTTTGGCCCTGGAGTGGGGAGTCTGGCTATAGCTGCCCCATATTATTCTGGGATACTGTAGAGAAGTGCATACTCATGGAAGGATATAGCTACTGTAGAGATGTGTAGTTTATCCAGGGGTTAGTTGTGGCCTGGAGTGCAGTGTGATCCTAGCCACCCCCATTCTCCCTGGGCTATGGTGCAAATAGATGTATTTGAGTCCTATGAATCCCAGTGTGAGTCATCAATAACCACAGGCTTTACAGAGAATTCTTCATTTAGGGAGAACTAAAATTGAAACATTTTACCATGCAACTGTATTGCGTAATGTTAGGACTACTGCATTACTGTGGAACTTTCTGTATAGGCTTTGGTATTTGTGATTCAAACATTTCACCCTTCATGAAATGTCATCACTTGGATAGTTGGATCTTTGTCTCTCATTGTTTATGATACCTGTTGATTTTTCATCTGTACATTTTGTGATTCAGACCTTTGAGTTTATTTTTTAATAATGCAGATAGATTGTAGTTTCCATCAAAGCAATTGTCTGCATAATTTCCAATCCCCCATATATATTTTAAAAATAGATTTAGATAAAAATAGATTTCCCCCAGACCTTTGAGTCTGAGGTTGAAATTAACAGTATTCCCCACAGATGTGGGATCTTCCTTTGAGCCATTTCACAACTCCAGAAAAAGTATCCTGCAGCAACAGAAAATGTGAATTGTCATGTGGATTATAATTAATGGACATTTTTGTAGGGGTTGATAAAAAAAATTCTGTGGAAATTACGAACTTCAAATGAAGATCCTACATCTGTATGTGCAAAAGAATATCGGGTGCCATGGAGTCACACTATTTATCCAGTCAGTATGTGATATGTACCCATAGCTGATTTTCTCTGGTCATTCTATTTTCATACTTGGCCACACTTGGCTGCACAGAGACCTTATCTGACCTCCTCCCTCGTACCCATTACAGAGCTCAACGATGGTAAGCAATTAGAAAACAGTCAGACGTTAGGACAGAGAGCAGGGGCGGACACAGTGTGGCTGTGTTGACCATCACTGCTGGGAGTTACTTTGGGATTCAGATCCAAGCGAGGAGCAACTTTACATAAAATCAAATGTTGATCTTTGCATCAGAATGCCAAAGACAAGACTGACTGACTGACTTACAGGGAGAATAGCATTATCATTGTAATGACTTTCTCTCAATTCTTCTTCCCTGCTTGTAAACGAAAAAATGTAATGTTTTCTAATGCTCTTTATGGTGGATATGTAAAGATTGAACTTTTGACCTCCCCGTCTCTGTGTGTTGTAGTCTGAAGAATGGACTTCAGAGGATGGAGATATTTCACACCTGTGTGACCTTTTGAACTGTATGGAAACTAAATGTATACAAGAAGCAGGCCTATTTATAATGTGTCCCGGCCCACAAACAAGTGATACCGGCAGACGAGAGCAGTACACAAAACAAATCATGATTTGGCACTAGATTCTGGGCTATCTAAGTCAATTATACATTGTTAATTTTATATACATTGTTAATTGTATATACACTGTTAATTGTATATACATTGTTAATTGTATAATTGTACATTATTTGAGAGAACTACATGGATATAAGCAAAAATGTAAACTCATCTTATTATAATAGCAAGGATGGCCCAACCCATCCACCCCTCTCAGATCTCCAATGTCTGTCTTAGGGCAAGACAAGATTTGACTTTTTACCAATTTTGTTACTTTGCAACCTTCTTCTAAAATTGATTATATTGTTTTTTTTTCCCTCATCAATCTACACACAATTTGCCATAATGACAAAGCAAAAACAGGTTTTTAGAAATGGTTGCTAATTTACTAAATATAAGAAACAGAAATATCACATTTACATAAGTATTCAGACCCTTTACCCATTACTTTGTTGAAGCACCTTTGACAGCGATAACAGTATTGAGTCTTCTTGGGTATGATGCTACAAGCTTGGCACACCAGTATTTGGGGAGTTTCTCCCATTCTTCTCTGCAGATCCTTTCAAGGTCTGTCAGGTTGGATGGGGTGCGTTGCGGCACAGCTATTTTCAGGTCTCTCCAGAGATGTTCATTCGGGTTCAAGTCCGGGCTCTGGCTGGGCCACTCAAGGACATTCAGAGACTTTCCCTGAAGCAACTCCTGCATTGTCTAGGCTGTGTGCTTAGGGTTGTTGTCGTGTTGGCCAAAGAGTTCAATCTTGGTTTCATCAGACCAGAGAATCTTTTTTCTCATGGTCTGAGAGTCCTTAGGTGCCTTTTGGAAAACTCCAAGCAGACTGTCATGTTCCTTTAACTGAGGAGTGGCTTCCGTCTGGCCACTCTAACATAAAGGCCTGATTGGTGGAGTGCTGCAGAGATTTCTGTCCTTCTGGAAGGTTCTCCCATCTCCACAGAGAAACTCTAGAGCTCTGTCAGAGTGACCATCGGGTTCTTGGTCACCTCCCCTGACCAAGGCCCTTCTCCCCCCGATTGCTCAGTTTGGCCGGGTGGCCAGCTCTAGGAAGAGTCTTGGTGGTTCCAAACTTCTTCCATTTAAGAATGATGGAGGCCACTGTGTTGTTGGGGATCTTCAATGCTGCAGAAATGTTTTGGTTCCGTTCTCCAGATATGTTCCTCGACACAATCCTGTCTGGGTGCTCCAAGGACAATTTCTTCAACCTCATGGCTTGGTTCTTGCTCTGACATGCACTGTAAGCTCTGGGACCTTATATAAACAGTGCCTTTCCAAACCATGTCCAATCAATTGAATTTTGCACAGGGGACTCCAATCAAGTTGTAGAAACACCTCAAGGATAGTCAATACAAACAGGATGCACCTGAGTTCAATGTTGGGTCTAAATACATATGTAAATAAGGTATTTATTTTTTTAGGATTTTTATAAATTAGCAAAATTTTCAAAAACTAAAATTCGCTTCGTCATTATGGGGTATTGTGTGTTGATTTTTTTAATCAATTTTAAAATAAGGCTGTAATGTAACAAAATGTGGAAAAAGTCAATGGGTCTGAATACTTTCCGAAGGCTCTGTACATAGCACCCACCCACACCCACAATCTCTAGCACCCAGACGAAGAAAGAAAGGCAAAGACATGAGAACAAAATGGCCGTGGGGCTCCAGGAAAAACCTCCAAAGCCTCCCAGTCAGTCAGATAATGTGGTCTACCACCATGTGAAACAAACAGTAGCACTTTCCCCCTTTGAAAACCACAGAGGCTATTTGAATATCCACTTCGTAGTGTCACTCGAACAATACACTTATTGATATTGGCGCTGTGCTGAAACTCAAAAGCTCTTTACAAAAATGGCAAAGGAGAGGAAATGAATGGGAGGATATAAGCTGGTAGAATATTGAATTCAGCTGAGGTCTTCATAAGCTATCTCTCTGTCTCCCTCTCTCCCCCTCTCGTGTGCTCTCTCCCTCTCTCCCTTTCTCCCCCTCTCGCGCTTTCTCCCTCTCCCTTTCCCCCTCTACTTCTCTTGCGCTCTCTCCCTCTCCCACTCTCCCCTTCTCCCTCTATCTCTATCTCTATCTCTCCCCCCTCTCTCTCTAATTCTCTCTCTCTCTATCTCTCTCTCTCTCTCTCTCTCTCCCTCTCCCTCTCTTTCTCTCTTTCTCCCTCTCTCTCTCTGTCTTTGTGTTTGCATGATGGGAAGTGGAGGAGAGGAAAGAAGACTTTGGCTCTATCTAATTTATGCTCATAACTTATTTAACTTCTGAGGAGGAGAGTTTTTTTTTAAACTCATGCTTTCCTTAACTGGCATAATAGGGAACAAATGTACTCTGTGTTTAGTGACGTAGGCTCTCTGGGCTTCACCATCGATCGCTTGCTGAGTTGAGAGTTTTTTGGGTTCAGTGCTTCTGTATCTACTTGTCACATTTTTTTTTCTTCCAAAAAGCACTTTAGTTTTGATGTTAATATAACCTCTTTAAGTCAGTATGAAAGTCTTGTACACCGAAGAGGTCGCCCCTGTGTGTGTG
The DNA here is from genome assembly GCA_030435695.1 of Brachymystax lenok tsinlingensis. Lineage (NCBI taxonomy): Eukaryota > Metazoa > Chordata > Actinopteri > Salmoniformes > Salmonidae > Brachymystax > Brachymystax lenok. Next base: position 6,245,601 of record CM059796.1, on the reverse strand, counting down.
TGTGTTTGGTTGTGTGTGTTTGGTTGTGTGTGTGCGCTTCAGATCAGATCTGTGAGTTATAGTTCAGTTTTCAAGCAACGTAGAGACTCTGGCTAGTTTATGTGATGTACAGAGACTGGGGCTAGTTAGTTGGTTCCTCGCCCACTATGAACAACTGGACTCTTGTCAGGCTAATAATAAACTCCATGGCTCCATCTGAAGACTCTTCTCTCTGTCTCTGCTTCTGGCCCCTGGCTTGGACAAGAGCCTTCCGAGTAGAACCCCCTCTGATGCAACACACATACACAAAGAAACACACATGCACACACACACACTCACAAACGGGGGGTGAGAATGATACAATATGCTACCTTGCCTTCTCTCTGTCGCTCTCTCTCTGTCGCTCTCTCTCTGTCGCTCTCTCTCTCTCTCTCTCTCTCTCTCTCTCTCTCTCTCTCTCTCTCTCTCTCTCTCACTCTCTTTCTTTCTGTCTTTGCATAATGGGAGATCTGGAGAAGAAGTGGAGGAGAGGAATGAAGAAAGGATGGCATAAAGAGAATTTAGAGAGAAACTTTGGCTCTATCTAATTTATGCTCATAACTTATTTAACTTCTGAGGAGGAGAGTTTTTTGCTGTCCTTAGGTGGTATAATAGGGAACAAATGTACTCAGTGTATAGTGACAGGCTTGCTGGGCTTCACCATCGATAGCTTGCTGAATTGAGAATGTTTTTGGGTTCAATGCCTCTGTATCTACTTGTCTAATGTATGGGGGTTTGAACCCCCTCTGATGCAACACACACATACTCTAAGAAGAAACAGGGGGGTGATAAGGGAGGTGATAATGAGGGGGGTGATAATGATAATGATACAATATGCTGCATTGCCTTCTCTCTCATTCATATATAAATATATATATAAACAGTTGAAGTCGGAAGCTTACATACACTTAGGTTGGAGTCATTAAAACTTGTTTTTCAACCACTCCGCAAATGTCTTGTTAACGAACTATCGTTTTGGCAATTCGGTTAGGACATTTACTTTGTGCATGACACAAGTAATTTTTCCAACAATTGTTTGCAGACAGATTATTTCACTTATAATTCACTGTATCACAATTCTAGTGGGTCAGAAGTTTACATACACTATTTGACTGTGCCTTTAAACAGCTTGGAAAATTCCAGATAATGATGTCAAGGCTTTAGAAGCTTCTGATAGGCTAATTGACATCATTTGAGTCAATTGGAGGTGTACCTGTGGATGTATTTCAAGGCCTACCTTCAAACTCAGTGCCTCTTTGCTTGACATGAATACCTCAGAAAAATAAATTCTGGTTCATCCTTGGGAGCAATGTCCAAACGCCTGAAGGTACCACATTCATCTGTACAAACAATAGTACGCAAGTATAAACACCATGGGACCATGCAGCCGTCATACCGCTCAGGAAGGAGACGCGTTCTGTCTCCTAGAGATGAATGTTCTTTGGTGCGAAAAGTGCAAATCAATCCCAAAACAACAGAAAAGGACCTTGTGAAGATGCTGGAGGAAACAGGTACAAAAGTATCTATATCCACAGTAAAACAAGTCCTATATCGAAGGCCGCTCAGCAAGGAAGAAGCCACTGCTTCAAAACTGCCATAAAAAAGCCAGACTACGGTTTACAACTGCACATGGGGACAAAGATCGTACTTTTTGGAGAAATGTCCTCTGGTCTGATGAAACAAAAATAGAACTGTTTGGCCATAATGACCATCGTTATGTTTGGAAGAAAAAGGGGGAGGCTTGCAAGCCAAAGAACACCATCCCAACCATGAAGCACAGGGTGGCAGCATCATGTTGTGGGGGTGCTTTGCTGCAGGAGGGACTGGTGCACTTCACAAAATAGATGGCATCATGAGGGAGGAAAATTGTGGCTATATTGAAGCAACATCACTCAGGACGTCGCAAATGGGTCTTCCAAATGGACAATGACCCCAAGCATACTTCCAAAGTTGTGGCAAAATGGCCTTAGGACAACGAAGTCAAGGTATTGGAGTGGCCATCACAAAGCCCTGACCTCAATCCAAAGATTTGTGGGCAGAACTGAAAAAGTGTGTGCGAGCAAGGAGGCCTACAAACCTGACTAAGGTTACACCAGCTCTGTCAGGAGGAATGGGCCAAAATTCACCCAACTTATTGTGGGAAGCTTGTGGAAGGCTCCCCAAAACGTTTTACCCAAGTTAAACGATTTAAAGGCAATGCTACCAAATACTAATTGAGTGTATGTAAACTTCTGACCCACTGGGAATGTGATGAAAGATATAAAAGCTGAAATAAAATCACTCTCCACTATTATTCTGACATTTCACATTCTTAAAATAAATTGGTGATCCTAACTGACCTAAGACAGGGAATTTTTACTAGGAGTTTAAATGTATTTGTTGAAGTCGGAAGTTGAAGTCGGAAGTTTACATATATACAGTTGAAGTCAGAAGTTTACATACACCTTCTGTGTTTTGGGTCGTTTTTCACAATTCCTGACATTTATATATATACAGTACCAATCAAAAGTTTGTACACACCTCCTCATTCAAAGATGTTTCTTTATTCTTTATATTTTCTACATTGTAGAATAATAGTAAAGACATCAAAAATAGACACCCTTTGCCTGTTGTCAAGGCAAAGGGTGTGTACTTTAAAGAATCTCAAATATAAAATATATCTTGATTTGTTTAACATTTCTTTGGTTACTACATGATTACAATGTAGAAAATAGTCAAAATAAAGATAATCTCTGGAATGAGTAGGTGTCTCCAAACTCTGGAAATACCTGGATTTCTGCAAAAATGTGTCATAAAATTTGATCTGATCTTCATCTAGGTCACAAAAATAGACAAACACAGTCTGCTTAAACTAATAACACACAAACAATTATCTACGTGTTCATGTCTTTATCGAACACACCATGTAAACATTCACAGTGCCGGGTGGAGAAGTATGTGAACCCTTGGATTTAATAACTGGTTGACCCTACTTTGGCAGCAATAACCTCAACCAAACGTTTTAGTTGCGGATCAGACCTGCACAACGGTCAGGAGGAATTTTGGACCATTCCTCTTTACAAAACTTTTTCAGTTTAGCTATATTTGTGGGATGTCTGCTGTGAACTGCTCTCTTGAGGTCATGCCACAGCATCTTAATCGTGTTGAGGTCAGGACTGGAGTGACCGGGCCACTCCAGAAGGCGTATTTTCTTCTGTTGAAGCTATTTTGTTGTTGATTTACTTCTGTGTTTTGGGTCGTTGTCCTGTAGCATCACCCAACTTTTGTTGAGCTTCAATTGGCTGGCATATAGACTAACATTCTCCTGCAAAATGTCTTGATAAACTTGGGAATTCATTTTTCCGTCGATGATAGCAAGCTGTCCAGGCCCTGAGGCAGCAAAACAGCCCCAAACCATGATGCTCCCTTTACAGTTGGGATGAGGTTTTGATGTTGGTGTGCTGTGCCTTTTTGTCTCCACACATAGTGTTGTGTGTTCCTTCCAAACAACTTAACTGTAGTTTCATCTGTCCACAGATGAACGTAGCGTTGTAGAACACAAAACCCAGGTGCAGTTTTGTAAACTTCAGACGTGCAGCAATGTTTTTTTTGGACAGCAGTGGCTTCTTCTGTGGTGTCCTCCCATGAACACCATTCTTGTTTAGTGTTTTACATATTGTAGACTTGTCAACAGAGATGTTAGCATGTTCTAGATTTCTGTAAGTTTTTAGCTGACACTCTAGAATTCTTCTTAACCTCATTGAGCATTCTGCGCTGTGGTGTTGCAGTCATCTTTGCAGGACGGCCACTCCTAGGGAGAGTAGCAACAGTGCTGAACTTTTTCCATTTATAGACAATTTGTCTTACCTTGGACAGATGAACATCAAGGCATTCAGATATACTTTTGTAACCCTTTCCAGCTTTATGCAAGTGAACAATTCTTAATCTTAGGTCTTCTGAGAACTATTTTGTTCGAGGCATAGTTCACATCAGGCAAAGCTTCTTGTGAATAGCAAACTCAAATTTTGTGAGTGTTTTTTATAAGGCGATGCAGCTCTAACCAACATCTCCAATCTTGTCTCATTGATAGGACTCCAGGTTAGCTGACTCCTGACTCCAATTAGCTTTTGGATAAGTCATTAGCCTAGGGGTTCACATACTTTTTCCAACCTACACTGTGATTGTTTAAATGATGTATTAATCTACACACAATACCCCATAATGACAAAGTGAAAATATTTTTTCAAAAATAAATAAAATGAATACCTTATTTACATAAGGATTCAGATCCTTTGCAATGAGACTAGAAATTGAGCTCAGGTTTTTCCATTGATCATCCTTTTTCCATTGATGTTTCTACAACTTATTTGGAGTCCACCTGTGGTAAATTCAATTGATTGGACATGATTTGGAAAGGCACACACCTGTCTATATAAGGTCCCACAGTTGACAGTGCATGTCAGAAAAAAAACAAAGCCATGGGTTCAAAGGAATTGTCCGTAGAGCTCCAAGACAGGATTGTGTCGAGACACAGATCTGGGGAGGGGTACCAAAAAATATCTGCAGCATTGAAGGTCCCCAATAACACAGTGGCCTTCATCATTCTTAAATGGAATAAATTTGGAACCACCAAGACTCTTCCTAGAGACTCTTCCGGCCAAACTGAGCAATCAAGGGAGACGGGCCTTGGTCTTAGAGGTGACCAAGAACCCGATGGTCACTTTGACAGAGCTCCAGAGTTTGTCTGCGGAGATGGGAGAACCTTCCAGAAGGACAACCATCTCTGCAGCACTCCACCAATCAGGCCTTTTTGGTAGAGTGGCCAGGAGCTTGCCAGAAGTCACCTAAAGGACTCTCAGACCATGAGAAACAAGATTCTCTGATCTGATGAAACCAAGACTGAACTCTTTGGCCTGAATGCCAAGCGTTACGTGTGGAGGAAACCTGGTATCATCCCTACGGTGAAGCATGGTGGCAGCATCATGCTGTTGGGATGTTTTTCAGTGGCAGGGACTGGGTGACGAGTCAGGATCGAGGGAAAGATGAACGGAGCAAAGTATAGAGAGATCCTTGATGAAAACCTGCTCCAGAGCCCCCAGGACCTCAGACTGGGGTGAAAGTTCACCTTCCAGCAGGACAACAACCCTAAGCACACAGCCAAGACAATGCAGGAGTGGCTTTGGGACAAGCCTCTGAATGTCCTTGAGTGGCCCAGCCAGAGCCCGGACTTGAACCCAATCTAACATCTCTGGAGAGACCTGACAACAGCTGTAGAGCGATGCTCCCCATCCAACCTGACAGAACTTGAGATGATCTTAAGAAGAATGGGAGAAACTCCCCAAATACTAGTCTGCCAAGCTTGTAGCGTCATACCCAAGAAGACTTGAGGCTGTAATTTCTGCCAAAAGTGCTTCAACAAAGTACTGAGTAAAGGGTCTGAATATTTATGTAAATGTGACTAGTTTCAGGAAACTCCTTCACAGGAGCGCCATTTGGACATAAACCTTTTTTTTAATCAAATGTATTTTTTTGGAAGAAATGCCTGCTGGAACAGGTGAACTTTCAGGTGCCTTAATAACAAACTTGTAGGCCGTCTGTAAGTATGAATAAAATTGTTAAATTACGAGCCTAGTTAGTTTAGCCATGGAAAAAGTCAGCAACCTTCCCGCTAGCCATGATTGGCTGAGATTATGAGCCCATGAGCCGAATTGGTCTGCCATGTAGCACTCTTCTGTCTATAACTTGACCTGGTCAGTATGTTTAGGTAATCCTTTCTAACGCTGTTTTTTTTTAAAGATAGCATGTAGTATAACTGCATAACCTTTGCTATCCACTTTCGAGAGGACTGAATTTTGAAATGAGTGGAATTAGAGTATGATAGCCAAGGAGATGGAGAAAATTCTGGATTTTGGTTTCAAATATGCCGATAAAGTCAAAAAGAGAACACACAGAAAGCTTTGTATAAAACACCTGTCTCCAGATTACATCTTCAAACTAAGGCAGTTGCATTCACCAACGCTCTGGATAACATAAACCATCTAACCAGCTCTGCTATGGCGAGTAAAATGGTCAAAGTGAGGTGTTCTCATTTGTGTCTGGAAGTAGCTAGCAAGCTAGCCAATGTTAGCCAGTTACCTTGGGTGCTTGACTGCTGTTGTTAGGTCAGAACGCTCGGATAAACCCTACTTTTCGGCCAGAGCGTGCAGTGTGCGCTCTGAATGTTCCAAGAGCAAAACGCTCTGAATTTACGAACGACCAATCTGACCAATACGAACACCTAGAGCACACGCTGGCACTCAAGAATAAATGTACAAACACAGCCGTAGTATAAACCTGCCTTTAGTCTTGAAATCTTTGGTTGTTTAGTACATAGCCTCACATGTGAATCCTTAAAGAGATGGGTGGGGCTAAAACTAGAAAAGGGTGTGAATGATGAAGACCAAAACATTCAAGGGCCATTTTCTCAAAAGTGAGGTTAAAGGTTTATCAACTTTCAAAGCAGAATTACTTCCCCATTGTTCCTCAACTGTAGTGTATGATATACCATTTTCTATCTCTGAGTCTTTACCTTTATCCAATTTAAAAAACACAATTTCAAATTTTACTACGTAAGACCGAATCGAGCCGATCGGTCACAAATGTGATATTTTTATTTTTTATTTTTAATACATTTGCTTTTTCATTATGTGTTATTGTGTGTAGATTGATGAGGGGGAAAAAGCCTTTACTCCATTTTAGAATCAGGCTGTAACGTAACACAATGTATACTTTCCAAATGCACTGTATATATATCACAGGGTGGAAGTTGAACATAGGATAAGACCCACATCAAATACAACAGAACAGCTATCTCTCTGACACCACCCAATCCCAAGCCTTGTGTGATAATATCCGATGCTATCGCCGTTAAATGGGATGCTATCAGTCTCCAATACGATGCTATCGCTAGCCAATGCAGTGATATCGAATTCCAATGCGCTGCTGCTCCCCTTCTGCTCACTCAGACAGCAGAGATATGTGTTGGCTTTGGAGGCAAAGCAAGGCCAGTATGTGTGAGTGTGTGTGTGCATGCGTGTGCATGGGCATGGGCATGGGTTTACGTGCATACATGCATGTGTGTGTGTGTGTGTATGCTGTTAGCAAAACCAATCTGTAGTGGTTTTGTAGTGTGATATAGCAGTCGTTTTGAAAGATACAGTAGATGAATTAACCCCTGTGTTCAGTGGTTCTGTCTCTGTCAGCCTCAGGCATGGCTCTGCACCACCTGCCCGGGCTTGAGAGAGAGAGAGAGAGAGAGAGAGAGAGAGAGAGAGAGAGAGAGAGAGAGAGAGAGAGAGAAGAACTACAGATGTCGGATGTTAATTTTAGCCAGTTTGCTACAGCAGGTGAATAATCCTGCAGCTACAGGAAATTAATTATATATAATTAATGGACATTTTTGTAGGGGTTGATACATTTTTTGTGAGGGAAAATCCAGTCTGAAATTTCAATTTCACGTATACTCCCTCTCTGCCGCTCGAGGTCACCAGGCTGCTCATTATTATGCACACCTGTCACCATCGTTACGCGCACCTGCGCCACATCAGACTCACCTGGACTCCACCACCTTCCTGATTACCTTCCCTATATATGTCACTACCGGGGAAGCCTCAGCTACCTTGTCAGGCTTCCATGCCTCAGCCGGTTCGTCAGGTTTACAAGACCCGGTTGTCCTGTCAAGCGTCCGTTACCGAGTCTACCGAGGATGCCTCAGCTAGCTCGTCAGAATCCCATGCCTCAACTGGCTCGTCAGGTTCACAAGACTCAGTTGGCTCGGCCGGTTCCAATGCCTCAGCCGGCTCGTCAGGCTCCAATGCCTCAGCCAGCTCGTCAGGCTCCAATGCCTCAGCCGGCTCGTCAGGCTCCAATGCCTCAGCCGGCTCGTCAGGCTCCCACACCTCGGCCCGGCTCGTCAGGCTCCCTCGGCTGGCTCGTCAGGCCCCCACACCTTGGCCGGTTTGTCATTTTAATTGATTTATTAAATACACTCCCTGAACTTGCTTCCCGACTCTCAGCGTACACATTACAGAATAACACCTCACCAAAGGGAAGCAGGGAGAGTTAAAATAAAAATATATATTTATTTATTTTTTAAATAATTTTTAGTGTAGGTGACGTCGTTTCCAAGTGTTGCAACCGGGGATGCCTCAGCCAGCACCTCAGGTTTACAAGACCCGGTTGGCCCGTCAAAGCGTCCATTGCCGAGTCTATCGTGCATGCCTCAGCTAGCTCGCTAGGTTCCCACGCCTCATCAGGCTCCTGGTCCCCGCGACCATCCCTCTGGTCGGCGTCCTGCAGCTGGAGCCGCGCATCAGAGAGGTGGTACTGTCACGTTATTACGCACACCTCTCACCATTATTACGCGCACCAGGGCCTCATCAGACTCACCTGGACTCCATCACCTGCCTGATTACCTTCCCTATATATGTCACTCCCTTTGGTTCTTTCCCTAGACATTATTGTTTCTGTTCCATTATTTCATGTCTGCACGCTACTCGTGTTTCTTGTTTTGTCCATGTTCGTTTATTTATCAAATTATTCACTCCCCGAACTTGCTTCCCGACTCCCAGCGTACACATTACAAGAAGCCTTTTTAACCTCAAATTAACTACACGTTTTGCATTTATTGGAAAGTTGTCCTGCAACAGGGGGTTTAAATTAAGATCCTACATGTGTACATCACCTATTAGGAAACACAATCGCAAAGCAAAATGCTGTAGCCATAAATCGACAGTATACTATGACAAATTATTTAATCGTTGTTACTGATCAAAATCTTAGAAAAACCTTGACAAAGTAGAAACTTAATGAGCATAGGCTTGTCATTGAGAAAGGTAGACACAGGGAAACCTGGCTCCCTGTAGAGGAAAGGCTGTGCAGTCACTGCACCACGGCAGAAATTGACACAGAGCTACATTTCCTGACACAATTGCAAAAATGTAAAGCAATTAGAAAGTTTTATTTCCTAAAATGTGAAATCATTATTGAAGGTTTCCAAGACCTCTCTGATGAGAAGAGATTACCCATCCTGTTGGGGAAGGACGCAGAGAGCTGTGGGTTGGCAGCACACTACATTGTTGCCTGCCATAAGATGAGGGACCGTGTCTGACAGACAAACCAACCTGCACATGTCTTTGTGTTATTTGCAAATTTATTTACAGATGTTGTTATTTATATTGTTAATGAATCATTCCATTTCCAAAGTACGCTTTGGCAATATGTACGTCATTACGTCATGCCAATAAAGCAAGTGAAATTGAAAATTGAGCGAGAGAGAAAGAGATACAGAAAAAGTGAGAGAGATACATGATGGAGGGTCAATTACACCTCCATGTTGTAGACCAGAGGAACAGACCGAACGCTAGTTCACCTTTCATCACCCCCCCCTTGCAACGTAAGGTTGTTGCACCAGTTAGTGAAAGTTGGTGAAGCTGTGAATGAGGGTTTATCAGATAGAGATATCAGATCTCCTTTGAGGATGGTAAGAGTCAGACACAATGCATTGGGTGATAAAGTGTGGTTGTAATAAGAAAATGAAATTGGTAGAGAGTAGGGACTCACCTTTCCAGGGCTGATGGAGGTTCACAATGCCCAGTAACCTGATAAAGACCAGGATGGGTTCCAAACGTTATATCTCTAGCTAGCTAGAAAACATTTTTTATTTCAGCAAACAGTGAGCAGACATTCGCTTTTCGTTGCTATTTCTTTATATTTTCTTTATATCCAGTCCTTGTGCCACAACTACCCCTTTAATAACCATGGAAGACATTCATCAGTGGCCTATGCACCTTAATTAAAGAAGCCAATGGCTTTATGTCAAGTAAGTCATCTAACCAACCATGTGTCCTACACAGATCCGATGGACTAAGACAGCAGGCAGCGTGTCGGATCGCTTCCAGGACTCCAGCGTGTTTAACGAGACGCTGCACATCTCCAAGATTCAGAGACATCAGGGAGGACGCTACTACTGCAAGGCTGAGAACGGCCTGGGCTCCCCAGCCATCAAGTCCATACGGGGTCGACGTCTACTGTAAGTACTGTATATTACCTTCAGACACAGTGGTTGGGTCAAGGTTGTCTCCTTTTTATTTCAATGTACTTTCTCAACGTAATAACATTGCATAAAATTCAATGTGGCTAGTTAGTAAAACGTTCCCTTTTGATTCTGCAAAATGTAACTTTTTGGGGCGACTCGACCAAATAGAAATTTGTGTTATAGATCTGTCATTCCCATTGAAAGCAAATCTAAGAAGTGGTAGATCTGTTCTATGTGCGCTATTTCAATGCTTTGTTTTTGCATCTTTTACTTTCGGTTTTCTGCACCACCTTCAAACAGCTGAAAACACAAAATGTTTGCTTATGGAAAAGATATTTCACTGCGGTTTAGATGGTACAATTCTCTACACTATACTTGCTTGTTTTGTCACATAAACTGATATTAGGAAAACTATTTGAATTTTAGTGTGATTTCTGCATAGTTCATCTTTAAACTAGATTTCAACCATAAGTTAACGATAAGCTTTTAAGGTTTGGTTTATTCCAATTGTTGCACAATTCACTGTTGTACAGTTCAGATCAGACTGTTGTACAGTCGACAACAGTATAAACAACCCAACCCAGTAGCTTCCACCCTAGCCAACCTAGCCATTAAACAATAGTGAGGTCTGATTTGAGTTGTCTGGGGCACCTACTGTACTTCAGCTGCAACCAACAACTCCTCAGACGTGCGCTTAAATGGACGACGGTTGGTCTCATCTGAACCCTAGACAAGCAAACATTATATAGCTCTCAGCCAGAACCTCCCCAGATCCACCACTCTGTGACACAAGCACATTAAACCAGCACTTTCCCTTCCATAACATCATCGCAAGCGATAAACCTTTTGGCCTGTGTTCTCCTCTTCTCCCACTCTCTCTGTGGCAGAACACAGAGCAGTCTGCAGTCCTGTCTCAGTCTTTCCTCTCTGCCTCTCGTCTGTCTCCACCTCTTGTCGGCCTCTGCCTTATTCTCTTCCTCTGCCTTCGCCTCTCCTCTCTTCTCTTCTCCTTGGTCAGGCAGGGGTTACCAAAGTAAGTGGAATCGCTTTCATCTGACATCTAAAGCCTCTGCTCCATCTGCCAGTGACTCCTGTCAGTCTGTCACGACGTTTCTGGTCTGTCTGTGTGGCTGGTGGTTAGCCTCACCACCGCCAAGGCTCTTTCTCTGCCTGCTCTTGCTTTCTCTCTCTCTGATCTCTCTTTCTCTCTCTCTCTTTGCTATCTCTCTCTCTCTCTCTGCCTTTCCCTCTGTCTCCGTTCTCTCTCTCTCTCTCTCTCTCTCTCTCCCTCTCTCTCTCCCTCTCTCTCTCTTTCCCTCTCTCTCTCTTTCCATCTCTCTGCCTTTCTCTCTCTCTCTCTTTCCCTCTCTCTCTCTTTCCATCTCTCTGCCTTTCTCTCTCTCTCTCTCTCTCTCTCTCTCTCTCTCTCTCTCTCTCTCTCTCTCTCTCTCTCTCTCTCTCTCTCTCTCTCTCTCTCCCTGCCTCCTTCTGGTCCCTGGGTGTCTGTCTGGCTCTCAACCCTTGTACCTGTTTATCAGTACTGACTTGAGCAGGGGCTGTGGAATAGAGGATGGTTAGAAAGCTTGGAACTTGGAGGAAGGGGGGGTGGGGGGAGTATTTTTCTCTCTCCTTGTCTCCTTTCCTTCATCTGCACTGGACTGCCATATTGGCTTTGTGGTGGATGTGTACTAGACATTTGCGTTGTCTTTTTCAGTTCTTCCACACTGTTAACTGTAAACTATTGAGACATACAACAGACCCTGGACGGATAGTGACTAACATCCCAGTGTCACTGTTTTAGCTTGATAACAGTTTGATTAATAGAGTTGAACAGTTGCACTCTGGGTTGCCATGGCTAGGGCTGTGGCGGTCATGACATTTTGTCTGCAGGTTATTGTCATGCAAAAGAGTGCCGGTCTCACGGTAATTGACCATTAATGAACATAAACACGTTTAGGATCTCCTGGCTCCACTCATACAAGCAGCGTACCAGCCTCTGATGTGAGCCTTTGGAACATCTACATTTAAAACATGTTGAATAAATCAATTGAATATACACCATCACAATAAATACATTATTTATGTTAGGCAGACCTAAAGAAACATTATGATATGTAGAAAATGTATTTCAGAAGAACAGAATATGAGTTGGCCTACTGTATGTTATCTGGCTATGCGCCATGCCATAGGTTGTAGGCTTGTTCATTTATCAGACAAAATATGCTTATAAGTCTCTGTGCCATTATTTTATATTATATGATTTTAAAGTAAGAAGATTATAATTTAACTTAGCTGAATAAAATATAATATTTATTTGTCCCATTCAGAAGCAAGAGTGCACACATATGAAGTGGCTATGTTGAGCATAAAAATGATAATTTGAAACAGGTCCTATATGCTAGATTTATAATGTCTTGGAAGTCAATAGATATATGGGCTGCATGATGTTTAGATTTAGAATGACCCATTATCAAATGGGCAAGAACAGAGGAAAGACAAACTTCTTAAGGAGCGGCAGCAGTGGTAGGAGTTTTGGAGAGTCTGGCGTGCCCAAAGTAAAATGCATGCCACACAGGCCCAGAAACTAGGATATGCATGTAATTAGTACTATAAAACACTCTGAAGTTTCTAAAACTGTTAAAATAATGACTGTGAGTATAACAGAACTGATATGGCAGGCGAAAACCCGAGAAATGTCTGTCCAGAAATTTTTTTTTTTTGTGACATGTCTTCCTTTCCAATGGTTGTCTATGGGATCTGCTTTAATCCAGGACCCAGGTTGCAGTACCTATGGCTTCCACTAGATGTCAACAGTCTTTAGACAAGGTTTGATGAGTTTACCTTGAAAAACAACCGAATAGATTATATAAGATTATAAGATTATTAAGATTATATAAGTGGAGGGAGGAAGTGCCTTTTGTGTTTTGGGTGCGAGACCGTGAGTGCACACCTCGGGATTTTACTTTTCTATCCTCGGGATTTTACTTTTGTATCGCTCAGGATATTATCCGTGTGAAATATTATAGTTAGTATACATAAAAGTGTACCTAAGGATACATTATAGACAACGTTTGATTTGTTTGGACAAAGTTGATAGGTATATTTTGAACGCTTTCTCTTCCCTGTACAATGGGCGAGTGGGCAGTGAATTTTCTGAACATAACGCGCCAACCAAACAGAGATTTATGGATATAAACAAGGACTTTTTCTAACAAAAGGAACATTGGATGTCTTGCTTGGACACTTCGGATTGCCCTCAGCAGAAGATCATCAAAGGTAAGCAATTTATTTTAGCTCTTTTAATGTGTTTGTGACACCCGCGCTGGTTTTATTATTATGCTAATTGAGGAAGTACATGGGGTGCTGTCCTCAGACAATCAAATGTTGTGCTTTCGCCGTAAAGCCTTTTTGAAATCTGACAATGCTGTGAGATTGCCAAGAGTCTAAGCTTTTGAAGAGTGTGCAGCACTTGTATTTTCATGTTTTATAATTCTACTTTTGGATTTTGAATTTGGTGCCCTACATTTTTCCGGGTGTTGTCGTGACTGGGGCGCTAGCGCCCCAACTCTCCTTAATTATCCCCAAGAGGTTAAGCTAACTGCGGTGTCCAATTTACAGTAGCTATTACAGCGAAAAAATACCATGCTGTTGTTTGAGGGTAGTGCACAACAACAAAACACTTTTATTCAGGCAACTGGTTTGAGACATTCACCTCTGATTGTAAATAATGTACTTACATTCAGTAAACTTTCTCTGATTTGTCATCCTGAGGGTCGCAGAAATAAAATGGAGCATAGTTTTTTTATGAAATCAATTTTTATATCCTAACACAATCCATGTTATATACAGCGTTTCACATGAATTCCAAGTATTTCAACTTGCAAGAAAACAATTTATGAAATCTAATCCGCTAAATCTTGTCTCACCCAGTCAAGTTTAGTTTCTGCGCATTCCTCAGACTCTCTAGACGACAACCAAACCTTGTTTCATCATTCTACATTACATTTTGGCTACACAACACGTCAATTAGCCCATTAAGGTCAGCCATCATTACGCACCAATGAGATGGGCACTGTTCACTTGATAGTGTCTTGGTCCAATGACCACCTATTGTTTTGAAACATGGCTAGCTAGATAGCCAATGAGCTGGGCTTTACATGAGTGTGTGTTGGCCCTTTGTAGGACTAATGGCCATTGTCCTATGGCTGCGAGCAACACGGTTCATTTTCCATTGAAAATCCACAGGACCCAGGAGAGTTTACGTTACGCAACGATCACAGAAGTTGTTTAGTTTGTCTGGGAGCAAGACGTTGGTGTCCGCGACGGGTTTTCTTTTTTGTAATTTGTGATTGACTGTATACCCTGCCACATACGTCTCGTGTCTGAGCCGTTGAGTTGCGACTCTACTTTGTCTCTATACTGACGCTTAGCTTGTTTGATTGCCTTGCGGAGGGAATAGCTTCACTGTTTGTATTCAATCATGTTTCCGGTCGCCTTGCCATGATTAAAAGCAGTGGTTTGCGCTTTCAGTTTTGCTTGAATGCTGCCATCAATCCACGGTTTATGGTTGGGGAAGGTTTGAATAGTCACCGTGGGTACAACATCACCGATGCTGTACCCACAGCGTATGCATCAATGTTGTTGTCTGAGGCTATCTGGAACATATCCCAGTCCACGTGATCGGAGCAATCTTGAAGTGTGGAATCAGATTGGCCAGACCAGCGTTGAACAGACCTGAGCACGGGCGTTTCCTGTTTTAGTTTCTGTCTATAGGCTGGGAGAAACAAAATGGAGTCGTGGTCAGATTTGCCAAAAGGAGGGTGAGGGAGGGCTTTGTATGCGTCGCGGAAGTTAGAGTAGCAATGATCCAGAATTCTGCCAGCACGGGTCGCACATTCGATATGCTGATAAAATTTAGGGAGCCTTGTTTCCAGTTTAGCCTTGTTAAAATCCCAAGCTACAATAAATGCAGCCTCAGGATATGTGGTTTCCAGTTTACATAGAGTCCAGTGAAGTTCTTTCCGGGCCGTCAAGGTGTCTGCATGGGGGTATACACGGCTGTGATTATAATCAAAGAGAATTCTCTTGGAAGATAATGCGGTCTGCATTTTATTGTAAGGAATTCTAGGTCAGGTGAACAAAAGGACTTGAGTTCCTGTATGTTGTTATGATCACACCACGACTCGTTAATCATAAGGCATACACCCCCGCCCTTCTTCTTACCAGAGAGATGTTTATTTCTGTCGGCACGATGCGTGAAGAAACCCGGGTGGCTGTACTGACTCTGATAACGTATCCCGAGTGAGCCATTTCCTAAGAACGCGAAGTGAGGCGACCATCTCTGTCGGCGCCCTATCATTCAAGTGATGTCAATGTCAAAGACATTGTACAGTACTTTCAAGTACTTTAGCCTTTCAAGCTTGAATTGATCATCATCTCATCTTGTAAACTCTTCATATTATCATTGAGTATACACTAAATGTGTAATGCTATGTCCTTCATATTGTAGAGCCTTAAAACAGGACTTTATAGGACATTATTAAAACAGCAGCAGCGTTGAAAGTGTTATGTGGATGCCCTTGTCTCTGGCCTTGTAGTGCATGTGTACTTCATTAGCAGAATGTTGTATTGCACATCCAGCAGAAACACACTGGATTTCTCCATAGAAATGTTATAGCTGTCCCCCAGGGGTGAATTTAATTGATGGGCCTCTTTTGCAGCTTTCACTATTTTTAGTGCTTTGCAGCCTTGATTTTTAATTAGCATTAAAATTGCTGTTTGGGCACCAGGGCTCAACAACAACACCTTGACAAATTGTGTTGACTGTCTGTTTTTCAGATGTTGCACCGGTGTGTCTTTATTCATACCCATGTGTTTATACTACCCAGAAATGTAACCGCTAGTTAGGATGGACACTTCTATTATGCTTGAGGGACGATACAAATATGAGAGAGAAAATGTAAATGTGAAATGAGAGAGACAGGAATTTAGGAGGGCGTGTATTTCAATGTGAATATCTTGTTTCTAATGGGAAGTATTTTATTCTGTTCTTTAAAAAAAAACATGCATTGCTTTTCCTTCCTAGTCCTTCTGAAACCAGAGGGGTATACTAAGAAGCAAGCTAGATCTACTCAGGGTTTTCTGAAGCTAGCCAGCTGCAGTTAGCTTCACATTCCAGCTCAAGCTTCATCCGTACTATGACGGTGGATATTGCTTGTCACCCTGCCGCATACTGTAGCAGGCTTGTAACTGCGCGTGCTTGTCGCACGTGGCTAGCCGAACGCCAAACTCTTTATTGAGACAATCAATCAATCCATGGGTGAGTCAGTGACACATTTTCATTTGTGACAAAATCTAAATGAAATGAAAGTTTTCTTGCAAATTCAGCAGGCTATGGTGTGGACTAGGCTTTTTATTTTATTACTTATTATTAATGCCGTCTTTGGTGTGCTTATAAATGCACAAGTACTTTTTTCCCACTATTGATACAATTATACAAAGGTTTTACTGTGTGTGAAGTTTCAAATGCATTATATCATTACTAAATGTGTAATGAGATAGGTATTTTAACGTTACTATTTTTTTGCACACAGAATTAAAGGGATGATGACGCAATCTTTGCAAGAAGGAGGGGATCTGATTTCATTGGTCCTCAACTCGTGGCTCAGACCATCTCATGAAAGATATTGGAGTTTGCCCTGAGTTAGCCTGCACCGAAGCAGGTTAGATCTGAAGGATTTGTTGCCATAGAAATGTAGCTGGCTAAAAGGTGAGCCACTTTCGTGGTACCGGTTATCCCAAGTTGAACTTAGAGTTTACCAAAGTTACCTCGCTAACTCCTCAAACTACATTTGTATTATAGGGCTCAGGTGGTTTCTTTAAAATGTTGAGTGTAAATACAGGTACTTCCAGATTTATTTATTCACACAAGCATACTTGTAAAATCAACGTGTGCTCCTCTCCTAACCGTTCCCCTTCTAAAGAGACTCCTGGAGCGTCCATGACTCACAACGTCCAATAGACACAGAATGAAATTAAATGAAGGAAGGAAAGAGAGAAAGGGGGAATTCTCTAAATGTATTGCCCAGGTTAGAAAATGAATGAAATGAAAGAAGGAAGGTGCCCCGGTGGCTTGTCTAGCTTTAGCATTGCTATACTAACTCAGAGAGACAGACAACTGCAGTATGGGGTAATGGTAAACTTATCTCTGCAGTGCAGAGGAGCGGATATTAGCCCTAGCAGGCCTAGCAGACCCAACGATAACTCATTTAAAATACCCACCGAGCTTGGCGAAGCCCCCATCTAAGCACATTTCTACATGCTGACACCTCAGAAGATGTGTTTGTCCATTGTGAGGTCTGCAGGAATAGATGCCCACACAGAAGTTAATAAAGAACTTCCTCCATTGATCGATCGGTAGTTTTGCTTTTCCTGAGAAGCTTTGACTCTCTTCTTCTTCAGTTCCTAGAAGGGTCTATTTATTACAACATTTTTCATTTCATCTGGGCTGTATTGCTGTGTGTGAAGCTGCATTGCTATACCTATTAGACAAAGGCCTAAAGTATTTCAGCAGGGGCTTACAGCTGGTTTAAACTACTTCATCGGCAGGTGGAATTCACATCCCCAATGTTATACATTTCTGACGTGAAAAGAACTAGGAGAGTACAATGGACTCCAATGAAGTGCAGAAGACTCAAGTTCTTCATGTGTGCCCATGCATTCATCAGGAGCATTTAAAGAGCATGTACTTGAATCGAGACTGGAAAACTTTAGTGCACTTGAAATGAGTTTGTACTTATCCGAAGCGCACTTGTCAGGAGTCGACGTTACAGAGCCTTTGGAAATGTATTCAGACCCCTTGACTTTTTTCACATTTTGTCACGTTACAGCCTTATTCTAAAATGTATAAAATATTTTTTGCCCTCATTAATGTTAACACAATACCCCATAATGAGAAACCAAACACCTGTATTTTGTTTTATTCAGTACTTTGTTGAAGCTCCTTTGGCAGCGATTAAACCATAGAATCTTCTTGGGTATGACACTACAAGCTTGGCACATCTGTATTTGGGGAGTTTCTCCCATTCTTCTCTGCAGATCCTCTCAAGCTCTGTCAGGTTGGATGGGCAGCGTTGCTGCAAAGCTGTTTTCAGGTCTCTCCAGAGATGTTAGATCTGGTTCAAGTCCGTGCTCTGGGTGGGCCACTCAAGGAAATTCAGAGATTTGTCCCGAAGCCACTCCTGCATTATCTTGGCTGTGTACTTAGGGTCGTTGTCCTGTTGGAAGATGAACCTTAGCCCCAGTCTGAGGTCCTGTGAGCTCCATCCTGACTAGTCTCCCAGTCCCTGTCGCTGAAAACATCCCCACAGCATGATGCTGCCACAACCATGCTTCACCGTCGGGATGGTGCCAGGTTTCCTCCAGACGTGACGCTTGGCATTCAGGTCAAAGAGTTTAATCTTGGTTTCATCAGACCAGAGAATCTTGTTTCTCATGGTCTGAGAGTCCTTAGGTGCCTCTTGGAAAACTCCAAGCAGTCATGTTCCTTTAACTGAGGAGTGGCTTCCGTCTGGCCACTCTAACATAAAGGCCTGATTGGTGGAGTGCTGCAGAGATGGTTGTCCTTATGGAAGGTTCTCCCATCTCCACAGAGGAACTCTAGAGCTCTGTCAGAGTGGCCATCAGGTTGTTGGTCACCTCCCTGACTAAATCCTTTCTCCCCCGATTGCTCAGTTTGCGTAAATAAGGTATTTCTGTTTTCGCTTTGTCATTATGGGGTATTGTGTATAGATTGTGTATAGATTGCTAAGGATTTTTATTTATTTAATACACTTTATAATAATTCTGTAAAGTAACAAAATGTGGAAAAAGTCAAGGGGTCTGAATACTTTCCGAAGGCACTGTATATACCACCAATGTGACCATGGAGGTGGTTTTAGGACACTTTAAAGTGGGCAAATGATCAAATAGATTATTTTTACACTGGAGGGTTCTGTGGGCTATGAGTCACCCACCAATTAGTGACACTTTTGTAAATCACCTTCTGACAGTTCCATAAACAACCCATTGCTCATCTTTAACAGCCTTCTTAATGGCTCAGCCTCAAAATGTTACTACAAACAGAAATTACTGTCACCATCACCCACAAGTGTGGTGTTCGGGTCTGTGGGACCCATTTTCAATGTTTACTAAAAGAAAAATGATACAATTAATAATTTTTTCAACCTGAGAATCATTGGCCTTGGCTCATTTTCTGTGAAGAACATGTAGAATAACAGATTTTCATTGAGTGCACACTGTGCACCCCCCTACACATTTATATTACATATGTGGTGTTCAGGTCCACTGGACCCGAGGGTAATAAAAGTGTGGGAAAGTGTGTGTGTAGGTGAAAACAGGTAAAAATGAAACAAAACGGTTTGCTGTGCGCCTTCACTCTGTCTTCATCCTTCCTGGGCCTGTTGTTTGAACATAGCACCAAAAACCTGTCTGTCTCCATGCATGTCTGCCTGTCTCCCGCTTTTCTCGCAATCTTTACACTTTGTGAAACTACTCAATGTCTTACGGGAACCTGCACTATGTTATTACAATATATTATTTCTATACATTATTTAAATACATTGTACAACATTCAGTATTTTCCCACACTCTACCCCAGCCAGGCGCAAATTGGGGGAGGGACACAACAAATAAATAGCTTTGCATGTGTGGCTCCTTACCACAATCAATCAGTATGGCAAAAATAACCTCTGCTCAGAGGGCATTAGAATCTTTTTTTTTGCAGAGGAATGAGCCACCTCGTATGGCTGCCAATGTGATAAGGATGCAACCAGGGCCGACGCGGATGGCGGTTACTGCAGGACAAAAAGTCTTCTTTTGAACTGTTCATCCCAGACACCATCCAGAAAATCATTCTGGACTGCACTAATTTGGAGGGAAGGCGTGCTTTTGGAGAGAGATGGAAGGAGATGGACTAACTCATTTACATGCACACTTTGGGGTTCTTATCCTTGCTAGTGTTTTCAGATCCAATGGGGAATCCACAGAATCCCTCTGGGATGCAGAAACTGGCAAACTTTTCTATGCATCAATGTCTCTGGAAAACATCCACATTATTTCAAGGATTATCTGTTTTGATAACCAAGACACCAGACCAGCTCAGCGGCAGAGAGACAAGCTAGCTGCGAACAGTTCAGTGTGGGACAAGTGGGTGGACTGCCTTCCCCTGTTTTACAACTCTGGGCCCAATGTTACTGTTGATGAGCAGCTTATGCCATTTAGGGGCCGCAGCCCCTTCAGGCATACCGTCTAAACCCGCAAAATATGGAATAAAGATCTGGGCTGCCTGTGATGCTGCTTCATCATATGTATGGAACTTGCAAGTGTATACGGAGAAGCCAGATGGAGGAGCCCCTGAGAAGAAGCAAGGGATGCGGGCTGTCCTGGATGTGACACAGGGACTCCGTGGCCACAACATCACATGCAATAACTTTTTACTTCGCAACAAGCTGGGACAGGAGCTCCTCAAGAGGAAGCTGACGATGGTAAGAACAGTACAAAAAAAAACAAGCCAGAGCTCCCACCTCAGCTGTTGAATACACGGAACAGGCCTATCAATTCCTCTAAATTTGTGTTCACGGCCGACACGTCCCTAGTGTCCTACCTGCCAAAGAAATGCAAAAATGTGGTACTCATGAGTACATTACATAGGAATGCGAGAATCTGTGGCCAGGAACATCAAAAAACAGAAATCATAATAGATTACAATGCCACAAAAGGAGGGGTGGACAATTTAGACAAGCTGGTGACTGGCTACAGCGGAAAAAGAAGAACCCTACGCTAGCCACTTGTGATATTCTTCAACATCTCGGCATACATCGCATTTGTCATCTGGATGGCGTTGAACCCAGATTAGAACAGAGGGAAGCTCCAGAGGAGACGGCTCTTTCTCGAGGAGCTGGGCAAGACATTGGTAATCTGGAGGACCCCGGCTTCTGCAGCCATTGTGAGGAGGAACAGGAGGAGGATGCTGGTGCCCCATCCGTCCAACCCACAGAACCAACAACTCAATACTTGAAGTAAGTGTGAGTGATGTTCTTGCATGTGTGTGTCTGACTCTCTTACCTTGGCCTGCTGTAACTATATATGAGTGAGTGAGTGAGTGAGTGAGTGAGTGAGTGAGTGAGTGAGTGAGTGAGTGAGTGAATGAGTGAATGAATGAGATGTTAGTAAAATTCCTGAACTAAGTGGTATCACTTAGTTCAGGAATTCTAGATTGCAGATGGTAGCAACAAGTTGAAGCGCTGAGATGTGTGTGGACCCAAGAAGGACAGGAAGACACAGTACACATGCATCAAGTGCAAGAAATACATTTGCAACACACACAGTAAAACTCTGTCCCTCATATGGTGTGTTACCAGCCTTAATTTGTGTTCAATGGGGCTCATTTATCATTTCCATGAAATAATGTATGTAAAATTTGTCCTTCCAATTTGTTCAGTTCAAAGCAATAAACATCAATAGTGATGAAAACCTTGTTTCATTAATATTTGATAAATGTGATCTAGCAGAGGTATATGGCAAATATTAACCATGTATGCTGTTTATATTTCTTGTAATTGATATAAGTCAACATCTAAGTATTAAGTATTTTTATGTAAATTGTTCTGGCTGTATTGTTATAAAAACCCATTACATTAGGTGAATAACAGAAACATGAACGCCACACAAGGGTTTAAAAAGTTATTTAATAATGCAACGTTTAGGCCTAGATGTTCATTGGTCTCGGAGCTGAAATTAAATATGTTTGTGTAATACCAAAAGTGATTTCATTTTGGCCAACAAACTGAAAATTCTGGCAGGATTGTTGTATCGCGAGCTGGGTAAATCCAGTTCAGCACAGAGCACGGTTGACAAAAGACAGAGCTTAAGCTCAGCACTTTAAGGAACAACCATTAAAGCTAAAAAGTGAAAGTTTTGAAAAGCTACTTTCTGTTATTCGCACATCTGCTAACAACATGCTAGCAGCTGATGCTAATATTAGCTCACTAGCTAGCATGAGCTATCATGGAGCTATCTATGAAGCATCTGAAGTTTGACTGACATCTTTCAAGCCTTTCTTCAAGCCTTTACTTCTTTCAAGTCTTTCTTTTCTTATGTGGATCACCTGTGTCGTCTTGATGGTTTTCCTTTCTCTTTCACTAAACTCCTCTCCTCCAAAGAATACATCTGAATAGCATCATGCTTGATTTAGTTTCACATGTAAGGTCTTGCTCACTCCATATTCCGTATCTCTTATGCAGTGAGCCAAAGACTAGCAGAAACACAGTTTTGAGAGAATAACATTAGAGCTGCTCGCAATAGAGCTGAAGCCAAGCCAATGGTTATGCATGATCACACTCAGAGGTCCTGACTCAGACACACGTGTCAAAGGCTTAAGACGCCATGACACACATGCCTCCTCAGCTATGTAGGCTAGCACAGCACACAGCCAGAACAGTGTGTGTGTGTGTGTGTGTGTGTGTGTGTGTGTGTGTGTGTGTGTGTGTGTGTGTGTGTGTGTGTGTGTGTGTGTGTGTGTGTGTGTGTGTGTGTGTGTGTGTGTGTGTCCCCAACGCTGTAGAAGAGCTTTCTCTGTTTTATGTTTACCTAGCGTCCAGCATTGGAGTAGAGTGGAGTTGAGTTCATCTGTGAGTACCAAGGCCATGCGGTCAGGGACAGTGTTTGTTTAGTGGCTTTACCTGCGGCGGGTTTAGATCTCCCCCATTCAGGAGGTGTGCTGCTTCCTATCTCATCAGGAGTCCATTTACTGTCCGTCCTACTGCAGGGATAATTGGGTTACTGTGTACATAACGAAGAATTGGGAAAAGCACCGGTGTCACAGGCCTGTTCGCCCCGCTGTTCGCCCCGTTCACCCCAAAGACAGTACAGGTGCATCAAACCTTGGGCCGAGGGACTGAAAAACAGCTTCTATCTCTCTATGACTGCATGGCCACGCACGCCTCCAACTCAATCATCACGTTTGCAGACGACACAACAGTAGTAGGCCTGATTGCCAACAAGGAAGAGACAGCCTATAGAGAGGAGGTGATTGTGTGGTGCCAAGAAAATAACCTCTCACTCAATGTCGACAAAACAAAGGAGCTGATTGTGGGCTTCAGGAAACAGCAGAGAGAGCACACCCCTATCCACATCGACAGGACCGCAGTGGAGTTCCTCGGCGTACACATCACTGACAATCTGAAATGGTCCACCCTCACAGACAGTGATGTGAAGAAGGCGCAACAGTGCCTCTTCAACCTCAGGAGGCTGAAGAAATTTGTATTGGCACCTAAAGCCCTCACAAACAGATTCACAATTGAGAGCATCCTGTCTGGCTGTATCACCACCTGATACGGCAACTGTACTGCCCGCAACCACAGGGCTCTCCAAAGGGTGGTGCTGTCTGCCCAACGCATCACTGAGGGCAAACTACCTGCCCTCCAGGACACCTAAAGCACCCGATGTCACAGGAAGGCCAAAAAGATAATCAAGGACAACAACCACCCGAGCCACTGCCTGTTCACCCCGCTAACATCCAGAAGGCGAGGTCAGTACAGGTGCATCAAACCTGGGACAGAGAGACTGAAAAACAGCTTCTATCTCAAGGCCATCCGACTGTTAAATAGCCATCACTAGCCGGCTTCCACCCGGTTACGTAACCCTACGCCTTAGAGGCTGCTGCCCCATATACATAGACTTGAAATCACTGGCCACAATAATGGAACACTAGTCACCCGCAATAACATCTGCTAAACATGTGTATGTGACTAATAAAAATGGATTTGAATTGATTTATATGCAGATTGTAGTGTGTGTGTGTGTGTGTGTGGAAGGGGGCTCTCCAGGGGATGTATTGATCCTGGAGTTAATGTGGAGGCAAGTGTGTGTGTGTGTGTGTGTGTGTGTGTGTGTGTGTGTGTGTGTGTGTGTGTGTGTGTGTGTGTGTGTGTGTGTGTGTGTGTGTGTGTGTGTGTGTGTGTGTGTGTGTGTGTGTGTAGGTTCAATAGGGGGAGTTAGAAGTAGGTTCAATAGGGGGAGTTAGCATTGGAGAATGGAAGACAACATCATCATCAGCTGTCCAACTCACTGCCTTGCCCACTTTTGAAAGACTAAGTATCAGTCATACAGTGCCTTCGGAAGGTTTTCAGACCCCTTGACTTTTTCCACATTTTGTTCCTTTCCAAAACAGTTTTATAGACATTTTTGCAAATGTATAATAAAAAAAATAAATAACGTATTTACATAAGTATTCAGACCTTTTGCTATGAGCCTTGAAATTGAGCTCAGGTGCATCCTGTTTCCATTGATCATCCTTGAGTTTCTACAACTTGATTGGAGTCCACCTGTGGTAAATTCAATTGATTGAACATTATTTGGAAAGGCACATACTGTCTATATAAGGTCCCACAGTTGACAGTGCATGTCAGAACAAATACCAAGCCATGAGGTCGAAGGAATTTTCCGTAGAGCTCCGAGACAGGATTGTGTCGGGGCACAGATCTGGGCAAGGGTAACAAAATATTTCTGAAGCATTGAAGGTCCCAAGAACACAGTGGCCTCCATCATTCTTAAATGGAAGAAGTTTGGAACCACCAAGCTCGGGGGAGAAGGGCCTTGGTCAGGGAGGTGACCAAGAACCAGATGGTCACTCTAACAGAGCTCTAGAGTTCTTCTGTGGAGATGGGAGAAACTTCCAGAAGGACAACCATCTCTGCAGCACTCCACCAATCAGGGCTTTATGGTAGATTTATGGTAGCCATTCCTCAGTAAAAGGCACATGACAGACCGCTTGGAGTTTGCCAAAAGGCACCTTAAGACTCTCAGACCATGAGAAACAAGATTCTCTGGTCTGATGAAACTCTTTGGCCTGAATGCCAAGCCTCACATCTGGAGGAAACCTGGCACCATCCCTACGGTGAAGCATGGTTGTGGCATAATCATGCTGTGAGATGTTTTTCAGCGGCAGGGACTGGGAGACTAATCAGGATTGAGGCAAAGATGAAAAAAGCAAAGTACACAGAGATCCTTGATGAAAACCTGCTCCAGAGCTTTCAGGACCTCAGACTGGGGCGAAGGTTCACCTTCCAACAGGACAATGGCCCTAAGCACACAGCCAAGACATCACAGGAGTGGCTTTGGGACAAGTCTCGGAAAATTCCTTCGACCTCATGGCTTGGTATTTGTTCTGACATACACTGTCAATTGTCCTTGAGCCGCCCAGCAAGAGCCTGGACTTGAACCCGATCGAACATCTCTGGAGAGACCTGAAAATAGCTGTGCCGCAACGCTTTCCATCCAACCTGACAGAGCTTGAGAGGATCTACAGAGAAGAATGGGAGAAACTCTCCAAATACAGATATGCCAAGCTTGTAGCGTCATACCCAAGAAGACTCTATGCTGTAACCACTGCCAAAAGTGCTTCAATAAAGTAATGAGTAAAGGGTCTGAATACTTATGTAAATGTGATATAACATTTTTTTATTTGTAA